>CM024615.1:52583470-53783470 GCA_014182575.1 Eucalyptus decipiens
ATCGAAAGGACCTTCTCATTAATATTTGTGGCTCCAACCTTCTGCAATATCTGCGACGTGTATATGAGCCAGCGTGGTGATTCTCGCATGGCACATGACACAAATGGCCACCAACATCAACGACGTTACTCCCTCCCAAAGCATTACACACCACCCCTTCAATCTTCAAGAAGATGTAATTGGAAGCATATCCAATAACTACACCAGTTTTTATTATGAGTTTTTTTTTTAATTTTTTAATATTAAGAAGAAGACAATCAAATCGAATCAAAGTGTCCAGTCCAGCTAAGCTGATGCGGACCCTATCGGTCCAGGCTTTTAAGCCACGGACTGTTTTTCTTAGCCTAATATATTCAATCCTAGCCCACCTAACACCTACACTTATCTCATTTTTTCTTTATTTCCTATATGTCCTTTCTACAAAAAAGCCCACTCCCCGCAAATCTTGCAATCTCACATCCAATATCTAAATAACAGAGAAAATAAAGTGTGGAAGAGACATGCTTGACCCGAAGATGTTGATAGCGAGGTAGATGGGCTAAGCCTAGCTAAGCCGAAGTGGACCCTACCGGTCCAGGGTTTTAAGC
This sequence comes from Eucalyptus decipiens, assembly GCA_014182575.1. Taxonomy (NCBI): domain Eukaryota; kingdom Viridiplantae; phylum Streptophyta; class Magnoliopsida; order Myrtales; family Myrtaceae; genus Eucalyptus; species Eucalyptus decipiens. Next base: position 52,584,058 of record CM024615.1, read on the forward strand.
CCTCAACTGCTTTTCTCTGCCGAATCTATTCAATCGTGACCCACTAACACTCGTGTCGTGCTTGGATACACTTGCATTTACATCTTCTCGAAGATTGAATGGTTGGCGTGTCATGTTTTGGGAGGGAGTAACGTCGTTGACGTTGTTGGCGATTGTGTTATGAGCCATGAAAGAATCACTACGCTGGCTCATAAAAATGCCAGAAAGATGGGAGAAGGCTGGAGTGATAAATATTATTGAGAAGCTCCTTTGGATTGTGGTGTGGGGGTATTCCTTATTAGGTTTGTCAGTTCCCTGATGAAGATTGACCATATTAGTCTTGGCGACATCCAAACTAATGGGAGCCCACCAACCATGAATAGGGCAAGCCCACCATCGGTTAGAGCGGAGACAAGCGGAACAGGTGAACCGGGTATGAGAACAAGTCCCTACTCAGGTTATTTCAATGCGGGTCATCAAATCGGGTCAAGCGAATCGAGTTTATGGACAAATCCCTACCAAAATTTATCGCTCGATTTCCTACCCTTTCCAGTAGCCAAGACAAATATGGTCAATGTTCATCACGCAAAAGCAATTGTCGTTGATTGTGCCGGTCAAGCAGCAAAGCGGCAACAAGGATAGATAGAGTCTTAAGAATGTCAATTAGAACAATCGAAAGGACCTTCTCATTAATATTTGTGACTCCAACCTTCTGCAATATTTGCGATGTGTATATGAGCCAGCGCGGTGTTTCTGGCATGGCACATGACACGAATGGCCACCAACGTCAACGGCGTTACTCCCTCCCAAAGCATTACACGCCACACGTTCAATCTACGAGAAGATTTAATTGCAAGCGTATCTAATAACTACACCAGCTTTTATTATGAGTTTTTCTTTTTATTTTTTAATATTAAGAAAAAGAAAATCACATTGAGTCAAAGTGTCCAGTCCAGCTAAGCTGCCGCGGATCCTATCGGTCCGGGCTTTTAAGCCACGACTGCTTTTCTCAGCCTAATTTATTCAATCCTAGCCCACTTAACACCTACCATTATCTCATTTTTTCTTTATTTCCTATACGTCGTTTCTGCAAAAAAGCCCTCTCCCCCAAAGCTTGCAATCTCACATCCAATATCTGAATAACAGACAAAATAACGTGTGTAAGGGACATGCTCGACCTGAAGTTGTTGATAGCATTGGAGATGGGCTAAGCCTAGCTAAGCCGAAGTGGACCCTACCGGTCCAGGGTTTTAAGCCCACAACTGCTTTTCTTAGTCGAATCTATTCAATCGCGACCCACTAACACTCATGTCATGCTTGGATACGCTTGCATTTACATCTTCTCGAAGATTGAATGGTTGAGGTGTCATGTTTTGGGAGGGAGTAACGCCGTTGACGTTTCTGGCCATTGTGTTATGAGCCATGCAAGAATCACCGCGTTGGCTCATATAAATGCCAGAAAGATGGGAGAAGGCTGGAGTGATAAATATTATTGAGAAGCTCCTTTGGATTGTGCGATGGGGGTATTCTTTATTTGGCTTGGCAGTTCCCTGATGAAGATTGACCATATTAGTCTTGGCGACATCCAAAGCGACATCATAACTAATGGGAGCCCACCAACCATGAATAGGGCAAGCCCAACCATTGGATTGGAGCAAACAAGCGGAACGGGTGAACTGGGTATGAGAACAAGTCCCTACTCAGGTTATTTCAATGCGAGTCATCAAATCGGGTCAAGCGAATTGAGTTTATGGACAAATCCCTACCCAAATTTCTCGCTCAATTTCCTAGCCATTGCAGTAGCCAAGACTAATATGGTCAATGTTCATCACGCAACAGCAATTGTCGTCGACCGTGCCGGTGAAGCAGCAAAGCGGCAACAAGGACATATAGAGTCTTAAGAATGTCAATTAGAACAATCGAAACGACCTTCTCATTAATATTTGTGGCTCCAACCTTCTGCAATATTTGCAACTTGTATATGAGCCAGCATAGTGATTATGGCATGGCACATGACACGAATGGCCACCAACATCAACGACGTTACTCCCTCCCAAAGCATTACACGACACCCGTTCAATCTTCGAGAAGATGTAATTGCAAGCATATCCAATAACTACACCAGTTTTTATTATGAGTTTTTTTTTAATGTTTTAATATTAAGAAAAATAAAATCAGATCGAGTCAAAGTATCTAGTCCAGCTAAGCTGACGGGGACCCTTTTTGTCCAGGCTTTTAGGCCACGATTGCTTTTCTCGGCCTAATCTATTCAATCCTAGCCCACTTAACACCTACCGTTATCTCATTTTTTCTTTATTTCCTATACGTCGTTTCTGCAAAAAAGCCCTCTCCCCGCAAAGCTTGCAATCTCACATCCAATATCTAAATAACAGAGAAAATAAAGTGTGGAAGAGAAATGCTTGACCCGAAGTTGTTGACAGCGAGGAAGATGGGCTAAGCCTAGCTAAGCCGAAGTGGACCCTACCGGTCTAGGGTTTTAAGCCCACAACTACTTTTCTCAGCCGAATCTATTCAATCGTGACCCACTAACACTCGTGTCGTGCTTGGATAAACTTGCATTTACATCTTCTTGAAGATTGATTGGTTGGCGTGTCATGTTTTGGGAGGGAATAACGTCATTGACATTGCTGGCCATTGTGTAATGAGCCATGACAGAATCACCGCACTGGCTCATAAAAATGCCAGAAAGATGGGAGAAGGCTGGAGTCAGAAATATTATTGAGAAGCTCCTTTGGATTGTGGGATGGGGGTATTCCTTATTAGGCTTGGCAGTTCCCTGATGAAGATTGACCATATTAGTCTTGGCGACATCCAAACTAATGGGAGCCCACCAACCATGAATAGGGCAAGCCCAACCATCGAATTAGAGCAGACAAGCGGAACGGGTGAACCGGGTATGAGAACAAGTACCTACTCAGGTTATTTCAATGCGGGTCATCAAATCGGGTCAAGCGAATCGAGTTTATGGACAAATCCCTACCCAAATTTATCGCTCGATTTCCTACCCTTTCGAGTAGCCAAGATTAATATGGTCAATGTTCATCACGCAAAAGCAATTGTCATTGATCCTGCCGGTCAAACAGCCAAGCGGCAACAAGGACAGATAGAGTCTTAAGAATGTCAATTAGAATAATCGAAAGGACATTCTCATTAATATTTGTGACACCAACCATCTGCAATATTTGCGACGTATATATGAGCCAGCGCGGTGATTCTGGCATGGCACATGATACGAATGGCCACCAACGTCAACGACGTTACTCCCTCCCAAAGCATTACACGCCACACGTTCAATCTACGAGAAGAAAAAGAAAATCAGCTTTTATTATAAGTTTTTATTTTTATTTTTTAATATTAAGAAAAAGAAAATCACATTGAGTCGAAGTGTCCAGTCCAGCTAAGCTGCCGCGGATCCTATCGATCCGGGCTTTTAAGCCACGACTGCTTTTCTCAGCTTAATTTATTCAATCCTAGCCCACTTAACACCTACCCTTATCTCATTTTTTCTTTATTTCCTATACGTCGTTTCTGCAAAAAAGCCCTCTCCCCCAAAGCTTGCAATCTCACATCCAATATCTGAATAACAGACAAAATAAAGTGTGGAAGAGACATGCTCGACCTGAAGTTCTTGATAGCATTGGAGATGGGCTAAGCCTAGCTAAGCCGAAGTGGACCTTACCGGTCCAGGGTTTTAAGCCCACAACTGCTTTTCTTAGTCGAATCTATTCAATCGCGACCCACTAACACTCGTGTCGTGCTTGGATACACTTGCATTTACATCTTCTCGAAGATTGAATGGTTGGCGTGTCTTGTTTTGGGAGGGAGTAACGTCGTTGACGTTGTTGGCCATTGTGTTATGAGCCATGAAAGAATCACTGCGCTGGCTCATAAAAATGCCAGAAAGATGGGAGAAGGCTGGAGTGATAAATATTATTGAGAAGCTCCTTTGGATTGTGGTATGGGGGTATTCCTTATTAGGTTTGTCAGTTCCCTGATGAAGATTGACCATATTAGTCTTGGCGACATCCAAACTAATGGGAGCCCACCAACCATGAATAGGGCAAGCCCAACCATCGGATTAGAGCAGACAAGCGGAACGGGTGAACCGGGTATGAGAACAAGTCCCTACTCAGGTTATTTCATTGCGGGTCATCAAATCGGGTCAAGCGAATCGAGTTTATGGACAAATCCCTACCAAAATTTATCGCTCGATTTCCTACCCTTTCCAGTAGCCAAGACAAATATGGTCAATGTTCATCACGCAAAAGCAATTGTCGTTGATCGTGCCGGTCAAGCAGCAAAGCGACAATAAGGACAGATAGAGTCTGAAGAATGTCAATTAGAACAATCGAAAGGACCTTCTCATTAATATTTGTGACTCCAACCTTCTGCAATATATGCGACGTGTATATGAGCCAGCGCGGTGTTTCTGGCATGGCACATGACACGAATGGCCACCAACGTTAACGGCGTTACTCCCTCCCAAAGCATTACACGCCACACGTTCAATCTACGAGAAGATTTAATTGCAAGCGTATCCAATAACTACACCAGCTTTTATTATGAGTTTTTCTTTTTATTTTTAATATTAAGAAAAAGAAAATCACATTGAGTCAAGGTGTCCAGTCCAGCTAAGCTGCCGCGGATCCTATCGGTCCGGGCTTCTAAGCCACGACTGCTTTTCTCGGCCTAATTTATTCAATCCTATCCCACTTAACACCTACTATTATCTCATTTTTTCTTTATTTCCTATACGTCGTTTCTGCAAAAAAGCCCTCTCCTCCAAAGCTTGCAATCTCACATCCAATATCTGAATAACAGAGAAAATAAAGTGTTGAAGAGACATGCTCGACCTGAAGTTGTTGATAGCATTGGAGATGGGCTAAGCCTAGCTAAGCCGAAGTGGACCCTACTGGTCCAAAGTTTTAAGCCCACAACTGCTTTTCTTAGTCAAATCTATTCAATCGCGACCCACTAACACTCTTGACATGCTTGGATACACTTGCCTTTACATCTTCTCGAAGATTGAATGGTGGGCGTGTCATGTTTTGGGAGGGAGTAACGGCGTTGACGTTGTTGGGCATTGTGTTATGTGCCATGCCAAAATCAGCGTGCCCGCCCATATACACTCCACAAAGACACGAGTAGGCTAGAGTCATAAATATTAAAGAGAAGGTCCTTTGCATTGTGGGATGGTAGTATCCCATATTAGGCTTCGCAGTTGCCTGATGAAGATTGACCATATAAGTCTTGGTGACATCCAAAGCCACATCCAAACTAATGGGAGCCCACCAACTATGAATGGGGCAAGCCCAACCATCGGAGTAGAGCAGACAAGCGGGACGGGTGAACCGGGTATGCAAACAAATCCCTACGTGGATTATTTCAATGCCGGGCATTGAATCGGGTCATGCAAATCGAGTTTATGGACAAATCCCTACCCAAATTTCTTGCTCGATTTCCTGCCCTTTCCAGTCGCCAAGACTAATATGGTCAATGTTAATCAGGCAATAGCCAAGACTAATAAGGGATACTACCATGCCACAAATACTGATCAAAAGAAATTGTCGTTGACTGTACTGGTGAAGCAACAAAGCAGCAACAATGACACATAGAGTCTTAAGAATGTCAATTCGAAAAATCCAAAAGACCTTCTCATTAATATTGACTCCAGCCTTCTCCAATATTTGCGGCGTGTATATGAGCAAGTGCGGTAATTTTGGCATGGCACATAACTCAAATAGACACCAACGTCAACGACGTTACTCCCTCCCATAATATTACATGCCACCCATTCAATCGTCGAGTAGATGTAATTGCAAGCGATCTAATAACTACACCAGTTTTTATTATGATTTTTAAAATTTTTTAATATTAAGAAAAAGAATACTGGATCTAGTCAAAGTATCCAATCCAGCTAAGCTAATGCGGACCCTATCGGTCTGGGCTTTTAAGCCCACAACTGCTTTTTTCAGGCCAATCTATTCAATGCTAACCCACTTAACACCTACCCTTATCTCATTGTTTCTTTATTTCCTATATGTCGTTTCTGCAAAAAAGCCCTCTGCCCCCAAAGCTTGCAATCTCACAGCCAATATCTGAATAACAAAGAAAATAAAGTGTGGAAGAGACATGCTCAGCCCGATGTTGTTGATAGCGACAAACATGGGCTAAGCCTAGCTAAGCTTACGTGGACCCTACCAGTCCAGGTTGTTAAGCCCAGAACTGTTTTTCTCAGCCCAATCTATTTAATCGCGACCCACTAACACTCGTGTCGTGCTTGGATACATTTGTAATTACATCTTTTCGAAGATTCAACGGGTGGCGTGTCATGTTTTGGGAGGGAGTAACGCCGTTGAGGTTGCTGGCCATTGTGTTATGTGCCATGCCAAAATCAGCGCGCTGGCTCATGTACATGCTACAAATATTGGAGAAGGTTGGAGTCATAAATATTAATGAGAAGGTCCTTTGGATTGTGGGATAGTAGTATCCCTTATTAGGCTTGGCAGTTGCTTGATGAGGATTGAAGATATTAGTCTTGGCGACATCCAAAGCCATATCCAAACTAATGGGAGCCCAGCAACCATGAATGGGGCAAGCCCAACCATCGGATTGGAGCAAACAAACGGGTCGCATGAACCGAATATGGGAACAAATCCCTACTCGAGTTTTTTCAATGCGGGTCATCAAATCGGGTCAAGCGAATCGAGTTTAGGGACAAATCCCTACCCAAATTTCTCGCTCAATTTCTTGACATTTCCAGTCGCCAAGTCTAATATGGTCAATGTTCATTAGACAACTGCCAAGACTAATAAATGATACTACCATCCCACAAATACTGGCACAGCACATAAGACAAATGGCCAGCAACGTCAATGACGTTACTCCCTCCAAAAACATGACACCCCACCCGTTCAATATTCGAGAAGATGCAATTGCAAGGGTGTCCAATAGCTACACCAGCTATTATTCTAACTTTTTTTTCATATTTTACTATTAACAAAAAGAAAATCGGATCGAGTCAAAGTGTCAAGTCCAGCTAAGCTGACGCGGACCCTATCGGTTCGAGTTTTCAAGCCGACACTTGCTTTTCTCGGGCCAATCTATTTAATCCTAACCCACTTAACACCAAGCCTTATCTCATTTTTATTACATCCTAGATCTCGTTTCTACAACCCCTCTCCTTCTCCCAAACCCTGCAATCTCACATGCCATTTCTGCAGAACAGAGAAAATAAAGTGCAGAAGTGAGATACTTGGCCTGATGCTATTGATAGCGACGAAGACGGCCGTGCAATTTGCTCCTGTCCCCGCTCTATTCGCATTTTCATGAAAACTCGATTCATTCTCACCTGCAATGATCTATACCTCGACTCCATTCTCATGTCGAACATATGAAAGATAAGGTCCTTTGGATTGTGCTAATTAACCTTCTAAAGACTGTATGTGTCCTTATTGCCGCTTTGTTGCTTGAACGACACAAATATAGCAAATGCTTTTGAACAGTATTGGTGGGATGGCAGTATCCCTTATTATTCTTGGGAGTTACCTGATGAAGATTGACCATATTAGTCATGGCAACATCCAAAGCCCCATCCAAAGCCCCATCCAAACTAATGGGAGCCCACCAACCATATATGGGGCAAGTCAAGCCATCAGATTGCAGCAGACAAGCGGGTCGGGTGAACCGGTTTGGGAACAAATCCCTACTCGAGTTATTTCAATGGGGGTCATCAAATCGGGTCAAGCGAATCGAGTTTAGGGACAGATCCGTACCCAAATTTCTCGCTCGATTTCCTGCCTTTTCTAGTCACCAAGACTTATACGGTCAATGATCATCAAGCAACTACCAAGACTAATAAGGGATACTACCATCCCACAAATACTGATCGAAGGCAAATTTCGTCGACCGTGCCGGTGAAGTAGCAAAGTGGCAACAAGGACACATACAGTCTTCAGAAGGTCAATTAGAACAATTCAAAGGACTTTCTCATTAATATTTGTGACTCCAGCCTTCTCCAATATTTGCGGCGTGTATGTGAGCCAGCGCGGTGATACTGGCACGGCACATAAGACAAATGGTCATCAACGCCAATGACGTTACTCCCTCAAAAAACATGACACGCCACCCATTCAATATTTGAGAAGATGTAATCACAAGGGTGTCCAACAGCTACACCGGCTTTTATTCTAAGTTTTTTTTTTCATATTTTAATATTATCAAAAAGAAAATCGGATTGAATCAAAATGTCAAGTCCAGCTAAGCTAGCGCGGACCCTATTGGTCCGAGTTTTCAAGCCGACAACTACTTTTCTGGGCCCAATCTATTTAATCCTAACCGACTTAACACCTAGCCTTATGTTATTTTTATTACTTCATAGATCTCGTTTCTGCAACCCCTCTCCTCCCCCCAAACTGTGGCATCCCGGAAATTCAAAGCCAAGCCTTAAGGTGTGTTAAATGTCTTTAATTAGGTGATAGAATTTTATGGCCTATGCTTTAGCCAATTTGTCTTTTAATTTGATGAATTGTGCTTGTGATTGTGGAAATTTAAATTTAATTTATTAATGCTTGGCCATATGATTTAAATTTCAATAATTAAAAATATCCCAAGACTTTGGCCAAGATGGAAATTGGAATTTCAAAAATATTATAGAAGGAATTTCAAAAAAAAAGGGGAAAAAGGGCTAAAATTCGAATGGGCCTTGAGCCCATTAGCCTCAAGCTTGGTGGGCCAAGGTAGTCGGCCCATTGGGCCCAAGAGGTGGCTGTCGACCAGCCCCAGGGGAATGGCCGGTTGGGCCTAAGCCCAAGCCCAAGCCCAAATTCAAATTCAAAAACAAGAATTACAAGTGGCAAAGATGATGAGCATGCATTGGTGGGATTTTAGGCAAGGTATTCATGAGATTAAGGGGATATAAAAAGGATGAGGAGAGAGAAGGGGCCGGTTTCCTAGCTCATTCGGCCGAGAGAAGTGAGAGGGAGAGAGAGAATTCGAGAGGGAGAAAGAGAGCCGAGAGGGAGAAGAGAGGAGGCGGAGCCGAGAGGGAGGTGCCGCCGTACGCCCGCCGTCCGACCGTCCCACGCCGCCGTGTGTTGCTGTGTGTTCGTCTTGAAGGCAAGTGGGGTTCCATAACTTCTCTTGCATGTTGTTTTTGGTGTTTGCATGTTAGGTTTTAGGAGTGTTTTGAGCGAAATACCGAGCAAGGGTTGCATGTGTTCATGTATTGTGGCTGTTTCCGTTCGGTTTGTGGTAGACAGTTTCTTATTCGGGCTTGCATGTGTATTTGGAGTGTGATTTTGGCTTTGGTGTCTTCATGAAAGTTGAAGCTAACATCTTGGGGTATGACATACTCAAATTTCATGGAAAACGAAGGTGATATGAGGGGTCAAATTCCTTGTGATACGGAGGTTCTAGATCTGCGAAATCTTCACTGACCTCTTGATGATTTCTTGGTTGCATGTTGTTTTATGTTGGAGATCTCACTTTTTTGTCTTCATAGAAGTTGTAGGTAACATCCTAAACTACAACATACTCAAATTTGAAGAGAAATGAACAAGTGTAGCCTAGTTAATCGGCTAGATCTTTGAGACGGATGGTTCTGTTGAAGTGAACCGAGACACCCGAGACTTCAAGGACTTAAAAGAGGATCATACTTTGGTTATTTAACCTAGATCTCTTCATGAAACTTGTAAAGGACACATTTATGCATAACATACTCGAATTTCAGAAGAAACGAAAGAGATTTAATGGGTCAAATCTAAGTTTTTCGGTGATGTGTGTTCTGGACGAAACGGTAGAGGTTCCAGAAGCTTCATGGAGTTGTATAAATTAATCCATAAAGAATTTGTCTTAGTGTTCTTCATGAAAAGTGCACGAAAATGTGTTGGCTATCACCCTGTAAAATGTGGGAATTTTCGGAGGTCATATGGGTATTTTAATTGAATAAATCCGAAAACTGTGCAATTTGGCCATTATCCGAATATTGAGTGTATTTGGTGGAAATTGAGAAACTATGTGAAATGCAAATTTGGCCATGAAATTGTGTGAAATTGTGATTCTAATTAGTTGTTTAATGATTGTTTGATTTTCATGATTTTTGGAAAATCAAAAATGTTAAAGATAATATTTATTTATGGAAATAAATAAATATAATATTAAAATAATAAAATAATAATAAAATAAAATAAAAAAATAAAAAAATAAAAGTGGATCTTTATCGGCCATGAGTTCTATTGAATTATGATGCATTGTTATATGACATTGATGCATGTATGATCGTGAATTATGATGCATTGTTATATGACATTGATATATGCATGATCGTGAACTATGATGCATTGCTATATGGCATTGATGCATGAATAATCATGAATTGTGATGCATGTGTGTGAATCACATGCCATGAAATAATGAGATGAGAAGAATGATAAAATGTGGAAGTGGTATGTGAGTAAGAGGATGTGGCGGAGGTTGATGTCTGGTGGCCGAGTGGCATAATTCCAGAGATTCCCTGGGAGTTTCGGGATGCCCGGAATGTGGGGGGCCGGAAGTCCCTGTCGGAGGTTTCTGCGCGAAGGGAGTGACTCGCGATGCCAGGATTAGGGTGCGAGATCCCCGGTTAGAAGGGTAAAGACCGGAAGTCCCCTGTCGGAGGTTTCTGCCCGAAGGAGGTTCCTCGCGATGCTAGTTGAGGTGCGAGATGCCCGGAATGTGGGGGGCCGAAAGCCCAGTGGCCATGAGATGGCTGGGATACTGGGATCCCTGTCGGAGGTTTCTGCCCGAAGGGAGGATGATGATGGTGGAATTAACGAATTGAGAAAAGATAATGTGGGATCAATTGATAAATAAAAGTGAAAATTGATCTATGATGTGATATGCATAGTGATGCATGGCCAATGATAATATGATGTGATATGCATGGTAATGCATGGCTAATGATGATGTGATATGCATGGTGATGCATGGCCAATGATAATATGATGTGATATGCATGGTAATGCATGGCTAATGATGATGTGATATGCATAGTGATGCATGGCCAATGATAATATGATGTGATATGCATGGTAATGCATGGCTAATGATGATGTGATATGCATGGTGATGCATGGCCAATGATAATATGATGTGATATGCATGGTAATGCATGGCTAATGATGATGTGATATGCATAGTGATGCATGGCCAATGATAATATGATGTGATATGCACGATGATGCATGGCTAATGATGATATGATGTGATATGCATGATGATGCATGGCTAATGATGATAGGATGTGATATGCATGATGATGCATGGTTAATGATGATACGTATGCCATGATGATGCATGAATACGCTTGACATCGAAAAGGTAAGAAATGCCTGTATTGTATGATGATATGCATGGTGCACTGAGTTGTTATTGGATTTCCCTATCTGCTGAGTGGTTGTACTCACCCCTTTTGGGGATAACATTTCAGATTAGCACTATGCCACTACCTGCTGTATCGCATGGCGTGTTTTACGGTATTCCGTCCGACGTCGAGGTGGAGATGGCGAGATAGATTGTCCTTCGGTACCGGGTTGACGTTTATCCGAGTACGATGCCTAGTCATGTATGATCTCGGCCTGGCCGGGGGCCCTATCATACAAGAGTTTTTGTCCGTGCACATACGACGGGATGGAGTGATGCGGGGATGCCGCCGCCACCACTGGCCTTGCGGGATGGGTGTGAGAGCACACGCGAGAGTAGGAGCTAGACCGCTTTTTGATGTAGATAGTTGACGCTTGTGATGGGAGGGTTTTTGTGTTTATGTGATGGTAAAGGTCGGAGTACTTTTTGAGATTTTAGGAAGGACATGGCGAGTCCTTACCTTTTTCATTTCTTTTGTACCGACCCGAGGAGAAACCCCATCTCGCTATATGTATGTAAGCAAAGCGTCAACACATTTATAAAATCGGAAAAGGTAGGAAATCGAGTGAGAAATATGGCTTGCGATTTGTCCCTAAACTCAATTCGCTTGGCCCGATTTGTTCACCCGCATTGATATAACCCCAGTATGGATTTGTTCCAATACCTGGTTCTCCGACCCACTTGTCTGCTGCAATCCGATGGTTCGACTTGCCCATTTATGGTTGGTGGGCTCCCATTAGTTTGGATGGGGCTTTGGATGTCGCCATGACTAATATGGTCAATCTTCATCAAGTAATTCCCAAGAATAATAAGGGATACTGCCATCCCACCAATACTGTTCAAAAGCATTTGCCGTCGATTGTGTCATTCAAGCAACAAAGTGGCAAGAAGGACACTTACAGTCTTCAGAAGGTTAATTAGCACAATCCAAAGGAGCTTATCTTTCATACGTTCGACATGAGAATGGAGTCGAGGTAGAGATCGTTGCAGGCGAGAATGAATCGAGTTTTCATGAAAATGCGAATGGAGCAAGAGCAAGAGCAAATTGCACGGCCGTCTTCATCGCTATCAACAACATCGGGCCAAGTATGTCTCTTCTGCAATTTATTTTCTCTGTTCTTCAGAAATTGGGTGTGAGATTGCAGGGTTTTGGGGGAGGAGAGGGGTTGCAGAAAAGAGATCTAGGAAATAATAAAAATGAGATAAGGCTAGGTGTTAGGTGGGTTAGGATTAAACAGATTGGGCCGAGAAAAGCAGTTGCGGACTTTCAAACCCTGACAGATAGGGTCCGCATCAGCTTAGGTGGATTGGGCACTTTCACTCGATCCGATTTTCTTTTTGTTAATATTAAAAATTTTAAGAAAAATGCATAATAAAAACTGGTGTAGCTATTGGAAATGCTTGCAATTAAATCTTCTCGAATATTGAACGGGTGGCGTGTCATGTTTTAGGAGGGAGTTACGTCGTTGACGTTGCTGGCCATTTGCGTTATGTGCCATGCCAGAATCACCACGCTAGCTCATATACACGCCGCAAAAATTGGAGAAGCTAGAGTCATAAATATTAATGAGAAGGTCCTTTGGATTGTTCTAATTGACCTTCTAAAGACTGTATGTGTCCTTGTTGCCGCTTTGCTGCTTGACCGGCACGGTCGACGACAATTGCTTTCGATCGGTATTTGTGGGATGGTAGTATCCCTTATTAGTCTTGGCAGTTGCTTGATGAACATTGACCATATTAGTCTTGGCGACTGGAAAAGGCAGGAAATGGAGCGAGAAATTTGTGTTGCGATTTCTCCGTAAACCCGATTCGCTTGACTCGATTTGATGACTTGCATTGAAAAAACCTGAGTAGGGATTTGTTCCCATACTCGGTTCACCGACCCGCTTGTCTGCTGCAATCCGATGGTTGGGCTTGCCATATTTATGGTTGGTGGGCTCTCATTAGTTTGGATGGGGCTATGGATGTCGCCACGACTAATATGGTCAATCTTCATTAGGCAACTCACAAGAAAAATAAGGGATACCGCCATGCCACCAACACTGTTCAAAAGTGATTGCCTTCGATTGTGTCGTTCAAGCAACAAAGCGGCAACAAGGACACATACAGTCTTCAGAAGGTTAATTAGAACAATCCAAAGGACCTTCTCATTAATATGTTCGAGACGACAATGGAGTCGAGGTAGAGATCGTTGAAGGCGAGAATGAATCGAGTTTTGATGAAAATGCGAATGGAGTGGGAGCTGGAGAAAATTGAACAGCTATCTTCGTCACTATCAACAACATCAGGCCAAGTATCTCACTTCTACACTTTATTTTCTCCGTTCTTCAGAAATTGGGTGTGAGATTGTAGGGTTTGGGCGGAGGAGAGGGGTTGCAGAAACGAGATCTAGGAAGTAATAAAAATGAGATAAGGCTAGGTGTTAAGTGGGTTAGGATTAAATAGATTGGGCCGAGAAAAGCAGTTGTGGGCTTAAAAACCCGGACCGATAGGGTCCGCGTCAGCTTAGCTAGACTGGACACTTTCACTCGATCCGATTTTCTTTTTGTTAATATTAAAAAAAGAAAAACGCATAATAAAAACTGGTGTAGCTATTGGAAACACTTGCAATTAAATCTTCTCGAATATTGAATGGGTGGCCGGTCATGTTTTGGGAGTTAGTTACGTCGTTGACGTTGCTGGCCATTTGCGTTATGTGCCATGCAGAATGACCACGCTAGCTCATATACACGCCGCAAAAATTGGAGAAGGCTAGAGTCATAAATATTAATGAGAAGGTCCTTTGGATTGTTCTAATTGACCTTCTGAAGACTGTATGTGTCCTTGTTGCCGCTTTCTGCTTGACCGGCACGGTCGACGACAATTGCTTTGATCGATATTTGTGGGATGGTAGTATCCCTTATTAGTCTTGGCAGTTGCCTGATGAACATTGACCATATTAGTCTTGGCGATTGGAAAAGGCAGGAAATCGAGCAAGAAATTTGGTTTGGGATTTGTCCCTTAACCCGATTCGCTTGACCCTATTTGATGACCCACATTGAAATAACCCCAGTATGGATTTGTTCCCAAACCCGGTTCACCCGACCCGCTTGTCTGCTCCAATCCGATGGTTGGGCTTGCCCCATTTTTGGTTGGTGGGCTCCCATTAGTTTGGATGTGGCTTTGGATGTCGCCAAGACTAATATGGTCAATCTTCATCAGGCAACTGCCAAGACTAATAAGGGATACTACCATCCCACCAATACTATTCAAAAGCAATTGCCATCGATGGTGTCGTTCAAGCAACAAAGCAGCAACAATGACACATACAGTCTTCATAAGGTTAATTAGAACAATCCAAAGGACCATATCTTTCATATGTTTGACACGATAATGGAGTCGAGGTAGAGATCGATGCAGGCAAAAATGAATCGAGTTTTGATGAAAATGAGATTGGAGTGGAAAAAAGAGGGAGCGAATTGCAAGGCTGTCTTCGTCACTATCAACAACATCGGACCAAGTATGTCTCTTCTGCACTTTATTTTCTCGTTCTTCAGAAATTGGGTGTGAGATTACAGGGTTTGGGGGGAGGAGAGGGGTTGCAAAAAAGAGATCTAGGAAATTATACAAATGAGATAAGGCTAGGTGTTAAGTGGGTTAGGATTAAATAGATTGGGCCGAGAAAAGCAGTTGTGGGCTTAAAAACCCGGACCGATAGGGTCCGCGTCAGCTTAGCTGGACTGGACACTTTCACTCGATCCGATTTTCTTTTTGTTAATATTAAAAATTTTAAGAAAAACGCATAATAAAAACTGGTGTAGCTATTGGAAACGCTTGCAATTAAATCTTCTCGAATATTGAACGGGTGGCGTGTCATGTTTTGGGAGGGAGTTACGTTGTTGACGTTGCTGGCCATTTGCGTTATGTGCCATGCCAGAATCACCACGCTAGCTCATATACACGCCGCAAAAATTGGAGAAGGCTAGAGTCATAAATATTAATGAGAAGGTCCTTTGGATTGTTCTAATTGACCTTTTGAAGACTGTATGTGTCCTTGTTGCCGCTTTGCTGCTTGACCGGCACGGTCGACGACAATTGCTTTCGATCGGTATTTGTGGGATGGTAGTATCCCTTATTAGTCTTGGCAGTTGCCTGATGAACATTGACCATATTAGTCTTGGCGACTGGAAAAGGCAGGAAATCGAGCGAGAAATTTGGGTTGGGATTTGTCCCTAAACCCGATTCGCTTGACCCGATTTGATGACCCGCATTGAAATAACCCTAGTATGGATTTGTTCCCATACCCGGTTCACCCGACCCGCTTGTCCGCTCCAATCCGATGGTTGGGCATGCCCCATTCACGGTTGGTGGGCTCCCATTAGTTTGGATGTGGTTTCGAATGTCGCCAAGACTAATATGGTCAATCTTCATCAAGCAATAGCCAAGACTAATAAGGGATACTACCATCCCACCAATACTGATCAAAAGCAATTGCTGTCGATTGTGTCGGTCAAGCAGCAAAGCGGCAACAAGGATGCATATAGTCTTCAAAAGGTTGATTAGAACAATCCAAAGGACCTTCTCATTAATATGTTCGAGACGACAATGGAGTCGAGGTGGAGATCGTTGAAGGCGAGCATGAATCGAGTTTTGATGAAAATGAGACTGGAGTGGAAGGGAAAGAGGGAGCAAATTGCAAGGCCGTCTTTGTCGCTATCAAAACATCATCGGCCAAGTATTCTCTCTTTATGCACTTTATTTTCTTTGTCCTTCAGAAATTGGGTATGAGATTGCAGGGTTTTGTGCGGGAGGAGAGGGGGTGCAGAAAAGAGATCCAGGAAATAATACAAATGAGATAAGGCTAGGTGTTCAGTGGGTTAGGATTAAATGGATTGGGCCGAGAAAAGCAGTTGCGGGCCTAAAAACCCGGACCGATAGGGTCCGCATCAACTTAGCTAGACTGGACACTTTCACTCGATCCGATTTTCTTTTTGTTAATATTAAAAATTTTAAGAAAAACTCATAATAAAAACTGGTGTAGCTATTGGAAACGCTTGCAATTAAATCTTCTCGAATATTGAACGGGTGGCGTGTCATGTTTTGGGAGGGAGTTACGTCGTTGACGTTGCTAGCCATTTGCGTTATGTGCAATGTAGAATGACCACGCTAGCTCATATACATTCCACAAAAGTTGAGAAGGCTAGAGTCATAAATATTAATGAGAAGGTCCTTTGGATTGTTCTAATTGACCTTCTGAAGACTGTATGTGTCCTTGTTGCCGCTTTGCTGCTTGACCGGCACGGTTGACGACAATTGCTTTCGATCGGTATTTGTGGGATGGTAGTATCCCTTATTAGTCTTGTAAGTTGCCTGATGAACATTGACCATATTAGTCTTGGCGACTGGAAAAGGCAAGAAATCGAGCGAGAAATTTAGGTTGGGATTTGTCCCTAAACCCGATTCACTTGACCCGACTTATTGACCCGCATTGAAATAACCCGAGTAAGGATGTGTTCCCATACCCGGTTGAACCGACCCGCTTATCTGCTCCAATCCGATGGCTAGGCTTGCCCCATTCATGGTTGGTGGGCTCCCATTAGTTGGGATGTGGCTTTGGATGTCACCAAGACTAATATGGTCAATTTTCTTCAGGCAACTGTCAAGACTAATAAGGGATACTACCATCCCACCAATACTCGATCAAAAGCAATTGTCGACTATGTGTGTTGGTCAAGCAAGCAAAGCGGCAACAAGGATGCATACAGTCTTCGAAGGTTGATTAGAACAATCCAAAGGACCTTCTCATTAATATGTTCGAGACGACAATGGAGTCGAGGTGGAGATCGTTGAAGGCGAGCATGAATCGAGTTTTGATGAAAATGAGACTGGAGTGAAAGAGGGAGTGAATTGCAAGGCCGTCTTTGTCGCTGTCAAAAACATCGGGCCATCTATTCCTCTTATGCACGTTATTTTCTCTGTTCTTCGGAAATTGGGTGTGAGATTGCGGGGTTTTGTGGGGGAGGAGAGGGGTTGCAGAAAAGAGATCTAGGAAATAATACAAATGAGATAAGTCTGGGTGTTAAGTGGGTAAGGATTAAATGGATTGGGCCGACACAAGCAGTTGTGGGCCTAAAAACCCGGACCCATAGGGTCCGCATCAGCTTAGCTAGAATGGACACTTTCACTCGATCTGATTTTCTTTTTGTTGATATTAAAAATTTTAAGTAAAACGCATAATAAAAATTGGTGTAGCCATTGGAAACGCTTGCAATTAAATCTTCTCGAATATTGAACGGGTGGCGTGTCATGTTTTGGGAGGGAGTTACGTCGTTGACGTTGCTGGCCATTTGCGTTATGTGCCATGCCAAAATCACCACGCTAGCTCATATACACGCCGCAAAAATTGGAGAAGGCTAGAGTCATAAATATTAATGAGAAGGTCCTTTGGATTGTTCTAATTGACCTTTTGAAGACTGTATGTGTCCTTGTTGCCGCTTTGCTGCTTGATCGGCACGGTCGACGACAATTGCTTTCGATCGGTATTTGTGGGATGGTAGTATCCCTTATTAGTCTTGGTAGTTGCCGATGAACATTGACCATATTAGTCTTGGTGATTGGAAAAGGCAGGAAATCGAGCGAGAAATTTGGGTTGGGATTTGTCCCTAAACCCGATTCGCTTGACCCGATTCGATGACCTGCATTGAAATAACCCTAGTATGGATTTGTTCCCATACCCGGTTCAATTGACCCGCTTGTTTGCTCCAATCCGATGGTTGGGCTTGCCCCATTCATGGTTGGTGGGCTCCCATTAGTTTGGATGTGGCTTTGGATGTCGCCAAGACTAATATGGTCAATCTTCATTAGGCAACTGCCAAGACTAATAAGGGATACTACCATCCCACCAATACTGATCAAAAGCAATTGCTGTCGACCGTGTCGGTCAAGCAGCAAAGTGGCAACAAGGATGCATACAGTCTGCAAAAGGTTGATTAGAACAATCCAAAGGACCTTCTCATTAATATGTTCGAGACGACAATGGAGTCGAGGTGGAGATCGTTGAAGGCGAGCATGAATCGAGTTTTGATGAAAATGAGACTGGAGCGGAAGAGGGAGTGAATTGCAAGGCCGTCTTTGTCGTCGCTATCAAAACATCGGGCCATCTATGTCTCTTATGCACTTTATTTTCTTTGTTCTTCATAAACTAGGTGTGAGATTGCAAGGTTTGGGGGGAGGAGAGGGGTTGCAGAAAAGAGATCTAGGAAATAATACAAATGAGATAAGGCTGGGTGTTAAGTGGGTTAGGATTAAATAGATTGGGCCGAGAAAAGCAGTTGCGGGCTTAAAAACCCGGACCGATAGGGTCCGTCATCTTAGCTGGATTGGACACTTTGACTCGATCAGATTTTCTTTTTGTTAATATTAAAAAAAAAAACTCATAATAAAAACTGGTGTAGCTATTGGAGACGCTTGCAATTACATCTTCTCGAAAATTGAACGGGTGGCGTGTCATGTTTTGGGAGGGAGTAACGTCGTTGATGTAAATGGCCATTTGTGTTATGTGCCATGTCAGAATCACCGCGCTAGCTCATATACACGCTGCAAATATTGGAGAAGGCTGGAGTCATAAATAGTAATGAGAAGGTCCTATTGATTGTTCTAATTAACCTTCTGAAGACTGTATGTGTCATTGTTGCCGCTTTGCTGCTTGACCGGAACCGTTGACAACAATTGCTTTTGGTCGTTATTTCTGGGATGGTAGTATCCCTTATTAGTCTTGGCAGTTGCTTGATGAACATTGACCATATTAGTCTTGGCGACTGGAAAAGGCAGGAAATCGAGCGAGAAATTTGGGTTGGGATTTGTCCCTAAACCCGATTCGCTTGACCCGATTTGATGACCCGCATTGAAATAACCCTAGTATGGATTTGTTCCCATACCCGGTTCACCCGACCCGCTTGTCTGCTCCAATCCGATGGTTGGGCATGCCCCATTCACGGTTGGTGGGCTCCCATTAGTTTGGATGTGGCTTCGGATGTCGCCAAGACTAATATGGTCAATCTTCATCAAGCAACTGCCAAGACTAATAAGGGATACTACCATCCCACCAATATTGATGAAAAGCAATTGCTGTCGACCGTGTCGGTCAAGCAGCAAAGCGGCAACAAGGATGCATACAGTCTTCAGAAGGTTGATTAGAACAATCCAAAGGACCTTCTCATTAATATGTTGAGACGACAATGGAGTCGAGGTGGAGATCGTTGAAGGCGAGCATGAATCGAGTTTTGATGAAAATGAGACTGGAGTGAAAGAGGGAGTGAATTGCAAGGCCGTCTTTGTCGCTATCAAAAACATCGGGCCAAGTATGTCTCTTCTGCACTTTATTTTCTCTGTTCTTTAGAAATTGGGTGTGAGATTGTAGGGTTTTGTGGGGGAGGAGAGGGGTTGCAGAAAAGAGATCTAGGAAATAATACAAATGAGATAAGGCTAGGTGTTAAGTGGGTTAGGATTAAATGGATTGGGCCGAGACAAGCTAGTTGTGGGCTTAAAAACCCGGACCGATAGGGTCCGCGTCAGCTTAGCTGGATTGGACACTTTCACTCGATCCGATTTTCTTTTTGTTAATATTAAAAATTTTAAGAAAAATGCATAATAAAAACTGGTGTAGCTATTGGAAACGCTTGCAATTAAATCTTCTCGAATATTGAATGGGTGGCGTGTCATGTTTTGGGAGGGAGTTACGTCGTTGACGTTGCTGGCCATTTGCGTTATGTGCCATGCTAGAATCACCACGCTAGCTCATATACACGCCGCAAAAATTGGAGAAGGCTAGAGTCATAAATATTAATGAGAAGGTCCTTTAGATTGTTCTAATTCACCTTCTGAAGACCGTATGTGTCCTCGTTCCCGCTTTGCTGCTTGATCGGATCGGTCGACGACAATTGCTTTCAATCGGTATTTGTGCGATGGTATTATCCTTTATTAGTCTTGGCAGTTGCCTGATGAACATTGACCATATTAGTCTTGGCGACTGGAAAAGGCAGGAAATGGAGCGAGAAATTTGGGTTGCGATTTCTCCCTAAACCCGATTCGCTTGACCCGATTCGAAGACCCGCATTGAAATAACCCTAGTATGGATTTGTTCCCATACCCGGTTCTCCGACCCGCTTGTCTGCTGCAATCCAATGGTTGGGCATGCCCCATTCACGGTTGGTGGGCTCCCATTAGTTTGGATGTTGCTGCGGATGTCGCCAAGACTAATATGGTCAATCTTCATCATGCGATTGCCAAGACCAATAGGGGATACTACCACCCACCAATACTCATCAAAACAATTGATGTCGACTATGTCGGTCAAGCAGCAAAGTGGCAATAAGGATGCATACAGACTCCAGAAGGTTGATTAGAACAATCCAAAGGACCTTCTCATTAATAAGTTCGAGACGACAATGGAGTCGAGGTGGAGATCGTTGAAGGCGAGCATGAATCGAGTTTTGATGAAAATGAGACTGGAGCGAAAGAGGGAGTGAATTCCAAGGCCGTCTTTGTCGCTGTCAAAAACATCGGGCCAAGTATGTCTCTTTTGCACTTTATTTTCTCTGTTCTTCAAAAATTGGGTGTGAGATTGCAAGGTTTTGTGGGGGAGGAGAGGGGTTGCAGAAAAGAGATCTAGGAAATAATACAAATGAGATAAGGTGGGTGTTAAGTGGGTTAGGATTAAATGGATTGGGCCGAGACAAGCAGTTGCGGGCTTAAAAACCCGGACCGATAGGGTTCGCGTCAGCTTAGCTGGACTGGACACTTTCACTCGATCCGATTTTCTTTTTGTTAATATTAAAAATTTTAAGAAAACGCATAATAAAAACCGGTGTAGCTATTAGAAATGCTTGCAATTAAATCTTCTCGAATATTGAACGTGTGGCATGTTGTGTTTTGGTAGGGAGTTACGTCGTTGACGTTGTTGGCCATTTGCGTTATGTGCCATGCCAGAATCACCACGCTAGCTCATATACACGCCGCAAAAATTGGAGAAGGCTAGAGTCATAAATATTAATGAGAAGGTCCTTTGGATTGTTCTAATTGACCTTCTGAAGACTGTATGTGTCCTTGTTGCCGCTTTGCTACTTGACCGGTATGGTCGACGACAATTGCTTTCGATCGGTATTTGTGGGATGGTAGTATCCCTTATTAGTCTTGGTAGTTGCCTGATGAACATTGACCATATTAGTCTTGGCGACTGGAAAAGTCAGGAAATCGAGCGAGAAATTTGGTTCAGTTTTGTCCCGAAACTCGATTCGCTTGACTCGATTTGATGATCCTGCGTTGAAATAACCCGAGTAGGGATTTTTTCCCATACCCGGTTCACCCGACCCGCTTGTCAGCTCCAATCCAATGGTTGGGCATGCCCCATTCACGGTTGGTGGGCTCCCATTAGTTTGGATGTTGCTTCGGATGTCGCCAAGACTAATATGGTCAATCTTCATCAGGCAACTGCCAAGACTAATAAGGGATACTACCATCCCACCAATACTGATCAAAAGCAATTGCTGTCGACTATGTCGGTCAAGCAGCAAAGTGGCAACAAGGATGCATACAGTCTTTAGAAGGTTGATTAGAACAATCCAAAGGACCTTCTCATTAATATGTTCGAGACGACAATGGAGTCGAGGTGGAGATCGTTGAAGGCGAGCATGAATCGAGTTTTGATGAAAATGAGACTAGAGCGGAAGAGGGAGTGAATTGCAAGGCCATCTTTGTCGCTATCCAAAACATCGGGCCAACTATGCGTCTTCTGCACTTTATTTTCTCAGTCTTCAGAAATTGGGTGTGAGATTGCAGGTTTCTGTGGGGGAGGAGAGGGTTCGCAGAAAAGAGAACTAGGAAATAATACGAATGAGATAAGGCTGGGTGTTAAGTGGGTTAGGATTAAATGGATTGGGCCGACAAGGTCCACGTCAACTTCGCTAGGCTTAGCCCGTATTCGTTGCTATCAACAATATCGGGTCGAGCATGTCTCTTTTATTCATAAATTGGATGTGAGATTGGCTTTTAAAAACCATAAAAGAGGACCGATAGGGTCATGAAAACTAGTTGTGGGCTTAAAAAGCTTAGCTCAGCTTAGCCGGAGTTGACACTTTAACTCGATCTCATTTTCTTTTTGTCAATATTAAAATATTTTAAAAAAACTCATAATAAAAACTTGTGTAGCTATTGGAAACGCTTGCAATTAAATCTTCTCGAATATTGAATGGGTGGCGTGTCATGTTTTGGGAGGGAGTTACGTCGTTGACGTTGCTGGCCATTTGCGTTATGTGCCATGCCAGAATCACCACGCTAGCTCATATACACGCCGCAAAAATTGGAGAAGGCTAGAGTCATAAATATTAATGAGAAGGTCCTTTAGATTGTTCTAATTGACCTTCTGAAGACCGTATGTGTCCTTGTTGCCGCTTTGCTACTTGACCGGCACGGATGACGACAATTGCTTTGATCAGTATTTGTGGGATGGTAGTATCCCTTATTAGTCTTGGCAATTGCCTGATGAACATTGACCATATTAGTCTTGGCGACTGGAAAAGGCAGGAAATCGAGCGAAAAATTTGGGTTGCGATTTCTCCCTAAACCCGATTCTCTTGACCCGATTTGAAGACCCGCATTGAAATAACCCCAGTATGGATTTGTTCCCATACCCGGTTCCCCGACCCGCTTGTCTGCTGCAATCCGATGGTTGGGCATGCCCCATTCACGGTTGGTGGGCTCCCATTAGTTTGGATGTTGCTTCGGATGTCGCCAAGACTAATATGGTCAATCTTCATCAGGCAATTGCCAAGACTAATAAGGGATACTACCATCCCACCAATACTGATCAAAAGCAATTGCTGTCGACCGTGTCGGTCAAGCAGCAAAGCGGCAACAAGGATGCATATAGTCTTTAGAAGGTTGATTAGAACAATCCAAAGGACCTTCTCATTAATATGTTCGAGACGACAATGGAGTCGAGGTGGAGATCGTTGAAGGCGAGCATGAATCGAGTTTTGATGAAAATGAGACTGGAGCGGAAGAGGGAGTGAATTGCAAGGCCGTCTTTGTCGCTGTCAAAAACATCGGGCCAAGTATGTCTCTTCTGCACTTTATTTTCTCTGTTCTTCAGAAATTGGGTGTGAGATTGCAGGGTTTTGTGGGGGAGGAGAGGGGTTGCAGAAAAGAGATCTAGGAAATAATACAAATGAGATAAGGGTGGGTGTTAAGTGGGTTAGGATCAAATGGATTGGGCCGAGACAAGTCTCTTTTATTTTGCGGGCTTAAAAACCCGGACCGATAGGGGGTCCTAGGTGTTAAGTGGGTTAGGTCAAGTCAGCTTAGCGGATCGATAGGGTCCGCTTCAGATTGGACACTTTCACTCGATCCGATTTTCTTTTTGTTAATATTAAAAATTTTAAGAAAAACGCATAATAAAAACTGGTGTAGCTATTGGAAACGCTTGCAATTAAATCTTCTTGAATATTGAACGGGTGGCGTGTCATGTTTTGGGAGGGAGTTACGTCGTTGACGTTGCTGGCCATTTGTGTTATGTGCCATGCTAGAATCACCACGCTAGCTCATATAGATGCAGCAAACATTGGAGAAGGCTAGAGTCATAAATATTAATGAGAAGGTCCTTTGGATTGTTCTAATTGATCTTCTTAAGGCCCTATGCGTCCTTGTTGCCGCTTTGCTTCTTGACCGGCACGGTCGAAGACAATTGCTTTTAATCAGTATTTGGGGGATGGTAGTGCCCCTTATTAGTCTTGGCAGTTGTCTGATGAACATTGGCCATATTAGTCTTGGCGACTGGAAAAGGCAGGAAATCGAGCGAGAAATTTGGGTTGCGATTTGTCCCTAAACCCGATTTGATGACCCGCATTGATATAACCCAAGTATGGATTTGTTCCCATACCCGGTTCTCCGACCCGCTTGTCTGCTGCAATCCGATGGTTGGGCATGCCCCATTCACGGTTGGTGGGCTCCCATTAGTTTGGATGTGCCTTCGGATGTCGCCAAGACTAATATGGTCAATCTTCATCAGGCAACTGCCAAGACTAATAAGGGATACTACCATCCCACCAATACTGATCAAAAGCAATTGCTGTCGACTGTGTCGGTCAAGTAGCAAAGCGGCAACAAGGATGCATACAGTCTTCAGAAGGTTTAATAGAACAATCCAAAGGACCATCACATTAATAAGTTTGAGACGACAATGGAGTCGAGGTGGAGATTGTTGAAGGCGAGGATGAATCAAGTTTTGATGAAATGCGACTGGACTGAGAGCGGGAGCGAATTGCATGGCCGTCTTCATCGCTATCAACAACATCGAGCCATGTATGTCTCTTCTACATTTTATTTTCTTTGTTTTTCAGAAATTGGGTGTGAGATTACAGGGTTTGGGGGGAGGAGAGGGGTTGCATAAATGAAATCTAGGAAATAACAAAAATGAGATAAGGCTCGGTATTAAGTGGTTTAGGTTTAAATAGACTAGTCCAAGAAAAGCAGTTGTGGACTTAAAAACCTGGACCGATAGGGTCCGCGTCGCTTAGCTAGGCTGGACACTTTCACTCGATCCGATTTTCTTTTTGTTAATATTAAAAAGCAATTCCCATTAACCATGGAGGTTAAGAACCAAAGCGGCAATAAGGATGAATACAGTCTTTTGAAGGTTAATCAGAACAATCCAAAGGACCTTCTCATTAATATCTTCAAGGCGAAAATGGAGTCAAGGTGGAGATCCTTGAAGGCGACGATTGAATAGATTGGGCTGAGAAAAGTAGTTATGGGCTTAAAAACCAACACTGGTAGGGTTTGCATCAGCTTAGCTAGGCTTAGCCCGTTTTCATTGCTATCAACAACATCGGGCCGAGCATGTCTCTTCCACACATCTTATTTTCTCTTTTATTCAGAAATTAGATGTTAATTTGTAAGCTTTAGGGGAAGAGGGGTTTTTTTATAGAGACGAGATATAGGAAATAATAAAAATGAGATAAGGTTATGTGTTAAGTGGGTTATGATTAAATAGATTGGGCCGAGAAAAGCAGTTATGGGCTTAAAAACTCGGACCAATAGGGTTCGCATCAGCTTAGCTGGACTGGACACTTTGGCTCAACCCAATTTTCTTTTTTGTTAATTTAAAAAAATTAAAAGAAAAATTCATAATAAATACTGGTGTAGTTATTAGATATGCTTGCAATTACATCTTCTCGAAGATTGAACGGATGGCGTCACCTGTTTTGGGAGAGAGTAACGCCGTTGCCGTTGCTGGCCATTTGTGTTATGAGCCATGCCAAAATCACAGCGTTGGCTCATATACACGCCACAAATATTTGAGAGGGCTGGAGTGATAAATATTAATCAGAAGATCCTTTGGATTGTTCTAATTGACCTTCTGAAGACTGTATGTGTCCTTGTTACTGCTTTGCTGCTTGATCGATAGGGTCGACGACAATTGCTTTTGATCTGTCACGCCCCGATCCTCGGGCACGCACACATCCTTCTACTTGATCGATTTTATAATGCGATATCCCAGGACTAAGTATCGCCGACCCTTTTGTTTATTAAGCACATGCGGAAGTAGTTATAAATCCCTAGACAGTTCTACCTTTATTTTTCATATTGAAATCCACAACCAAACCTTTATACATGGCATAACTCGAAGTCTATTCACAAGACTATTCATAGCATTCTAGTCTCACACTATTCATATTTAGACAGAATTCACAAAGAAGATGGGATCATAGTCCTCATCCGGGTCGTACTCGGATCATCATCAAGGTTCTCCTCAAGGTACTCCGCTTCGGTTTCTTTCTCCTCAGGCTCCTCATCAGGGTCCTGAAATGTTGTCCCACAACCGGGATGAGACTACGTCTCAGATAGTTCTACCCCACTAAGACTCGATTAGGAAACCAATACGCTAACCGGGCTGCCTATACACACACGGGTTAGAAGACTTACCTTGGCCTCAGATTCCACCTGCATATTAGTACAGTTCAATAGGCACCCAAGCAATTACATCACAGATCGATATCCCGATCAATCGACCTAATCGATTACATGTCAGTCGGACCATTTCCAGGTCAAATCACTTCTCAATATAAAACCTCACATTTGCATTCTCAGTCATAGAGCTACAGTAATGCTCTGGGGCGATGATTCACCAAGGTGACGTACAATGAACGCTTTACTATGCTCTCGGCGTCTTTTTCGCCAAGGTGATATCATTCATCACAGAGCCAACATAAACAATGGACAGCACTCGTGCGTTCTTTAAGGCGCCGTTTTCACCAGTGATATCCTCAATCACCGAACTACGTATGTCCATGATAAGGCATGCAGTAGACAGCAGTCGTGCGTTCTTTAAGGTGCCGTTTTCACCAGTAATTTCCTTATCACCGAACCACGTATGTCTATACTGATGCAGGTAATAGACAGCACTTCTGCATTCTTTAAAGCGCCGTTTTCACCAGTGATTTCCTTATTACTGAACCACGTATGTCTATACATCGTACCCGATCGATCTCAGCCAAAATTATTCTTAGTTCAGCCTCACAATTTTCTCTACTTTACAACTCATCAAAGCATTGTTAATGCTAAATAACCACACTTGGCAAACTACCGATCAATCATTCAATTTCACTAAATTTCAATCAATTTAGGAATAATTCATCAAATTGCACAATTAATTCAATTCAGCACAACGTAGAGCTGAATTAAATAAATGGACTGCACCACGACAATCAACACAAAATTCTAGTCACCAGCCATCCCGGTTGAATTTCCGAAAAAATAAATAATTAAATAATGAATTTTGAAAATTAATTATTAATTAGCAATAAATCCAATTTAGGCCTACAATGCCTGATTGGAGCCCGAAATGGGTCGGGAAAATTCCCGAGATGCATTCAATAAATAATAGCACGTCTCTACTTGCTAATGACTAAGTCTAACCACCTAACGTGCATTATTAAGTCACTAATTTAATTGTTCTAAACTAATCTAACCACCTAATTGCACTTAATTAAATCTAATCAACCCTTAAGCATCATTAGTCTACTAAGCGAGGATTAGTGAGATTCCTCACTTGATTAAAAGCAGGGACCGGGACACCGCGACGGCGGCCGAAATCGGGCTTTCGACGACACCGGCGGGCTTGGACCGGGCCTTAAACTTGGGCCCAACAAATCTCAGCCTAACTGAGATTTATTCTTGCACTGGACTGGGCTCACTCTTGGGCTCGGGCTTGGCTGCGATTGGGACTTCTTCACGAGATGGACTTGGGCCGAACTTGCTGAATTGGGCTTAATGGAGCTGCTGGATTTTTGGGCCAAGGACTTGGGCTGCTGAAATTGAAGATGGGCTCAACAAATTCGTGCGGGCTGAACCAGAAACTTTTGTGGACTGCTGCAGCTAAAGCCCCGGTTGGGCTTGATTTCAATTGGGCTGAAGATGGGCTGAACTGCGGCTGAAATTCACTGATCTAAGGGCTGAGCTGCCGTTGGGCTTATGGGCCGAATTGTAACTGAACTGGACTTGAATTCGCTGGGTTGCTGCTGGAGGAGGCCCGCGGATGAAGCAACGTGGAGACGCTGGTTGCTGGGGTTTCGTTGGACGCTGCTCGAGCGTGGACTGAAGGCACGCGATGGATGGACGAAGACGCTGGAATCCGTGGCCGCTGGAGCTTCGACGGATGCTTCTGGTCAACAAACCGGGGAGAGTTCCTTTTTGACCGGAGATGAGGAGAGACGGACGAGCGGCAGCACAGGGAAATCCTTGGGTCTTCGGTGGCCGTTTGAACCATGCACGTGGATGGACTGAAGCTCGAGTGGGCTTCGCTGGAGACGTGAAGCAGCTTCGGCTGCTGCTTGAACGCGTGGAGGAAGCAACTCAACTGCTGCTGGGCTTGGCAGCTACTTCGGTGGCCACGACTTCAAGAGGTCAACGAAGGAGCTCCTGTGAGCTTGCTGTTGACCAGGGAGACACGCAGCTTGGAGGAATTCTCGGTGGGGTTGGGGTTTTGTGGTCAACAAGGAAGGATTCGAATGGTGAGTGTTGACTTGCAGGGGACAGAAGTTAGTGGAGGTGTGGGCTTCAGTTGTGGGGAATTCGGTGAAGAGGATTTCATGGCAGCTGAAGGCACTGGCGTGAGAGAAATCAAACGGAGAGAGAGAGTCGGGGCGGCTTCACGCTTCAAGGGAAATGGAGATAGAACCGAAGCCACGAAGAGGAGGAATTGCTCGAGTAAGGGGGGAACGGCTGAACGTGTGGGAGAAGCCAGCTGAGATCCTCGGTAAAGTAAAAGCACAAAGAAGATAAGGACTGGCGGCTAGTTGCTCGAGAAGATTGAGGGGGAGAGGGATTAAAGTCCAAAATATCTATCTTCTCCATTGAATGCTTTGTCCCCTATATTACTTTCTTGAATAGATAATGCACAATTAATCCAAATTGAGGTCTCATTTTTCAGCCCCATGCCTTATTCCGAATTTCACTAAACTAGCCTCAATTCCTCACTCAAATCTCCAGATTGAGGTCCAATTTCAACGAAGATAAATCTCGTACAATTTTCTGCAAGTCCTCAACACTCAAAGGTTTGACTTGTAAGGCGGAATTTCCTTTAATTTGATCTATCCGAATTTCCGTTGATTTTCCGCGACGTCGGAACCGATTTTCCGTAAAAATTCCGAAAAATCTTCTGAGACTGAATCAATGTTCCTAAAATAGCTCGTGACACCACAGAACTTTCGATTTCTGAAATCAGGTTCGAATTCATGGTTAATTTCCATTCGACGCGTTTTTAGTGTGACCTAGACTACCGGGTAGTTTTCAGAATTTTTTAGTGCAAATGACCCGTGGTCGATTTTCTTCGAGCCACAATGAACCCACTCGACACATTAGCAACTCTCGATTCTCGTAGAAATCTCGAGAATTCAAATACGGACACAGGGTACCAAAACGATAAAGAAATCAAATTAGTGCCGGCCAACGAGAATTTTCCAATTTAGTGGTGTCACCCACGTTTAGCCACACATCTCCGTCGAACCGACCTATATCTGATCTCTAATCAATTTATGTACGTGCCGTAATGATCTCAGAGATGAACACGGTCGAGCAGCAGCCGATTCTGGTCGAATTCTCAAGTCTATTTGCCTTAAAATTCTTAATAGTTTCCCCATATAGTCTAGTTATCTCTAGAATGATCAGTTCTGAGAATAGCCCTATAGACGCGTCAATGAAATGCCCGATTTATTCAATAGAAAACAAGATTGAAAATTTGGGATGTCACATGATCAATATTTGTGGGATGGTAGTATCCGTTATTAGTCTTGGCAGTTGTCTGATGAACATAAACCATATTAGTCTTGGCAACTGGAAAACACAAGAAATCGAGCGAGAAATTTGGGTAGGCATTTGTCCCTAAACCCGATTCGCTTGACCCCATTTTATGACCCGCATTGAAATAACCCGAGTGAGAATTTGTTCCCATACCCGGTTCAGCCAACCCCCTTGGCTTGCCTCATTAATGGTTGGTGGGCTTCCTTAGTTTGGATGTGGCTTTAGATGTCATCAAGACTAATATGGTCAATCTTCATCAAGCAACTACCAAGACTAATAAGGGATACTACTATCTCACCAATATTGATCAAAAGCAATTGCCGTCGACCATGCCGGTCAAGCAATAAAGCGACAACAAGGATGCATACAGTCTTCGCAAGGTTAATTAGAAGAATACAAAGGACCTTCTCATTAATATCTTCGAGACAAAAATGGAGTGGAGGTGGAGATCATTGAAGGCGAGGATGAATAGAGTTTTCATGAAAATGCGACTAGAGAGGGAGCGGAAGCGAATTACACAGCCGTCTTCGCCGCAATCAACAAGATCATGCCAAGTATGTCTCTTCTACACTTTATTTCCTCTATTCTTCAGAAATTGGGTGTGAGATTGCAGGGTTTGGGGGGAGGAGAGGGGTTGCAGAATTAAGATGTAGGAAATAATAAAAATGTGATAAGGCTGGGTGTTAGTGGGTCACGATTGAATATATTAGGCTGAGAAAAGCAGTTCTGGGCTTAAAAACCCAGACCGGTAGGGTCCGCGTCAGCTTAGCTAGGCGTAGCCCGTCATCGTCGCTATCAACAACATCAGGCCGAGCATGTCTCTTACACACTTTATTTTCTCTGTTATTTAGAAATTGGATGTGAGATTGCAAGCTTTGAGGGGAGAGGGGTTTTTTGTAGAAACAAGGTATAGGAAATAATAAAAATGAGATAAGCCTAGGTGTTAAGTGGGTTAGGATTGAATAGATTTGTGGCACCCCTCGACATGACCCCCGATCAACTAGGGTCGCCAAAGTGCTATTACCTACTTACCTTTTCACTTATCAAAATAAGATTCCACTTTGATACCATTTCAATTGCATCGGGTCTATAAATCCTGAGGGTTCATACCATCTCAATCGGTCGTAGCGCAGATCATATAACGAAAGCATACTTATCATCTCCCTAACCCATACGCGACCAAACAATACAATGCAATACACACCAACTACAAACTTATATATATATATATATATATATATATATGTGTGTGCATCTTAGGGCTAGATCACTTTTATTTACATACTAAAATGGATTTTACAAGTCGGTATGACAAAAGAGCCAAGACTATAACTAAGCTCGGCTAAGCTAAAAAAGAACCTGACTATACATCAAACATGTACATCTATCCATCAGCTAGTGTGGGCCATCCCAAAAAGTGGCAACCTCCACCAGTCACACGCTCCTATCACACCCATCCTGGTGCATCAGTAGGTGGTGGCGGCAACATCCCCATCATCCTCCCATCTTGGTGAACATGGACAGAAAAAAACTCTTGTACTATAGGGCCATCAGGCAAGCCCACGTCGTAGATGACCAAAACACAGAGGCAGATAAACACCAAACCAACCAAACCATGAACACTGAAGCAACGGTGCTTCGTGCACTCGACCTCGACATCAGACGGTAATCCATAAAACGTACCACACGTGATAGGTGCTAGAGCCATAGCTCAATCTGAATTGTTGGTCCCCAAAGGGGTGAGTACAACCACTCAATAGTAAAGATCCATCAAACTACAAAATACATCAAGCAAGACAATCAAGATATCACGAGCAAAGTACATATCATCCATGCTATCGAGCATACATCACCATGCGGTCGTGCACATATCACCATGCAGTCATGCATATCTCACCATGCCATCGTGCATGTACCACCATGCAATCATACTTGTATTTCCACGAGGTTCATCCAATGCCATATGCACATACATACGCATGATTCATATCATTCATACAATCATATATACATATCCCCATGAGATCCATTCAAGCCTTCATGACCGCATTCTCAATGTCAAATAACATCAATTCACTTTCATAAGCAGATCATGCATCATGCCATATGCATATACCCATGCACATGATTCAATTTCAATTTTTATCTTTCACAAGGATCTCATTGTTTTTCTTCCACGGACCAATGTTTGAATCCCTCAATTTATCACTCGCACCCAACCTGGCATCGCGAGGAGCCTCCAGCACAAACCTCCTGGCATCTCGCATCCCAACTAGCATCACGAGGAATCCCCATATATGCAGCATATATAACCACTCAAGACGTCATATTTCGTATAGCAGTCCATTTCTTCTTTAAAATACAGCAAATTTCTGATAAAGAAGAATGCACTTCTTTAATAACAATTCTGGAAAAATTAGCAAACGATCTCAATAAATTGTGAAAATTTCACACAATGTAAAAATGATTTGGAGGAAGATATTTCATGAAGAATTCCATGTCAAAAAGGTTCCACATCAATCACATAGATCCATGCATCTCAGCAAAAGAAATTCCAGCATCACTTTTGCACAGTTTTAGAAATAATTTTGATTAAACCCTTAAATGAACTCCGAAAATTCTGAGATTTTAACATGTCATAGATGAAATCTAGAGGTAAAAGTCTCATGGATAAATTGAAGTTAAATTCCTTTTGGATTAAAAGATATAATTTCTGTAATTCTCCCTAACTCTCGGTTCACTGTCCAGATTCATCCTTTTTAATGAAAATCGTTTTTCCTCACCATTAATTGTCCGTTTATCCTCAAATTTTAGTATGTTTCTCCTCCAGATGTCTTCTACAACTCTTATCAGGAACACGAGATCAAATTCGGACTGGATACTTGCAAGAAATTCACAGAATCACAATAGATCGTCATAATAGTTTCAAGATCTAGCTTCATCAAAGAAAAATGGTTTCACCAACCTATACTTGTCCGTTTTGTCTCAAATTTTGATATGTTATTCTCCAAGAAGTCTTTTACAACTTTCGTCAAGAAGTCAAAGTCAAATTCCAATCAGAATATCACATGCAACTCACAAAATCATCAAAGGTCGGACTGTTTTTTTTTTTTTCCAGAAACAGAATACTAGGTTTGAACACAGCTCTTATAACTTCAAAAATTCACACTTCATCCACATCCGAACTTCACCATTCATCACACACAAAACACAGCAAGCAAAGGGTAGATCAATGGACTCTACTTGCCTCTAATCCAAGAAAAACACAGAAGCAAACGGCGGGGCAAGGCGGACTCGACGGCGGCGACTAGGCGGATGATCGGCAGCAACGGGCCTCGTTCTTCCTCCTCTTCTCTCGCACGCTCGCTCTACCTCTCTCGATTTCACTCTCTCTCTCTCTCTCGGTAACCCTCTCTCTCAATCCGCCCCTTCTCTTTCCTTTCCCCTCATCATTGGCAATCATTTGATTTTGCATGGCTAATGCCACTTAGCTCTAAGGGAAAAACACTTGGCAAGCTTCTCTTGCCACTTGTTAATTTTGCCATGCAAGCTAATGGGCCTTCCTTGGGCT
The DNA here is from genome assembly GCA_014182575.1 of Eucalyptus decipiens. Taxonomy (NCBI): domain Eukaryota; kingdom Viridiplantae; phylum Streptophyta; class Magnoliopsida; order Myrtales; family Myrtaceae; genus Eucalyptus; species Eucalyptus decipiens. Next base: position 52,617,362 of record CM024615.1, read on the forward strand.
GGGCTCTCCCTCCATCCGGTCGACGGTAGCCCCTCCTCCATTGGGCTTCGCGGGCTAGGCCTAAATGGACGAATGGTGGGGTCTTGTGGGCTGGTCTTGGCCTAAGAGTTTTGGCTCACTTTCTCTTTTAATAATCTACTGTAAACCCCCCACTCATATAAATACCTAATTGAATTTTATAAAACCATAAAACTTGCAACATAATTTAAAAAATTCTAGCGTATAAATCACATGGCCAACAATGGAAATTTTTTCATCAAATAATTATCCATTAAAAGCTTGGCCTTAAACTTATTGCAAATCATGGATCAAATGGCTACAATATAATTTGATGGTACTTTCATCACCTATCAATGGCTCATAGCACATCTAGAGGTTGTCTTGAAATTCTAGGATGCCACAATTTTCCCCTCCCTAGAGAATTTCGTCCACGAAATTAGACATTTCCTATGTCTCTTGAAACAAGTGAGGGTACCTTTCCCTCATCTCATTTTCACTCTCCCATGTGTTTTCCTTCACATCATGATGTCGCCATAATATCTTAACCAACGGAATTTTCTTGGTCCTAAGAATTTGCTCCTTTCGATCCAGCACTTGCACAGGCTCTTCAATGTACCTCACTTTCTCATCCACTTTGATAGCTTCATGATCGAGTATGTGACCAGGATCTGGCTAGTACTTCCTCAGCATCAATACATGAAACACATCATGCAAATTTCTCAATTTAGGAGGCAGCACCAAACGATAAGCTACATCTCTTATTCTTTCAATTATCTCGAAAGGTCCAACAAATCTAGGACTTAACTTACCCTTCATTCCAAATCGAGATATTCCTTTCATAGGGCATACTTTAAGGAACACATGATCTCTCACATTAAACTCTAAAGGTCTCCTACGCTTATTTGCGTAATATTTCTGCCTACTCTAGGCTATTCTAAGTCTTGTACTAATTCAGGTCCTATCAAACTCCTTTCACCTACTTCATTCCAACAAACAGGAGTCCTACACCTCCTTCCATATAATGCTTCATATGGGGCCATGCCTATACTTTTCTAAAAACTATTGTCATAGGCAAACTCTATCAAGTGCAATTTTTCATCCCAATTTCCCTTAAAATCAATAATACATGCTCTCAGCATATCTTCCAAAGTTTGGATCACTCTTTCCGTTTGTCCATCTATTTGAGGATGAAAAGCAGTACTAAACTGAAGCTTTGTCCCTAAAGCATCTTGGAGACTTCTCCAAAAATTTGAAGTAAACCTAGAGTCTCAATCCGATGTGATTGTCACAAGAATACCACGCAAGCGTATAACTTGGCTTACATATATCTCAGCAAGTTTACTCATCGAGTAGTCTATGCGGACAGCTAGGAAATGAGCAGACTTAGTAAAACGATCCACTATTAACCAAATAGAGTTGTGACCACTTGATGTCCTTGGTAGTCCTTGCACAAAGTCCATTGTTACATGCTCCCATTTCCACTCTAGTATGTCCAATGGTCTCAACAGTCCTGCGGGTTTGCGGTGTTCCGCTTTCACTTGCTGGCATGTTAAACATTGAGAAACATGTTTAGCTATATCTTTCTTCATGCCATTCCACCAAAATTGCCGGCGCAAATTTCTATCCATTTTCGTACTCCCCGGATGAATACTATAATTACTCTTATGTGCTTCTGATAAAATTTCCCTTCTCACTTCTTCACTATCAGGAATACAGAGCCGTTCTTGGCATCTTACTACTCCATCATCAGAGACTTGAAACTCTGGTCTTTTCCCTAAAGACATAGTGTTTCGTATCTTCAAAATCTTCGGGTTAGATTTTTGTAAAATCTCAAATTTCTGAATGATTTCAGGCTCAATTCTTAATGTAGTAAGCATACCAGTAAGGTGGTCCATTTCCAACTTGAAGTCTGAATCCACAATAGACTTTAACATATTCCACTTTGTTAATTTAGACTAGCCATGTCCATAGCCAACTTTCGACTAAGGGCATTTGCCACCTTCTTTGCCTTTTCTAGATGGTGTCGTATTTCACAGTCATAATCTTTTAATAACTCCATCCACCTTCTTTGTCTCACGCTCAACTCTTTTTGTGAAAACAAATACTTGAAGCTCTTATGATCTATATAGATTTCAAACTTCTCTCCATACAAATAATGTCTCCATATTTTCAAAGCAAACACTATAGCTGCCAATTACAAATCATGGGTTGGGTAATTTAACTCATGAGGTTTCAATTGCCTCGATGCATAGGCTATGACCTTGCCATGCTGCATCAAAACACATCCCAGTCCTTTATGAGATAAATCACTATACACCATGAATCCTTCAGATCCATATGGTATAGTTAGAATTGGAGCTGTAGTCAACTTCCTTTTAAGTTCCTGAAAACTTCTTTCACATCTTTCACTCCATTCAAATCTTACATTCTTTTGGGTCAATTTTGTTAAAGGGCCAGCCAATTGTGAAAATCCTTCGATAAACCTTCTATCATAGCTAGCCAATCCTAAGAAACTTCGTATCTCAATTGGCGTTGTCGGTCTCGGCCAATTCACTACAATTTCAACCTTTGCAGGGTCCACCGCAATTCCATTTCCCGACACCGTGTGCCCTAGAAATATTATCTGATCCAGCCAGAATTCACTTACTTAATGTGGCGAATAACTCATGATCTCTTAGCATTTGCAACGCTATCCTTAGGTTTCATTCATGCTCTTCAAGTCCTCTATAACATATCATGATATCGTCAATGAAAACAATTACAAACTGATCCAAATAAAGCTTAAATATCCTATTCATTAAATCCATGAATGTAGCTAGTGCATTCGTTAATCCAAAAGGCATAACCAAGAACTCATAATGTCCATAACGAGTCCTAAATGTAGTCTTAGGAATGTCTTCTTTCTTTATCCTTAACTGATCGTATCCGATCTTAAGTCAATTTTTGAAAAGACTGAACTTCCTTGAAACTGATCGAATAGATCATCAATTTTAGGCAAGTACCCGTCCTTCTTTTTTACAAATAGAACTGGTGCGCCCCAAGGTGAAGCACTTGGCCTAATAAATCCCTTATCAAGCAACTCTTGTAGTTGCACCTTCAATTCCTTCAACTCCACCAAGGCCATTCTATACGGGGCTTTCGATATTGGTCCTGTTCCAGGCATTAGTTCAATTTCAAACTCAATCTCTCGCTCTGGTGGTAATCCAGGCAACTCCTCCGGAAACACTTCATGAAATTCCTTGACTATTTGGATATCACTGATTTCAACCTCTTTCTTAGTAAGATCTCTTACCACTACTAGGTATCCTTGACAACATTCGTCAAGTAGTTCACGAGCTTCTACCATTGAGATAATGGCTACAAAGGGGTTTGTCTGATCTCCAAAAGATTCAAAACTAAATTGATCTGGCAACATGAACTGGATCACTTTCCTATAGCAATCCACCTTAGCCCTATGCTTATGGAGCCAGTCCATTCCAATGATAACATCAAAGTCATACATAGCCATCACAACCAGATCTATTTCCATATCTCGTTCTCCTATAGTTATCTTACATTTTTCACACATCAATGTAGATAACACCATATTCTTTAAAGGTGTGGAAACACAAGTGGCGTAGTTTCTATTTCACTCAATTGCCTATATCTTTCATATATAAATGAATGCGTAGCACCCTTGTCAAACAATACATATGCCTTATTGCCATTTTAGGAAAATCATACCTGATATGACATTTTTGGAAGCTTCCGCTTCCTCTTGGGTGATTGCATACACCCTTCCTTGTGCTGGTGGCCTCTGAGGATTCATTGGTAAATTCGGTCCACCAATACTTTGTTGCACCTATCGCACCGAGCCAATACTCAGTTGCGACCTCTATTATGGACAGTCTTTCTTGAGGTGTCCTACTTGTCCACAACCATAGCATTTCGGCCGTCCATTGCAAGGTCCTAGCCATCTCGTCCATTACACCTTCGACAAACATCAGGTTGATAAGGTGCTTTCCCTATATTCAGGCCATCCCTAACTCTTCTAAAATTTCCAAAATTACTCTTTTTCTTACCATCCCAGGTCTGACCTTGACCAAGATAGGTTCTCTTACCCCTTCGAATATCATTAAAAGTCAACTGTCTCTTAGACTCTGATCGCTCCCTTACCAACTCTTGCTCCACCAACTATGCCCTTTCATAAACCTCATTATAATCCCTCATATTCAGAGGCACTAGTTGTTTCCTAATATTAGTCCCCAACCCTTTCAGAAATCTCTTAGCTTTTTCCTTACGATCCTCAATCAATCTAGGAGCATACCTAGACAGTTCAAAATTTTTTGCCTCATACTGATCCACTGTCAGCTCCTTTTGTTCCAACTGAACAAATTCAGTGATCTTCCTATCCTTAACACAATCAGAGAAATGTTTCCTATTAAAAGCTCTAACAAACTCATCCCAGTTTACATCAGTACCTAGTGGAAAGAGTGTATCTCTCGAAGCTTTCCACCAAAACTTTGCATTTCCCTCCAACTGGTACTCTGCCAAAACTATTTTCTCAGCATCATTGCAGACCAACAATTGGAAAATTTGCTCCATTCCATCAATCCAATGTTCCGCCTCCTTAGGACTTCCCATTCCATCGAACTTAGGTGGTTTCAACTTCAGAAATTGTTCCACCAATCCCTAAGGGCGACGTTCCACTCCGGGTTGTTGCTGCGCTTGCCTTTCCATCAGATTTCCAATATTGGCCAATGCCTGCAGGATGTCCTCTATTCGAGGTTCAGCCCTTACAACAAAGACTTTAGCCCTCGATGGATGAGCACTTCCAGCTTGCACCATGACTTTCCTGCAATTTCCAAGCATTTTGCCTCAGGAATAATCTGTAACTCAATGTCTCCATTTGAAAGCTACTATAACCATATAAGTAACATATACATGTTACTGGCACCTAAAGACAACTCATAATAACTAATAGGGATCCACGAGTGAATACCCATCACCCGTTATTCAAAGTTAACCAACTATTCCAGTTAATATCATATGGTGTGCATTGTCAACATATTCCTCAATTTCCAAATGAGGCTCCTTATCTCTCCACCTATAACCATTGCTCTAATACCAAAAAGGGGGGGTTGTGGCACCCCTCGACACGGCCCCCGATCCATTTCAATCGGTCCCAACGCAGATCATATAACGAAAGCATACTTATCATCTCCCTAACCCATACTCGACCAAACAATACAATGCAATACACACCAACTACAAAGTTTCATATATATGCATCTTAGGGCCCGATCACTTTTATTTACAGACTAAGATGGATTTCACAAGTCGTTATGACAAAAGAGGCAAGAATATAACTAAGCTTGGCTAAGCTAAAAAAGAACCCCACTATACATTAAACATGTACATCTATCCATCAACTAGTGTCAGCCCTCCCAAAAAGTGGCAACCTCCACCAGTCACACACTCCTATCACACCCATCCTGGTGCATCGGCCGGTGGAGGCAGCAACATCCCCATCATCCTCCCATCTCGGCAAACATAAACAAACAACAACTCTTGTAATCAGGCAAGCCCACGTCGTACATGACCAAAACACGGAGGTGGATAAACACCAAACCATGAACACTGAAGCAAGGGTGCTCCGTGCACTTGATCTCGACATCAGACGGTAATCCATAAAACATACCACACGTGACAAGTGCTAGAGGCATAGCTCAATCTGAAATGTTGGTCCCCAAAAGGGTGAGTACAACCACTCAACAATAAAGATCCATCAAACTACACAATGCATCAAGCAAGACAATCAAGATATCATGAGTAAAGCACATATCATCCATGCTATCAAGCATACATCACCATGCGGTCGTGCACATATCACCATGCAGTCATGCATATCTCACCATGCCATCGTGCATGTACCACCATGCAATCATACTTGTATTTCCATGAAGTTCATCCGATGACATATGCACATACATACACATGATTCATATCATTCATACAATCAAGTATATATCCCCAAGAGATCCATTCAAGCCTTCATGATCGCATTCTTAATGTCAAATAACATCAATTCACTTTCATAAGCAGATCATGCATCATGCCATATCCATATACCCATGCACATGATTCAATTTCAATTTTTATCTTTCGCAAGGATCTCATTGTTTTTCTTCCACCTACCAATGTTTGCATCCCTCAATTTATCACTTGCACCCAACTTGGCGTTGCGAGGAGCCTCCATCACAAACCTCCGGGCATCTCGCATCCCAACTAGCATCACGAGGAATCCCCCCGGCACAAACCTCTAGGGCTTTCGGCACAAACCTCTAGGCATCCCGAAACTACCAAGGACCTCCGGCACAAACCTCTAGGCATCTCGAAACTCCTTAGGCATCGTCGGCTCAAACCTCCAACGGTCTCGTTATTATCACAATATATATAATCTCATATATGTATCATTTTCATCATAGCATTTGATGCAACAATATCAAAGGTCTAAACCATCTTTTGATGTTACATGATATGCCAAACATCACCATATATGTAGCATATATAACCACTCAAGACATCATATTTCGCAGAGCAGTCCATTTATTCTTGAAAATATAGCAAATTTCAAATAAGGCAGAATGCACTTCTTTAATAAGAATTCTGGAAAAATTAGTAAACGATCTCAATAAATTCTGAAAATTTAACATGATGTAAAAAAGATGCAGAGGAAGATATTTCATGAACAATTCCATGTCAAGAAAGTTCCACATCAATCACATAGATCCACGCCTCTCGGCAAAAGAAATTTCAGCACTATTTTTGCACAGTTTTGGAAATAATTTCAGTTAAACACTTAAATGAACTCTTTTAATATGTCATAGCTGAGATCTAGAGGTAAAAGTCTCATGCAGAAATCAAAGTTAAATTCCTTCTAGATTAAAAGATATAATTTTTTCAATTCTCCCTAACTCTCGCTTCACTGTCCAGATTCATCCTTCTCAAAGAAAACCATTTTTCCTGATCATTATTTCTCCGTTTATCCTCAAATTTTAGTATGTTGCTCCTCAGGATGTCGTCTACAACTCTTATGCGGAGCATGACATCAAATTCGGACTGGATACTTGCAAGAAATTCACAGAATCACAATAGATCATCATAATAGTTTCCAGACCTAGCTTCATCAAAGAAAAATGGTTTCACCAACCTATACTTGTCTGTTTTCTCTCAAATTTTGATATGTTATTCTACAAGAACTCCTTTACAACTTTCATCAAGAAGTTGAAGTCAAATTCCAATCAGAAGATCACATAAAACTCTCGAAATCATCAAAGGTCGGAGTGTTTTTTTTTTTTTTTTTTTCAGAAACAGAATACTAGGTTTGAACACAGCTCTTATAACTTCAAAGTTTCACACTTCATCCACATCCGAACTTCACCATTCATCACACACAAAACACAGCAAGCAAAGGGTAGATCAATGGACTCTACTTGCCTCTAATCCAAGCAAAACATAGCAACCAAACAGCGGGGCAAGGAAGACTCGACGACAGCGACTAGGCAGACAATCGGCAACAACATGCCTCCTTCTTCCTCCTCTTCTCTTGCACGCTCGCTCTCCCTCTCTCGATTTCAATCTCTCTCTCTCTCTCTCTCTCTCTCTCTCAGTAACCATCTCTCTCAATCCGCCCTTTCTCTTTCATTTCCCCTTCATCATTGGAAATCATTTGATTTTGCATGGCTAATGCCACTTGGCTCTAAGGGAAAAACACTTTGCAAGCTTCTCTTGCCACTTGTTTATTTTGCCATGCAAGCTAATCGGCCTTCCTTGGGCCGGGCTCTCCCTCCATCTGGTTGACGGCAGCCCCTCCTCCTTTGGGCTTCACGGGCCAGGCCTAAATGGCCGAATGGTGGGGTCTTGTGGGCTGGTCTTGGCCAAAGAATTTTGGCCCACATCCTCTTTTAATAATCTACTCTAAATCCCCACTCATATAAATACCTAATTGAATTTTATAAAACTATAAAACTTGCAACATAATTTAATAAATTCCATCCTATAAATCACATCGCCAAGAATGGAAATTTTTCCATCAAATAATTATCCATTAAAAGCTTCGCCTTAAACTTATTGTAAATCAGGGATCAAATGGCTGCAACATAATTTGATGGTACTTCCATCACCTATCCATGGCTCATAGGACATCTAGAGATTGTCATGAAATTCTAGGATGCCACAAGATTAGGCTGAGAAAAGCAGTTGTGGACTTAAAAACCCAGACCGATAGGGTCTGCATCAGCTTAGTTGGACTCGACACTTTAAGTCGATCCGATTTTCCTTTTGTTAATATTAAAAAATTAAGAAAAACCATAATAAAAACTGGTGTAGTTATTGGATACGCTTGCAATTACATCTTCTCAATGATTGAACGGGTGGCGTGTCATGTATTGGGAGGGAGTAACGTCATTGACATTGCTAGCCATTTGTGTTATGTGTCATGCCAGAATCACCATGCTAACTCATATACACGCCGCAAATATTAGAGAAGGCTCTAGTCATAAATATTAATGAGAAGGTCCTTTGACTTGTTCTAATTAACCATCTGAAGACTGTATGTGTCCTTGTTGCCGCTTTGCTGATTGACTGACACAGTCGACGACAATTGCTTTTGATCAATATTTGTAGGATGGTAGTATCCATTATTAGTCTTGGCAGTTACCTAATGAACATTGACCATATTAGTCTTGGCGACTGGAAAAGGCAGGAAATCGAGCGAGAAATTTGGGTTGGGATTTGTCCCTAAACCCGATTCGCTTGACCCGATTTGATGACCCGCATTGAAATAACCCGAGTAGGGATTTGTTCCCATATCGGGTTCACCTGACCCGCTTGTCTACTCCAATCCGATGGCTAGGCTTGCCCCATTCATGGTTAGTGGGCTCCCATTAGTTTGGATGTGGCTTTGGATATCGCCAAGACTAATATGGTCAATCTTCATCAAGCAACTGCCAAGACTAATAAGGGATACTACCATCCCACCAATACTGATCAAAAGCAATTGCTATCGACCGTGTTGGTCAAGCAAGAAAGTGATAACAAGGATGCATACAGTTTTCAAAAGGTTAATTAGAACAATCTAAAAGACCTTCTCATTAATTTCTTTTAGATGAAAATGGAGTCAAGGTGGAGATCGTTGAAGGCAAGGATGAATCGAGTTTGTATGCAAATGCAACTGGAGAGGGAGCGGGAACGAATTGCACAGCCATCTTCGTCGCTATCAACAACATCGGGCAAAGTATGTCTCTTTTCCACTTTATTTTCTCTGTTCTTGAGAAATTGGGTATGAGATTGTAGGGTTTGGGGGAGGAGAGGGATTGTAGAAACAAGATCTATGAAATAATAAAATGAGATAAGGCTAGGTGTTAAAAACCCGGACCAGTAAGGTCCGTGTCAGCTTAGCTAGGCTTAGCCCATCTTCGTTGCTATCAACAACATCAGGCTGAACATGTCTCTTCCACACTTTATTTTCTCTGTTATTCAGAAATTGGATGTGAGATTGCAACCTTTGGGGGGAGAGGGGTTTTTTGCAAAGACGGGGTATAGGAAAGAATAAAAATGAGATAAGGGTAGGTGTTAAGTGGGTTAGAATTGAGTAGATTGGGCCGACAAAAGTAGTTGTGGGCCTAAAAGCCTAGACTGATAGGGTCCGTGTCAGCTTAGTTGGACTGGACATTTTGACTCGATCCTATTTTCTTTATGTTAATATTTAAAAAAAAATTATAAAAAAAGTCATAATAAAAACTGATGTAGTTATTTGATACGTTTGCAATTACATCTTCTCGAAGATTGAACGGATGGCGTGTCATGTTTTGGGAGGGAGTAACGTCGTTGACGTTGCATGGCTAATGCCACTTGGCTCTAAGGGAAAAACACTTGGCAAGCTTCTCTTTCCACTTGTTTATTTTGCCATGCAAGCTTATGGGCCTTCCTTGGGCTGGGCTCTCCCTCCATCCGGTTGACGGCAGCCCCTCCTCCTTTGGGCTTCATGGGTCAGGCATAAATGGCCAAATCTTGGGGTCTTGTGGGCTGGTCTTGGCCTAAGAATTTTGGCCCACTTCCTCTTTTAATAATATACTCTAAACCCCCCACTCATATAAATACCTAATTGAATTTTATAAAGCCATAAAACTCGCAACATAATTTAATAAATTCCACCTTATAAATCACATGGCCACGAATATAAATTTTTCCATCAAATAATTATCCATTAAAAGCTTGGCCTTAAACTTATTGCAAATCATGGATCAAATGGCTACAAGATAATTTGATGGTACTTCCATCACCTATCCATGGCTTATAGCACATCTAGAGGTTGTCATGAAATTCTAGGACGCCATAAGATTGGGCCGAGAAAAGCAGTTGTGGACTTAAAAACCCGAACCGATAGGGTCCACATCAACTTAGCTAGACTAGACACTTTAACTCGATCCGATTTTCTTTTTGATAATATTAAAATATTAAAAAAAGCCATAATAAAAACTGGTGTAGTTATTGGATACGCATGCAATTACATCTTCTCGATGATTGAACGGGTGACGTGTCATGTATTGGGAGGGAGTAATGTGGCATCCCAAAATTAAATGACAAGCCATAAGTTGCTAGCCCGGCCCAAGGATGAGAATAACGGGTGATGAGAATTCGCTCGTAGATCCCTAGTAGTTTACCTTGAATTGTCTTTAGGTACCAGTAACATGTATATGTTACTTATGTAGTAGTAGTAGTTGCTTTGAATGGAGGCAGTGAGTCTCAAATTATTCCTGAGGCAATGCTTGGAAATTTCAGGAGAGTCATGGTGCGAGCTGGAAGTGCTCATCCATCAAGGGCTGAAGCCTCTGCTGCAAGGGCTGAACCCCGAATGGAAGACATCCTGCAGGCATTAGCCAATATTGGAAATTTGATGGAAAGGTAGGCGCAGCAACAGCCCGGAGCAAAACGCCGTACTCAAGGACTAGTGGAGCAGTTTATGAAGCTGAAGCCACTTAAGTTTAATGGAATGGGAAGTCCTGAGGAGGCAGAGCAATGGATTGATGGAATGGAACGAATTTTCCAGCTGTTGGACTGCATCGATGCTGAGAAAATAGTTTTAGCAGGGTACCAGTTGGAAGGAAATGCAAAGTTTTGGTGGAGAGTTTCGAAGCACATAATCTTTCCACCAGGTACTAATGTTAACTGGGAGGAGTTTGTTAGAGCCTTCAATAGGAAGTATTTCTCTGATTGTGCTAAGGATAAGAAGATTACTGAATTTGTTCAGCTAGAACAAAAGGGGTTGACAGTAGATCAGTATGAGGCTAGATTTTCTGAATTGTCTAGATATGCTCCTAGATTGATTGAGGATCAGGAAGAGAAGGCTAAGAGATTCTTGAAAGGGCTGAGGACTGACATTAGGAAGCAACTGCTGCCATTGAATATAAGAGATTATAAGGAGATTTATGAAAGGGCGCAGTTAGTGGAGCAGGAGTTGTTGAGAGAATGGTCGAAGTTTAAGAAACCGTTGAATTTTAATGATGTGAAAAAGGGGAAGAGACCTTATTCTGGTCAAGGACAGACCTGGAATGTGAAGAAAAAGGGTAATTTTGGGAATTTTGGAGGAGCAAGGAGTGGTCCGAATATAGGGAAAGCACCCTATCAGCCTGGTATTTGTCAGAAGTGTAATGAACGCCATGGCCCGGGACCTTGTACTGGACAACATAAATGTTTTGGCTGTGGACAAGTGGGTCATCTTAGGAGAAATTGCCCACGAGAGAGGTTGCAAGTGAGTGTTGGCTCAGTGCGACAGGGATATCAGAGTGCTGTTAGGTCAAACCCACAAGGAAATCCTCAGAGACCACCTGCACAATGAAGGGTGTATGCGATCACCCAGGAGGAAGCAGAAGCTTCCAAAAATGTTATCTCAGGTACGATTCTTATTAATGGTGAAAAGGCGTATGCATTGTTTGATACGGGTGCAACGCATTCGTTTGTGTCCGAAAGATATAGACGTTTGAATAAGATAGAGATTATGCCTCTCTATACGCCTCTTTATGTTTCCACGCCTTTAAAGGATATGGTATTGTCTACGCTGGTGTGTGGAAATTGTAAAATATCAATGGGAGGAAAGGATATGGAAATAGATTTGGTTGTAATGGTTATGTATGATTTTGACGTTATTATAGGAATGGACTGACTTCGTAAGTATCGGGCTAGAATGGATTGTTATAGAAGAGTGGTTCAATTCATTTTACCTGATCAGTCTAGTTGTGAATTTTTAGGGGGTCAAACCCATCTTTCTATAACACTTATTTCGGCAGTAGAAGCCTGTAAGTTACTTGACAAAGGATGTCAAGGGTACCGAGCTATAGTTAGAGATTATGCAAGGGAGGAGTCTGGACTTGAGGAAGTTCGTGTAGTTAATGAATTTAAAGATGTATTTCCTGAGAAATTGCCTGGACTGCCGCCAGAGCGGGAGATTGAATTTGAAATTGAATTAATGCTTGGAATGAGACCAATATCAAAAGCCCCATATAGGATGGCCTTAGTTGAATTGAAGGAATTGAAAGTACAACTGTAGGAGTTGCTTGACAAAGGATTTATTAGACCAAGTGCTTCACCTTGGGGTGCACTGGTCTTGTTTGTGAAAAAGAAGGATGGATCGATGCGTTTGTGTATTGATTATAGGCAGCTGAATCAAGTGACCATTAAGAATAAGTATCCTTTGCCTAGAATTGATGACTTGTTTGACCAACTCCAGGGAAGTTCGGTCTTCTCTAAGATTGACTTCAGATCGGGATACCATCAGTTAAGAATTAAGAAGGAGGATATTCCTAAGACTGCGTTCCAGACTCGTTATGGACACTATGAGTTCCTTGTTATGCCATTTGGATTGACTAACGCCCCGACTGCATTTATGGATTTGATGAGTAGAATATTTCAGCCTTACTTAGACCAGTTTGTGATTGTCTTTATTGATGATATTCTAGTATATTCGAAAGGGCCTAAAGAGCATGAGCAACATTTGAGAATAGTTTTGCAGACCCTAAGAGAGCCTAAGTTGTATGCTAAGTTTAGTAAGTGTGAGTTCTGGTTGGACCGGATAATATTTCTAGGACATGTGGTGTCAGGAAAAGGAATTGCAGTAGACCCAGCAAAAGTTGAAATGGTAGTAAATTGGCCGAGACCAATGACACCTACTGAAATACGAAGTTTCTTAGGACTGGCTAGTTATTATAGAAGGTTCATTGAAGGATTTTCACGACTGGCAGGACCTTTAACTAAATTGACTCGAAAGAATGTGAAATTTGAGAGGAATGGGGAATGTGGAAGGAGTTTCCAGGAGCTCAAAAGGAAATTGACTTCAGCTCCAATTCTCACTATAACTACTGGACTTGATGGTTTCACAGTGTATAGTGATGCATCTCACAAAGGACTAGGATGTGTGTTGATGCAGCATGGCAAAGTTGTAGCCTATGCATCCAGACAATTGAAACCCCATGAGCTGAATTACCCAACGCATGATCTAGAACTAGCAGCTATAGTGTTTGCCTTAAAGATATGGAGACACTATTTGTATGGGGAGAAGTTTGAGATTTACACAGATCATAAAAGTTTGAAGTATCTGTTCTCACAAAAGGAGTTGAACATGAGACAAAGGAGATGGATGGAGTTGTTGAAGGATTATGACTGTGAGATAAGATATCATCCAGGGAAGGCGAATAGAGAAGCAGATGCTCTTAGTCGTAAGTCGGCTATGGAAATGGCTAGTTTGAGGATGGCGGAATGGGAGTTGTTAGAATATGTAGCAAACTCCGAATTTAAACTGGAAATGGATTGTCTTACTGGCATGCTTAGTGCATTAAGGATTGAGCCGAAGATTCTCCAGAAAATTAAATTCTGCAAGAATCTAACCCAGAGATTTTGAAAGTGAAAGATGTTGTATCTTTAGGAAAAAGATCAGAATTTCAGATCTCTGATGATGGAATAGTAAGATGTGAAGGACGACTTTGTGTTCCCGACAATGAGGAAAGAAATTTTGTCGGAGGCACATAAGAGTAATTATAGTATCCACCCAGATAATACAAAGATGTATAGAAATTTACGCTAGCAATTTTGGTGGAACGGTATGAAGGCAGATACGGCTAAGCACGTTTCTCAATGTTTGACGTGCAAGCAAGTAAAAGCGGAACATCGTAAACCTGCAGGACTTTTGAGACCATTAGACATTCCCGAATGGAAATGGGAACATATAACGATTGTGCAAGGATTGCCAAGGACATCAAGTAGTCATGACTCAATTTGGGTTATAGTAGATTGTTTAACTAAATCAGCACACTTCTTAGCGATTCGCATGGATTACCCAATGGATAAGTATGCAGACATGTATATGTAAGTCAAGTGGTACGCTTACATGGTGTTCTAGTGACCATTACTTCATATCGGGATTCAAGGTTTACTTCGAATTTTTGGAGAAGTCTTCAAGTTGCGTTAGGGACTAAGCTTCAATTTAGCACTGCTTTTCATCCCCAGACTGATGGACAAACAGAAAGAGTAATCCAAATAGTAGAGGATATGTTAAGGGCTTGTGTAATTGATTTCAAAGGAAATTGGGATGAAAGATTGCATTTGGTAGAGTTTGCCTATAACAATAGCTTTCAGAAGAGTATAGGCATGGCTCCCTATGAAGCATTATATAGAAGGAGATGTTGGACTCCTGTCTGTTGGAGTGAAGTAGGTGAAAGGAAGTTGATAGGACCTGAACTGGTACAAGTTACCACTGAAGCTGTTGATATTATCAAAGAAAGACTTAGAACAGCTCAGAGTAGACAGAAAGACTATGCAGATAGGCATAGAAGGCCTTTAGAATTTAGTGTAGGAGACCATGTATTCCTTAAGGTATCTCCAATGAAAGGAATATCTCGATTCGGGATTAAGGGTAAGTTAAGCCTTTAGAAATACTCAAAAGGATAGGAGATGTGGCTTATCGTCTAGCATTACCTCCTAAGTTAGAAAATCTGCACGATGTGTTTCATGTATCGATGTTGAGGAAGTACCAGCCGGATTCTGGTGACATACTAGATCATGAAGCCATCAAAGTGGATGAGAAAGTAAGGTACATTGAAGAGCCTGTGCATATACTGGATCGAAAAGAGCAAATTCTTTGGACCAAGAAGATCCCATTGGTTAAGGTATTATGGCGACATCATGATATGGAGGAAGCCACATGGGAAAGTGAGTATCAGATGAAGGAAAAGTACCCCTATTTGTTCCAAGAAGGCACGAGTGGTGTTTGAATTTCGAGGACGAAACTCTCTAAGGAGGGGAGAGTTGTGGCATCCCAAAATTAAATGACAAGCCATAAGGTGTGTTAAAGTCTCTAATTAGGTGATAAAATTTACATGGCTTATGTTTAAGCCATTAGTCTTTTTAATTAGATGAATTATGCATATGATTGTGAGAATTTAAATTTGATAGATTAATAATCTATGCTTGGCCATATGATTTATAAATTAAATTTCAATGAACAAGATGTCCCAAGATTTTCGCCAAGATGAAAATTTGAATTTGGAAATAATTATAGAAATGAATTCAAAAGAAAAAAAGAAAAACAGAGAAAGTGTCAATTTTTAGGATGGGCCTTAGGCCAATTGGCCTAAGCTTGATGGGCCAAGCTAGTCGGCCCAACTAGGCCCGCTAAAGGGGGCTGTCGGCCAACCCAAGAGGAGGCCCAAGAAGTGGCCGAATGGCCCAAGCCCAAGCCCAAAAAGCCCAAGCCCATTATGCATGCAATTGGACAAGTGGCACAAAGGAGAAGGCCATGCATTGGTTGGTTTGTAGGCAAGTAATCATTATCAATCATGAGGATTTGGGGGTATAAGAAGGGAAGAGAGAGAGAAGGTGGCCGGATTTCTTTTGGCCGAGAGAGAGAAGGTGAGAGAGAGAGAGAGAGAATTCGAGAAAGAGAGGGAGAGGCCGAGAGAGGAAGGAGGTGGAGCCGAGGGGTCGTCGCCGTGCGTCCACCGTGAGCCGCCGTGTTCGCCGCCCTACGTCGTCGACCGACCAGTATAGAGGCAAGTAGGAGTCCTCTAGCTTCTCTTTCATGCTTGTATGTTGTTTGCATGTTGAACTTTTGGGTGTTAGATGAGAAAAACCGAAGCATGGATGAGTTGTGTGTGAATGGTGTGGCTGTTCTTGCTCGGATCATGTGAGTCAGAATGTTGTTTGAACTTGCATGTGTGTTTATAGTCCAATTTTGGCTTCGATTTCTTCAAGAAAGTTGTAGCTAACATCTTTTACTATAACATACTAAAATTTCGTGGAAAATGATGGAGATTTGAGGGTTTAAAGTCCTATATTACGGAGACCCCAGATCTGTAAAGTTTTTTACTGACCTCTTGCTGGATTCTTGATTGCATGTTGGGTTTTGTTGAAGATCTCACTTCAATGTCTTCATGAAAGTTGTAGGTGACATCTTAAACTACAACATAATCAAATTTTAAGTGAAATGAACAAATATAGCCTAGTAAATCGGCTAGATCTTGGACACGATGATTCTGGTGATGTGTTCCGAGACACCCGAGACTTCAAGGACCTAAATGGTGACCATATTCTGGTTATTTGACCTAGATCTCTGCATGAAACTTGTAAAGGACATCTTGATTCATAACATATCCTAATTTCAGAGAAAGTAAAAGAGAATTAGTAGGTTAAATCTCAATATTTCGGAGATGTGTATACTGGACGATGCGGTAATGGGTCCAGAAGCTTCGTGAGGTTGAATAAAATAATCTATAAAGAATCTGACTTGGAGTTCTTCATGAAAGTTGTACGAAAATTTCTTGGTTATAACCCCGTAAAATTTCATAATTTTTGGAGGTCAGATGGATATTTTAGTTGAATTTATTCGGAAACCGTGCATTCTGGTTCATCCGAGAATCATAGGATGTTTTGGGAAAATTGTGAGATTTAGTAAAAAAAATCAGTTTGGCCATGTATTTTGCATGTAACTATCATCCTATTGGTTTGTTTAATAATTTCTTGGATTTTTCTAATCTTGGGAATTTATAGATATAATAATAAAAAAAGCATATATAATAATAATAAGTATTAAATAAATAAATTAAAATAAAATAGATCATTTTATTAGCCATAGATTCCATTTAATTTATTTATGTGGCACATGTGATAAAGTCTTGGTACATGTATGACATTGAATTGAGATGTACATGTGATAAAGTCTTGGTACATGTATGACATTGAATTGAGATGCAAGTGTAAATTCCATACCAAGTGTGATTTGTTTGATGTCATGCCATATGCCATGTTAAATTAAGACCAAAAATGATAAGTGTGGATAATGATAAGTGAAGAGGTGGTTGTGGCGGAGGATAATGCCCGGAATGTATAGAGATGCATTGCCGGATGGCCCTAGGAGATTCCAAGATGCCCGGAATGTGGGGGGCCGGAAGCCCTGTCGGAGGTCTTTGCCCAAAGGGAATGCCTCGCGATGCCAGTATTTGGGGTGCGGGATGCCCGGCCAGGGAGTGTAAATGCCGAAAGCCCTGTTAGAGGTTTCTGCCCGAAGGGAATGCCTCGTGATGCTAGTTGAGATGCGAGATGCCCGGAATGTGGGGGGCCGGATGCCCGGTGGTCATGGGATGGCTGAATGTCGGAAGCCTCGGAGGCCTTTGCCCGAGGGGATGATTAAAATTGATGATAATATGTGATGATGATATGCATGATGATATGCATGATGATGATGATGATGATGGTGATATACATACTTGATATGATGATGCCATGACGGTGATGACGTGAATGATGTCATGATGTCATGATGATGATGACGTGTATGTTATGATGATGAAACACATGTACGTGTTATGACTATGACGCATGATATTATGCGCATGGCTTCGAGGTAAGTAACGCCTGCAATACATATATGATTTGTATGATGCATTGAGTTGTTATTGGATTCCTTATCTCCTGAGTAGTTGTACTCACCCCTTTTGGGGACAACATTTCAGATTAGCAAATATGCTGCTTCCTGCCGTCACGCGGGGTGCATTTTACGGGTTACCGTCCGACGTTGAGGTAGAGTGTGAGGAGTTCAGCTGTCCTTCCGTGCCTGGACTCACCTACATACGCGTGTGTTGTTTTGTCACTTATGACATAGGCCTGGCTGGGGGCCCAGTCGTTCAGGAGCTCGTTTCTGTCCACGTTCACTGCGATGGGGTGATGAGGGGATGCTGCCGCCGCCACCGCCTGACGCACCGGACTGGGTGTGTTTTTGGGAGTTAGTTAGCTGACACATATGATGGGAGGTTGTACACATGTGATGTAGAGGGTCGAGGGTTCTTTTTGAGGTTTTAGGCTGGACATGGCAGAGTCCTAGCTTTTCCTTGTTATGTATCGACCCAAAAGGGAGTCCCATCTTGAAAGAATATGTAAATAATATGTCGTCGCTTGTTTATAAAATCCTGATGTTTAGTGGTGTGTATTGGTATCATGGTTGGTAGGGGGATGGATGATGATGCTTTGATTTGCTTCCGCTAATGAGCCGCGTTGGGACCACTTCTTTAAAATAAAAATAAAAATGCCTGTGAACAACGACGCTTTAGTTATAAATATAAGTATAAGAAAGTAAAAAGGTGTAACATTGGTGCTTGTGGCGACCGCCGAATGGTTCGGGGTGCTACAAGTAACATCGTTGACGTTGCTGGCCATTTGTGTTATGTGCCATGCCAAAATCATCACGTTGGCTCATATACACGCCGCAAATATTGAGAAGGCTAGAGTCATAAATATTAATGAGAAGGTCCTTTGGATTGTTCTAATTGACCTTTGGAAGACTATATGTGTCCTTGTTACGGCTTTGCTACTTGACCAGCACGGTCGACGACAATTGCTTTAAATTAGTATTTGTGGGATGGTAGTATCCCTTATTAGTCTTGGCCGTTGCCTAATGAACATTGACCATATTAGTCTTGGCTATTGGAAAAGGCAAGAAATTGAGCGAGAAATTTGGGTAGGGATTTGTCCCTAAACTCGATTTGCTTGACCCGATTTGATGACCTGCATTGAAATAACTCGAGTAGGGATTTGTTCTGATACTCGGTTCACCCGATTCGCTTGTCTACTCCAATCCGATTGTTAGGCTCGCCCCATTCATGGTTGGTGAGCTCCCATTAGTTTGGATGTGGCTTTGGAAGTTTCCAAGACTAATATGGTCAATCTTCATCAGGCAACTGCCAAGACTAATAAAGGATACTACCATCCCACCAATACTGATCAAAAGCAATTCCCGTCGACCGTGCCAGTCAAGCTGCAAAGCGACAACAAGGACACATACAGTCTTCAAAAGGTTAATTAGAACAATCCAAAGGACCTTCTCATTAATATCTTCGAGATGAAAATGGAGTCGAGGTGGAAATCGTCGAAGGCAAGGATCAATCGAGTTTTGATGAAAATGTGACTGGAGCAGGAGCGGGAACAAATTGCACGACCGTCTTCATCGCTATCAACAACATCGGGGCAAGTATGTCTCTTCAGTACTTTATTTTCTCTCTTGTTCAGAAATTGGGTGTGAGATTGCAGGGTTTCGTGGGAGGAGAGGGGTTACAGAAATGAGATCTATGAAATAAATAAAAAAATGAGATAAGGCTAGGTGTTAGTGGGTCACGATTGAATAGGTTGGGCTAAGAAGAGTAGTTGTGGGCTTAAAAACCTGGACCGGTAGGGTCCATGTCAGCTTAGCTAAACTTAACCCGTCTTCGTCGCTATCAACTACATTGGCCAAGCATGTCTCTTCCACACTTTATTTTCTCTGTTATTCAGAAATTGGATGTGAGATTCCAAGCTTTGAAGGGAGAGGGTTTTTTTGCAGAAACGAGGTATAGGAAATAATAAAAATGAGATAAGGCTAGGTGTTAAGTGGGTTAGGATTAAATAAATTGGGCCGAGAAAAGCAGTTGTGGGCTTAAATACCCGAACCGATAGGGTCCGCGTCAGCTTAGCTTGACTGGACACTTTGACTCGATCCTATTTTCTTTTTGTTAATATTAAAAAAAATTTACAAAAATCATAATTAAAACTGGTGTACTTATTGGATACGCTTGCAATTACATCTTATCGAAGATTAAACGGGTGGCGTGTCATGTTTTAGGAGCGAGTAACGTTGTTGACACTACTAGCCATTTGTCTTATGCGCCATGCCAAAATCACCGCGTTGGCTCATATACACACAACAACAAACCAGCCATTTCTCCTTCTTGCATGCGAGCTTTGGTGCTATTTTTTGAAGAATCTTTGAGTTATCTAATAGCTGAAGCAAGGTAAGGAAAGATATAACTCTAAGTTGAAATTTATCCATTGTTCTTGAAGAAAGCTTGCGGATCTAACCAAATAGTGAAGGATTTGATTTGTTGTTGTTGTTTTGTGATTAATCTAAGCTTAGTAAGTGTTAGATTGAAGGTAGAAGCCATTGCATGTTACTTCTGAGTCTTGCATGTTTCGAAATCCAAGTGTGAGTATGCTGTCTTTGCTGAGTGAAGTGATGAAATGGTTGCCAAGTGGGTGGATGTGGTGTATATTGTGATGTGTGAACTCACGGACGCAATTATACTTCGAGCTGAGCTATGGATGGGCTATTTGTTAAAGAAAAGCTTACTAAAAGTACTTTTAGTTGCTGTGATTAAGTATTGAAGTGTTGTAGAAGAGATTTGTGGAAGAATTAGTGGTTTGGTCGGGCTAGGAGTGTAGGAATCATGTATACCTATTCTAGGAGGATATGGTTAGGGAGTCTTCTGTTTTGTGTTATTTTCTTTATGTATGTTGATGAAAATAAGAAAGGAACCATTCTACATGATAAAACATCCAATAGATTGAATTAGAAACCTAGCTATGATTATATGAATATAAAAACATAGAGATAGAAGTGAATTTATGAAAACCAGTAAACTGTTCTTGTGAGAAACGGTTTGACATTTACTGATTATACGAATTTTCTGTAATTACCTAGTTAAATCCTGAATGAAAATTGTATAACAAATCTTAAGGAATAACGTGTCAAAATTTGAGATTAAATAGAATTGGCCAGTAAAACAATTTTCTTTGTAGATAAAGAATCTGGACGTCAATACAGGGTGCTAGTAAAGATTATGGCGATTATTACTCTTAATACAATGAGAATTAAACTTAAGTTTCTTCACAGAAAATGTCAATCTTTGTCTCAAATGTAACATACTAAAATTTGGCAGTATTTTGACAATAATTGATATACCTTATGTGTCCCAAACCGAAACCGTACATTTAGCTAGTAAATTGTCTGGACCCAAGAACATATACTAGATGTTGTGTCTTTTATATTAGACTTGTATGACACACATAGAGTCTCGTAACCTTCTAATAGATGTTAGTTGTTCAAAATTAAGTCTCACATCTTATTTGAGATATAAGTGCATATAGTATCATGCATGTGTGATGAGTGCGGTCAAAGTGCTTGATTATGGGGTAAATATCTATTCGGCATGGAATGGGACATGTCGTAATGGGTTTTCTTTTATAATTTGGACACGCACGTGTGCTAGGTTCATGAGAGTTAGATATATAGTTAGATACTTTGGAGTCATTTCTTTTGCATACGATAAATGCATTAATTAAAGGTGTGGTGGTGTGAAACGTGTGCTTAAGTGAGTGAATGAACCCATCGGTACAGAGATACCGGTGATGCCACAGAAGTTTGGGATGCCCATGCTGAGTGGTCTTGGATGCCTCGGTAGAGAGATACCGGGATGCCTTGGAGTGAGATGCCCTTGTGTGTGATCAAGGATGCCTCAGTTGTGTGATACTAAGATGCCTCGGAGTGAGATTCCCTATGCTGAGTGGTCTTAGGAGGACTTCGGTTGAGTGATGTTGGGACGCGTCGGAGTGAGATGCCCATAGTAGAAATATTGTGGAAGTCTGGATAAGGTAACTTCCGGAATTGACTCGATCAGGCTGGCAAAGTTCCAGTTAATGACTGATCAAGGGTGGATCATATGCACACTAAATATAATTCTACTTGGTGAGTGAGTCCATTTACTGTTGTTGCATTGCATCTTGATATGAGATTGAGCTTGAGAAAGGTAAGCATAGAAATGGATACTCATAAGGCAATTATATACATGAGGTGTTAATATCGAATTGTTTATACTTGTGACAATCCTACCTTAGTATCTTAAATTGTTTGGCCATGATTCCCTTGCAATATTGATGGTTGTGGATTGTTTTAGTTAGAGTTTTATGATTCTTTACTGGGCAAAGTTGTTGCTCATACCTTACATTTTCTAGATTGATAGTATGGATGTGCTGGCAATAGCTCGTTATGGAGTCGTATCAAGCATTGAGGTTACCTTTACTGATGTGTATGACTCTAATGTTGAGCTGACTTTCTCTAAGTATGAGGCTACGTTATGGATGGATGTTGGTAGAATTGAGATGGCCCAATGAAGTTTGCCGTAATGTTCATCAAGCACAATGGAGCGATGTTTGGCCCTATTCCTTTTAGTGACGATGGAGTAGGAGCCGGGACGGATGGTGCCTAGATGCCTTTGATCATGCAGAAGTTGACTGTCTTTTGTTTTTTATTTTTTTATTTTTATGTGGGCTTGTATAGGAACTTGTGGAGTAGACACCCTCACCCTTTATCCCTGACTTTTGTTACGCCTTACTTTTGTTATGTATATGTTGTATATATAGGCGATGAACATGGAAAGAGTCCAGGTTGATAAATTTTGTAGGCCCTGATGATGATGAGAAGCAATGAAGCTTCTCGTGATCTATTTATGTGCATGAACGAATTGGCCAATACTAAGAATTGAAGGTAGAGTGATTGTAGGATAACCTCATAATATAAACTTGAGACTTTAAATAATCCATGTTATGCATGCTAACCTTCAATGGTAAACACTATAGATTATCTAAAGGAGGTTACAAGTTAGGCAAGATGATAATAATAAAAATATTTTCACTTGTGCTTAGTACGTGACGCCCTGGGATGTCACATCTCGCCTTTTTTGGTATGAAAGCATAGGATTACCTGCAGTGATAAGGTGCGGCAATGACTATGTGTTAGGATAATGATATTTTCTTTGGAAGGAACAAGTAACTTTTGTTACTCATAGGGTATCAGTAATAATTGTTGTAGTTGTTGCTTGTTAGTTTTGTAAGGAGACTCGGTCGGCTAATGAGTAGTGATCGATGTGCATAAACCATATACTGTCAGGATGAGTAGAAATGGACGAGGAATGGCCATGGATCCCCGTGTGGAAGGAATTTTGGAAGCACTTGCTAATGCAGGAACCTTATGGGAAAGGCAAGCCCAACAACAGGTAGGAGGTGACCGTAGAATGCAAAGCTTAGTAGAACAATTTTTGAAACTAAAACCCTATAGATTTGTTGGATTAGGAGATCCCGTAGAAGCAGAATTGTGGATAGATGAGATGGAAAAGATATTTACATTGTTGAATTGTACTGATGCAGAGAAAGTATCTTTGATAGATTATCAACTTCAAGGAAATGCTTATTATTGGTGGAAAGCGACGAAAGGAACAGTATTCCCCGAAGGTGTAGATGTGACTTGGACTAGATTTGTGGGAGATTTCTATAGTAAGTATTTTTTAGACTGTGCAAGAGATAAAAAAAAGTGATGGAATTTATGTAGTTAAATCAAAATAACTTGATTGTAGACCAATATGAGGCGAAATTTGTTGAACTCTCTAGATTTGCCCTAGATTAATAGAATCTCCAGAAGATAAGGCTAAGAGATTCTTGAATGGATTAAGGCTTGATATAAGAGGACCGTTGGTGCCTTTGAATTTGAACGATTATAGTGAGCTGTATGAAAGGGCACGGCTAGTGGAAAGAGATTTAATGTCAAGAAACCAGACATTGGCATGTCAGGTAAGACCACAATCTCGAGGAGACTCATCGAATTTTCATTATAATAAAAGATCTCATCAAGTTGGAAAGCGACCATTTGTGCAAAACAAGAAGAATAAGATTGAGAATCCTAGAAAAGTGTGGAATAATCAACCAATGGAATGACCGCGGTATGGTAACAATGAGTGTCGCTGGTGTGGTAGATCACATGGATTTGGACCATGTTATGGATCAAATGTTTGTTTTAATTGCGGACATTTAGGGCATTATATTAGAGATTGTCCTCAGAAAAGAATGCAGTAGCCACAACCACAACATAATTTAGGTAGACCATTACTACCAAGAAATAACTAGAGACCATTAGTTCAAGGAAGAATTTATGCGATTACTCATGATGAGGCTGAAGGATCTCAAACGGTCATTACAGGTATCATTACCCTATTTAATCAGAATGCTTATGCTTTGTTCGACACGGGAGCAACTCATTTCTTTGTATCTACTCAATTTATGCGACTGAATAAGATGGAACCTTCTTAGTGTCTCTACTCCATTAAAGGATGCCATTTTATCTACTTCAGTGTGTAGAGATAGTGAAATCCTTATAGGTGGACAAAACTTGTTAGCTGATCTAATGGTGTTAGTTATGTATGACTTTGATGTAATTCTAGGAATGGATTGGTTGTATAGACACCGAGCTAGTGTGGATTATTATAGGAAGATGATTCGATTTGACCCACCAGATAGGCCAAGTTTTGAATTTTATGATGGAAAGACAACCCCCTCTATACCTCTTATTACTGCACTAGAAGCCCACGGACTTCTTAGAAATGGTTGTCAAGGATATTTGGCATATGCAAGTGAACAAACTAAGAAGGAGGTACAACTTGAGGATATCCCTATAGTACAAGAATTTTCTGATATATTTCCCAAGGAATCGATAGGATTACCCCCAGAGCAAGAGGTTGAATTTACTATTGAATTGGCACCTGGTACAGAACCTATATCGAAAGCTCCTTATAGGATGGCATTGACAGAATTAAAGGAATTGAAGGTACAATTACAAGAATTACTTGACCAAGGATTTATTAGACCAAGTGTATCCCCATGGGGCGCACTAGTGTTATTTGTCAGAAAGAAATATGGATCATTACGTCTATGTATTGATTATAGGCAATTAAATCAAGTGACAATCAAAAATAAGTACCCATTACCAAGGATTGATGATTTATTTGATCAATTGCAATGAGCATAAGTTTTCTCAGAGATTGACTTAAGATTAGGATATCACCAATTACGGATAAGGAAGGAAGATATTCCTAAAACAGCTTTTTGAACTAGATATGGACACTATGAATTTTTGGTTATGCCATTTAGACTAATGAATGCCCTAGCAGATTTTATGGACCTTATGAACAGAGTATTTAAGCCTTTTCTGGACCAATTTGTGATAGTCTTTATAGATGATATTTTGGTGTATTCAAAGGGACAAGATGAGTATGAAGAACATTTCAGGAAGCAAACTCTTATAGAACACAAATTGTATGCCAAATTTAGTAAATGTGAATTTTGGTTGGACCAAGTGACATTTTTAGGACATTTGGTGACCGGTGAAGGAATATCGGTGGACCCACTTAAAGTTGAGGCTGTGATTAATTGGCCTAGACCATCGACAGTGACAAAAATACGAAGTTTTCTAGGTTTAGCTGGATATTACCGAAGATTTGTAGAAGGATTTTCTTGAATTGTAGGACCATTAACACAATTGACTCGTAAGAATTCAAAATTTGATTGGTCAGAGGAATGTGAGCAAAGTTTCCAAGAACTTAAGAGGAGATTGACGACGGCACCAGTGTTAACAATACCCATAGGATCTGGAGGCTTTGTGGTATATAGTGATGCTTCTCATAAAGGATAAGTTTGTGTTCTTATGCAACATGGGAAAGTTATAGCATATGCGTTGAGACAATTGAAACCACATGACTTGAATTACCCTACTCATGACTTAGAGTTAGCTGTCATTGTTTTTGCTTTAAAGATTTGGAGGCACTATCTTTATGGAGAAAGATTTGAAATTTTTACGAATCACAAGAGTTTAAAGTACATATTCTCTCAAAAGAAATTGAACATGAGGCAAAGGAGATGGATAGAATTACTTAAGGACTATGATTGTGAAATTCTGTATCACCCAGGAAAAGCTAACAAAGTGGTAGATGCACTTAGTAGGAACTCGGCGATGAGAGTAACCAATATGATGGTTAAAGAATGGAACTTATTGGAAGCAATTTCAAATTCTAAATTCAAAGTTGAGGTAAGGGAGTCTATTGGTGTAATAGCTACACTTAGAGTTGAACCTGAAATTATACGGTGAATTAAGACCTTACAACAATCAGATCCTAAAATACTGAAAATTTGAGATAAAGCTCTGAAGGGAAAGAAGTTGGATTTTCAAATCTCGAATGATGGGATAGTTAAATTTCATGGACGTTTTTGTGTGCCTAGTAATGATGAATTGAAGAGGGAAATTCAAACTGAAGCTCATCGTAGTAGTTATAGTATTCACCCAGGAAGTACAAAGATTTATAGGAATCTTCGTCAATATTTTTGATGGAATGGAATGAAGACTGATATTGCTAAGTATGTTGCAAGATGTTGACATGTCAATAGGTGAAAGTTGAACAACGAAAGCTTGCAGGATTGCTAAAACCATTGGAAATTCCATAATGGAAGTGGGAACATATAACCATGGACTTTGTACAAGGACTGCCAAGGACTTGAAGTGGACATGACTCAATCTGGGTAATAGTACACCGTAACAAAGTTAGCACTTTTTAGTTGTCAGGATAGATTACTCACTAGAGAAGTATGCCACGTTGTATGTTAGACTGATAGTACGACTACATGGTGTTCCTGTGACCATAACATCAAATCGAGATCCGCGAGTCACGTCAAATTTTTTGAAAAGTCTTCAACTTGCCTTAGGAACTAAACTCCAATATAGTACTGCCTTTCATCCACAGACAGACGGACAATTAGAGAGGACTATGCAAACACTGGAAGATATGCTGAGAGCCCGTGTCATTGATTTCAAAGGAAATTGGGATGAGAAATTACATTTAGTGAAATTTTCTTATAACAATAGCTTTCAGCAAAGCATTGGTATGGCTCCATTTGAAGCTCTATATGGTAAGAATTGTAGAACCCCTATTTGCTAGAATGAAGTTGGAGAGTAGAAGCTGACAGGACTAGAAATAGTTCAAGTTACTTTGGAAGCAGTAAAGACTATACGAGAACGACTTAGGACAGCTCAGAGTAGGCAAAAGAGTTATGCAGACAAATGTCATAGACCTTTAGAATTCAATGTAAGAGATCATGTATTTTTGAAGGTATCACCTATGAAGAATGTGTCAAGATTTGGGAAGAAAGGAAAGTTGAGCCCAAGATTTATAGGACCTTTTGAAGTATTAGAAAGGATTAGAGAGTTAGCATATAGAATAGCATTACCACCAAAGCTATCTAGTATTCACGATATTTTTCATGTATCTATGCTTAGGAAATATGAGCTAGATCCAACTCATGTGTTAGATTTTGAAGTACTAGAAATAGATGAAAGAATTAGATATATAGAAGAGTCTGTGAAAATTTTGGATCGAAGAGAACAAGTGTTGAGGAATAAGACTATACCTTTAGTCAAAATTTTGTGGCGATACCATGATTAAGAGGAAGCAACTTGGGAAAGTGAGGAAGAGATCAGACAAAAATATCCTCAGCTTTTCAAGTGAATAAGGTAAGAATTCTAATTTCAAGGACGAAATTTTCTAAGTAGGGGAGAGTTGTGACATCCCAAATTTCACTGACCTTCATTAGTGTAATTAGAATATTAGGAACTTAGATTAATTAGATTGGGCCAGAAAGTGAACCCGATGGATCGTGAGAAATGTGTGGGCTTGAGAAGTAAGTGGGCCACACGAATTGGACTTGAGAAGTCTAATGAAAGATTATGGGTTTGGGCTTAGCTTATCGCATGCCAAGATTTAGAATTGTTAGACTGGTAAATTTAGTTTAATGGGCTGGATTATTATAGATTAAGCCTATTGGGCCAGAGACGAATATTTAGGCCCGAGTGATTTTATTTTATAGTTTATAGTTATGATAATTTGATTAATGATTGTAATGCTAATATCAATTGCTAACTTTATCATTTCTTGTGATGAATTCTCTATAGACTAACAGTAAGTGGTTAATAGGTCATATAATTTCATAACTTTATATGATTATAACAGAAATGAAATCTAATGGAATTGAAAGGGAATTAAGTGAAAAACATTCGAAACAAATGAACTGACTAACGACACGGATTAGAGACAAATTGAATTTGAGAGATCAAACTTGGAGGCCACGACACTTCTCTATCTTTTCTCTTCGTTTTTCTTCGTCACCCACGGTTTCAATTCCAACAAACCGAGACAAGAAAACTCAAGAGACATAATCATTAGCAAATCTCATCATTAGTCTAGCCTATGGATTAGCCTTATAAATCTGTTCAAAAACCAAGAAACCCATCTTCTTCTTCTTCTTCTCTATTTCTCTCGGATGAGCAGTGAAGAACCAGCAACAAACCAGCAGTTTCTCCTTCTTGCATGCGAGCTTTGGTGCTGATTTTTGAAGAATCTTTGAGTTATCTAACAGCTGAAGAAAG
Source organism: Eucalyptus decipiens (assembly GCA_014182575.1). Classification (NCBI taxonomy): domain Eukaryota; kingdom Viridiplantae; phylum Streptophyta; class Magnoliopsida; order Myrtales; family Myrtaceae; genus Eucalyptus; species Eucalyptus decipiens. The sequence continues at coordinate 52,645,992 of CM024615.1, forward strand.
GAAAGGATAGATATAACTCTAACTTGAAAGTTATCCATTGTTCATCAAGAAAGCTTACAGATCTAACCAAATAGTGAAGGATTTGATTTGTAGTTGTTGTTTTGTGATTAATCTAAGCTTAGTAAGTGTTAGATTGAAGGTAGAAGCCATTGCATGTTACTTTTGAGTCTTGCATGTTTCGAAATCCAAGTGTGAGTATGCTGTCTTTGCTGAGTGAAGTGATGAAATGGTTGCCGAGTGGATGGATGTGGTGTATATTGTGATGAGTGAACTCACGGATGCAATTATACTTTGTTAAAGAAATACCTACTGAAAGCTATGGATGGGCTATTTGTTAAAGAAAAACTTGCTGAAAGTACTGATTATATGAATATAAAGACATAGAGGTAGAAGTGAATTTAGTAAAACCAGTAAACTGTTCTCGTGTGAAACGGTTTGACATTTACTGATTATATGAATTTTCTGTAATTATCTAGTTAGAATTAGACTTTGAATCCTGAATTAAAATTGTAGAACACATTTTAAGGAATAACGTGTCAAAATTTGAGATTAAATGGATAAGAATTGGCCAGAAAAACAATTTTCTTTGTAGATAAAAATCTGGACGTCGATAGAGGGTGCTAGTAAAGATTATGGCGATTTTTACTCTTAATAAAATGAGAATTAGACTTATATTTCTTCATGGAAAATGTCAATCTATGTCTCAAATATAACATACTAAAATTTGGTAGTATTTCGACAAGAATTGATATACCTTCTGTGTCCGAAACCGAAACTGTACATTTAGCTAGTAAATTGTCTGGACCCAAGAACATATACTAGATGATGTGTCTTTTATATTAGACTTGTATGACACACATAGAGTCTAGTAACCTTCTAATAAAGGTTAGTTGTGCAAGAGTAAGTCTCACATCTTATATAAGATATAAGTGCATATAGTATCATGCGTGTGCAATGAGTGTGGTGCATAGTGCTTGATTATGGGGTAAATATCTGTTCAGCATGGAATTTGACATGTCATAATGGGTTTTCTCTTATAATTTGGACACACACGTGTGCTAGGTTCATGAGAGTTAGATATATAGTTAGATACATTGGAGTATTTTCTTTCGCATGCGATAAATGCATTAATTAAAGCTGTGGTGGTGTGAAATGTGTGCTTAAGTGAGTGAATGAACCCATCGGTACAGGGATACCAGTGATGCCCTTGGAAGTTTGGGATGCCCATGCTAAGTGGTCTAGGATGCCTTAGTAGAGAGATACCGGGATGCCTCGAAGTGAGATGCCCTTGTGTATGATCAAGGATGCCTCGGAGTGAGATGCCCATAATATAAATATTGTGGAAGTCTGGATAAGGTAACTTTCGGAATGGACTTGATCAGACCGGTAGAGTTCCAGTTAATGACTGATCAAGGGTGGATCATATGCACACTAAATATAATTATACTTAGTGAGTGAGTCCATTTATTGTTGTTGCATTACATCTTGATATGAGATTGAGCTTGAGAAAGGTAAGCATAGAAATGGATACTCATAAGGTGATTATATACATGAGGTGTTAATAACCAATTGTTTATGCTTGTGACAATTCTACCTTAGTATCTTAAATTGTTTGGCCATGGTTCCCTTGCAATATTGCTAGCTGTGGATTATTTAAGTTAGAGTTTTATCATTCCTTACTGGGCAAAGTTGTTGTTCATACCTTACATTTTTCAGATTGATAGTATGGATGTGTCGCCAATAGCTCGTTATGGAGCGGTATCCAGCACTGAGGTTACCTAAACTGATATGTATGACTCTGATGTTGAGCTGACTTTCTCTAAGTATGAGGCTACGTTATGCATGGATGTTAGAGCTGAGTTGCTCCCAATGAAGTTTGTCGCAATGTTTATTAAGCACGATGGAGCAATGTTTGGCGCTACTCCTTTTAGTGATGATGGAGCAGGAGCTGGGACAGATGGCGCTAGATGCCTTTGATCATCTAGAAGCTAACTATCTTTTTATTTTTTATCTTTTTATTTTTTATGCAGGCTTGTGTGGGAACTCGTGGAGTAGACACCCTCACCCTTTATCCCTGACTTTTGTTACGCCTTACTTTTGTTATGTATATGTTGTATATATAGGCGATGAACATGGAATAAGTCCAGGCTGATAAATTTTTTAGGCCTTGATGATGATAAGAAGAAATGAAGCTTCTCGTGATCTTATTTATGTGCAGGAATGAATTGGCCAATACTAAGAATTGAAGGTAGAGTGATTGTTGGATAACCTCATAATATAAACTTGAGACTTTAAATAATCCATGTTATACATGCTAACCTTCAATGGTAAACACTATAGATTATCTAAAGGAGGATACATGTTAGGCAAGATGATAATAATAACTATAATTCCGCTTGTGCTTAGTACGTGACACCCTAGAACGTCACCCATGCAGTCTTCAGAAGGTTAATAAGAACAATCCAAAGGACCTTTTCATTACTATCTTCCAAACGAAAATGGAGTCGAGGTGGAGATCGTTGAAGGTGAGGATGAATTGAGCTTTCATGAAAATGCGACTGGAACGGGAGTGGGAGTGAATTGCATGCATGTCTTCATCGCCATCAACAACATCGGGCCAAGTATGTCTCTTCTTCACTTTATTTTCTTTGTTCTTCAGAAATTGGGTGTGAGATTGCAGGGTTTGGGGGGAGGAGAGGGGTTGCAGAAACGAGATCTAGGAAATAATGAAAATGAGATAAGTCTAAGTGTTAGTGGGTCACGATTGAATAGATTGGGCTGAGAAAAGCAGTTGTGGACTTACAAACTTGGATTGGTTCGGTCCATGTTAGCTTAGCTAGCCTTAGCCCGTTTTTGTCGCTATCAACAATATTGAGCCGAGCATGTCTGTTCCACACTTTATTTTCTCTGTTACTTAAAAATTGGATGTGAGATTGCAAGCTCTGAGGGGAGAGGGGTTTTTTTGCAGAAACGAGGTATAGGAAATAATAAAAATGAGATAAGGCTAAGTGTTAAGTGGGTTAGGATTGAATAGATTGGGCCGAGAAAAGCAATTGTGGGTTTAAAAACTCGGACCGATAGGGTCTGCATCAGCTTAGCTAGACCGGACACTTTGACTCAATGCAAATTTCTTTTTTTAATATTAAAAAAAAAACTCATAATAAAAACTGGTGTTGTTATTAGATACGCTTGCAATTACATCTTCTCAAAGATTGAATGGGTTGCGTGTCATGTTTTGGGAGGGAGTAACGTCGTTGACGTTGTTGGCCATTTATGTTATGTGCCATGCTAGAATCACCGCGTTGGCTCATATACACGCCGTAAATATTGGAGAACGCTGGAGTCATAAATATTAATGAGAAGGTCCTTTGGATTGTTCTAATTGATCTTTTGAAGACTGTATGTGTCCTTATTGCCGCTTTGCTGCTTGACCGGCACGGTCGACGACAATTGCTTTCAATTAGTATCCCTTATTAGTCTTGGCAATTGCTTGATCAACATTGACCATATTAGCCTTGGCGACTGGGAAAGGCAGGAAATCGAGCGAGAATTTTAGGTAGGGATTTGAACCTAAACCCGATTTGCTTGACCTGATTTGATGACCCGCTTTTAAATCACCCGAGTAAGGATTTGTTCCCATACCTAGTTCACCCGACCCACTTGTCTACTCCAATCCGATGGTTGGGCTTGCCCTATTCATGGTTGATGGGCTCTCATTAGTTTGGATGTGGCTTTGGATGTCGCCATTACTAATATGGTCAATCTTCATCAAGCAACTACCAAGACTAATAAGGGATACTACCATCCCACCAATACTAATCAAAAGCAATTGTCGTCGGCCATGCCGGTCAGGCAGCAAAACGGCAACAAGGATGCATACAGTCTTCAGAAAGTTAATTAGAACAATCCAAAGAACCTTCTCAGTAATATCTTCGAGACGAAAATGGAGTCGAGGTGGAGATCGTTGAAGGCGAGGATGAATCGAGTTTTGATGAAAATGTGACTAGAGCAGGAGTGAGAGCGAATTGCACGGCCATCTTCGTCGCTATTAACAACATCGGGCCAAGTATGTCTCTTCTACACTATATTTTCTCTGTTTTTCAGAAATTGGATGTGAGATTGCAAGCTTGAGGGGAGAGAGGTTTTTTGCAGGAACGACGTATAGGAAATAATAAACATAAGATAAGGCTAGGTGTTTAGTGGGATAGGATTGAATAGATTGAGCCGAGAAAAGCAGTTGTGGGCTTAAAAACTCGAACCAATAGGGTCCGCGTCAACTTAGCCGGACTGAACACTTTGACTCGATCCGATTTTCTTTTTGTTAATATTAAAAAATTAATGAAAAAAAGTCATAATAAAAAATGGTATAGTTATTGGATACACTTGCGATTACATCTCCTCGAAGATTGAATGGGTGGCGTGTCATGTTTTGCGAAGGAGTGGCCATTTGTGTTATGTGCCATGCCAGAATCATCGCGCTGGCTCAAATACACACCACAAATATTGGAGAGGGTTGGAGTCATAAATATTGACGAGAAGTTCCTTTGAATTGTTTTAATTGACCTTCTGAAGACTGTTTGTGTCCTTGTTGCCACTTTGCTGCTTAACCGGCACAGTCGATGACAATTGCTTTTGATTAATATTTGTGGGATGGTAGTATCCCTGATTAGTCTTGGAAGTTGCCTTATGAACATTCACCATATCAGTCTTGGTGACTGGAAAAGGCAGGAAATCGAGGGAGATATTTGGGTAGGGATTTGTCCCTAAACCCGATTCGCTTGGCCCGATTTGATGACCCGCATTGCAATAACCCGAGGAGGGATTTGTTCACACACCCGATTCATCTGACTCGCTTGTTTGCTCCAATCCGATGGTTGGGCTAGCCTTGTTCATGGTTGGTGGGCTCCCATTAGTTTGGATGTGGCTTTGGATGTCGCCAAGACTAATATGGTCAATCTTCATCAAGCAACTGCCAAGACTAATAAAGGATACTACCATCCCACCAATACTGATCAAAAGCAATTGCCATCGACCGTGCTAGTCAAGCAGCAAAGCAGCAACAAGGACGCATACAGTCTTCAGAAGGTTAATTAGAACAATCCAAAGGACCTTCTCATGAATATCTTTAAGACAAGAATAGAGTCAAGGTGGAGATCATTGAAGGCGAGGATGAATCGAGTTTTGATGAAAATGCGACTAGAGCGAGAGCGGGAGTGAATTGCACGGTCGTCTTCGTCGCTATCAACAACATCGGGCCAAGCATGTCTGTTTTGCACTATATTTTCTTTGTTCTTCTTTAATTGGGTGTGAGATTGTAGGGTTTGGGGGGAGGAGAGGGGTTGCAGAAACGAGATCTAGGAAATAATAAAAATGAGATAAGGTTGGGTGTTAGTGGGTCACGATTGAATAGATTGGGCTGAGAAAAGCAGTTGTGGGCTTAAAAATCTAGATCGGTAGGGTCCACGTTAGCATAGCTAGGCTTAGCCTGTCTTCATCGCGATCAACAACATCAGGACGAGGATGTCTCTTCCACACTTTATTTTCTCTGTCATTCATAAATTGGATGTGAGATTGCAAGCTTTCAAGGGAGAGGGGCTTTTGCAGAAACGAGATATAGGAAATAATAAAAATGAGATAAGGCTAGGTGTTAAGTGGGTTAGGATTGAATAGATTAAGACGAGAAAAGCAGTTGCGGGCTTAAAAACCCGTAATGATAGGGTCCGCGTCGGCTTAGCTGGACTAGACACTTTGACTCAATCCAAATTTCTTTTTGTTAATATTAAAAAATTTTAAAAAAAAATCATAATAAAAACTGGTGTAGTTATTGGATACACTTGCAATTACATCTTGTTGAAGATTAAATGGGTGGTGTATCATTTTTTGGGAGGGAGTAACGTCGTTGACGTTGCTATCCATTTGTGTTATGTGCCATGCCAGAATCACCACATTGGCTCATATACACGCCGCAAATATTAGAGAAGGCTCTAGTCATAAATATTAATGAGAAGGTCCTTTGACTTGTTCTAATTAACCATCGAAGCGCGTATGTGTCCTTGTTGCCGCTTTGCTGATTGACCGACACAGTCGACGACAATTGCTTTTGATCAGTATTTGTAGGATGGTAGTATCCATTATTAGTCTTGGTAGTTGCCTGATGAACATTGACCATATTAGTCTTGGAGACTAATAATGGATACTACCATCCGACAAATATTGATCAAAAGCAATTGTCGTCGATCGTGCTGGTCAAGCAGCAAAGTGACAACAAGGACACATACAGTCTTCAAAAGGTCAATTAGAACAATCCAAAGGACCTTCTCATTAATATCTTTGAGACAAAAATGGAGTCAAGGTAGAGATCGTTGAAGGCGAGGATGAATCGAGTTTTGATGAAAATGCGACTGTAGCGGGAGTGGGAGGGAATTGCACGGCCGTCTTCGTCGCTATCAACAACATTGGGCCAAGTAAGTCTCTTTTGCACTTTATTTTCTCTATTCTTCGGAAATTGGGTGTGAGATTGTAGGGTTTGGGGGGAGGAGAGAGGTTGTAGAAACAAGATCTAGGAACAATAAAAATGAGATACGGCTAGGTGTTAGTGGGTCACGATTGAATAGATTAGGCTAAGAAAAGCAGTTGTGGGCTTATAAACTCAGACCGGAAAGGTCCATGTTAGCTTAGGTAGGCTTAGCCCGTCTTCGTCGCTACCAACAACATCGGGCCAAGCATGTCTCTTCCACACTTTATTTTCTCTGTTATTCAGAAATTGGATGTGAGATTGCAATCTTTTGAAGGAGAGGGGTTTTTGCATAAATGAGGTTTAGGAAATAATAAAAATGAGATAAGGCTAGGTGTTAAGTGGGTTAGAATTGAATAGATTAGGCCGAGAAAAGTTGTTGTGGGCTTAAAAACTCAGACCGATAAGGTCCATGTCAGCTTAGCAAGACTGGACACTTTGACTCAATCCGATTTTCTTTTTGTTAATATTAAAAAATTAAAATAAATACTCATAATAAAAATTGGTGTAGTTATTGGATACGCTTGTAATTACATCTTTTCGAAAATTAAACGGGTGACATGTCATGTTTTGGGAGGGAGTAACGCCATTGACGTTGCTGGCCATTTGTGTTATGTACCATCCAGAATCACCACGCTGGCTCATATATACGTTGCAAATATTAGAGAAGGCTGGAGTTATAAATATTAATGAGAGGGTCCTTTGGATTGTTCTAATTGACCTTCTAAAGATTGTATGTGTCCTTGTTGCCGCTTTGCTACTTGAATGGCACGTTTGACGATAATTGCTTTTGATCAGTATTTGTGGGATGGTAGTATCCCTTATTAGTCTTGGCAGTTGCCTGATGAACATTGACCATATTAGTTTTGGCGATTGGAAAGGGCAGGAAATCGAGCGAGAAATTTGGGTAGGGATTTGTCCCTAAACCGGATTCACTTGACTCGATTTGATGACCCACATTGAAATAACCTAAGTACAGATTTGTTCCCATACCCGATTCAACCCGACCCGCTTGTCACTACTATCAGAAAACCCCCGTAAGACATCGATCGAAATTTACTCACCCTATATTCTATTGGGGATTCTGTTGGGTGTTATCCCCAACAAAAAAACCCTTAAGACCGTAATTCCCTACCCTAACAGAAAAAATTGTTGACTCAACACCCGCAAACATGCATAATGACATCGACAATTTACCAGCGCCACACGAAATTCTTTATTTCGCCAAAGCCTCTTCCCAGATTTAATGCCTATTTAGCAATTTACTTGGTCTATTATGACTCCATGCATACCAAACCAACAAGATCCAGTCTTCGAATGGAAAGGACAATGAACTTGATCATGCTACAAGCAAAGAATAGAACATGAAATGAAAAAAGACAACAAATTAGTCCCATACAAACATAACTAGACATATACCGTCATAATAAGTTACCTGTGCAAGTCTGAGCCCATCTTAGGAAAGCTAATGTTATTTCTTCTTTGCTGTTATTTCATTCCCTTCCCAGATGGTCTCTGCAGGCCCTTCTTCTTCCTCCACATATTCCCAAGCATCACCATCGTCTTGGTTTTGCTCCTCATGCTCAACCTATCAATTCACCATTTGCGAAAGAAAGCCAATGTTATCATCATTGCTTCATCATACAAAAATACAAAACAAAAACAAAATCCACTACCTACAATTGCTCGGCAACTTTATCAGAATCCAACACCAAAATTTTTAATCTGTCGTTGGTCCAAAATGCTTAGGATAGGTGAACTAAATGAAGGCATCATTGATGGACCTCAATCCCCTCATCTTGCTCCCATCCCAGGGCAGGACTATCATACATGTTCTTAATTAGCAGCATGTGTGATTTATCAAAATAGGAGTGGGATCGGCTGCATCGCTGACCAAACCAAAGAGATCAAGTCTTCAGATGGAAAAGACAATGAGTTTTATCTTGCCACAACCAAAGAATAGAACATGAAATGGAAAAAGTTAACAGATTAGTCTAGAAAAACATAATTAGACATCTACTGTCGTAAAAAGCTACTTTTGCAGGTCCAAGTCCTTCTTAGGAAAATTGATGTTATTTCTTCTCTACTGTTATTTCGTTCCCTTGCCAAATGATCTCTGCAGGCCCTTCTTCTTCTTCCATATATTACAAAGCATTGCCATTGTCCCGGTTATGCTCCTCATCCTCAACTTGTCAATTGACCATTTACAAAGGAAAGCCAATATTATTATCTTTGCTTAATCATACTAAATAATCAACAAAAACACAATCCATTGGCAACTTTATTAGAATCCAGCATCAAAATTTTTAATGTGACAACACACCCAAAAAGTAATATGATTCAGATCCTCATAACTTTTTATTTTTATATAGATTCGAAAGTCATGAAGGGTTGTCTTTTGGTGGGAATTATGGACCTTGTTCAGTTCTTTGGCATTAATTATTGCTACAAAAAATCAGCAAAGAGAACTTCCGTAGCCTTATTTTGTTGTATTATGTGAAGAAGTTACAAAAAAATATATATATGTTTCCATTCATATATTGAAAGGACTGCTGCAATGAAAAGCAAAAATAGGGGTCTTTCAATTAGATGCAGAAGACGACCAAGAAGACATCTAGTCTGCCTGGCCTTCTCAAAATGCCAGCAGAATTGGTTTCTTCTTCTTCTTCTTCTTCTTAACCCAATTGTTGGTTTTCCTGGTTCTTTGAACTTTCTCTGGTTGTCTTCTCTTCATGAATAAAATATTCTACTGAGCCAAATGAACATATTTGGAATAGATTAAATTTGCGTACTTATGTAATAGATGAGAGATTCAAGGTCAACTTTGGGGGTGAACCAGACCACAACGTCAACATATGAAACACCTTCATTATCGCGAAGACTAAGGTGGTTAGCCTATGTTGTTAGAAAGCAAAGTGCAAGCGGACGAAATAAGTGGGGATTCATATTTCGCGCATAATCACTTCCTTCTGACCTCTGATTGAGCTTATCAAAGCAACATTCTCCATCGACTTTGCTATGACAGAGACACTTGTGACGAGCAGGAACATTCACATTAGACCATAGATCTGCTAAGCATGTCAAACAACTATTTATAATTAAAAATGTAAACACTATCGAACAATCAGTACACTGGAAACTGACCTGTCTTGGGACGGGAAGCAAGTCCATCCCAAATTGCCTCAACAGCTCAGGCTGTTCATCCAATAATTTCTCTCAAGTTGAAACCTCCACAGCATTACCATTAGATTCTTCTTGCTTCCCTGAATTCCTGGTAGGGGACTTTCTCAAGATTGGCCCTTTCACAAATAAGTACGAACTAATGGGAAGGGATTTGTTCCCAGGGGCCAAGGTGGAAGAAGCCCACATTGGCCAAGTTTACAATCTTAAAAATCTGCAAAACAATGTTAATCGCCGAGATCAAGTGATGACAAATCTGTTCATAATCAAGTGAACCGTATACAAAGATCATAAAAATTGGACAAGAAGGTACGACAATTCTCCCAGGGGTCATGTCCAGTGCCAAGCACACCCAAAAGTAGCACAAAGCAGAGGCTGCCCTTGTGAAGGATGAAGGGAGTAGATCCTAGAAAATGTAGAAATTTGGACAACCAAGACGTAAATGATAATAAAAAGAAGACTTATAAGTCCAAATTGACAGGAAAACAACATCATTCAAATAGTTAGCCAGTATTCAGCTATACTTGCAAACAATAGATGAATCCTTAAATATAAATTGGATTTCAAGCTATAAAATGATGGTTTAAACTGCATAATGCTGGACTGATTTGTTGCACCATAAGTATCTCCCTATTTTGCTAAGCCACTAAGATACAGGTTTGAGTCAACAATTGAAAAAGCTACCCCATCCATTTCTCCAACATGAACTTCCACATTTTTTTTTCCAGGCAGTAGCGAGTGGGATGGTTACTTCACTGATTATCGAGCTTCAGCACACCTCCCTAAGTGAAGTACCAACCCGGCAACAGAAGGGCATTAAGCAAGTAGATGCATTGTCTCATGCCAAGCAAACAAGTGGACCACAATGAAGCCAACCCAACCGGAGTATACTAAAGTTACGTAGATCCTACATCCATGCGCATGGCAGGGACTGAATATGCTTATGTTAACTAATAGGTAGTCATGAGAACCGGCACAAATCACGCTCAACATGAAAAATAAAGTCGAAAATGATCCATCAAAGAGAAACTTGATACTAGGATAAAATGGAGATGACCAAATACGAACACAAAATATATCAATTGCTGTTTTGCAGTAACTTCCATGTAGAACTCGTAGGAACTGGAAGCTTATTTAGGGGAATGTTGAATTTTACCTACTTAGGTAGTCTAGTCAACGCAAGTGGATTAGACCTAGTAGCGGACACACCAGATGCTGATGGAATATCTCTAAGGATGCCACTTCTTCATAGGAGAAGCAATGTTTTAGCTCCTGATAGGAGCCACTTGAACGAGTTAAAAGCAGCGGATCAATCCCTGCATACAGCATAGATCAACATTAGAACAAACTGAGCATAAAAAAGTGGAAGAAAAAGACAGTCACTTAGCTAAATGTGCACACCATCAGAATTCTTTCCAACATTGACCAATTAATTCTTTCACCTGTCAGTTTCTATTCTACAAGGAAAGTATTGACCCCTTCTAGAGTATTTAAGGGCAAAGGACATAACATATGCATGCTTGACCAGAGTATCAACTAGCATCAAATTAGTATGCTTGCCCTCAAATTTAGGCAACTTCCCTTAGAAATTGTTTTTTTCCTGGCTTAGGGACTGAGTTGGTGTGGGCAACAGTTGTATAAGGAGTGAGGGATATTTTTATCTTTGAGCAAATGTCAATATCTAACACAAAGGTGCATTCTGACTTCTTCAAGCCAAAAAATTCCAAGTGACAAACTATAGCGAAAGAGCGAAATGGTTGACTGTAGTTGTAGGTTGTAGTTGTCTCTAGTTTTTTCCTTAAGTAATGTTCAGCTCAGAGTTTGAAATGACTTTTTATCAAATGGCCAGGATCACTGGAAACTATAAACTTGAGTATAATCAAAGAAGAAGAAGTCATAGCTCTTAAGATACACTGACAAATCATGATGAGTGCATCGGTTAAGAGTGAGACCAAATGAGATTGATGTCTTACTGCCTAATATGAGTTGTACATGACGTTCCATGAATATCCATTGCCTTTTGACAATATGATGATGGTCAAATCTCATGTTATGCTTGGAAAGAACTTTGCAATTTGCACTCACATTATTATCCTCAACTCTACTAAATTTGCTCCAACCTCAATCAGTGCACTTCTGTTCTCAAGTATAGGATGCTTAAGCCACTCAAATTCCGTGTGGTGCACTAACTTCTACCATGCTCCCTATGACACATGTAACATACTCCAACGAATATCAACCAAGCCACCTCCCTCCTTGTCTCCGATCCTCTGTACTGCACACTGCGCCAAATTTCAGTGGTCAGTACCTAAATCCCGAGTACTTTCATAATCCACAATATAGAATTAGCAAAAGGAACACAGCCACCTTCACCAAAAGCGTACCAAGCAATTACCAAGGTATGCCAAGTCTGTAACACATAAACAGGCACTAGCTTCTCAATTGCCTCTTTTGACATTTCGGGGTCCGAGCCCATCGTAGGAAAGCCGATGTTGTTTCATCTTTGCAGGCCCTTCTTCTTCTTCTTCCACATATTCCCAGGCATCACCATCGTCTCAGTTATGCTCCTCGTCCTCAACCTGTCAATCGACCATTTACAAAAGAAAGCTAATGTTATCATCTTTGCTTAATCAAACTAAAATATAAACAAAAACACAATCCAGCGCCCACGATTGCTCAGCAACTTTATCAGAATCCAACATCAAAATGTTTAATGTGAGATTCGGGCTCCAATGGTCAGGCTAGGGTGCCCAACCGCACCCTCCCTAGGGCTCTCAGCGAGAGCTCGTGGATGCCGCCGCCATTGCTCGGGAAAGTCGTCGACCTAGAGGCTGAATAGACGACGGGGGATGGAGACGAGGGTTCCCTTCTCCGTCATAGAGAACAACTTTCGCATTCTCCGTGTATGCAGACTCCACGAAGGATACGGTGGGGAGTGCGTTGAACGCCTAATGAAACCCTACCTTTGGGTTTCAACTTTTCACTGCTCTCGACATTCGACTCTTCGTTATTCACAAAAATAATAATAATGATAAACTAATGCTCGTAATAAAAACAATCGAGAGAGATTTGTACTTTCCAAGAATTTATGCACAAGATTCAGAAGCTTGCTATTTATTTCCTCAAAAAATAAATACATTAAATTTCCTAAAATATTTATAAAAACTATACGCGTTGGCACCAATTGTGTCACGTGGAATGGCCGGTGTCCACATAAGCAATTTCCAGTCAAAATTGATCAAATCAAAATAAATCAATTGACAAAAAGTGAACATATTTATGATTTAATTGACACAATTGAGAAATTAATACTAAATTGATAAAAAATGCAGTATTTTCTGGATTGTTTTCTCGCTTTTATAAAGGGAGAACGTTGGGTAGTTGCTGCTTGAACCAAGCACAAATCACGACCTCAATTACATGTCTCCGAAGGAACTTTAATGTGAGCTTCTATCATCAACCATCGAGAGCTACTAGAAAAAGAAAAAAGAAACATAATCAAGAAGAGCTAGACAACACTCAACTGGAACATGTACAAATTAATAACATAATCAAATAGAAAACATTTCCAATCGACTAAATATTTCAAGTTATTTATAATTAATAATTAGTAAAATAAAAGAATTAAAATTTCCTCTTAAAAAGTATCATTTAGTTAATGCAATTTTTTCCCCTGCCTATAGAAGTTTCACCGACAAGTCATTGAGTTCCATATTTTCTTTAAAGATACTAACTAGAGCAGAGTTGACAACTAATTATTAGCTCAAGATTGAGTAGAGACCACAAAGAATTGTGATTTTGGACATTATACGACATAAAGAAGTAAAATGACATTCAAATGATTAAATAGATACCTCTCTAGAGTCAATCACTCCGATAGGTATAGATACAGAACTCTGAACCTCCAAGCAAATGTTTCCATCATGCTTATCGAGGATGCAGCCTTTCTCATCAGGCACCCCTTATGGCCTTTCACACAAAATAATGCAAGGACAGCTTGTTAGCAAAATCTTGAGGTATCCAATCAGTTGATGAAAACTGATAAAACTTCAACCACAGAAAATAAATTAGTGACTCACCTGCATATGATTCGTGCTTCCCCTGCAGAGAGAAGAAGGACAGATCAATCGACCAATACACTTCATTGAATAGAATAGAGAAACATCCTCGGACTAAATAAATTGTTTTCTCAATCAAGTTGAGGGATCTTCTGATCTGGAAATCCCCTATGAGCAGATAGACGGTTACAAATTGATCTCAAGATTTTTCTCTGGTTTAATACATGATCTATTTCTTTCATTTCAATCCTAGCGAACATAAGTACAGACTAATGGTTTGAATGCAAAATGCTTCCACTGATCAACGTAGGACACTTCTAACAAACCAACTTTTCTGTCCAAGTCTCCTTGGACAACATAATACAAATCAAGTCATTAATGGTGAAATAATGAAATTGTCTGAAAAATCATTTGACTACTATGGAATAGGCACTAGTTTGAAACTTAGAGTTATCATAGAAGCTACAACGTCTGTACATATTAGACGCAGTGTATCTCCTTATGTTTTGAATGGCATGCTCAAAAAAAAAATTTCTATTATATTTAAGTATAAACGTTATCTGTTAGATATACTGAGATAATCTAACATGCCCACAATAAAAGTATCTTTTTCAAGTGCACGCATGTATACATTTCTTACCACCACCATCTCTTTCGAGTCCTTCAAGCAAAAAATATTCCAAAGTAGCATAGACATTCTTCTTGTGCACTCCGGCACATGCTCCTTTGAGAATTTTGATTTTCTGGCCACATCTCCAAGATACTCCCTTGCTTTTCATCTGATGATGCACTCTCACAACTAACATATAAATTTTTATATTAACCAATTGCACCATGGGCAGCAAAGCAAACAAATAATAGGTAAAACTAGAAGCAGTGCGATCTAAGAAGTTCAAAAGATATCAAACATTTTGCGCAAGACAAGAAAAGACAGAATAGCAAGCCACTATCATGTGATATAGTAGAACTTCTCCGGTAATCCACCTGATTATGATACATACATCACTTCTACATACCATCGGATGATACACCAAGTTCCTTCTTGTTTCTAGGGTTGATTATGAAAACAACTTGGTCCTCGCCGCTGTCAACCTCTTCATCATGACGAACATGCATTTGCATAATCCAATTAGAATACTCCTTTTCCAATTGCAAAGGAGTCAACAACTTCTTTTCTTTGTAGATTTTAACATTTATTCCTAGATAATGGACAAAAATTCATTAAGGACATTGGAGTGAACACCACGTAAGTTCGAGTAGAAGATAGTGGAAATATGTACAAGCATGACCTTTTACTACATCAAGAGGCCTGCCAATTTGTTTAGGAGCACTGGTAGATGGGTTGTTCTGGGCCAAATCTGTCTGTCAAGAGAAAGGAGCATTGAGCATCTCTATATGAAAAGTTCCACAAGAAGATGAGTAGTTTTCATTTCTCAAGCAATTTAGATGATGACTAAATGTCATTCAACATATTTTTGGTCCTTTGATTTGATAGAATATTGAAATATTATCTACTAGCTTAAGCTTTCAGAACAGTTGATAATGATCTTAAAAAATTGCACATGGTATCAAAGTAGGAGATCCTAATTCCGAATGCCCTATTTGCCTCCAATGAAATTTTTTCATGCTTAATACTCGGCAAAAAGGATGAAGCTAAGGGTGAGGGTGAGTGATAGGATATTAATATATTAAAACATGCATTTATCTATTAGCTTAAGCTTTTAGAACAGTTGGTGGCACTCTTACAAAATCTCACAAAAAAACTCTTTTGCTAAAGCAAACTATTTCGAGTAATGAACCACTTACATAAGATAGACATCTTTCAGTTTCAATGTTTTTCGAAAGTACATTATTTACTTATCAAGCAAAGAGTTAGCTTAACAGATACTAGACAAATGAAGAACCAAAAGAAAAGGACGTGAAGAAGACCTGTATTTGAAATGTTGATCATCAAACTTTTGTCATTTCCCATTAATTGAATTTCAAAAGATTTATTAAATTATTATAAGATGTCCTAGAAAAGGTACTCATCCTAAAATCTACAAACAACAACTAAAAAACCTTTAAATTTTTGTAAGAATAGTATTTTACTGCAAAGGCTTACGGCTATTGTGTATGCATACTTCTAACATCCTCTCCAGCTAGGTAACAGCAATGAGAAAGATTGTAAACATCATTGTCAACTGACAAATAACATACGAATGATAGCATGTTTTGCCCCGAGATATAACACTTAGAGGAACTAATAAAACATTGAATTCATATGTGCTATTATGACAACATGAAGAGGTCTCAACTCTGATCA
This sequence comes from Eucalyptus decipiens, assembly GCA_014182575.1. Lineage (NCBI taxonomy): Eukaryota > Viridiplantae > Streptophyta > Magnoliopsida > Myrtales > Myrtaceae > Eucalyptus > Eucalyptus decipiens. The sequence goes on from CM024615.1 coordinate 52,662,049, forward strand.
AACTTATGACAACCACATTCAAAATGATTTTATCCATGAAGAAGGCACATTCCTACCAACACACATCAAGAAATTTCAGAAGAATCCCTTTGGCAACATTCAAAATGCTACCATTTTATGCATAAAGAAGGTGCATTCCTACCAACATACATCAAGAAATTTCAGAAGAATCCCTATGGAAACACATGAATTAGGAGGAGACATTTTTTATTTTCTGTGTTCCCGCTCTCGTTTGCACCATTGAAATAGCACACTATGTTTGGCCTCGCTATGAGAAATCCCTAGTTCCTATTCCATATGTTTTCAATAGATCAAAGCATTTGAAAGTCTTAATGTCACGACCCGAACTACAAGCGCATGCACATCCCCTGTGGCTGATACAATTTTGCAACATCCTAGGAACTGTTGCCGACCCATTCATTTTATAAAGCACGTGGAAGCATAATCATAAACTCCAAACAACACATAAATGGGATAGCAAACATAAGGTTATACTTTTACAAACCACACATATTTTTATAGCAGTGACTATGTACAGAAGAGTCTAGCACAACATGGTCTACCTCAAAATGAAGAGCTTCTAGGCTATCTACCCTCTGAGTTCCTCGTCCACGAGGCCAAGTCTCTACCTACGACCCTGCAGACTCTTCGATAGACTAGGGTGAGTAGTCACCCACTATCCAGATCAGATAGTAGACCCGTCAATATCTGGCAGAAGCTGCTGAGGCATCCATACCCCATGCCTGTAGTCCTCTACTCCTTGCTTGTCCACCCTCCATCTGGGGACCTGGAAAATTTTAGCCCGCTACGGGGTGAGATCACATCTCAGTGAGTTAGTCCCCTAAATCTCGATTAAGAGAAGGGTACACTCTATATGCAACATAATCACGTTTCTCACAACTCTTTTCATACCAGTCTTTCCCTGCATGTTAGTGTCGATCAAATCATATATCACAGTATCGAGCTCACACATCATATGAATACCTTAACATGAGTATATGCAAGGACATAAATATCAACGTAAGCACATGGATCCCAATCAATGCAACATATAACAATCTTCTGACATAACTGGGCATTGTCTCACACCGTCGAGCATGGCAACATCTATACTTAGATGGCATTCTAATTAGGAGCATTGGTCCAACATCCATTGCAACCGGCATCCCTTGACTTGGGGCATTCCAGAAGGAGTATCGTCCGGCCTCAAAGACTCGTGACGGATTCTCATGTAGCATATGCATTTTTCCAATTTACAATTGAACAATTAGTTGTGCATCTCAGCCATGTCACTAAATAAGCAAATTTTCAGCAAACATGTCCTTAAAAACAATCACACGTTACTACCTGATTTAACCGGTGAAACTGTCCAATTGTGCACTTCAGAATTTAGCGCTAGAAATCAACTCAGATGAACTTGAAAAATTCTCAAACTTGGACATGTGACAGAGGACATGTAAAAAAACAATTTTCATGCAGACACTGAGGCCCAAATCTCTCTGGATTGGGCTGAGTAATTCACTCAACCCAACACCAAAACCGGGTCCGTTTCCAGTGGGTCCGTTTTCCAATATTAGCTTAGTTTGGGGTCCAAAATAGGTTCGCTTGATTTGAAATTCGAGTATGTTAAATTAAAGAATATGAAAAAGAACTTTTGTGAAGAAACCGTATGGAAATTCGAACCCTAAGGGTCAGTAATGACCCCTAGAATCCTAACAAATCAGGTTTTCCAGTGTAGTCCAATTTTCTATTTAAAGATCACAGAGCTAAAATCGTTTTCCTTTCAATTCCCAAAAATCCTGAGAAAATTATATGTTATGATTGAATATGTTTAAAAAATTTCTTCAGAAGGAAATCACTTCAAAATCACAACATATCTCAGTCTATAAAAATAGCAAACCATAGCTGTTTAAAAACCAGTTCTAGCGAACATCCCCTGTCTTTGGCTAAATTGTCCTCTCAAGCACGAATCTTGCTATTTAAACTAAACTAAAATCTTCCATAGCTAATCTAACACTAAATTATATTTAACATCATCTAATCATTTCTTAACTCATTTAAACCCCTAAACAGAGGTACATAGCCTCTAATCAAGTTTTAGGAAAACAACACACCTAACTAGAATTCCAAAGCTACCAGTGTTGGCTGAGCAACAACGGTCAAGCTGTAACTTCTGAGGATGCCGGAGTGGCTTTGGTTAGCCTGGAACAGGGCTAACAAGTCTTGCTCTCGGCCAGTAGATGTCGAGTAATGCAAGAGCAGCAACTGTAAAAGCCGTGAATTGGACTGAAGAATTTCCTGCAAACAAAGGAAATGGCAGTGTTGATTTTTTAGGGTTGTGGGCTTGTTGGTGGAGATGGTTGCTTAGCAATTAAAGGCCACAGCTAAGAAAAACGAAACATGGGGTAGTTGGGTCGAAATTTATGTCGGTCCAGTAACTTTGTAACGTCAAAATAGAGCTTTCCTCTATTTTTCCTTGGCTGTTGGTTTGTCATCTAAGGGGGAGCAAGTGAGCCGAATATCCTAGCGTAAAGAAGAAGAAGACAATACTTTTTTATGGCTTTGAAAAGGAAAGGAAAGAAAAAGAAAGGAAAGAGAAAGGGGTGGGATAAGTGTTGCACTATTCCAAAGAAAAGAGAGGGGAGAAGGGACACAGATGGGGGGTGAGAGGAAAAAGGGAAAAAGAACTAGGGAGACCACTTTCCTAAATTCCACAAGCATGGTCCTTTTTTCCTTGGAAAAATTTGTTCTTATCCCTCTCATGAGGCCCACCTCGCTTGAACACACTTATCTCTTCCAAATGAAACTCAAATGTCGATGAAATCTCATGCCTTAGGCCTTCGTACGAATTTACCTCCTTTCTAGAAGCCATTTTTTCTTTTTTTTTGCACTTTCCCATTACACAATCTTAGTTAATAAGGACAATTCATCATTTAAGTCATTATAATTCCTTCTCCAAATTGCTTTTAATCAATATTTGTGGGATGGTAGTATCCCTTATTAGTCTTGGCAGTTGCCTAATGAACATTGACCATATTAGTCTTGGCAACTAGAAAGGGCAGAGAATCGAGCGAGAAATTTGGGTAGGGATTTGTCCCTAAACCCGATTCACTTGACCCGCATTGAAATAACCTGAGTAGGGATCTGTTCCCATACCCGCTTCACCCGACCTGCTTGTCTGCTCCAATCTGATGGTTGGGCTTGCCCCATTCATGGTTGGTGGGCTTCCATTAGTTTGGATGTCGCCAAGACTAATATGGTCAATCTTCATCAAGCAACTGCCAAGACTAATAAGGGATACTACCATCCCACTAATACTGATGAAAAGCAATTGCCGTCGACCGTGCCGGTCAAGCAACAAAGCGGCAACAAGGACACATACAGTCTTCAGAAGGTTAATTAGAACAATCCAAAGGACCTTCTCATTGATATCTGTGACTCCAACCTTCTGCAATATTTGTGGCGTGTATATGAGCCAGCGGGGTGATTCTGGCATGTCACATAACACAATGGCCAACAACGCCAACGACGTTACTCCCTCCCAAAACATGACACGCCACTCGTGCAATGGGCTCATGGTCGATTATTATCAAGCCACAACGTACATCTTCAAATCATTGGCGACTCTCTATTGTCGTGAAAATCTCTAGATTTCAATTACGAGCACAAGATACCAAAACGACACAAAAATCGGTTTTAGTGCGGATCGATAAGGATTTTGTAATTAGATGGAATCACCCATGCCTAATTATATATCCCAGTCGAATCGCTATTTCCGATTTCTAATAAATTTTCGACTATGCCACCCTTGCAAACTAACACGGTCGAGCAGTCGATTCATGGTCGAATTCTCAAGTATGTTGCATTAAAATCCCTTACTGACTTCCCCAACTAGTCTAGTTATCTCATGAGTGATCAGCTCAGAGAGTAGCACTATAGACATGTCGATGAAAAGCCCGATTTACTCAATTGAAAATAGAAGTAGAAAATCAAACTATCACACTTAAGTATTCTAAGAAAGACTGATGGCCCATGAATAGGCAGTAGAGTTCCCCTCACCTTGGAAGGTGTTGGAGAAAATCCAACATCAGTCTTTGCATCATCAAAATATAAGACATATCATGATGTATAGAATTAAAGAAAATGCAGTCCCATTAGATAAGAATGGTCCTAATAATCAGTGATAACCATACCAATATAACATTTAGCTCTAAAGAAATATCTTCTAAATAAGTGAGCTTTATCTCCTTTCTTATGTCTCTCCATGAATGGAAGCAAACCTTGTAGTAGAAAGCAACTGTGAGGACATTAGTTACCCCAGTTAAAGAGAGACAGTGGAAGCATCAAACACTTGACAATGATGCTCGATTTAACCCAAAATTTTCAATTAGATCAAGTTTATCAGATAGGACCTTCTCAATGTGCACATGAAATTTTTATAAGATAAGCCACAATATGTTTAGTATTTGTGTTTTTTTATGAATCTTGTCATAAATTCCTTCATTTTGGAATAAATCTTAAGTTGGATGATATTTCACAAGATACGAAATGAAGATCACAAGATACATCGATAATCGAGAAAAATACATGTATAAGCATGTTTCCTGCAAAATGGGTCTTATTGGCGAACTCACAAGCTTGAAGAAGATGATGTCAACATTGCATATATGCACTAAAAGGGAGGACAAGAAATGATCAAAATGCAATCGACGTGGGCAAAGATCTAAAACAAGAAAAGTTCATTTGGGTGGTTGTCATAGACCAAATGGGTCGCCATAGGCATTTGCTGGATGTACAAGCACATCGACATAGACTTATAAGTTTTGGCAAGATTGCCTACCAAGGAAAGTGGTAGAGTATGATTTGGTGGGGGTTACCATTTGAAAAATTTACTAGAGTTGATAACATGAGTTGCACTGAAGCCATTTCACCATTGTTCTAACATGCAAAGCGCACAACCGGTTACATGATGTCTTCTATTCCCAGCCCAGTAGCCACAACATAGAAGTAAGAAAAATGGGGTCATCAAACCTATAAACCAGCCTGGCCAAAAATAAAAAACTTATAAACCAGCCTAAGAAGTCATACTTAATACCAGCTTTAAACATGACTGGGTTTGCTTAGTATTCATGCAAGAAATGAGCAAGAACAGTTTGACCTTTCATATTAGGGCAACTAGAGGTGAGAAATATGGATCACACAAACTCCATCTGTTGAATATTTTAATCAGACTTTTTGCAGAACGCTTGCTTTCTTGATGTATCCATTAATTAGCAATCGCAATCATAGTCGTCCAACATCCAAAAGGATAACCATGGGCCAGGTGTCTAAACCTCGCTTCTTGGATGGTTTGGGGGAAATAGATTATGCAAGACTACTGGGCCACTAGATTAGATAGCGACAAACGAGAGATTTAAATATCCATCTGTTAACCAGGGGCTGTATCCAAAAGGATGAAGGCTTGAAGATGTGTGATCAATAACAATGTAAGCTGTACTATTTTGGAGCAGCATAAGTTTTAAGGACCGTTAAATGTGCTATCGCTTCTAGGCATTTAAGCCCCCATCTCACTATCCTTATCTTATGTAATGCAAGGGAGATGCTAGGGCTTTTTGTTTCATTAGCTTTTCTAAGTTTAATTATAATATCCAAAAAGATCCATAACTCACCCAGTGAGCATCTGGAAGTAGTCGGCCAAGACGTCGGATTGACACTCGACTGAAAGATTCATAGGTTTCACCCAGTCTGCATCCATCAGCTTCTAACTTCTCTAAGATTCTCTCAATGTTTTCCTTCCCCTGGAGTACTTATATTAAGAACTTCTTCCGCAATAAACTGAAAAGAAAAGAAACTATAAGAATATACCGTCATACCTTAACAACAAGAAAGTAGATACACTTCAGGCAAGCATTAGCCTCGTGAATTGCTGTGGAACCTGAAAAGTATTGCATCATTTTGTATTAGAGAAAAGCACAATCTAAGTGACAATCTTAGGTAAAACTAGTACTAAGAGCATTGATGCCAACAAATGAAAGAAGTGCCTAAGAACGATAAAAGGTAGACAACCTCAAATAAAAGATGATATAACTCTGTCTCCTCTTCTATAAAGAATGGGACAAAGGACTATAGATACTTACCGAGTTTTTTATTTGAGTCAATGTCCTTTGTGATCAAAAAATGGACTTGAATTATAAAATCAGGACCATTGCATGAATGCAAGTTGGTAATTGCAACCTCTCCTCCTTCAATTTTAGCTAAATCAATACCATTAACTTGACAAAGCACAAACTTATTTTATGGTGCAAAAAGCTTACTTTGAGATCCCACTAAGCAATAATGGGTACTATTTTTTCAACAAAGCATACTATTGTACTTTAGCTAGTACGTCCATGATGGGATGCGATTGGACCACACCCTTTTGACTTGATATGCTACGATGGAAAGACACCCTTTTGAAAGGGTATGAAGGGTGTTGTATATAAGTCTTTTGTAGACACCCATTGGCACCCATTGGCAGAGCATATGATCAGAAAATCCTCTCATTTGTTCGTTCCATTTCCACCAAAGGGATAAGGCGTTCCATTTCACTTTTACAAGAACAATTTGCATTTACGCCCTGGAAATCAGGTCCTTTCCTCGTGATTGCATCAAGACCAACGTGGAGTAATTTTGCTCGTGATTTGTTTGCAATTCAACGTTAGTTCCAGGGTTAATTACTGTTTGCGCATCAGAATTGGGTAAGTCATCTTCCACTGACATGAATTCCAACATTGGTATCAGAGCCCGATCGTGATTTCTGCCTTGTTTTTCATTAAATTTTCTCATTTAACATTTGATATTGATATCAAGAGTATGATATCTACACTGGTTGGATGTTTATTAATCGAAATTGATATGTGAATCGTTGAAAAATCGATCCAAAGCAAAGAACGGGTTCAAGATCGCGTGCATCCGTGCGGTCTTCGCTAATTTTCGAAATTTTTTTTTTGGCCAAAATCAACTTTTGAATATATACGCTGAAAGTACTCCTTGAGACGAGTCCGACAGTGGTTCAAGCACGACTGAAGGAGGCCGAACGTGCCCACATGAGCGGCCAGAAGCCGCTACGCGTGGGATCCACGTCTCGGACGTGCTGGGACGCCAGTGAACAAGCGCGTGACGTCACGCGTTGACGTTGGCGAACCGACACGTGAGCGTCACACGCACGCCAGCGAACCGACGCGTGACGTTATAGATGACATCATCCAACGGTCGGTAACCACTTGGATGACGTCATCGATGACGTCAACGTCGGTGACCCAACCCAATCGAACCCGTTGACCATTGACCGGTCAGCAGTCAGACCGGCCAGGAGCCCTTGGGCTCGCTGGCACATGCGCCACATGCGCCACGCACACAGGTGGCACATGTGTGTGCATGCGAGCTCCGATTGGAGCGTGGTTGGTGGCGTTTGGTTCGTATGAATGTTCTCTTCACTATGGTATAATTATTTTATACTTTTAAATTTTATAAATGTATGAAAATGCGTAGAAAACCCTATGTACGCATATTTTTTGGGGTTTAATGCATAGTTTATTCATTAGTAACTTATATTTTCTTGTGGTTTAGGAAATACAATAGCTAGCTTGTGTGTAAATGATGTCATATATGCTATGTAGAGCTTGGTTCAATGATATCATGTATATAGTTTGATTTACTTGTAATTTTCTAGTTGCTAGAAAATTCAAACAACGGTACGAAATCCATTACATGTTGAATTGTGATTTTGATTATAGTTGAAGCATGATTGTTGTTTATACGCTGGTTATTATAATGCTCTGTTTTTGTGTTAAGGAAAAATGTAGAAATTACATAAGATCATGTAATTATTTTTCCTAGTGGGAGTTTGTAGGTTGGTAGAATTCGAGGGAGTTCTCACCTAGAACTTAAAATTTACGCAAATTAAACTAATTAATGATAATAAAACAATTATACATAGAAATTGATTGGGAACATAGTAAACTTTTGCTTTTGTGTCTTTTGTTGAATTATCATTAATTTAGTTCGTCTTTGCTACAAATTAAATATGTGTGTTACTCTGTAAAGTGTGCTAGTATTGATTGTGCGTTTATTATGTCAATGTGTTATAGCAATTGATTATGGCTTCAGCATCCAAGACCATTGTGGCTGATCTCAATAAGGGTGAGAAGCTGAACAGTGACAATTATGATGTTTGGCACCGAAAGGTTCAGTACATCATTGAGGAGCAAGAGGTTTTGGAAACCCTCAACCATACCATGGATGAACCTGAGCATGGAACTTCAGCTCAACACAAGGGAGATCTAGAAGCTTATAAAGCTTAGAAAAAGAAAAATAGCATTGCTCTCATCACGTTGCTGAGCTGTATGCAAGATGATCTTATGTGTGAGTTTGAAAGTTATGATAAAGCTCAAGCTATGTGAGTTACCTTGAAAGATAAGTTTGGGGGTACATTTGTCACTAAGCTGAGGAGACTCACCATCAAGTTTGACACATTCCGAAAGCGCCCAAATGTAATGATGAGGCAGCATCTTCAGGAGATGTCAAACATGATCCGTGAGCTGAAGTCAATAGATCACTCCCTTACTGATGAACAGCAAGTTCAAGCTGTTATAAGGTCTCTTCTTGATAATTTGGAGTATATGAAGATCAATATGACGCATAATGAGAATATTTTCACTTTTGATGATGTTGCGCATCATTTCAAATTAGAGGATGAGCGCTTAGAGGCTACGAGATCCTCTACCCATGCTTATGTTGTTGAATCAAGTTCGCGCAAGGCTTCGGGTTTCAAGCGCAAAAGGAATTCTCAAAACAACAAAGGAAAGAAGACTGATCAAGCACCAAAAAGGGCTAAGACCTTCCAACGCAAGAAGCGTGGTGGGAAGAAGGACAAGGCCAAGATAGAGTGCTACAATTGTGGCAAGATGGGTCACTTTGCTCATAAATGCACTGAGCCGAAAAAGGTACCCTATTACTCCATTACTTTGAGTAATGCTTTTGTTTCTAGTACTGTAATGCTTGCTAAATCTCATCCAATGTCGACTGTAGACTCAGGAGCAACAGACCACGTAGCTGTGACATCCAGATTTTTCAAACCTGTCTTCTACTAAATAAATCGGGCATTTCATTGATGCGTCTATAGGGCTATTCTCATAACTGATCATTCTTGAGATAACTAGACTATCTGGGGAAATTATTAGGAATCTTAAGGCAATTAGACTTGAGAATGCGATCATGAATCAGCTTCTCGACCGTGTTCATCTTTAGAGGCCGTTACGACACAGTTAAAAATCGATTCGAGATCAGAGATAGGTCTGTTCGACTGAGATGTGTGGCCGATCGTGGGTGACTCCACTAAATTGGAAAATTCACGTCGACTGGCTCTAGACTGATTTTCTTTTTGGTTTGGTACCTTATGTCCGTATTTGGATCCTCAAGATTTTCACGACAAGCGAGAGTCGCCAATGAGTCGAGTGGGTTCATAGTGGCTCGAAGAAAATTGACCACGAGTCAATTGCCCTGAAAAGTTCTGAAAACTACCAGGTAGTCTAGGTCACGCTAAAAACGCGCCGAATGAAAATTAACCGTCAATTCAAGTCCGATTTCAGAAATTGAAGTTTTGGCCATGTCACAATAAATTCTAAGAGTGTCGACTCAGTCTCTGAAGATTTTTCGACAACTGACACTTTTTGGGAAAAAGTCGTCGACGGGTTGTTTTAGGGTAGAAAATGCCGAAGATGATTTTTTATCAAAAAATTGAGATGCAAGGTGGGTTATTGGATGAGGAAAAATAGCAATTGAGACATCGAGGCATTGATTGAAATTATGGTGGCCAATTGAGAATGAATCAAGAGAGGATTAAAGAGCAATTGAAGCCTTGGCTAAGAAATTCGTAGCATCCCCTCACCCTAGCACTAATGGACTACTTGGGAGGTAATATGGGACATTTTTATGGCCTAATGAGGGCCAAGTATTTATACATGGCTTAGATTGATTTGTGAGAGATATTTGGCAAAATATCAAACCTTGGTGGAGCCCTCCATCTCTTACTTATCTCTAATCTCTCCCTCCTACCTACCCCACCGTTCATACCCATCCTCTTCCTCTCGATTTCTTCATTCTCTGCCGTTCCGCTTTCATTTTTCTTCGGTTGAGAACCTGCAGCTCTTCTCTTTGAAAACTGAAGTTCACGCCAGCCCCCACTACCGTTGGTCCCCTTCGGTCAGAGCCTTCCTCGATGGTCTCGTTTGTTGACTGAGCAGCACCCGTGAATCTCGATGACCGAAGCTACCCATTTTCAGCGCCGCACGCCAGTATCCCCAGCGAAGACCACTCATCTTCGGTCTTCCTTCATTCCTTCAAATCAGTTCACCGAACGCAGCATCAACTGGTCAACTGACCGAATACCCCATGACCAGCTGCCCCGAAGATTTCCACGAAGCCAGCCGTTGATCGCCCTTCGCATCTTCTCTCTCTCTATCTCTCGCGGATCGTCCCCAACAACGTCCCAGTTCGGCCACGAATCCGCACGCCCCTGCTCCACCGCTTCTTGCCGTTTGTTGACTGAAGACCTTCAACCCTCCACGCGTCCGAGTCTGCTCTTGGCTCGATCAACAGCGGCAGCAACCGAAGCTGCTTGGTTGACCGCAAAAGCCCCACACCTGTGCACAGATCCGTCGCCAGCAGCTGCTTCTCACGTTCCCTCTCTAGCGCCATCGCCGAAGCTGCTTCAGTCTTCTTGTTCGGGGCCCAGCTCGTGCTAGCAGCTCCTTTGGGCCACCGAAACCAGCAGTCCAGCGAAGCTTCTGCACAAGCCCCGCAAGTCGCCCAGTCGAATCTCACCAGTAGCAGCCCATCAGCAGAATTTTATTGAGGCCCATCTCCTGCAGTCTTCAAGCCCAGTCCAATCCAAGTGAATTAATTGGTCAAGCCCATTTCAGCAGGCCCAACCCAACTTGGGTCTGGCCCAAAAGCAAGAACAAATCTCAGTTGGGCTGAGATTTGTTGGGGCCAAGTCCAAGGCCCGGTCCAAGCCCGCCGGTGTTGTCGAAACCCCGTTTTCGGCCGCCGTCGCGTTGCCGTCGCGGTGATTTGGTCTCCGCTTTTGTCAAGTGAGTTTTACTCACTAAAGCTTTATTAGTTTGCTAATTATACTTAAGGTTGGTTAGATTTAATTAAATCCAATTAGGTGGTTAGATTAGTTTAGATCAATTAAATTAGAGACTTAATGATGCATGTTAGGTGGTTAGAAATAGACATTAGCAAGTAGACATGCCATGTTATTTATGGAAAGAGTCTCGGTAATTTTCCGGGTTCGTCTCGGCGTCCAATTCGGCATTACGAGCCTAAATTGGATTTTTTTATAATTATTTATTTAATTTTCGAAATTAATTATTTAATTATTTATATTTCCGGAAATTCAACCGGGATGGCCGGTGACCGGAATTTCGTGCTGATTGTCGTGGTGCAGTCCGTTTATTTATTTGAGCTTTATTTGGTGCTAAAGTAATTTAGAAGTGAATTTAAGATTTATTCCTAAATCGAATCTTGAAAGGGTCGGGTGGGACCGTAAAGCCACTAGATCTTGAAAGGGTCGGGTGGGACCGTAAAGCCACTAGATCTTGAGAGGGTCGGGTGTGACCATAAAGCCACTAGATCTTGAGAGGGTCGGGTGGGACCGTAAAGCCACTAAATCTAAGGAATTGCTTGGTGTCGGATGAATGACCTAGAAATGGTCCGATTGACATGAAATTGACTAGGTCGATTTGATCGATGCTTAGATCGATGATGTGATTGTTTGTGTACCTATTGAACTATACTAATATGCAGATGGAATCTGAGGACAAGGTAAGTCATCTGACTCTTGCTGTGCTTAGGCAACTGATTAGTGTATTGGCTTACTAATCGAGTCTTAGGGGGTAGGACTCGCTGAGACGTGGTCTCATTGGTTATTGAATAACCATTTCAGGACCCTGAGGAGAAGCTAAGGAAGAGGAACCTGAAGGGGAGAAAGACTTTTGAAGAAGAAGATGATCTAGAGAGGGATCTTGAATATAACTCGGATGTGGATTGAGATCCCATCCCTTTTGTGAACCCTGTCTTATTGTAGATAGGTGTGAGACTTGATTGCTGTAAATAGTATTGTAAGTATACTATGAGTTGTACTGTTAATAAAAGTGTGGTTGTGAATTTAAATAAGAAAAATATGGCCCGTTTTTCTATCCCATTGTTTTATTGTCTGGGGATTTAAAACTGCTTCCGCATGCGTAATAAAAAAAAAGGGTCGGTGATACTTAGTCTTGGGATATCGCACTTTAAAATCGACCAAGTAGAAGGATGGGTGCGTCCCCGAGGATCGGGGCGTGACATCCCCTTTATAGACCGAGAAGCATTTATGGAGTATTGTCGGATACAACTTGGAAGAAGATGGATATATGTTGGGAATAACTCAAGAGCTAAAGTGAAAGGTATCAGCATATGTAAATTAATCTTACATGGTGGTCGAAACCTATTCCTACATGATGTCCTTTATGCTCTAGATATTGACGAAACTTGATCTCTATAGTTGTTCTTCTTAGCTTAGGTTATATATTGAATTTCCATCATGATTGTGTTGACATTTTGTATGGAATAATTTATTATGGTTCAGGTCATGTATCGAATGATTTTATGGTATTAGACATTGAGTATGATCAGTACAATGTTAATATCGATGGTTGTTTTTCTTTAATTGCATCTTCTAGTAATATTGAGATTGATGCAAATACTTGGCATGCTAGATTAGGTCACATTAGATTGCAAAGAATGCAAAGATTAGCTAGAGAAAGCCTTTTAGGGTCACTAACTAATGTTAGTTTATCCGTATATGAGCATTGTCTAGCGGGAAAAGCAACTAGAAAACCATTCAGCAAAGCAACTAGAGCTGAATTTCCATTACATCTCATACATTCTGACATTTGTGGTCATTTAAATGTGAGGGCGAAGCATGGAGTCTCATAGTTCATCACTTTCATAGATGACTTCACATGTTTCGGTTATGTCTTTCTGATCTCCCATAAGTCAAAAGCATTAGACTGCTTTAGACGATATATAGTGATGGAAGAGAATCAATTGAACAAAATAATAAAGGCATTGAGAATCGATCGTGGATGCAAGTATCTATCGGAGCAATTCAAGGCTCTTTGTGATGAAAAGGGAATTGTACGACAATTGACTATTCCTGGTACTCCTCAACAAAATGGGGTAGCTTAGAGAAGGAATAGAACCCTATTGCAAATGGTTAGGTCTATGATGGCGCATGCAAATTTACCTATCTCCTATTAGGGAGATGCGTTATTAACTGCTACCTATATACTTAACCGAGCGTCCTCAAAATCGGTTACTTCCACCCCTTATGATTTATGGACTAGCAGGAAACCAGACTTGAGTAGTCTACGTCCATGGGGATGTGCAGCTTATGTTCATGATTATTTCCATAAATATGGCAAATTAGGTCATAGAGGGAAGAAATGTATCTATATAATATATTCTAAATACTTCAAAGAGTACGTGTTCATAGGTAAACAAGTTGATGGAAGTGTGATCGAAATTGAGTCACGGGATGTCACGTTCTTGGAGAACGATTTTCCTAGTAGATGTGAGATTGATAAGGATTTCCAATTATATGAGATGGAAGATCCTGATAACACACCCACTAATGTTGTAGAGGGAAATGAAAATTTACTTCAACATGCAAGACCTAGTGGGAGTGTTGTATCGCCTAACAAATTGAATTCAAAAGAAATTTAATTGCGTAAAAGTAATCGTAAAAGTATTCCTCATCATCGTTTTGAAATTGAAGGGGAAGCATTTATGATTGCTCAGAATGATGATGCCGAGCCTAAGACTGTTCAAGAGGCTCTCTCATCCTCTGATATGGAAAAATGAAGAAAAGCTTTGGAAGATGAGATGGAGTCAATAAGGACAAACCATGTCTAAGACTTGGTTGATCTACCACCCAATCGTAAGGCCATTAGAAATAAATGGGTCTTCAAGATTAAACGAAGGGTGGATGGATCCATTGAAAAGTATAAGGCTTGCCTTATGGCGAAAGGTTATACTTAACAAGAGAGTATAAACTATGAGGAGACCTTTTCACTAGTTGGAAGGTTTGCCTCAATACGTCTTATTCTAGCCATAGTTGCACATTTAGACCTTGAATTACATAAAATGGATGTAAATACGGGACTTCTCAATGGAGACTTAGATGAGGAAATCTATATGAAACAACCAATAGGTTTCATAGCTAAAAGTCAAGAGCATAAAGTTTGCAAACTTCACCGCTCAATATATGGCCTTAAGCAATCATCTAAACAGTGGTACTTTCGTTTTCATCGAGCCATAACCATTTTTGGTTTCACGATGATCGAGGGAGATCATTATGTATATGTCAAGTGATCCAAAGATAAATTTGTGATTTTATCACTTTATGTGGATGATATTCTATTGGCTGGAAATGACAAGGTTTTGGTTATCACCATAAAAGAAAGGTTATCTTCCAATTTTGAAATGAAGGACATGGGAGAAGTTGCTTATATATCAGGAGTTAAGATCGAAAGAGATCAATCAAGGAAACTCCTTACTTTATCACAAGAGTCTTATATTATGAAGATTCTTGAATGTTTCGATATGTAGCATTGTAATCCTATTGATACCCCTATCGTGCAAGGTGAAGGCCTAAGTACTGAGATGTGTTATAAGACTCCAGAAGAAATTAAAGTAATGGAAACTATTCCTTACGCTAGTGCAGTCGGAAATTTGATGTATACTATGATGTGTACTCGACCCGACATATGTTATGCCGTGGGATTGGTGAGCCGATATCAATCAAATCCTGATCAAGCATACTAGAAAGCAGTGAAGAGGATCCTGAGATACTTCAAGGGCACTATGGACTATCGACTTTATTACCAAGGGAATGATTTACGCTTATTAGGCTATTTAGATGCCGATTGGGGTTGAGACCTGGATGAACGTAAATTAATTTCTAGATATGCATTATTGCTCAATGGAGGTGCGATTTCTTGGAATAGCAAGACATAGACATACACGGCCTTATCTACGATGGAGACAGAATTTATTGCATGTTCTACCATAGTGCAAAGAGCAGTATGGCTAAAACATTTTTTAGAAAATTTAGCCACTGTCACTGAGGTTCGAAGACCGGTGATAGTTTATTGCAATAGTCAAGTAGCCATTGCCTATGTGAAGGATCCAAAGTATCATGGAAGGACAAAGCATATTGACAAAAAGAATAACTTCATAAGAGATATAATAGCACAGAAAAAAGTGATCCTACAATATATTTCAACCAATATAATGGTTGCTGATCTATTTACGAAGCCTATTCCTAGAGACATGTTTTATTGGTTTATGTATTTGTGAACATATGTATTGTACTTCTTTGTTTATTAGTGACTTGATGTTTTTATCAATAAGTGCAAATACAGTATGAGACTAGCACTACACACATATATTATTGAAAAGTATGTCAGCAGGCAATAATTGGCTCACTCACACGAGTAATCGCCTCAAGTGCTTTAGATAGCACGTTGAGATGAGACGTTATGTACATATAAATGCCGAAGAGCAAGTCTGGTACATAAAATATGTCGCCTTGAGTGGAGTCAAGATGAGGTCTGTGATTTATTTATAATAAGACCGAACATGATAGTCCAACAATCATATATGCTTGTAAGATGTTGGATGTGAGTACTTAATTGGGAGCTATAGAAAGCGAGCTGATATAGCACTCAGGCTAAACATGAGTACATGAGGAGTAAGTGACTATGTTTAGGCTAAGATCCGTATAGTGGATATATTTGATAAATGACATGCACTCTTAAGCTACGTTTGGTCGTCTGGATTTCTAATCAGGATAGGACTGGATATGATAGGATATGAAATCCTAGGACTTTTTTATATCCTATCTATTGTTTGGTGAATCATAGTATTAAAATTGGATATGTTCACATCATATCATGTATATTTTTTTTATCATTATAAATGAACCTAAATTCATAAATGGAGATGGTGAAAATCTCTAGTAACACTATTCCTTATTTTATTTTTATTTTATTTTTCCTCTTTTATATTATTTTCTTTATTATTTCTTTTTTTCCCCTTTTATGATTCTTTAATAAAATGTTATCAAATAATAAACCATGCTAACATACCTAAAATACAAAAATACCTAAAATATATAATAAATATAAATATTTAACTTATAAATTGAATGTTTGTTATAAGATATAATTAAAGTTGAATTAGTAAATTAAAATAGGGTTAATTAAAAAAATTATTTTTAATTTCTTAAATTAGAATTCGAATATTATTTATATTGAAATATAATTTCATTTTTTAATTTAATAAGTTTGTTATTTGAGAAAAATAATTTTCCTATTATAGACATTAGAAATCCTATCCACCTTAATCCCACCTTCCCCATGGGATAATTTTATCTGTCTATATCCCCCTTATATCCAACTTTATCCTGTCCTAAGTGAGCACCAAACACAGGATATGATAAATCATATCCTATTCCGAATTTTATCCTAACTGCCAAACGCAGCCTTATAGAAAGAGAAATCCACTATAGCATGTAATTCATACTACAAGTGCATTATACGATCGATAAGGGAATGTGAGTAAAATTATCCCTATATACTCATCGTGTGAGCCCATGAGGTAATTTATAATTTACCTTAATCGTGTGCCCTATGTTACTTCTTTCTGACTATGTTCTCGAAGTGAAAGATTAATGTTGCTACTTTAGCATGTTATCAGCGGTCATAAATAGATATGGCCTTATGGGACGTGTCTAGGAAAGCAGTTGTTCTGAAATGGAGAGAGACATGAGTGCGAAGGAAGACTATTATTGTTTTACATCTATCACATATATTTACTAGTCGACCAATTATATCGCCCTCTATGGTTACGGATGTAATTGTAATACATTGTGTTTTTTAGAATAGTCAAGTATAGCCTTCAAGGGATAGGTATACTTGGATTGATGTAACAAAATATGTCTGGGGCACCGTGAGACATTGATTGTTTAGCGATATCAAGCCCATTATGTCCGAGTGGGAGGTGTTGTACTTTAGCTAGTACGTCCATGATGAAGTACGATTGGACCACATCATTTAGATTTGATATGCTACGATGGAAAGACACCCTTTTGAAAGGGTATGAAGGGTGTTGTATATAAGTCTTTTGTAGACACCCGTTGGCACCCGTTGGCAGAGCATACAATAAGAAAATCCTCTCATTTGTTCATTCCATTTCCATCAAAGGGATAATGCGTTCTATTTCACTTTTACAAGAACAATTTGCATTTACGCCGTGGAAATCAGGTGCTTTCCTCATGATTGCATCTAGACCAATGTGGAGTAATTTTGCTCGTGATTCGTTCGCAATTCAACGCTCGTTCCGGGGTTAATTGCTGTTTGCGCATCGAAATCGGGTAAGTTGTCTTCCGCCAACATGAATTCCAACACATACACTATGACACGCTCATATCATAAGCGTGTAAATAGCAAACCTTCTCAAATTAGTTTATATATTTGCAGCCAGGCATAGAAAGAACATGAAATCCGAAATTGTTCGTAAATCTGAACAACATAGTTACATAGCTGGATTGTGCCTTTTCTATCCCAATATTAAGAATGTACAAAACTACCTATTCATAGTGGACAAAAAAGACAAATGCAATAACGGGTACTATTTTTTTTCTGCAAACCATACACTATAAATAACAAACCTTCTCAAATTACTTAATATATTTGTAGGCATAGCAAGAACAAGGAAATCTGAAATTGTTTGTAAATCTGAACAACATAGTCACATAGCTTAATTGAGGCCAGCTAAAAAGCAAAAGCATTATGTGGCCAAAGGAGTTAATATTAGACCAACGGTGCATTCCATACCTCAAAATGGACAGGTCTGATAGTCCTCCTCAAATTCGACAAACCATCACACTGCAAACATTGAATTTAATTAGAAATAAATCAAATTCAGGTATCCTATGTAATCCTTACAAAGAAGAAGCAAACTTGCATAACTCTGAAAAATCATTTTACCTACTACTTGCTATCTTAGACATTGCTCTACCTTGATATCCCAAGTAATACATAAAGTAACAGTCATGAATTCATCAGAATGGAGAACTCATTAGCATAGTTTTAAATCATAGCCAAGAGTAATACTCTCAAAAATATTGACCAAAGCCATACCCCACATTGGCCGCAATGCTAACTGAACCTGACTTTGTGGTCAGGTAGCAGCATTTATGAACATTGTGCAATGATGGCATTATAGCATTATTGCATGTGCCATAGCAGTAACTTTTCATAGGAGCAACACGAGAATTATGATACCACATCGATATTCTAGTTGGAGAAATCAACAGCAGTGTTTGATTTACTCCAATTTCTGCAGTACTTAAACATTCCACCACCACAAGTCCAGGCAATGAAGATGACATAAAGCAGATCTGTCTTAAAAATCTAGCAAAACTCTTAAAAATGTTAGAAAATTAAGACATCATTTTAAATTTCAAAAAAGCTGTCACGCCCCGATCCTCGGAGATGCACCCATCCTTCAGCTTAGTCGATTCTAAATGCGATATCCCAAGACTAAGTATTGCCGACCTTTTCATTTTAAATAAGCACATGCGAAAGCAATTATAATTCACAGACAATAAAATAATGGGATAGAAAAGTAAGGCCATAATTTCCATACTGAAATTCACAACCACACTTTTATACAAGCACCTCATAGTATATAATATAATACTATTCACAGGAGTCTGATCTAACACTTATCCACATATAATCAAGGTCTGACAAAATAAGATGGGATCTTAGTCCTCATCCGGGTCATACTCAAGATCCTTCTCTTGATCATCTTCTTCTTCTTAATCTTCGTCCTCCTCAGATTTCACATGAGGGTTCTCCTCCTTAGGTTCCTCCTCCTCAGGCTCCTCATCAAGGTCTTGAAATAGTTATACAATAACCATTGAGACAACGTCTCAACAAGTTCTACCCCCTAAGACTCGATTAGTAAACTAATACGCTAACTGGGCTGCCTATGCACGCACGGGTTAGAGGACTTACCTTGGCCTCATATTCCACATGCATATTAGTATAGTTCAATAGGCACCCAAGCAATCACATCACATATTGATATCTCGATCAATCGACCTAGTTGATTTCATGTCAACCGGACCATTTATAGGTCATTTCAATTCAATCAATCAGTTCACGACATCAGATCAAAGTAATGATCAATCAATCTAGTCGATTACATATCATCTTGACCCTTTCTTGGTCCACTCATCTCATATTATCTATAAGTCTGTTCATATCAGGACTGCTCACTACTAAGCTGATAAATAGATAGTATAGATCACTTATGAGATGATCGAGTATACTGCTCTCTACTAAACTGCCATATTGCTCTAGGCTAATATAGTATACCGACAATGCTCAATCTAAGCTGATAAGGTATACTGCTCCTTGCTAAGCTGCCATATCGCTCGTAAACTGATATAGTATACCGACATTTTCAATCAAAACTAATAAGGTATACTGTTCTCTACTAAGCTGACATATCACCCGTAGGCTGATATAGTATACCAGTATACTACTCTCTGCTAAGTTGACATATCACACGTAGGTCAATATAGTATACCATCACAATCATACAACCAATTCCATCTTTATATCATTCTCGATAAAGTAATCGTGTGTGGGGACACGGTTAGCTTTAGCCAAAATATAATATTTTTTTTCCATAACTCCCACATTTTCTGTAGTCCACTAAAATATTTTTGGCATTATCAACCAATGCCAGGTTATTTTTCAATTAATAACCAATGACTATCCAATTAAAGAATAATTCCCACTTTCACAAATAATTCAATTCAACACGAAATAAGGCTCAATTAAATAAAAATGGACTGCACAACGACAATCAGCATAAATTTCTAGTCGTCAGCTATCCCTGCCTAATTTCCGGAAAATAAATAAATAAATAATTTCGAAAGTTAATAAATAATTGCTAAAAATCCAATTTAGGCCCGTAATTGTGACACCCCGAACCCTTCGCAGGTCGTCACTAGCGCCGATGTTACACTTTATTACCTTTTTTCTATCTTGTACTTAAAACAAGCGTCATTAATCACAGGCATTTTTTTTTTTTTAAAAGCTGTCCTAGCGCGACTCATAGCGAAAGCAAATTGAACATCACCATCTATCCCCCTACCAATCCATGATACCAATACACACCAGCTAAACATCAGGATTTTATAAACAAGCTTCGACACTTTACTTACGTACATACATACATGACAAGATGGGATCCCCTTCGGGTCAGTACAAAACAAGAAAAAGCTCGACCCCTAACATCATACGAGCACAAACCCCTATCGGAAGTGTCGACTATCTATATCAAAAAGATCCAACTCCTACTCATCGCGCGCGGGTCTCACACCCAACCCGGTGCATCAGGCGGTGGCGGCTGCAACATCCCTCGCATAGCTCCATTCTGACGAACGTGCACAGAATTGAACTCCTGAATGATAGGGCCCCCAGCCAGGCCGATGTCGTACATCACTAGACAGTGCACTCGAATAAAAGTCAGTCCGGGAACAGAGGGATAGTCTATCTCGGTACACTCGACCTCTACATCGGATGGTAGACCATAAAACACCCCCCGCGAGATGGCAGGAAGTGGCATACTGCTAATCTGAAATGTTATTCCCTAAAAGGGGTGAGTAAAACCACTCAGCAGATAGGGAAATTCAATAACAACTCAATGCATCATGCATATCATCATACATTGCAGGCATTACTTACCTTGAAGTCATGCGCATACTATCATGTATCATCATATCATACATATCATCATCATCATGACATCATTACATCACACATGTCATCATCATCATGCATACCATCATGCCATATCATATATCATCATCATATCATATATCATTATCATCCTCATCATATCATTATGCGTATCATATATCATTATCATCATCATGCATTTTATCATGCATATCATACCATAGGTGATCATCATATCACATCACATCATGCATATCATCATCATCATTATCATGCATATCATCATGCATATAATATTATAGGTGATCATCATATCACATCACGTCATCATTATCATCATCATGCATATCGTATCATGCATATCATACCATGGGTGATCATAATTATTTCACATATCATCATCATCATCATCATCATCATCATGCATATAATATCATGTATATCATGTCATGATTTAATTTTCATCTTTATCTTTAAATTTGATCACCACATCACTCATTTCTCAAATCATCAATTTCTTCATCATCCCTTCGGGCAAAGACCTCCGACAGGGTTCCCAGCATTCAGCCTCCCAGGCCACTAGGCTTCTGGCCCCCCACATTCCGGGCATCTCGCATCTCAACTAGCATCACGAGGCATTCCCTTCGGGTAGAAACCTCCGACAGGGCTTCCGGCCTTTACCCTTCTAGCCAGGCATCACGCACCCAAATCCTGGCATCACGAGGCATTCCATTCGGGCAGAAACCTCCGATAGGGCTTCCAGCCCCCCACATTCCGGGTTTCCTGAATCTCCCAGGGAATTTCGGCAATGCATCTCTGTACATTCCGGCCTCATCCTCCACCACAACCACTTACTCAGTTATCATTATCCACATTCATCATTCTTTTGATCTCATTATTACATGGCATATAATTCACACATGCATCACAATTCATGATCATACATACACCAATGTCATGTAACAATGCATAATAAATTCAATGGAATTCATGGCCAATAAAATAATCCATTTTTATTATTTTATTATTTTATTATTATTATTATTATTATTATTATTATTATTATTATTATTTAATTTTATTATTATATTTATTTATTTTCATAAATAAATATTAAATTCAATATCTATGATTTTCCCAAAATCATAATATTCAAACAATCATCAATCAACCCAATAGTATGACAATTTCATACAAAATTCATGGCCAAATTAAATTTCACACAATTTCACAAAATAGCACATAATATTCGGATAATGACCAGAATGCACAGTTTCCAAATAAATTCGATTAAAATACACATATGGCCTGCAAAAATTACCAAATTTTACAGGGTGATAGCCAAGACAGTTTCCAGATTATTTTTAGATTAATTTATACAACCTCACGAAGCTTCTGGAACCATCACCGCGTCGTCCAGAATACACATCCCCGAAATATTAAGATTTCACCCATCTATTCTCTTTCGTTTCCTCTGAAATTTGGATATGTTATGTATCAAGGTGTCCTTTACAAGTTTTATGAAGAGATCTAGGTCAAATAACCAAAGTATGGTCACCATTTAAGTCCATGAAGTCTCGGGTGTCTCGGAACACATCATCAGAATCATTGTCTCCAAGATCTAGCCGATTTACTAGGCTATACTTGTTCATTTCTCTTCAAATTTGAGTATATTGTATTTTAAGGTGTAACCTACAACTTTCATGCCGACATTGAAGTCAGATCTTCAACAAAAATCAACATGCAATCAAGAATCCAACAAAAGGTCAGTGAAAACTTCACAGATCTGGGGTCTCCGTAGAATAGGACTTTGACCCCTCATATCTCCATCAATTTCCACAAAATTTGAGTATGTTATACTAAAAGATTTTAGCTACAACTTTCATGCAGACATCGAAGCCAAAATCGGACTCCAAACACACATCCAAGCTCAAACAAGTTACTGACTCCCTCAACCCGAGCACAAACAGTCACACGGTTTGAAAACAACCAACCCTTACCTCGGTTTCTTTCACGAATAACACCTAAAATCGAACATGCAAACCATATACACACATGCAAGAGAAGTTAGAGGACTCCACTTGCCTCTAGGATGGACGGTCGACGGCGTACGGTGGTCGGACACGGCGAACGGACGGCGAGACACGGTGGCTCCTCCTCGGCTCCGCCTCCTCTCCCTCTCGGTCTCTCCCTCTCTCTCGCGATTTCTCTCTCTCTCTCACCCCCTCTCTCGGCCGAATGAAGCAAGAACCGGCCACTCTCCTTTCTCTCTCTTTTTATATCCCCAAATCTCCATCATTGCTAATGATTACATGCCACTTGAATGGACCAATGCATGGCTTTCCCCTTGCCACTTGTCTTGATCCATGCAAGATGGGCTTTGGAGTTGGGCTTGGGCTTGGGCCCATCCGGCCACTCCTCCTTGGGCTGGTCGACAGCCACCTTGGGCTTTAATGGGCCGGCCAATCTTGGCCCATTAAGGCTCCACTCTTGGGCTTAAGGCCCAATCGAATTTTACCCCCTTCTTTTTTATTCTCCTATAAATATTTTTGGATTCCACTTTTCATTTCGGCCAAAGTCTTAGGGCATTTTTGAAATTTAAGCCATGGAAATTCTATCACATAATTAAAGACTTTAACACACCTTATGGCTTGGCTTTGAATTTCTGGGATGCCACAGTAATGCCTGATTGAAGCCTGATAAGGGTCGGGAAAAATCCCGAGATGTATTCAATAAATAATAGTACGTCTCTACTTGTTAATTGCACAATTCAATTACCTAACATGCATCACAAGTATCTAATAATTTCTATTCATTCTAATGTAACCACCTAATTGCACTTAATTAAATCTAATCAACTCTTAAGCATAATTAGCAAACTAAGAAAGCATTAGTGAGTAAACTCACTTGATTAAAGTGAAGACCAGAGCACCGGGACAGCGATGCGACGGCAGCCAAATCTTGGGTTTTTAGTAATGTTGACGGGCACTCGAGCTAGGCTTAAAAGCCTTGCAAGCCCACAAAAAATTCTGAGCTTGGACGGAACTTGTGGTTGGGCTTGGTTTCGTGGGCTTGGGCACAAGATTTGGGTTTCCAATGGGCTGGACTCCAAAGCTAAAAAAACTGAACTGGGCTGAACTTGATGGAGATGCTGGGCCAAATTGTTAAGATCTTGAGCCAAGTTGCTAGCCTTGCTTGACCTGAATTGCTACTCGTGTGGCTTCAAATGGCCTAGTTGCTGGGTCCAAATCTTAGCTGAATTGTGGGCTTCGATGGGCTGGGAATGGGCTGTTGATACGGTGGGTCTCACAGGCGTGGAAGTTGGGCTTACGAGGCCGAGACGCACGGAAAAGCTGGGCCGAATAAAATGCTTCACTGGACGGTTCGAACTTCAGTGAAGCTACTGCTAGCGTTTGCTCGCTGGAGACACGAGCTTAGAGATGGACGCGGAGAGCTGCCGCATGATGTCACCGCATGAAGAGAATTCAAGAAACCAGCAAAAGACTGAAGTTAGCGGACTTGAACGTGGTGGAGCTTCGAGGAGGCTAGACCACGTGAGGAGTCTACAACCGAAGGCATTGCTATTGACCCACGGATGTTGCTGTGGACGCGTGACAAAGCAAAGGTAGACAAGAACTTTGGTGGTCTTCAGCTGGCGAACTCGGTGGCAGCTGAGGGCTGAAAGACGCAAGGAAGAGTGGCAACAAATGGCTGGGTCAACCAAATGTTGGAATATACATATAATACTTTGATGTGGAAATACAAAAGAAAACAGTGATCTTTTGATCTTCATGATCTTCACAATTAGATGAAGACATACCTTTATCCATAACTTTGCACTTAATGATGATCGTTGGAGAAAACCAAAGAATCTCGAACTAAAAGAAGAAATCCGATTTCTCTCCCTTAACCCACTATACTTTAATGTATTCTATCGATGGAGAAGAGAATACCCAATTCCTTTCTGTTATTGTTGTTCATTATGGGTGGAGAGAGGACCGGACTCTATTTATACGTCCGTTAAAAATGTGCATTCCATCAAAGCGATATACCCTTTCATTTTATTAGAGTCCCAACTTCTCGTAACCAATAATTATTTATTTTATAGCATTTCAATAATTATTAAACCTTACAAAAATCATATCATGTGGGTCACAATAATTCTTACATTCTCCCACTTGGCTTATATGATTTTCTTTCATGGTTTAATAAAGACTATAATGTACACAATAACATTATTCTATAAAATTTCATTAAATTGACAATCACATAATAATCACAATTAAGTAAAGAAAACTAATGTGAGTCATAGCGGTTGTATGTCATTAATCGACATAGTCCCTTCTATATACTACAACTATAACACTTTAGTTAACATGATTCATAAATGAGAAGTACAATAATAGTCCAACTTAACGTTTCTTTAGAAACTATCCTGTTTAACATTCATCTATTTCCATAATGTATACTAAATAGAAAACAGGAAATATTAGAAACATGTAAGTGAGCTGAAAGTGTCAAATACATAAACTTAATACAATCATAATACAAACATTAATGAAGTCCAATAACGCCCATCTTTTCAACATGCTCATTAAATGTTTTGGGCGGCAGTCCTTTTATTAAGGGATCTGATATCATAAAATTGGTGCTAATGTGCTCAATTGACATTCTTTGTTTCTGAACTTCTTCTTTGACAAACAAGTATTTTATCTCCATATGCTTAGCACCCTTAGAATACTTGTCGTTCTTAGAGAAGAAAACTGCTGCAGAGTTATCATAATAAATTTTCAGCGGTTTGGCAATACTGTCGACAATCACAAGCCTTGAAATAAAATTCCGCAACCATAATCCATGAATTATGGCCTCAAAGTATGCCACAAATTCAGCTTCCATAGTGGATGCAGCAATAACTGACTGCTTCGCACTCTTCCATGAAATTGCCCCTCCAGCAAGAAGAAACAAGTAACCAAACGTTGATTTTCTTGTATTGACACATCTGGCTAAGTCTGAATCTGAATATCTAATCACTTCGAGATGATTGGATCTTTTATAAGTAAGCATATGATTCTTCGTTCCTTGCACGTATCTAAGAACTTTCTTTGCAGCTTTCCAATCATCCATTCCACGATTAATATGATACCTGCCCAGCATTCCGACAGCAAAACTGATGTCTAGTCTAATGCAAATTTGTGCATACATTAAGCTCCCCACAACAGATGCATAAGGAATATTTTTCATTTGTTCTCGTTCCAATTCACTTTTCGAACATTGCATAAGACTAAATTTGTCACCTTTCTAAATTGGAACTATTCCCGCTGAACATTTACTCATATTAAATCTTTCTAAAATTTTCTCAATGTAGGCTTTATGAGACAATCTTAATAATCTTTGTGATCTATCATGGAATATTTCTATTCCTATCACATATGTTGCCTCTCCCATATCCTTCATTTCAAAATTCTTAGAGATAAACTTCTTGGTTTCATGTAACAAACCAAGATCATTAGTAGCAAGCAAAATATCATAAACATATAGAACTAGAAAAATAAACTTGCTTCCACTAATCTTCATATATATACACCGATCAACGGTGTTTTCCTTAAATCCAAATGAAGTTACGGTATCGTTAAACTTAAGATGCAATTGTCGGGAAGCTTTTTTAAGTCCATATATTGACTTATTTAATTTACATACCATGTGTTCCTTTCCTTTAACTGAAAAGCTTTTGGGTTAGTCCATATAAACCTCTTCTTCTAAATTCCCACTAAAGCCATAATGATTCTAAGTGAGTCATCCTTAGAGACTAGTGAAAATGTGTCTTTATAGTCAATGCCTTCTTTTTGTGTAAAACCCTTTCCAACAAGTCTGGCTTTATGTCGTTTAATATTACCTTTTGAGTCGCGCTTGGTCTTAAAGACCCAATTACACCCGACCTTCTTACATCCTTTAGGCAATTCAACAATATCCCAAACTTGATTTTGATGCATGGATTTTAACTCTTCTTCCATGGCATTAAACCATTCATTAATCTTCACATTCCATGGCTTGGGAAAATGAATCTGGATCATTTCCAATTCATAAGTCAATTTTCTGACTCTTGTAGATAAACCATATAGTCATCAGAAATAGCCGACCTCTTTTCTCTTTGACATCTCCTTAATGCTATTTCTTGTGACTCGGCTATTGAAGGTTTATTATTGACATCTCCATTATTGAGTGTTTATTCATTAATTTGTTGTTCTTGATTATTATTAGATTGTACTATAATATCGGGAACAACAACTTTAGAAGTTTTGGGTATAGGATCTTCTACTTCTTGAATGCAAGCATCGCGCATTCTTTCACTCCCACTAATGCCACCATTCTCAATGAACCTAGCATTTCCAGATTCAACAATTCTTGTACTATGATTAGGACAATAAAATTTATACTCTTTGGATTTCTCTGCGTAACCAATGAAATAACCACCATTATCGGGAAGCGATATACCCTTTCATTTTATTAGAGTCGTAACTTCTCGTAACCAATAATTATTTATTTTATAGCATTTCAATAATTATTAAACCATACAAAAATCATATCATGTGGGTCACAATAATTCTTACACCAATGGCTTCGGTAAGTGGCGTTGTCGACCATGCGAGGCTGCTGAAGAAGGAGTGGTGGGAACGTGGGCGTGTGGCGGTCAAAAACTCGAGAGGTGGAGCAGTCTTCATGGCAGCTGGGGGATGGAGGTGTGGGTAGGCGTTTTCGGTGGGATGTTGTGTGGAGAGGTGCATGAAGAAGAGTCACGATGGGGAGGAGTTCTACTAGAGATGCTGGTAGAAGTGAATCGAACAGAGAGAGGGAGCGGTGATGATGTCAATGATACAAAGGAGAGACCAAAAATCAGAACAGTCAAAGGCGGTGAAGAGAGGAAGACAGCAACGGGAGATGGGGACCAAGGTCAGAAATTTCATCTCTTCCATTAACTCAATGTTCCCCATTACTTTCAACAAGTAAATCCCACCATAAGCCAATTTGAATGCAAATGTTGCACCCCCCCCCCTTGCCCTAGCTTCGAATTTAACACATTGGAGCTTCAATTTCTCCAATAAAATTCCCAATTTAATGTACAACTTTGTTGAAGAAAAAGGCCATACCATTTATGCAAGTGTCCATCACCAAATAGCTCATCTTGGAAGCCCAAATTTTCCTTCAAATCGGCCATCTGAATTTCCGTTATTTTCCCGCGATGTCCGAACGATTTTCCTTAAATATCTCAAAATCTCTAAAAAAATTCTGAGATTGAGTCGACATTCCTAAAATTTATTGTGACATGACATAATCTTCAATTTCTAAATTCGGACTCAAATTCGCAGTTAATTTCCATTCAAAGACGTTTTTAGCGTGACCTAGACTACTGGATAGTTTTCAGAGATTTTTAGTGCAAATGACCCGTGGTCAATTTTCTTCAAGGCACAATGAATCCACTCGACTCATTGGCAACTCTCAATTATCGTGAAAATCTCGATGATTCAATTACGGACACAAGGTACAAAAACGACAGAAAAATCAGATTAGTGCCGGTCGATGAGAATTTTTCAATTTAGTAGTGTCGCCCACGATTAGCCACACATCTTAGTTGAACTGACCTCTCTCTGATCTCTAATCGATTTATATATGTGTTGTAATGATCTTGGTAGATGAACACGGTCGAACAGCCGATTCTTGGTTGAATTCTCAAGTCTATTTGCCTTAAAATTCTTAATGACTTCCCCAGATAGTCTAGTTATCTCGAGAGTGATCAACTCTGAGAACAACCTTATAAGTGCGTCAATGAAATGCCCGATTTATTTAGTAGAGAACATGACTGAAAATCTGGGATGTCACAAAAGTGATATGACTCATTCCCAAATTTAGCTTATGAACCCCAAAAAGCCAAGAGAAAAAGACCAGCATGACTTTCTCCACTTGTAATGAAAAAATGTCTCTATAAAAGTCTTGTTGAAGAGTGCCTTGAGGCACTTGCTAAGCATACTTGTATGAAATGTTTCAATTTCTAAAGTATTAACTACACATAACAAAAGTAAAACAATGCATAAAAAATTGTGAACTTTCCTCAACTCGTGGCTTAACAAGGGCCTTACAGGCACTCTTTAACAAAACCCTAAACAAAAATAGATATGATTTCAGCAAACCTGAACGTATGGGAAATAGATGTCCTTCAGCTTGCACGAGAGTTGATATAGATTCACGTTTTTCATTATAGGCTTGAAAATCTCAACCAGTTCAGATTTTATACGACAAGAATGCATGAAAACATCACAATGTATTGTCTAGGTATCGAGAATTCACAATATTCACCATCTTGTGACAAATCAAGAAATACCTGAAAATTTTACTGGGCATAATGTATTTAGAATAATACATATAAGTCATTAACTACATATATATGCCCAAGGCAGTACACAAAATAAATAAAATGTTTGCTTCAAACTACATAGTAGAGGCTTTCCCCCATCAACAGATGCCGACATGCATGAAGAGGTGTTCTATCAATCTTTATCAACTTCAAACCGTTCGAATAATTATGTCTTAACTTACAGTAGCTGCCAGTTTATGTGTTTCATAATCCTTGTGAGGGTGTTTCATTTCTCAACTCACCTCACATCTTATAGACTTTATATTCTCCCTATCTCTTCCCATTGCCTAACGTCTTCTTTAAATATTTCAATCCTATATCTCGAAAAAAATATCTATTTTATCGCAACTATATTAAAGTGACATAATAGACAATCTAAAGCCTAGGATTCCCTCCAGAAGATTGACTTTGCCTTGAGAACAAAGTAAAGACATGACCTGAGAAGTCTTTGACTGGCATAATCAGAGAATCTAGAGCCTAATAGTCACTCAAGACGGCTGACCAATGACTACTTCCAAGTCCTGTGCCATGGCCAAGCCAAAAAAAAAACAAATTTATAGAGCAATGGAGGTAATTTAAAAGGACATGCTTTCAATGGATGATGCCCAGGTCAGAGCATGACAGATAACATCCTAGACAATGGTTTTTACTAGGTTTGTATAGATAAGCTGAGTAAACCTTCCAAGGAAATATTAAAAAACAAAAACACATTGGCAACAATTTAGTTGCAAGTATAAAAAGAAAAGATGTGGCACATGCACCGCGAAATGTCCAATGAGTGAATGCAATTGACACTGAAATACCACGATAGAAATAATTTATTAAAAGAAGTCCACCTTCGTGAAGCTTCCTGGAGGTGCTCTGGCGCTTTCATTTTCTAAAGGAACCCTGACTCCACCATCAGTCTGAATAAATGACAAAGAAAACGATGACTGATGGAATAAATCTATGTATGGAACATAAGGGAGTCCAGTCGAGAGAAAAATATGACAACAGTGAAGAAATCAGTGATCTTGCATAATTTCCAAGGAGTGTTGAGAACCAAATCTGCTCAATAGAGCTTCTCTCTTAAGATGTAACATGTATACTCTTTTAGATTGCATAGTCTTGGAAGAAACCACGGCATGCCTATAACTCGTTAAAAGGTAAAGAGGTGTAAATTACCTCCACAAAATATAATGGACTACCAGTTTCTACAACTACAATACTCTGGAACATACCTTCCCAAATGCATAGAGGCAATTGGTCCTCCAAAACCAAACAAGCCAAAGAAAGGCTGCACAACGCTTAACAAATTATCCAGAAAATAGAAGCAATTTAAACTTTTAGAGATTCAAAAAAGTTTAATTTTCCCGATTCAAATCCATGTCCAGGACGTGGAATGGTGAATTGTCAGCGAGTTAGGAACATACTGTCGACTTCTCTCATGATAGTTTTATTAATGATGGGCTTAAGCCCTGTCCACCCATGTTGGGCCAAAAAGCCCAGCCCACAGGATAAGGGCCCGTGGATAGGGGAACGTATAAAAGGGATGAGAGAGAGAGAGGACGCACCTTTTGGCGCATAACGTATGTACGTCCTCTCCTTCTCTCTCTCTTTCCAAAAGAAAAGAAAAACAGTAAGCCTTTTTCTTCCCTTCAAGGCGTCGTCGGATCAAACAAGATCGAACAAGGCCAAATTCTCTTCCTCTTATCGGCGTTGGTGTCTAATCTATGGCTAACAAGGTACGCTTGAATCCGTGGTGTGCTTTAGGATCGGTGATACGTGTTTTTCCCGGGCTTGTCTTCCGCATTGCTTTTAGGGGTTCGATTTAGTGTTGAATCCGATTTTCGGGGATATGTTATTCCCAACATTGGTATCAGAGCCCTAGTTCACGTTTCCCGACCCCTTTCATGCTTTTTGATTGATTTTTCGTGAAAGGAATCGGCTAGTAAGATCGGGGCAAGAAATCCCGACACCCGAGCACTGTTCGTCCGTTTTTTTGAGTTTCTGTAAGTCGAAATCGAATTCTGATGGCATAGGGAGAAAGGGCTCATCGAGAACGAGTCCAGCGACAGGTCGTGCACCGCCGTGCGACGCCGCACGCTCCCACACGCGCGGCCAGAAGCCGCTGTGCGTGGGCAGGACGCGCCCACACGCGCCGCCAGAAGCCGCATCGGCTAGCACGTGCGCCGGCATCGGCTAGCACGTGCGCCACATGTGCCGGTCGGCGAACCGGCACTTGCGCGCCACCGGCCGGCGAACCGGCACGCGCCGATCGATGAACCGAGGTGTGCTGACTTCAACATGACGTCACCCAACGGTCGGTAACCGCTGGGATGATGTCATCGATGATGTCAGCGTCGACGACGGTTGGCTTGGCGGTCATCGGCCGGCGACCCGACCAGCAACTCGACCCGCGGATGCCTGACACGCGCGAGGCACGTGTCGGCTGATGTCTGCATGACGTCTGCCCGCGCACGCGCTTGGCACGTGCGGTCAGTTCGTGCGACTCTGCCCGACCGGCCCGTCCGGCCCGACCGGTCCGTCCGGTCTGAGCAGTCCGACGACCGGCAACCTGATCGTTGACCCATTGACCGTTGACCGACGACCGTTGACCGTTGACCCCCAAAAAAAGAGAGGAAAGAATGTGTTTCTTTTTCAATTAAGTCTATGTGGATTATATGTGATCCCTTATTTGTTCTGCATTTGTTGCAGGAACAATGCCGCCTCTGAGGTTGCGCACACCTATTTGCGCAATTACCGATGAACAAAAGGATAGGCTGTCTAAGTTGATAGCTGAGCTGACTGATCATCGATAGGAGAGTGGTGACTTAATTGATCACGTCCTTGAAGTCAATGGGAAAATTCAAAATGTCATATGGAATGGTCGTCCCATGCCACAGTCAGAGATTGTGTGATTTTTCATAAACATTTTTCCACCTGAATGACAAGATGTGTTGAATCACATATGGGATGTCAACGGAGCTGCTTC
Source organism: Eucalyptus decipiens (assembly GCA_014182575.1). Classification (NCBI taxonomy): domain Eukaryota; kingdom Viridiplantae; phylum Streptophyta; class Magnoliopsida; order Myrtales; family Myrtaceae; genus Eucalyptus; species Eucalyptus decipiens. The sequence goes on from CM024615.1 coordinate 52,694,339, forward strand.
ATATAAGAAAATTGTGATGGATTTTGTAAATGAATATGGGATTTTCTAAATGAATATGACTGTATTGTTACGAGGGAAAAGATCAAGAATATGACTGTGCTGACTTGGTGTTAGTTGTATTGGCTGATCTTAGTTAAGTGTGCTTTGTGGACATCTTATGTATTGTTTACTACCTGATTGTTGTTGATAGAGCAACCTATATCTTGGTTGTATTAGTTGAAAGCATTATTGTTTTATTGAATGTCAATTATCTGTTGCTTTCTGTTAGTGCTGGTTGTTGTGGGTAATTAGCTGTGGGTAGTTATAGAAGTTTTTGTAACTTCATAGAATTTATTTTGCATAAGACAATTATATTAATGATGGTTTTAATTTAGGATTTTGGAGGATGATTGGAAACATAGTGACCTTTTGATTCTGAAGCCTTACTTGAAATTATTCATTAATATGATGGGTCTATGCAAGTAGGGATGCATAAATGATAGGCATTAATAACTCGTGCATATATGTCTGATGTGTTCAGATCAATGGCTTCAGCCACAAAAAGCATAGTTGCCGAGCTGAACAAAGGTGAAAAGCTCAACGGTAACAACTATGTAATTTGGCAAATGAAAATCCAGTATGTGCTGGAAGAGCAAGAAGCACTTGAGGCTCTTAACTTGACCATGGTAGAACCTGAAGAAGGAAGCACTGCACAGCACAAAAGAGACAAGGAAGCTTTTGTTGCGTGGAAAAGAAAGAACTCTCTTGCTCACATCACGTTGCTGAGCAGCATGGAAAATGACGTCATGCAAGAGTTTAGGCGTTTTGACAATGCCAAAGAAATGTGGGAAGCATTGGCTGCAAGATTTGGTCATACTTCGGTGACCAGACTCAGACAGCTCACTATTAGGTTTGACTCTTATAAGAAGCCTCATAGTCAGACCATGAAGCAACATCTTAGAAAGATGTCAAAGATGATAAATGAGTTGAAAGATGCTGGCCATGTCCATACAAATGAGCAGCAAGTGTAAGCAATGATTCGTTCATTGCCTCAGAGTTTGGAGCATATGAAGGTGCACCTGACTCATAATGAAAATATCAAAACCTTCGAGGATGCAATGCGTCATTTTGAGCTGGAAGAGAACCGATTGTTGGCGACTAAGCCGGATGCTGAATTCTATCATGCTAGTTCTAGCTCAAACGGAGCTTCGAGCTCCAAGCGCAAGCGCCCTAACTGGTTTGAGCCACAAAAAGCACGGGAAAAGAGGAAGCCTAGGAAAAATCACGTATCACCGATCCTAAAGCACACCACGGAATCGAGCGTACCTTGTTAGCCACAGATTAAACACCAATGCCGAAAAGAGGAAGACAAACTGATCCTGTTTAATCCGATGACGTCGATTGGCCTTGAAGGGAAGATGGCGTCGCCGTTTGTGCTCGTTTTTCTTTTGGAGGGAGAGAGGGAGAGAAAACGTACGTCAAAATGCCAAAAGGGTATCTTCATCTCTCTCTTTCATCCCTTATATATGTTCCCTCAAAAATAGAAACATACCCCTTCATCCATGGGCCCTAATTTTGTGGGCCGGGCTTTTAGGCCGAACATGGGCAGACGGGCCTTAAGCCCATCACATAAAACCATCATCTCCCACTCGCACATGGTGGGCCGAACAGGATTCTCTTTACCTCTCTTCAACATTCATACCGGTGAATAATCCGTGCGACCAGCATACTTTGAGAGCCCGTTGCTATACATCTGTTAGGAATATATAGCAGCTCATAATGGGCATCACACTCTAGTAGATTTAGTATGCAGTACCCTAGATCGATCGATCACATTTATATCTCTCTTGATCTCTTTCAAACAATGATATATATATATATATATATATATATATATCATTGTTTTATCGTATTCACAATTATGATTATCCCAAAGACAGTCATAATTGGTTAACCGGTGAATACAAAACTACAATGTGATTCTCCAAATTCAATCTTTATCTTTCCTTCAAACTCCCAATTTCAATTCAGCTTGCTTTTCTAGAAATGTCCCATTAGATCAAATCAAACTCATGACCATTGGCAACATCCTAAGATAGCAAACACTAAATAGAAATCTTGAGAATAAGTAAGAGTCATTAGGGGACTAAAAAATTGAGGAACTCTTTTCCTCAAGAGTCTCACACAGCATAAAAGTTGAGATCAAACTTTTGCCACTCTTATTGGTCGTCTCATGCATATGTAGTATGAAATGCGTATTACGATATTAATTCCTTTCCCATGGAGCATATGTCTACACCTTTCAATACCGTACAGATGATAGTTCAGACATACCCAATGTCTAACTTGAGTTCACGTATCTACTCATTCACAAAATTCATCAGAACTCACATGGCATCATAGACAGATAAAGTAAAATATGTGGGGTATTTTACTTTCGGACATAGTAAGTATTATGTCCTCATCTTAACACCCAGTTAAGGCGACATACGTATTTTAAGCTTGAGCTCTCTGATTATCACCTAGATAATAAGCTTAAAAACAATCTCATCTCTATTTATCACACTGTAAATAGAGGCGATTACCCGTGTGAGTGGGCTAATCTTATATATGTCCGACATACTTTCTCAACTTAAAGTAATGCACTGAGCATTAAGATGCATAAAGATCAAACAAAGATTCATAGGCATTAATGATGAAAACACAAATTCATCAAATGTGAACACTTCAGGGAAATTACAATCCAGTACATAAGACTCTACGCAATCCTAAAGATTTCACATGGCCACAAAACATATCTTTAGGTATTGGCCTTGTCATAGGATCTGCTACCATTCTATGCGTAATATGTACGGTAAGTTCACATCTTTTCGTGCAATCATATCTTTGACAAAATTATACTTGGTATCTATATGTTTGGTCTCACCATGATATTTTGGATCTTTGGTGTACGCTTTCGCTACTTGGCTATCACAGTTAACCAATAACAAATCTACAGCACTTCCAATAACACCTAAAAGATCCAATAATCTCTTAAGCCAAACATCTTCTTATACTGCTGCTAATAATGCCACGAACTCAGTTTCCATCGTGGACAAAGCTATACACTTTTGTTTCTTATTGTTCCAGATATGGTGCCATTATTCGGTAAGAAAACAAACCCAGAGGTAGATTTTCTTTCATCTAAATCTCATCCCCAATCAGCATCAGAATAGCCTTAGAGTCGCAGATCCTTTCCTTAATAACTCAACGTATAATCAGCAGTCCCCTTTAGATACCTCAGTATTCTCTTAACGGCTTTCCATTGTGCTGGACCTGGATTGGATTGGTATTTACTCACCATTCCAACTGCAAAACATATGTCAGGTCTTGTACACATCATAGTGTACATCAAGCTTCCAACAGCACTAGCATAAGGAACATGTTTCATTTGTTCCTTCTCTTGTGGAGTCCTTGGACATAGTCTATGGCTCAATCCTTCACCTTTTGCAATAGGAGTGTCTATGAGTTTACAATCTTGAAATCTTAACTCCAAGAATGTATGCAACATCACCCATGTCTTTCATCTCAAAGTTGGAAGATAACCAATTCTTCACAGTATCAACAAACTCCATATTGCTTCCGGCAATTAGTATATCATCAACATATAATGATATGGTCACAAATTGATCCTTAGATCTTTTGATATATACACAATGATCCCCATCTATCATTGTAAAGTCATATGCCACTATGGCATTATGAAAACGTATATACCATTGTCTCGATGATTGCTTGAGGCCATATATCGATCTCAAAAGTCGACATACCTTTTCTTCTTGGCCTTTCACTATGAAACCAGTAGGTTGTTCCATATATACTTCTTCCTCTAATTCTCCATTGAGGAAAGCAGTCTTTACATCCATTTGATGTAACTCAAGATCCATACTAGCCACTATTGCCAGAATAGTGCGAATCAAGGTAAATCTCACTACAGGAGAAAATGTATATTCATAATCAATTCATTCCCGTTGATTATACCCCTTCGCCACAAGGCGAGCCTTATGCCTTTCTATTGAGCCATCAGCCTTTCGCTTTATTTTGAGAACCCATTTGTTCCCAATAGCTTTGCGTCCTTTTGGAATATCAACCAGTTCCCAAACTTGGTTTGATTTCATTGACTCCATTTCCTCTTCCATTGCATGAATCAATTTTTCCTTACTAGGGCAATTTAGAGCCTCATTAATATTTCTTGGCTCATCCTCATCTTGCGGAGCAATCATAAAAATTTCCCCTTCAATGTCAAAACGTCGACGTATGGGAGATTGTACACTTTGCGCATCATTCCCCATTAGGCTCCCACTTGGATTTGATTATGATGATGTCGTCTCATCATGTGGTTGTAATTGAGAATGAGTTGAATTCAATTCATCATTTCTCATATTACTCCCACTTGGACGAACTCCACTAATATCATTATCTTGATCCAAAATTTCAAATAGGGAGTAATCTTCACCTATTTCGCCCTTCTTAGGAAATTCATCTTCTAAGAATGTGACATCCCGTGATTCAAATTCAGTTATACTCCCACTTTCCTGCTCACCTATGAACACATACCCTTTCGAGCGTTCCGAGTATCTTATGAAAATACTCTTCTTCCCTTTGGGACCCAATTTCCTGAACTTGATAGAGGACTCATGAGTATAGGCAACACAACCCCATGGCTTAAGAAAACTTAAGTCCAGTTTTCACCCTATCCATAACTCATATGGAGTGGAAGTAACTGATTTGGAAGACACCCGGCTAAGTATATTGGCAGCAGTTAACAACGCATCACTCCAAAAAGTAATAGGCAAGTTAGCATGTGCCATCATTGACCTAACCATTTCCAGTATGGTTCTGTTTATTCTCTCTGCAATACCATTTTGTTGAGGAGTATATGGAATAGACAACTGTCTTTCTATTCCTTTTTCATCACATAATTTTCTGAACTCATCAGATAAATATTCTCGACCTCGATTGGATCTCAATACTTTTATTTTCTTGTCTAATTGATTTTCTACCAAGTTCATAAACCTTTTAAAACAACTTATTGCTTCAGATTTATGAGAAATCAAATTTGATATTTCCGAATCGAGTATAATCATCTTTAAAAGTGATGAAATAAACAGCCCCATGCCTTCCTCTCACATTCATTAGACCACAGACGTCATAATGGATTAAATGCAGAGGAAATTAAGCTCTTTTACCTTTTCCAAATGGTTTCCTTGTCGTTTTCCCTTCTAGGCAATGCTTACATATGGGCAAATCGACTTTTTCAATGTTTCCCAACAAGCCCTCTTTGGCTAGTCTATTCATTCGTTGTTGGCCAATATGACCAAGTCTAGCATGCCACATAATCACATCATTATCATTTGAAGTAGAAGACATGAAACAAGGGAATAACAAACATTGACATCTCCACAATCAACATTTAGTATAATAAAATCATCCAGAAAGTGACCACAACCATAGTAGTTTGTATCCAAATACAAATCTACATCTCTATTATGGAAGTTCATATTAAAACCAAGCTTAACCAACACAAAAAACATACACTAAATTTTGACGAATTTCAGGAGCATATAGAACATCATGTGGGAACAAGGTGCGTCCATCACGCATGTTCAATTGGCAGGTGTCAATCCCTTTAACTTCAGCTCTGGAGTTATTTCCCACATAGATCCACTTAGTTCCAGTTGGTATTCGTCGAAATTCCACGAAGGATCCTCTATCCTTCGCTACATGGTCTGTTGCTCCTAAATCTACAGTCCACAAAGGATTTGATTTAGCCAATAATACAGAATTTGGCACATAAGCAAAGTTCTCAAATGTACAAGAGGTGTTTACCTTTTTCGGCTCACAACAGTTGCGAGCATAGTGACATTTCTTGTCACAATTGTAACACCTGACCCTTGACATTTTCTTCACTTGATGACGTTTTCCTCTCCTGTGTTGGTTAACTCTTGATTTCTTGCAATAAGGACTTGATCCTTTGCATTCCCACATATTGAACGAATCAATACGCTTGCGCTTAGAGCTTACCCTTTCTGAGCTAAAACCAGCATTGCAAATATCTATTTTCGGCTCAAATGCCGTTAGGCGGTCCTCTGCTAGCTCAAGGTGGCGCACGGCATCCTCAAGATCTTCCATAACATGGTCAAGAGCTTCTAGTGCTTCTCACTTTTCCAGCACATATTGAATCTTCATATTCCATATTTCACAATTGTTGCCGTTCATATCAGCAATTACGTTCTTAGTTGCTGAAACATTGATCTGAACACATCAGACATACATGCACGAATAATTAATGCCTATCATTTATGCATCCACTTTGCACAGACTCATCATATTAATGAACAATTTCAAGTAAGGTTTCAGAATCAAAAGGTCACTATGTTTCCAATTATCCTCAAAAAATCCTAACTCAAAATTATTATTAATATAATTGTCTTATGCAAAATAAATTCTATGAAGTTACAAAAACTTCTATGAACTACCCACAGCAGTCAACAATGACAGAAAACAAATAATATTTGACATCCAATAGAATAATAATGCTTTCACATAATACAACTAACCATTACACTAAGTAATATATACAAAGAAGAAATATCAACATAGAAAGAGATATTCATACCCAAAAACATCTCAAACTAATCTAAGAAATAAATAGGAAATGTCCCTTCTAATCTATCAGTCAAAATATCTGAGAAATTTGAAGGCACATTTGCCAAGCATGGAAAAATTTTTGGAGAGCTTTCATGTTGCCTCCAAGGCGCATTCACTCTGCGCCATGTGGCGCTCAATCTAAGGGTCGAAATTTTGGTCAACTCAATCCTATAGTATTCTCTTACAAAAGCTACCACTAGCCTCCTATAACCCGGGACCACGTTGACCTCCCATAGCCGATTTAACACTGCTTGCCATTCAGGCGGAAGAGTGTTTATCAAAGCCGGCACCTTCTCAAAATCCGGCATAAGATAACCATTCTAGATGATTTCCTGTATCATCTGATTGACCATGACCACATGTAATACTAAATCACTGTCATGTCATTGATAATTAGCTAACTCTGTCATTAGCCTTTTAAGTCTTGCATTTCCCTTGTCCATTCTCGGGATTGCAGGTATCCGTGCATAACGCATCATAGTTCCTACAATAAATGCAGAACAAAAAATGGATTACTTATAATCCATAATTAACATAAAGGAAAATACATAATTTTCCATGATTCATGCAATAAATGTAGAATAAAAAAACGAATTACTTATAACCCACATAGATATAATTGAAAAAAGAAACAAATTCCTTTTTTCTTTTTTCTTTTTTCTTTTTTCGGGTCAATGGTCAACGGTCAATGGTCGTCGGTCAACGATCGGTCAACGGTCAATGGGCAGCGGGTCCTTGGATCGGTTGGAACGGTCGGACCAGTCGGGCCGGTCGGACCAGAAGGACCGGTCACGCCGGTCGGACCGGATGGACCGTGCGGGCCCGCCGGCTGGACGGACCGACACGTAGACGTCGGCCGTGTGCGTGTGCGCGGCACGAGCCAAGCTTCCACGCGGGTCGGGTTGGGTCAGGTCATCGGTCGGCCAACGGTCGTCGGCGATGACGTCATCGATGACGTCATCCCAACGGTTACCGTGACGTCATGGTGACATCAGCACGCGCCGGTTCGCCGACCGGGGCGTGCCGGTTCGCCGGCCACCGGCGTGCATGTGCTCGTTCGCCGACCGGCGCGTGGAGCGCATGCGCTGGCCGAGCCAGCGCTTCAGGCGCGTGGCGCCCACGTGCAACGACTTCTGGCCCCGCGTGTGGGCGCGTGCGGCGTCTCCTGGCGGCGCACGACATGTCGACGAACTCACCTTGATGAGCTCTTTCACCATATGTCTTCAGAAATCGATTTCGACTTACAGAAACTTGAAAAAATGGACAAACAAAGGTGCTCGGGTGATTCTAGCATAGCACATAACACAATGGCCAGCAACGTCAAAGACGTTACTCCCTCTCAAAACATGACACGCCACCTCTTCAATTTTCGAGAAGATGTAATTGCAAGCGTATCCAAGAACGACACCAGTGTTACTAGGTCACGATTCAATAGATTGGGCTGAAAAAATAGTTGTGAGCTTAAAAACCCGGACCGATAGGGTCTGCGTCAGCTTAGCTGGACTGGACACTATGACTTGATACGATTTTTTTTTTTATATAAAAAAAATTTTAAAAAAAAAAAAAAAAACTAAGAATAAAAACTGGTGTAGTTATTGGATACGCTTGCAATTACATCTTCTCGAAGATTGAACGGGTTGCGTGTCATGTTTTGTGAGGGAGTAACGCCGTTGACGTTGCTAGCCATTTGTGTTATGTGGCATGCTAGAATCACCACGCTGGCTCATATACGCCGCAAATATTGGAGAAGGCTGGAGTCACAAATATTAATGAGAAGGTGCTTTGGATTGTTCTAATAGATCTTCTTAAGACTCTATGTGTCCTTGTTGCCGCTTTGCTGCTTGATCGGCCCGGTCGACAAATATTGCTTTTGATCAGCATTTGTGCGGTGGTAGTATCCATTATTAGTCTTGGCGATGAACATTGACCATATTAGTCTTGGTGACTGGAAAGGGCAGGAAATCGAGCGAGAAATTTGGGTAGGGATTTGTCCCTAAACTCGATTCGCTTGACCCGATTTGATGATCCCGCATTGAAATAACCCGAGTAGGGATTTGTTCCCATACCCGGTTCACCCGACCCGCTTGCCTGCTCCAATCCGATGCTTGGGCTTGCCCCAATCATGGTTGGTGGGCTGCCATTAGTTTGGATGTGGCTTTGGATGTTGTCAAGACTAATATGGTCAACCTTCATCAGGCAACTGCCAAGCCTAATAAGGGATACTACCATCCCACAATCCAAACGACCTTCTCATTAATATTTATGACTCCCGCCTTCTCCCATCTTTGTGGCGTGCATATGAGCCAGCGCGGTGATTATAGCATAGCACACAACACAATGGCCAGCAACGTCAAAGACGTTACTCCCTCTCAAAACATGACACGCCACCTCTTCAATTTTCGAGAAGATGTAATTGAAAGCGTATCCAAGAAGGACACCAGTGTTACTAGGTCACGATTCAATAGATTGGGCTGAAAAAAATAGTTGTGAGCTTAAAAACCCGGACCGATAGGGTCTGCGTCAGCTTAGCTGGACTGGACACTATGACTTGATACAATTTTCTGTTTATTAATACGAAAAAAAAATTTAAAAAAAAAAAAACTGAGAATAAAAACTGGTGTAGTTATTGGATACGCTTGCAATTACATCTTGTCGAAGATTGAACGGGTTGCGTGTCATGTTTTGTGAGGGAGTAACGCCGTTGACGTTGCTGGCAATTTGTGTTATGTGCCATGCCAGAATCACCGCGCTGGCTCAAATACACGCTGTAAATATTGGAGAAGGCTGGAGTCACAAATATTAATGGGAAGGTCATTTGGATTGTTCTGATTGACAATCTTAAGACTTAATGTGTCTTTGTTACCGCTTTGTTACTTGACCGGCACGGTCGACGACAATTGCTTTTGATCAGTATGTGTGGGATGGTAGTATCCCTTATTAGTCTTGGCAGTTGCCTCATGAACATTCACCATATTAGTCTTAGGGAATAGAAAGGGCAGGAAATCGAGCGAGAAATTTGGGTAGGGATTTGTCCCTAAACTCGATTCGCTTGACCCGATTTGATGATCCTGCGTTGAAATAACCCGAGTAGGGATTTGTTCCCATACCCGGTTCACCCGACCTGCTTGCCTGCTCCAATCCGATGCTTGGGCTAGCCCCAATCATGGTTGGTGGGCTGCCATTAGTTTGGATGTTGTCAAGACTAATATGGTCAACCTTCATCAGGCAACTGCCAAGCCTAATAAGGGATACTACCATCCCACAATCCAAATGACCTTCTCATTAATAGTTATGACTCCCGCCTTCTCCCATCTTTGCGGCGTGCATATGAGCCAGCGCGGTGATTCTAGCATGGCACATAACACAATGGCCAGCAACGTCAACGACGTTACTCCCTGCCAAAACATGACACGCCACCCGTTCAATCTTCGAGAAGATGTAATTGCAAGCGTATCCAAGAACGACACCGGTGTTAATGGGTCACGATTGAATAGATTGGGCTGAGAAAAGCAGTTGTGGGCTTAAAAACCCAGACCGATAGGGTCCGCGTCAGCTTAGTTGGACTTGACACTATGACTCCATACGATTTTTTTTTTTTTAATATTAAAAAATTTAAAAAAAAAAAAACTCATAATAAAAACTGGTGTAGTTATTGGATACGCTTGCAATTACATCTTCTCGAAGATTGAACGGGTTGCGTGTCATGTTTTGTGAGGGAGTAACGCCGTTGACGTTGCTAGCCATTTGTGTTATGTGCCATGCTAGAATCACCGCGCTGGCTCATATAGACGCTGCAAATATTGGAGAAGGCTGGAGTCACAAATATTAATGAGAAGGTCCTTTGGATTGTTCTAATTGATCTTCTTAAGACTTATGTGTCCTTGTTGCCGCTTTGTTGCTTGACCGGCACGGTTGACGACAATTGCTTTTGATCAGTATTTGTGGGATGGTAGTATCCCTTATTAGTCTTGGTAGTTGCCTCATGAACATTGACCATATTAGTCTTGGCAAATGGAAAGGGCAGGAAATCGAGCGAGAAATTTGGGGAGGGATTTGTCCCTAAACTCGATTCTCTTGACCCGATTTGATGACCCGCATTGAAATAACCCGAGTAGGGATTTGTTCCCATACCCGGTTCACCCGACCCGCTTGCCTGCTCCAATCCGATGGTTGGGCTTGCCCCAATCATGGTTGGTGGGCTGCCATTAGTTTGGATGTGGCTTTGGATGTAGCCAAGACTAATATGGTCAACCTTCATCAGGTAACTGCCAAGCCTAATAAGGGATACTACCATCCCACAATCCAAAGGACCTTCTCATTAATATTTATGACTCCGCCTTCTCCCATCTTTGTGGTGTGTATATGAGCCAGCGCGGTGATTCTGGCATGGCACATAACACAATGGCCAGCAACGTCAACGACGTTACTCCCTGCCAAAACATGACACGCCACCCATTCAATCTTCGAGAAGATGTAATTGCAAGCGTATCCAAGAACGACACCAGTGTTAGTGGGTCACGATTGAATAGATTGGGCTGAAAAACACAGTTGTGGGCTTAAAAACCCGGACCGATAGGGTCCGCGTCAGCTTAGTTGGACTGGACACTTTGACCTGATAGGATTTTCTTTTTATTAATAATAATAAATAAATAAAAACTGATAATATAAACTAGTGCAGTTATTAGATACGCTTGTAATTACATCTTCTCGAAGATTGAACGGGTGGCGTGTCATGTTTTGGGAGGGAGTAACGTCGTTGACGTTGCTGGCCATTTGTGTTATGTGCCATGGCATAATCACCGCGCTGGCTCATGTACACGCCCTAAATACTGGAGAAGGCTGGAGTCACAAATATTAATGAGAAGGTCCTTTGAATTATTGTTATTGACCTTCTTAAGAATTTATGTGTCCTTGTTGCCGCTTTGTTGCTTGACCGGCACGGTCGACGACAATTGCTTTTGATCAGTATGTGTGGGATGGTAGTATCCCTTATTAGTCTTGGCAGTTGCCTCATGAACATTGACCATATTAGTCTTGGCGAATGGAAAGGGCAGGAAATCGAGCGAGAAATTTGGGGAGGGATTTGTCCATAAACTCGATTCTCTTGACACGATTTGATGACCCGCATTGAAATAACCCGAGTAGCGATTCGTTCTCATACCCGGTTCACCCGTTCCGCTTGTCTGCTCCAATCCGATGGTTGGGCTTGCCCCATTCATGGTTGGTGGGCTCCCATTAGTTTGGATGTGGCTTTGGATTTCGCCAAGACTAATATGGTCAATCTTCATCAGGCAACTGCCAAGCCTAATAAGGGATACTACCATCCCACAATCCAAAGGACCTTCTCATTAATATTTATGACTCCCGCCTTCTCCCATCTTTGTGGCGTGTATATGAGCCAGCGCGGTGATTCTAGCATGGCACATAACACAATGGCCAGCAACGTCAACGACGTTACTCCCTCCCAAAACATGACACGCCACCCGTTCAATCTTCGAGAAGATGTAATTGCAAGCGTATCCAAGAACGACACCTAGTGTTAATGGGTCACGATTGAATAGATTGGGCTGAGAAAAATAGTTGTGGGCTTAAAAACCCAGGGCGATAGGGACCGCGTCAGCTTAGTTGGTCTAGGACTGTGACTCGATACGATTTTTTTTTTGTTAATATTAAAAAAAAAAAAAAAACTCATAATAAAAACTGGTGTAGTTATTGGATACGCTTGCAATTACATCTTCTCGAAGATTGAACGGGTGGCGTGTCATGTTTTGGGAGGGAGTAACGCCGTTGACGTTGCTAGCCATTTGTGTTATGTGCCATGCTAGAATCACCGCGCTGGCTCATATAGACGCCGCAAATATTGGAGAAGGCTGGAGTCACAAATATTAATGAGAAGGTCCTTTGGATTGTTCTAATTGATCTTCTTAAGACTTATGTGTCCTTGTTGCCGCTTTGCTGCTTGACCGGCACGGTCGACGACAATTGCTTTTGATTAGTATTTGTGGGATGGTAGTATCCCTTATTAGTCTTGGTAGTTGCCTGATGAACATTGACCATATTAGTCTTTCAGATTGGGAAAAGTAGGAAATCAAGTGAGAAATTTGGGTAGGGATTTGTCCCTAAATCCGATTTGCTTGACCCGATTTGATGACCCGCATTGAAATAACCCGAGTAGCGATTTGTTCTCATACCCGGTTCACCTGTCCTGCTTGTCTACTCCAATTCGATGGTTGGGCTCCCCCCATTCATGGTTGGTGGGCTCCCATTAGTTGGGATGTGGCTTTGGATTTCGCCAAGACTAATATGATCAATCTTCATCAGGCAACTGGCAACCCTAATAACGGATACAACTATCCCACAATCTAAAGGACCTTCGCATTAATATTTATGACATCAGCTTTCTGCCATGTTTGTGGCGTGTATATGAGCCAGCGCGGTGATTCTGGCATGGTACATAACACACTTGCCGGAAACGTCAACGACGTTACTCCCTCCTAAACATGACACGCCACCCGTTCAATCTTCGAGAAGATGTAATTGCAAGCATATCCAAGCATGACACCAGTGTTAGTGGGTCACGATTGAATAGATTGGGCTGAAAAAAGCAGTTGTGAGCTTAAAAACCCGGACCGATAGGGTCTGCGTCAGCTTAGTTGGACTGGACACTCTGACTTGATACGATTTTCTTTTTGTTAATATCAAAAAATTTAAAAAAAAAAAAAACTGATAATAAAAACTGGTGTAGTTATTGGATACGCTTGCAATTACATCTTCTCGAAGATTGAACGGGTGGCGTGTCATGTTTTGGGAGGGAGTAACGCCGTTGACGTTGCTAGCCATTTGTGTTATGTGCCATGCTAGAATCACCACGCTGGCTCATATAGACGCCGCAAATATTGGAGAAGGCTGGAGTCAAAAATATTAATGAGAAGGTCCTTTGGATTGTTCTGATTGACCATCTTAAGACTTAATGTGTCTTTGTTGCCGCTTTGTTGCTTGACCGGCACGGTCGACGACAATTGCTTTTGATCAGTATGTGCGGGATGCTAGTATCCCTTATTATTCTTGGCAGTTGCCTCATGAACATTGACCATATTAGTCTTGGCGAATGGAAAGGGCAGGAAATCGAGCGAGAAATTTGGGGAGGGATTTGTCCATAAACTCGATTCTCTTGACACGATTTGATGACCCGCATTGAAATAACCCGAGTAGGGATTTGTTCTCATACCCGGTTCACCCGTCCCGCTTGTCTGCTCCAATCCGATGGTTGGGCTTCCCCCATTCATGGTTGGTGGGCTCCCATTAGTTTGGATGTGGCTTTGGATTTCGCCAAGACTAATATGATCAATCTTCATCACGCAACTGCCAAGCCTAATAAGGGATACAACCATCCCACAATCCGACGGACCTTCTCATTAATATTTGTGACTCCAGCTTTCTCCCATATTTGTGGCATGTATATGAGCCAGCGTGGTGATTCTGGCATGGCACATAACACAATGGCCAGCAATGTCAACGACGTTACTCCCTGCCAAAACATGACACGCCACCCGTTCAATCTTCGAGAAGATGTAATTGCAAACGTATCCAAGAACGACACTAGTGTTATTGGGTCACGATTGAATAGATTGGGCTGAGAAAAGTAGTTGTGGGCTTAAAAACCCAGACCGATAGGGACCGCGTCAGCTTAGTTGGATTGGACATTGTGACTTGATACGATTTTCTTTTTGTTAATATTAAAAAATTAAAATAAAAAGTCATAATAAAAACTGGTCTAGTTATTGGATAGGCTTGCAATGACATCATCTCGAAGATTGAACGGGTGGCGTGAGATGTTTTGAGAGGGAGTAACGTCGTTGACGTTGCTGGCAATTTGTGTTATGTGCCATGCCAGAATCACCGCGCTGGCTCATATACACGCTGTAAATATTGGAGAAGGCTGGAGTCAAAAATATTAATGAGAAGGTCCTTTGGATTGTTCTGATTGACCATCTTAAGACTTAATGTGTCTTTGTTGCCGCTTTGTTGCTTGACCGGCACGGTCGACGACAATTGCTTTTGATCAAGTATTTGTGGGATGGTAGTATCCCTTATTAGTCTTGGCAGTTGCCTAATGAACATTGACCATATTAGTCTTGGCGACTAGAAAGGGCAGGAAATCGAGCGAGATATTTGGGTAGGGATTTGTCCCTAAACTCGATTCGCTTGACCCGATTTGATGACCCGCATTGAAATAACCCGAGTAGGGATTTGTTCCCATACCCGGTTCACCCGTCCCGCTTGTCTGCTCCAATCCGATGGTTGGGCTTGCCCCATTCATGGTTGGTGGGCTCCCATTAGTTTGGATGTGGCTTTGGATTTGCCAAGACTAATATGATCAATCTTCATCAGGCAACTGCCAAGCCTAATAAGGGATACAACCATCCCACAATCCAAAGGACCTTCTCATTAATATTTATGACTCCAGCTTTCTCCCATATTTGTGGCGTGTATATGAGCCAGCGCGGTGATTCTGGCATGGCACATAACACAATGGCCAGCAACGTCAACGACGTTACTCCCTCCCAAAACATGACACGCCACCTGTTCAATCTTCGAGAAGATGTAATTGCAAGCGTATCCAAGAACGACACCAAGTGTTAGTGGGTCACGATTTAATAGAGTGGAATGAAAAAAATAGTTGTGAACTTAAAAACCAGGACCGATAGGGTCTGCGTCAGCTTAGCTAGATTGGACACTGTGACTTGATACGATTTTTTTTTTGTTAATACGAAAAAAAAAATATAAAAACAAAACTAATAATAAAAACTGGTGTAGTTATTGGATATGCTTGCAATTACATCTTCTCGAAGAGTGAACGGGTAGCGTGTCATGTTTTGCGAGGGAGTAACACCGTCGACGTTGTTAGCCATCTCTGTAATGTGGCATGCTAGAATCACCGAGCTGGCTCATATAGACGCCGCAAATATTGGAGAAGGCTGGAGTCACAAATATTAATGAGAAGGTCCTTTGGATTGTTCTAATTGATCTTCTTAAGACTCCTATGTGTCCTTGTTGCCGCTTTGCTGCTTGACTGGCACAGTCGACGACAATTGCTTTTGATCAATATTTGTGGGATGGTAGTATCCCTTATTAGTCTTGGCAGTTGCCTGATGAACATTGACCATATTAGTCTTGGCGAATGGAAAGGGTAGGAAATCGAGCGAGAAATTTGGGGAGGGATTTGTCCCTAAACTCGATTCGCTTGACCCGATTTGATGACCCGCATTGAAATAACCCGAGTAGGGATTTGTTCCCATACCCGGTTCACCCGACCCGCTTGTCTGCTCCAATCCGATGGTTGGGCTTGCCCCAATCATGGTTGGTGGGCTCCCATTAGTTTGGATGTGGCTTTGGATCTCGCCAAGACTAATATGGTCAATCTTCATCAAGCAACTGCCAAGCCTAATAAGGGATACTACCATCCCACAATCCAAAGGACCTTCTCATTAATATTTATGACTCCAGCTTTCTCCCATATTTGTGGCGTGTATATGAGCCAGCACGGTGATTCTAGCATGGCACATAACACAATGGCCAGCAACGTCAATGACGTTACTCCCTCCCAAAACATGACACGCCACCTGTTCAATCTTCGAGAAGATGTAATTGCAAGCGTATCCAAGAACGACACCAGTGTTAGTGGGTCACGATTGAATAGATTGGGCTGAAAAAAAGGTAGTTGTGAGCTTAAAAACCCGGACCGATAGGGTCTGCGTCAGCTTAGTTGGACTGGACACTCTGACTTGATACGATTTTCTTTTTGTTAATACGAAAAAAATTTAAAAAAAAAACTCATAATAAAAACTGGTCTAGTTATTGGATAGGCTTGCAATTACATCTTCTCGAAGATTGAACGGGTGGCGTGTCATGTTTTGGGAGGGAGTAACGTCGTTGACGTTGCTAGCAATTTGTGTTATGTGCCATGCTAGAATCACCGCGCTGGCTCATATACACGCTGTAAATATTGGAGAAGGCTGGAGTCAAAAATATTAATGAGAAGGTCTTTTGATTTGTTTTGATTGATCTTCTTAAGAATTAATGTTTCCTTGTTGCCGCTTTTTTACTTGACCGGCATGGTCGATAAGAATTGCTTTTGATCAGTGTGTGTGGGATAGTAGTATTTCTTATTAGTCTTAGAAGTTAGCGCATGAACATTGACCATATTAGTCTTGGCGACTAGAAAGGGCAGGAAATTGAGCGAGAAATTTGGGTAGGGATTTGTCCATAAACTCGATTCTCTTGACCCGATTTGATGACCCGCATTGAAATAACCCGAGTAGGGATTTGTTCCCATACCCGGTTCACCCGACCCGCTTGTCTGCTCCAATCCGATGGTTGGGCTTGCCCCATTCATGGTTGGTGGGCTCCCATTAGTTTGGATGTGGCTTTGGATGTCGCCAAGACTAATATGGTCAATCTTCATCAAGCAACTGCCAAGCCTAATAAGGGATACTACCATCCCACAATCCAAAGGACCTTCTCATTAATATTTATGACTCCCGCCTTCTCCCATCTTTGCGGCGTGTATATGAGCCAGCGCGGTGATTCTAGCATGGCACATAACACAATGGCCAGCAACGTCAACGACGTTACTCCCTCCCAAAACATGACACGCCACCTGTTCAATCTTCGAGAAGATGTAATTGCAAGCGTATCCAAGAACGACACCAGTGTTACTGGGTCACGATTGAATAGATTGGGCTAAAAAAAACAGTTGTGAGCTTAAAAACCCGGACCGATAGGGTTTGCGTCAGCTTAGTTGGACTGGACACTGTGACTTGATACGATTTTTTTTTTTTGTTAATATTAAAAAATTAAAAAAAAAAAAAAAACTCATAATAAAAACTGGTCTAGTTATTGGATAGGCTTGCAATTACATCTTCTCGAAGATTGAACGGGTGACGTGTCATGTTTTGGGAGGGAGTAACGCCGTTGACGTTGCTAGCCATTTGTGTTATGTGCCATGCTAGAATCACCGCGCTGGCTCATATACACGCCGCAAATATTGGAGAAGGCTGGAGTCACAAATATTAATGAGAAGGTCCTTTGGATTGTTCTAATTGATCTTCTTAAGACTCTATGTGTCCTTGTTGCCGCTTTGCTGCTTGACCGGCACGGTCGACGACAATTGCTTTTGATCAAGTATTTGTGGGATGGTAGTATCCCTTATTAGTCTTGGCAGTTGCCTCATGAACATTGACCATATTAGTCTTGGCGAATGGAAAGGGCAGGAAATCGAGCGAGAAATTTGGGTAGGGATTTGTCCCTAAACTCGATTCACTTGACCCGATTTGATGACCCGCATTGAAATAACCCGAGTAGGGATTTGTTCCCATTCCCGGCTCACCTGACCCGCTTGCTTGCTCCAATCTGATGGTTGGGCTTGCCCCAATCATGGTTGGTGGGCTCCCATTAGTTTGGATGTGGCTTTGGATGTTGTCAAGACTAATATAGTCAATCTTCATCAGGGTACTGCCAAGCCTAATAAGGGATACTACCATCACACGATCCAAAGCACATTCTCATTAATAGTTATGACTCCCGCCTTCTCCCATCTTTGCGGCGTGTATATGAGCCAGCGCGGTGATTCTAGCATGGCACATAACACAATGGCCAGCAACGTCAACGACGTTACTCCCTCCCAAAACATGACACGCCACCTCTTCAATCTTCGAGAAGATGTAATTGCAAGCGTATCCAAGAACGACACTAGTGTTACTGGGTCACGATTGAATAGATTGGGCTGAAAAAAACAGTTGTGAGCTTAAAACCCGGACCGATAGGGTTTGCGTCAGCTTAGTTGGACTGGACACTCTGACTTGATACGATTTTCTTTTTGTTAAAACTAAAAAAAATTAAAAAAAAAAACTGATAATAAAAACTGGTGTAGTTATTGGATACGCTTGCAATTACATCTTCTCGAAGATTGAACGGGTTGCGTGTCATGTTTTGGGAGGGAGTAACGCCGTTGACGTTGCTAGCCATTTGTGTTATGTGCCATGCTAGAATCACCGCGCTGGCTCATATACACGCCGCAAATATTGGAGAAGGCTGGAGTCACAAATATTAATGAGAAGGTCCTTTGGATTGTTCTAATTGATCTTCTTAAGACTCTATGTGTCCTTGTTGCCGCTTTTTGCTTGACCGGCACGGTCGACGACAATTGCTTTTGATCAGTATGTGTGGGATGGTAGTATCCCTTATTAGTCTTGGCAGTTGCCTCATGAACATTGACCATATTAGTCTTGGCGAATGGAAAGGGCAGGAAATCGAGCGAGAAATTTGGGTAGGGATTTGTCCATAAACTCGATTCGCTTGACCCGATTTGATGACCCGCATTGAAATAACCCGAGTAGGGATTTGTTCCCATACCCGGTTCACCCGACCCGCTTGTCTGCTCCAATCCGATGGTTGGGCTTGCCCCATTCATGGTTGGTGGGCTCCCATTAGTTTGGATGTGACTTTGGATGTCGCCAAGACTAATATGGTCAATCTTCATCAAGCAACTGCCAAGCCTAATAAGGGATACTGCCATCCCACAATCCAAAGGCCTTCTCATTAATATTTATGACTCCAGCCTTCTTCCATCTTTGCGGCTCGTATTTGAGCCAGCACGGTGAATCTAGCATGGCACATAACACAATGGCCAGCAACGTCAACGACGTTACTCCCTCGAAAAACATGACACGCCACCCGTTCAATCTTCGAGAAGATGTAATTGCAAGCGTATCCAAGAACGACACCAGTGTTACTGGGTCACGATTGAATAGATTGGGCTGAAAAAAATAGTTGTGAGCTTAAAAACCCGGACCGATAGGGTCTGCGTCAGCTTAGCTGGACTGGACACTCTGACTTGATACGATTTTTTTTTTGTTAATATAAAAATTTTTTTTAAAAAAAAAACTGATAATAAAAACTAGTGTAGTTATTGGATACGCTTGCAATTACATCTTCTCGAAGATTGAACGGGTGGCGTGTCATGTTTTTTGGGAGGGAGTAACGTCGTTGACGTTGCTAGCCATTTGTGTTATGTGCCATGCTAGAATCACCACCGCGCTAGCTCATATACACGCCGCAAATATTGGAGAAGGCTGGAGTCACAAATATTAATGAGAAGGTCCTTTGGATTGTTCTAATTGATCTTCTTAAGACTCTATGTGTCCTTGTTGCCGCTTTGTTGCTTGACCGGCACGGTCGACGACAATTGCTTTTGATCAGTATTTGTGGGATGGTAGTATCCCTTATTAGTCTTGGCAGTTGCCTGATGAACATTGACCATATTAGTCTTGGCGACTGGAAAGGGCAGGAAATCGAGCGAGAAATTTGGGTAGGGATTTGTCCCTAAACTCGATTCGCTTGACCCGATTTGATGATCCCGCATTGAAATAACCCGAGTAGGGATTTGTTCCCATACCCGGTTCACCCGACCCACTTGTCTGCTCCAATCCGATGGTTGGGCTTGCCCCAATCATGGTTGGTGGGCTCCCATTAGTTTGGATGTGGCTTTGGATGTTGTCAAGACTAATATGGTCAACCTTCATCAGGTAACTGCCAAGCCTAATAAGGGATACTACCATCCCACAATCCAAACGACGTTCTCATTAATAGTTATGACTCCCGCCTTCTCCCATCTTTGCGGCGTGCATATGAGCCAGCGCGGTGATTATAGCATAGCACACAACACAATGGCCAGCAACGTCAAAGACGTTACTCCCTCCTCAAAGATGACACACCTCCCTTTCAATCTTTGAGAAGATGTAATTGCAAGCGTATACAAGAACGACACCAGTGTTAATGGGTCACGATTGAATAGATTGGGCTGAAAAAAGTAGTTGTGGGCTTAAAAACCCAGACCGATAGGGTCCGCGTCAGCTTAGTTGGATTGGACACTGTGACTCGATACGATTTTCTTTTTGTTAATATTAAAAAAAAAAAAAAAAAAAAAACTCATAATAAAAACTGGTGTAGTTATTGGATAGGCTTGCAATTACATCTTCTAGAAGATTGAACGGGTGCGTGTCATGTCTTTCAAGGGAGTAACGCCATTGACGTTGCTAGCCATTTGTGTTATGTGCCATGCTAGAATCACCGCGCTGGCTCATATACACGCTGCAAATATTGGAGAAGGCTGGAGTCACAAATATTAATGAGAAGGTCCTTTGGATTGTTCTAATTGATCTTCTTAAGACTCTATGTGTCCTTGTTGCCGTTTTGTTGCTTGACCGGCACGGTCGACGACAATTGCTTTTGATCAGTATTTGTGGGATGGTAGTATCCCTTATTAGTCTTGGCAGTTGCCTGATGAACATTGACCATATTAGTCTTGGCGACTGGAAAGGGCAGGAAATCGAGCGAGAAATTTGGGTAGGGATTTGTCCCTAAACTCGATTCGCTTGACCCGATTTGATGACCCGCATTGAAATAACCCGAGTAGGGATTTGTTCCCATACCCGGTTCACCCAACCCGCTTGCTTGCTCCATTCTGATGGTTGGGCTTGCCCCAATCATGGTTCGTAGGTTGCCATTAATTTGGATGCGGCTTTGGATTTTGTCAAGACTAATATGGTCAAGCTTTATCAAGTAACTGCCAGGCCTAATAAGGGCTACTACCATCCCACAATCTAAACGACCTTCTCATTAATAGTTATGACTTTCGCCTTCTCCCATCTTTGCGACGTGCATATGAGCCAACGCGGTGATTCTAGCATGGCACATAACACAATGGCCAGCAACGTCAAAGACGTTACTCCCTCTCAAAACATGACACGCCACCTCTTCAATCTTCGAGAAGATGTAATTGCAAGCGTATCCAAGAACGACACCAGTGTTACTAGGTCACGATTCAATAGATTGGGCTGAAAAAACAATTGTGAGCTTAAAAACCCGGACCGATAGGGTCTGCGTCAGCTTAGATGGATTGGACACTCTGACTTGATACGATTTTCTTTTTATTAATACAAAAAAATTTAAAAAAAAAACTGATAATAAAAACTGGTGTAGTTATTGGATACGCTTGCAATTACATCTTCTCGAAGATTGAACGGGTTGCGTGTCATGTTTTGGGAGGGAGTAACGCCGTTGACGTTGCTAGCCATTTGTGTTATGTGCCATGCTAGAATCACCGCGCTGGCTCATATAGACGCCGCAAATATTGGAGAAGGCTAGAGTCACAAATATTAATGAGAAGGTCCTTTGGATTGTTCTAATTGATCTTCTTAAGACTCTATGTGTCCTTGTTGCCGCTTTGCTGCTTGACCGGCACGGTCGACGACAATTGCTTTTGATCAATATTTGTGGGATGGTAGTGTATTGGTCTTGGCAGTCGCGTGATGAACATTGACAATATTAGTCTTGGCGACTAGAAAGGGCCGGAAATCGAGCAAGATATTTGGGTAGGGATTTGTCCTCAAACTCGAATCGCTTGACCCGATTTGATGACCCACATTGAAATAACCCGAGTAGGGATTTGTTCCCATACCCGGTTCACCCGACCCGCTTGCCTGCTCCAATTCGATGCTTGGGCTTGCCCTATTCATGGTTGGTGGGCTCCCAATAATTTGGATGTGGCTTTGGATTTTGCCAAGACTAATATGATCAATCTTCATTAGGCAACTGCCAAACCTAATAAGGGATACTACCATCCCACAATCCAAAGGACCTTCTCATTAATATTTTTGACTCCCGCCTTCTCCCATCTTTGTGGCGTGCATATGAGCCAGCGCGGTGATTCTAGCATGGCACATAACACAATGGCCAGCAACGTCAAAGACGTTACTCCCTCTCAAAACATGACACGCCACCTCTTCAATCTTCGAGAAGATGTAATTGCAAGCGTATCCAAGAACGACACCAGTGTTACTGGGTCACGATTGAATAGATTGGGCTGAAAAAAAACAGTTGTGAGCTTAAAAACCCGGACCGATAGGGTCTGCGTCAGCTTAGCTAGACTGGACACTCTGACTTGATGCGATTTTATTTTTATTAATATGAGAAAAAAAAAAAAAAAAAACTGAGAATAAAAACTGGTGTTGTTATTGGATACGCTTGCAATTACATCTTCTCGAAGATTGAACGGGTTGCGTGTCATGTTTTGTGAAGGAGTAACGCCGTTGACGTTGCTAGCCATTTGTGTTATGTGGCATGCTAGAATAACCACGCTCGCTCATATAGATGCCACAAATATTGGAGAAGGCTGGAGTCATAAGTATTAATGAGATGGTCCTTTTGATTGTGCCAATTGATCGTCTTAAGACTCTATGTGTCCTTGTTGCGCTTTGTTGCTTGACCGGCACGGTCGATGACAATTTCTTTTGATCAGTATTTATGGGATGGTAGTATCCCTTATTAGTCTTGGCAGTTGCCTGATGAACATTGACCATATTAGTCTTGGCGATTGGAAAGGGCAGGAAATCGAGCGAGAAATTTGGGTAGGGATTTGTCCCTAAACTCGATTCGCTTGACCCGATTTGATGATCCCGCATTGAAATAACCCGAGTAGGGATTTGTTCCCATACCCGGTTCACCGACCCGCTTGTCTGCTCGAATCCGATGGTTTGGCATGCCCTATTCACGTTTGGTGGGCTCCCATTAGTTTGGATGTGGCTTTGGATGTTGTCAAAACTAATGTGGTCAACCTTCATCAGGTAACTGCCCAGCCTAAAAAGGGATACTACCATCCCACAATCCAATCGAGCTTCTCATTAATAGTTATGACTCCCGCTTTCTCCCATCTTTGCAGCGTGCATATGAGCCAGCGCGGTGATTCTAGCATAGCACATAACACAATGGCAAGCAACGTCAAAGACGTTACTCCCTCTCAAAACATGACACGCCACCTCTTCAATTTTCGAGAAGATGTAATTGCAAGCGTATCCAAGAACGACACCAGTGTTACTGGGTCACGATTGAATAGATTGGGCTGAGAAAAATAGTTCTGAGCTTAAAAACCCAGACCGATAGGGTCTTGGTCAGCTTAGCTAGACTGGACACTCTGACTTGATACGATTTTCTTTTTGTTAATATTAAAAAAAAAAAAAAAAAAAAACTGATAATAAAAACTGGTGTAGTTATTGGATACGCTTGCAATTACATCTTCTCGAAGATTGAACGGGTTGCGTGTCATGTTTTGTGAGGGAGTAACGCCGTTGACGTTGCTAGCCATTTGTGTTATGTGGCATGCTAGAATCACCGCGCTGGCTCATATAGACGCTGCAAATATTGGAGAAGGCTGGAGTCACAAATATTAATGAGAAGGTCCTTTGGATTGTTCTAATTGATCTTCTTAAGACTCTATGTGTCCTTGTTGCCGCTTTGCTGCTTGACCGGCACGGTCGATGACAATTTTTTTTTATCAATATTTGTGGGATGGTAGTATCCCTTATTAGTCTTGGCAGGTGCCTGATGAACATTGACCATATTAGTCTTGGCGACTGGGAAGGGCAGGAAATCGAGCGAGAAATTTGGGTAGGGATTTGTCCCTAAACTCGATTCGCTTGACCCGATTTGATGATCCCACATTGAATAAACCCGAGTAGGGATTTGTTCCCATACTCGGTTCACCCGACCCACTTGTCTGCTCTAATCCAATGGTTGGGCTTGCCCCAATCATGGTTGGTGGGCTGCCATTAGTTTGGATGTGGCTTTGGATGGTGTCAAGACTAATACGGTCAACCTTCATTAAGTAACTACCAAGCCTAAAAAGGGATACTACCATCCCACAATCCAAACGACCTTCTCATTAATAGTTATGACTCCCGCCTCCTCCCATCTTTGGGGCGGGCACATGAGCCAGCGTAGTGATTCTAGCATAGCACATAACACATTGGCGAGCAACGTCAAAGACGTTACTCCCTCTCAAAACATGACACGCCACCTCTTCAATCTTCGAGAAGATGTAATTGCAAGCGTATCCAAGAACGACACCAGTGTTACTGGGTCACGATTGAATAGATTGGGCTGAAAAAAATAGTTGTGAGCTTAAAAACCCGGACCGATAGGGTCTGCGTCAGCTTAGCTGGATTGGACACTCTGACTTGATACGATTTTCTTTTTATTAATACGAAAAAAAAAAAAAAAAAAACTGATAATAAAAACTGGTGTAGTTATTGGATACGCTTGCAATTACATCTTCTCGAAGATTGAACGGGTTGCGTGTCATGTTTTGTGAGGGAGTAACGCCGTTGACGTTGCTAGCCATTTGTGTTATGTGGCATGCTAGAATCACCGCGCTGGCTCATATAGACGCCGCAAATATTGGAGAAGGCTGGAGTCACAAATATTAATGAGAAGGTCCTTTGGATTGTTCTAATTGATCTTCTTAAGACTCTATGTGTCCTTGTTGCCGCTTTGTTGCTTGACCGGCACGGTCGATGACAATTGCTTTTGATCAGTATTTGTGGGATGGTAGTATCCCTTATTAGTCTTGGCAGTTGCTTGATGAACATTGACCATATTAGTCTTGGCGACTGGAAAGGGCAGGAAATCGAGCGAGAAATTTGGGTAGGGATTTGTCCCTAAACTCGATTCGCTTGACCCGATTTGATGATCCCGCATTGAAATAACCCGAGTAGGGATTTGTTCCCATACCCGGTTCACCCGACCCGCTTGCCTATGCCAATCCGATGCTTGGGCTTGCCCCAATCATGGTTGGTGGGCTGCCATTAGTTTGGATGTGGCTTTGGATGTTGTCAAGACTAATATGGTCAACCTTCATCAGGTAACTGCCAAGCCTAATAAGGGATACTACCATCCCACAATCCAAACGACCTTCTCATTAATATTTATGACTCCCGCCTTCTCCCATCTTTGCGGCGTGCATATGAGCCAGCGCGGTGATTCTAGCATGGCACATAACACAATGGCCAGCAACGTCAAAGACGTTACTCCCTCTCAAAACATGACACGCCACCTCTTCAATCTTCGAGAAGATTTAATTGCAAGCGTGTCCAAGAATGACACTAGTGTTACTAGGTCACGATTAAATAGATTGGGCCTAAAAAAACAGTTGTGAGATTAAAACTCGGACCGATAGGGTCTGCGTCAGCTTAGCTGGACTGGACACTCTGACTTGATACGATTTTCTGTTTTTAATATGAAGATATACAAAAAAAAAGAAAAGAAATTGATAATAAAAACTGATGTAGTTATTGGATACGCTTGCAATTACATCTTCTCGAAGATTGAACGGGTTGCGTGTCATGTTTTGTGAGGGAGTAACGCCGTTGACGTTGCTAGCCATTTGTGTTATGTGGCATGCTAGAATCACCGCGCTGGCTCATATAGACGCCGCAAATATTGGAGAAGGCTAGAGTCACAAATATTAATGAGAAGATCCTTTGGATTGTTCCAATTTATCTTCTTAAGAATCTATGTGTCCTTGCTGCGCTTTGTTGCATGACGAGCACGGTCGGTGACAATTTCTTTTGATCAGTAATTGTGGGATGGTGGTATCCCTTATTAGTCTTGGTAGGTGCCTGATGAACATTGACCATATTAGTCTTGGCGATTGGGAAGGGCAGGAAATTGAGCGAGAAATTTGGGTAGGGATTTGTCCCTAAACTTGATTCGCTTGACCCGATTTGATGATCCCGCATTGAAATAACCTGAGTAGGGATTTGTTCCCATACCCGGTTCACCCGACCCGCTTGATTGCTCCAATCCGATGCTTGGGCTTGCCCCAATCATGGTTGGTGGGCTACCATTAGTTTGGATGTGGCTTTGGATGTTGTCAAGACTAATATGGTCAACCTTCATCAGGTTACTGCCAAGCCTAATAAGGGATACTACCATCCCACAATCCAAACGACCTTCTCATTAATATTTATGACTCCGCCTTCTCCCATCTTTGTGGCGTGCATATGAGCCAGCGCGGTGATTCTAGCATAGCACATAACACAATGGCCAGCAACGTCAAAGACGTTACTCCCTCTCAAAACATGACACGCCACCTCTTCAATTTTCGAGAAGATGTAATTGCAAGCGTATCCAAGAACGACACCAGTGTTACTGGGTCACGATTGAATAGATTGGGCTGAAAAAATAGTTGTGAGCTTAAAAACCCGGACCGATAGGGTCTGCGTCAGCTTAGCTGGACTGGACACTTTGACTTGATACGATTTTCTTTTTTAATACGAAAAAAAAAAAAAAAAAAAAAACTGATAATAAAAACTGGTGTAGTTATTGGATACGCTTGCAATTACATCTTGTCGAAGATTGAACGGGTTGCGTGTCATGTTTTGTGAGGGAGTAACGCCGTTGACGTTGGTAGCCATTTGTGTTATGTGGCATGCTAGAATCACCACGCTGGCTCATATAGATGCTGCAAATATTGGAGAAGGCTGGAGTCACAAATATTAATGAGAAGGTCCTTTGGATTGTTCTAATTGATCTTCTTAAGACTCTATGTGTCCTTGTTGCCGCTTTGCTGCTTGACCGGCACGGTCGATGACAATTGCTTTTGATCAGTATTTGTGGGATGGTAGTATCCCTTATTAGTCTTGGCAGTTGCCTGATGAACATTGACCATATTAGTCTTGGCGACTGGAAAGGGCAGGAAATCGAGCGAGAAATTTGGGTAGGGATTTGTCCATAAACTCGATTCGCTTGACCCGATTTGATGATCCCGCATTGAAATAACCCGAGTAGGGATTTGTTCCCATACCCGGTTCACCCAACCCGCTTGTCTGCTCCAATCCGATGCTTGGGCTTGCCCCAATCATGGTTGGTGGGCTGCCATTAGTTTGGATGTGGCTTTGGATGTTGTCAAGACTAATATGGTCAACCTTCATCAGGTAACTGCCAAGCCTAAAAAGGGATACTACCATCCCACAATCCAAATGACCTTCTCATTAATAGTTATGACTCCTGCCTTCTCCCATCTCTTTGGCGTGCATATGGGCCAGCGCGGTGATTCTAGGTTAGCAGATAAGATAATGGCCAGCAACGTCAAAGACGTTCTTCCCTCTCAAAACATGACACGGCACCTCTTCGATTTTCGACAAGATGTTATTGCAAGCGTATCCAAGAACGACACCAGTGTTACTAGGTCACGATTCAGTAGATTGGGCTGAAAAAATAGTTGTGAGCTTAAAAACCCGGACCGATAGGGTCTGCGTCAGCTTAGCTGGACTGGACACTCTGACTTGATACGATTTTCTTTTTATTAATATAAAAAAATTAAAAAAAAAAACTGAGAATAAAAACTGGTGTAGTTATTGGATACGCTTGCAATTACATCTTCTCGAAGATTGAACGGGTTGCGTGTCATGTTTTGTGAGGGAGTAACGCCGTTGACGTTGCTAGCCATTTGTGTTATGTGGCATGCTAGAATCACCACGCTGGCTCATATAGACGCCGCAAATATTGGAGAAGGCTGGAGTCACAAATATTAATGAGAAGGTCCTTTGGATTGTTCTAATTGATCTTCTTAAGACTCTATGTGTCCTTGTTGCCGCTTTGCTGCTTGACCGGCACGGTTGATGACAATTTCTTTTGATCAGTATTTGTGGGATGGTAGTATCCCTTATTAGTCTTGGCAGGTGCCTGATGAACATTGACCATATATGTCTTGGCGATTGGGAAGGTCAGGAAATCGAGCGAGAAATTTGGGTAGGGATTTGTCCCTAAACTCGATTCGCTTGACCCGATTTGATGATCCTGCATTGAAATAACCCGAGTAGGGATTTGTTCCCATACCCGGTTCACCCGACCCGCTTGCCTGCTCCAATCCGATGCTTGGGCTTGCCCCAATCATGGTTGGTGGGCTGCCATTAGTTTGGATGTGGCTTTGGATGTTGTCAAGACTAATATGGTCAACCTTCATCAGGCAACTACCAAGCCTAATAAGGGATACTACCATCCCACAATCCAAACGACCTTCTCATTAATAGTTATGACTCCCGCCTTCTCCCATTTTTGCGGCGTGCATATGAGCCAGCGCGGTGATTCTAGCATAGCACATAACACAATGGCCAGCAACGTCAAAGACGTTACTCCCTCCCAAAACATGACACGCCACCTCTTCAATTTTCGAGAAGATGTAATTGCAAGCGTATCCAAGAACGACACTAGTGTTACTAGGTCACGATTGAATAGATTGGGCTGAAAAAATAGTTGTGAGCTTAAAAACCCGGACCGATAGGGTTTGCGTCAGCTTAGTTGGACTGGACACTATGACTTGATACGATTTTTTTTTTTGTTAATATTAAAATATTTTAAAAAAACTGATAATAAAAACTGGTGTAGTTATTGGATACGCTTGCAATTACATCTTCTCGAAGATTGAACGGGTTGCGTGTCATGTTTTGTGAGGGAGTAACGCCGTTGACGTTGCTAGCCATTTGTGTTATGTGGCATGCTAGAATCACCGCGCTGGCTCATATAGATGCCGCAAATATTGGAGAAGGCTGGAGTCACAAATATTAATGAGAAGGTCCTTTGGATTGTTCCAATTGATCTTCTTAAGACTCTATGTGTCCTTGTTGCGCTTTGCTGCTTGACCGGCACGGTTGATGACAATTTCTTTTGATCAAGTATTTGTGGGATGGTGGTATCCCTTATTAGTCTTGGCAGGTGCCTGATGAACATTGACCATATTAGTCTTGGCGACTGGGAAGGTCAAGAAATCGAGCGAGAAATTTGGGTAGGGAACAATATTATGTGGAACTACAGCATCAAGGTTAAACTACCACATGCAAGGAGTAAGATTAGATAGAAATCACAGCTTAAAACACACGAAAACCAAGCTGGAATCGTCATCAAATATGCGGGTTTGAACTGATTTTGCAAATCTGGGTTTGAACCCAAGTCAAGCAAACAGGTTACATGCCCATATTCAAGCCCCGACACTCATCACATACGAGATCTAAGGGAAATGATACTTAATCTGTGTGAAAGTAGGTAACATAGGCTTTCAAATGCAACAAATATCATAGAGAATGACTAACCGAACACATCAAAACAACCTCTCTAAGAAGCCCACATGCAAAGACTATACTGACCAGCCAAGAACTAATGTGGATAGGCTTGTTTTTTGACGATCTCATAGTTCACACGGGGATTTAAAGACCAAACCAAGCTGACCTATGCATCATTTGTACTCCCATATAACATTAATCAAACTCGTGAAGATAGAAAACACATGCAAAGGGGAGTAACAAGTCAAACATATATGGCTCTTGAAGAGGCTTCAAACACTTATAAAAATTTCAGCCTCAGAAATCAGTTTTCCGGGCTGGTTTTCCTCTTGATTTTCATGATCAAAACATGCTCAAATTCAAAAATAAGTACATCTACGATGCTTACCTTACTTCCTAGTTTCCTTTTCAAGTGGTTCTTGGCCAAGGAAACCGAGAAATTGTCCTCTGGAAGCACGTGGAAGTTGGCTTCTTCAACTTGAAATGAGATCTGCAGAAAAGAAGAACTGACAACGAAGGTTTTCGTTGATCTCTAAAATTAGACTTCAAAATGTCTTTTGTTGGAAAAATTGACACCAAGCCAAACTATATGTATTCTAGTTTGAGGTACAAGTCAATATTTTCCTCATTTTTTTCTCAAATTACTCAAAAACACTGCCTTTTCTCCACTCGTGACCAACTGGGCTCAACACTTAGAAAATTTTTCAGTGTTTCCTGGCCCGCCTGGAGGGTGTTTTTCGGGGGGGCTTTAGGAGGCCTTCCCGATCTCCATTTAGGACGTGCAACCTATGGATGGAAAGATATTTGAGTGAAGTTTCACTCTCTAGTTGAAGGTTTTGGCTAATTTTTGCCGAAGTGTTGTGAAAATCTCCCTTTTCTCTCTCTAGGTCGGTCTGGAATTTCTGGGCTTCTTTTCTGGAGTTGCGTCTGAGAGCCTTTTTGGGGGACGACCGCGAACTCTCTCCTCCCCCTCTCGTCTCCTCTCTCCAATCCCTTGAAAGACCTTCCTTCAGTGATCTTATCCCATGAATTGAGGGATTTTTGGTTAGCGCTTTGCCCTCCTACCAAGCCTGCCAACTGAGCTAGTCCACCCACTCTCCTGACTTAGCCAATTTTTTAATTCTGCAGCTGTTGAGTGTGCAGGTTTTGCTGCGATTTTCTGGTGCTGTCAGGAGCTTATCCTTGTCCAATTTCCGTCCACTTGCACTGCTGTATATGGTCTTCCATCACGTGCAAAGATCAGGCCGGTTGGACAGCCAAGGAGGATATGGTGGGGCCACCAAGTTGCTTGCTCAACAACTCCGACTTCAAACCAACTTGTGGACTAGGATTTGACAGCTAGTTTAGGTGCTTTAATCCATGAATTTGGCTGCGATTTTTGATCAATTGAGAAGCCCATGTATATTAGTTTAAGATCTCAATTGGATTTTGCAATTTTGCCCACCCAAGTTTGCAAAAAGGTCCCTCAAAGTTGGCCATTTTCTTATCCGAAAATACCCAATTTAATGCAAGTTTGGTCATTTTGGCCCAATTTGATAGATTCGACCCAGCCCAAATTCAATTTCAACCCGATTGGAGGCCTAGATGATGATCTGAGGGCTCGGGCGCAAATTTTGCAGAATTTGCGAATTGGTCCCTCAACTTTTGGAAATTGCATTTTAGCCCCAATTTGCCATTTTAATTCCAATTTGACCTGCTGGGCTTGGCTAGTCACATTTAGATCATCGGCCCCAAATTTTTTTTCTTTTTTAACCTTTTTTTTTATCTTTTATCTTTTTTTAATTAATTTTTTAAAATTTTTTAAGGAAAAGCATCTTCCATTTTAAATACCTCGATAATCTATATGCAATAATTTGGGCAAAAATTAGGTGTCAACACTCGACCCACATTGAAATAACCCTAGTAGGGATTTGTTCTCAGACCCGTTTCACCCGTCCCGCTTGTCTACTCCAATCCAACGGTTGGGCCTGTACCATTCACGATTGGTGGGCTCCGTTTAGTTTGGATGTGCCTTTCGATTTCGCCAAGACTAATTTGGTCAATCTTCATTAGGGAACTCCCAAGCGTAATAAGGGATACTACCATCTCACAATCCAAAGGAAATTCTCATTAATATTTATGAGTCCAGCGTTCTCCCATATTTGTGGCGTGTATATGAGCCAGCGGTGATTCTTGCATGGCACATAACACAATGGACAGCAACTTGAACGAAGTTGCTCCCTCCCAAAAGACACGCCGCTCCTTCAATCTTCGAGAAGATGTAATTGCAAGCGTACCCAAGAACGACACCACTGTTATTGGGTCACGATTGAATAGATTTGGCTGAAATACGTGGTTGATGGCTTAAAAACCCGGATCGGTAGGAGCCGCGTCAGCCTACCTGGATTGGACAATTTGACTCGATACGATTTAGTTTTTCTTAATACTAAAATATTGAATAAAAAAACTCGTAATAAAAACTGGTGTAGTTATTGGGTACACTTGCAATTACATCTTCTCAAAGATTGAAGGGGTGGCCTGTCATGTTTTGGGCAGGAGCAATGCCGTTCACGTTGTTGGCCAGAATCACCACGCTGGCTCGTATACATGCCTTAAATTTTGGAGAAGGCTATAGTCACAAATAATAATAAGAAGGCCATTTGGACTATTCTGTTATACCTTCTTAAGACTTTCTAGCTCATATTTGCCTGTCTGTTTCTTGGCTGGCACGGCCCACAAAAATTGCTTTTGATCAGTATGTTTGGGATGGTAGTATTTCTTATTAGTCTTGCCAGTTGCCTCATGAACATTGACCATATTAGTCTTGGCGACTGGAAAGGGTAGGAAATGGAGCGAGAAATTTAGGGATAGATTTGTCCATAAAATCGATTCGCTCGACCCGATTTGATGACCCACATTGAAATAATCCGAGTACGGGTCTGTTCTCAGACCCAGTTCACCCGTCCCGCTTGTCTACTCCAATTCGATGGTTGGGCCTGCACCATTCAGGGTTGGTGGGCTCCATTTAGTTTGGATGTGCCTTTGGATTTCACCAAGACTAATTTGGTCAATCTTCGTTAGGCAACTCCCAAGTGTAATAAGGGATACTACCATCCCCCATTCCGAAGGATATTCTCATTAATATTTATGACTCCAACGTTCCCCCATATTTGTGGCATCTATATGAGCGAGCACGCTGATACTGGCATGGCACATAACACAATGGACAGCAACTTCAACGACGTTGCTCCCTCCCAAAAGACACGATGCCCATTCAATCTTCGAGAAGATGTAATTGCAAGCATAACCAGGAACGACACCACTGTTATTGGGTCACGATTGAATAGATTTGGCTGAAAAACGCGCTTGCGATCTTGCGGGCTTGCAAACTCGGATCGGTAGGGTCTGCGTCAGCCTAGCTGGACTGGACACTTTGACTCGATATGATTTTCTTTTTGTTACTATTAAAAAATTAAAAAAAAACTCTTAATAAAAACTGGTGTAGTTATTAGATACACTTGCAATTACATCTTCTCAAACATTGAAGGGGTGGTGTGTCATGTTTTGGGCAGGAGCAATGCCGTTGACATTGTCGGCCATTTGTGTTATGCGCCACGCAAGAATCACCACGCAAGCTCGTATACATGCCTTAAATTTTGGAGAAGGCCATAGTCACAAATAATAATAAGAAGGCCATTTGGATAGTTCAGATTGACCTTCTTAAGGCTTTCTGTGTCCTATTTGCCTGTCTGGTTCTTGGCTGGCACGGTCCACAAAAATTGCTTTTGATCAGTATGTATGGAATGGTAATATTTCTTATTAGTCTTGCCAGTTACCTCATGAACATTAACCATATTAGTCTTGGCGACTAGAAAGGGTAAGAAATTGAGCGAGAAAATTAGTCATAGATTTGTCCATAAACTCGATTCGCTTCACCCACATTGAAATAACACGAGTAGGGATTTGTTCTCAGACCTGTTTCACCCGTCCTGCTTGTCTACTCCAATCCAATGGTTGGACCTGCACCATTCACGGTTGGTGGGGTCCGTTTAGTTTGGATGTGCCTTTCGATTTCGCCAAGACTAATTTGCTCAATCTTCATTAGGCAACTCCCAAGCGTAATAAGGGATACTACCATCTCACAATCCAAAGGATATTCTCATTAATATTTACGACTCCAACATTCTTCCATATTTGTGGCGTGTATATGAGCCAGCGTGCTGATTCTGGCATGGTACATAACACAATGGACAGCAACTTCAACAACGTTGCTCCCTCCCAAAAGACACACCGCCCCTTCAATCTTCGAGAAGATGTAATTGCAAACATATCCAAGAACGACACCACTATTATTGGGTCATAATTGAATAGATTTGGCTGAAAAACGCGGTTGCGGGCTTACAAACCCGGATCGGTAGGGTCTGCGTCAACCTAGCTGGACTGGACACTTTGACTCGATATGATTTTCTTTTTGTTAATATTAAAAAATATTTAAAAAAAAACTCATAGTAAAAACTGGTGTAGTTATTAGATACACTTGCAATTACATCCTCTGAAAGATTGAAGGGGTGATGTGTCATGTTTTGGGCAGGACCAATGCCGTTGACATTGTCGGACATTTGTGTTATGTGCCACGCTAGAATCACCACGCAAGCTCGTATACATGCTCTAAATTTTGGAGAAGGCCATAGCCACAAATAATAATAAGAAGGCCATTTGGACAGTTCTGATTGACCTTCTTAAGACTTTCTGTGTCCTATTTGCCGTTTGTTTCTTGGCTTTTGGCACGGTCCACAAAAATTGCTTTTGATCAGTATGTATGGAATGGTAATATTTCTTATTAGTCTTGCTAGTTGCCTCATGAACATTGACCATATTAGTCTTGGCGACTAGAAAGGGTAGGAAATTGAGCGAGAAATTTTGGGATAGATTTGTCCATAAACTCGATTCGCTTGAGCCGTATTGAAATAACCCGAGTAGGGATTTGTTCACAGACCCGGTTCACCCATCCCGCTTGACTACTCCAATCCGATGGTTGGGCCTGCACCATTCACGGTTGGTGGGGTCCGTTTAGTTTGGATGTGCCTTTCGATTTCGGCAAGACTAATTTGCTCAATCTTCATTAGGCAACTCCCAAGCGTAATAAGGGATACTACCACCTCACAATCCAAAGGATATTCTCATTAATATTTACGACTCCAACCTTCTTCCATATTTGTGGCGTGTATATGAGCCAGCGCGCTGATTCTGGCATGGTACATAACACAATGGACAGCAACTTCAACGACGTTGCTCCCTCCCAGAAGACACACCGCCCCTTCAATCGTTGAGAAGATGTAATTGCAATTATATCCAAGAACGACACCACTGTTATTGGGTCACGATTGAATAGATTTGGCTGAAAAATGCGGTTGCGGGCTTACAAACCCGGATCGGTAGTTTGCGTTAGCCTAGCTGGACTGGACACTTTGACTCGATATGATTTTCTTTTTGTTAATATTAAAAAATATTTAAAAAAAAACTCATAATAAAAACTGGTGTAGTTATTAGATACACTTGCAATTACATCCTCTGAAAGATTGAAGGGGTGATGTGTCATGTTTTGGGCAGGACCAATGCCGTTGACATTGTCGGACATTTGTGTTATGTGCCACGCCAGAATCAACACGCAAGCTCGTATACATGCCCTAAATTTTGGAGAAGGCCATAGCCACAAATAATAATAAGAAGGCCATTTGGACAGTTCTGATTGACCTTCTTAAGACTTTCTGTGTCCTATTTGCTTTGTTTCTTGGCTGGCACGGTCCACAAAAATTGCTTTTGATCAGTATGTATGGAATGGTAATATTTCTTATTAGTCTTGCTAGTTGCCTCATGAACATTGACCATATTAGTCTTGGCGACTAGAAAGGGTAGGAAATTGAGCGAGAAATTTAGTGATAGATTTGTCCATAAACTCGATTCGCTTGAGCCGCATTGAAATAACCCGATTTGGGATTTGTTCTCAGACCCGGTTCACCCATCCCGCTTGACTACTCCAATCCGATGGTTGGGCCTGCACCATTCACGGTTGGTGGGGTCCGTTTAGTTTGGATGTGCCTTTCGATTTCGCCAAAACTAATTTGCTAAATCTTCATTAGGCAACTCCCAAGCGTAATAAGGGATACTACCATCTCACAATCCAAAGGATATTCTCATTAATATTTACGACTCCAACGTTCTTCCATATTTGTGCCGTCTATATGAGCCAGCGCGCTGATTCTGGCATGGTACATAACACAATGGACAGCAACTTCAACGACGTTGCTCCCTCCCAAAAGACACATCGCCCCTTCAATCTTCGAGAAGATGTAATTGCAAGCATATCCAAGAACGACACCACTGTTATTGGGTCACGATTGAATAGATTTGGCTGAAAAACGCGGTTGCGGGCTTACAAACCCGGATCGGTAGGGTTTGGGTTAGCCTAGCTGGACTGGACACTTTGACTCGATATGATTTTCTTTTTGTTAATATTAAAAAATATTTAAAAAACTCATAATAAAAACTGGTGTAGTTATTAGATACACTTGCAATTACATCCTCTGAAAGATTGAAGGGGTGATGTGTCATGTTTTGGGCAGGACCAATGCCGTTGACATTGTCGGACATTTGTGCTATGTGCCACGCCAGAATCACCACGCAAGCTCGTATACATGCCCTAAATTTTGGAGAAGGCCATAGCCACAAATAATAATAAGAAGGCCATTTGGACAGTTCTGATTGACCTTCTTAAGACTTTCTGTGTCCTATTTGCCTGTCTGTTTCTTGGCTGGCACGGTCCACAAAAATTGCTTTTGATCAGTATGTATGGAATGGTAATATTTCTTATTAGTCTTGCTAGTTGCCTCATGAACATTGACCATATTAGTCTTGGCGACTGGAAAGGGTAGGAAATTGAGCGAGAAATTTAGTGATAGATTTGTCCATAACCTCGATTCGCTTTACCCGATTTGATGACCCGCATTGAAATAACCCGAGTAGGGATTTGTTCTCAGACCCGGTTCACCCGTCCCGCTTTTCTACTCCAATCCGATGGTTGGCCCTGCACCATTCACGGTTGGTGGGCTCCTTTTAGTTTGTATGTGCCTTTCGATTTCGCCAAGACTTATTTGGTCAATCTTCATTAGGCAACTCCCAAGCGTAATAAGAGATACTACCATCTCACAATCAAAAGGATATTCTCATTAATATTTATGACTCCAACGTTCTCGCATATTTGTGGCGTGTATATGAGCCAGCGCGCTGATTCTGGCGTGGCACATAACACAATGGACAACAACTTCGACGACGTTGCTCCCTCCCAAAAGACACGCCGCCCCTTCAATTTTCGAGAAGATGTAAATGCAAGCATTTCCGAGAACGACACCACTGTTATTGGGTCGCGATTGAATAGATTTGGCTGAAAAACGCGGTTGCGGGCTTACAAACCCGGATTCGTAGGTTCTGCGTCAGCCTGGCTGGACTGGACACTTTGACTCGATATGATTTTCTCTTTGTTAATATTAAAAAATTAAAAAAAAAACTCATAATAAAAACTGGTGTAGT
Source organism: Eucalyptus decipiens (assembly GCA_014182575.1). Taxonomy (NCBI): domain Eukaryota; kingdom Viridiplantae; phylum Streptophyta; class Magnoliopsida; order Myrtales; family Myrtaceae; genus Eucalyptus; species Eucalyptus decipiens. The sequence goes on from CM024615.1 coordinate 52,731,529, forward strand.
TATTAGATACACTTGCAATTACATCTTCTCAAAGATTGAAGGGGTGGTGTGTCATGTTTTGGGCAGGAGCAATGCCGTTGACATGGTCGGCCATTTGTGTTATGTGCCACGCAAGAATCACCACGCAAGCTCGTATACATGCCTTAAATTTTGGAGAAGGCCATAGTCACAAATAATAATAAGAAGGCCATAGCCACAAATAATAATAAGAAGGCCATTTGGACAGTTCTGATTGACCTTCTTAAGAATTTCTGTGTCCTATTTGCCTGTCTGTTTCTTGGCTGGCACGGTCCACAAAAATTGCTTTTGATCAGTATGTATGGAATGGTAATATTTCTTATTAGTCTTGCTAGTTGCCTCATGAACATTGACCATATTAGTCTTGGCGACTAGAAAGGGCAGGAAATTGAGCGAGAAATTTAGTGATAGATTTGTCCATAAACTCGATTCGCTTGACCCGCATTGAAATAACCCGAGTAGGGATTTGATCTCAGACCCGGTTCACCCATCCCGCTTGTCTACTCCCAACTTATGGTTGGGCCTACACCATTCACGGTTGGTGGGCTCCGTTTAGTTTGGATGTGCCTTTCGATTTCGCGAAGACTAATTTGGTCAATCTTCATTAGGCATCTCCCAAGCGTAATAAGGGATACTACCATCTCACAATCCAAAGGATATTCTCATTAATATTTATGACTCCAACGTTCTCCCATATTTGTGGCTTGTATATGAGCTAGCGCGATGATTCTGGCATGGCACATAACACAATGGACAGCAACTTCGACGACGTTGCTCCCTCCCGAAGGACACGCCGCCCCTTCAATCTTTGAGAAGATGTAATTGCAAGCATATCCAAGAACGACACCACCGTTATTGCGTCACGATTGAATGGATTTGCCTGAAAAACGCGGTTGCGGTCTTACGAACCCGGATCGATAGGGTCTGCGCAGCCTAGCTGGACTGGACACTTTGACTCGATATGATTTTCTTTTTGTTAATATTTAAAAACTTTAAAAAAAACTCATAATAAAAACTGGTGTAGTTATTAGATACACTTGCAATTACATCTTCTGAAAGATTGAAGGGGTGATGTGTCATGTTTTGGGCAGGACCAATGCCGTTGACATTGTCGGCCATTTGTGTTATGTGCCACGCCAGAATCACTACGCTAGCTCGTATACATGCCTTAAATTTTGGAGAAGGCCATAGCCACAATTAATAATAAGAAGGCCATTTCGACAGTTCTGATTGACCTTCTTAAGACTTTCTATGTCCTATTTGCCTATCTGTTTCTTGGCTGGCACGGTCCAGGAAAATTGCTTTTGATCAGTATGTATGGAATGGTAATATTTCTTATTAGTCTTGCCAGTTGCCTCATGAACATTGACCATATTAGTCTTTGCGACTGGAAAGGGTAGGAAATTGAGCGAGAAATTTAGGGATAGATTTGTCCATAAACTCGATTCGCTTGACCCGATTCGATCACCCGCGTTGAAATAACCCGAGTAGGGATTTGTTCTCAGACCCGGTTCACCCGTCCCGCTTGTCTACTCTAATCCGATGGTTGGGCCCGCACCATTCACGGTTGGTGGGCTCCGTTTAGTTTGAATGTACCTTTCGATTTCGCCAAGACTAATTTGGTCAATCTTCATTAGGCAACTCCCAAGTTTAATAAGGGATACTACCATCTCACAATCCAAAGGATATTCTCTTTAATATTTATGACTCCAACGTTCTGCCATATTTGTGGCGTGTATATGAGCCAGCGCGCTGATTCTGGCACGGCACGTAACACAATGGACAGCAACTTCAACGACGTTGCTCCCTCCCAAAAGACACGCCGCCCCTTCAATCTTTGAGAAGATGTAATTGCAAGCATATCCAAGAACGACACCACTGTTATTGGGTCACGATTGAATAGATTGGGTTGAAAAACGCAGTTGCGAGTTTGAAAACCCGGATCGGTAGGGTCCGCGTCAGCCTAGCTGGACTGGACATTTTCTTTTTTTTAATGTTAAAAAATTAAATAAAATTCATAATAAAAACTGGTGTAGTTATTGGCTACACTTGTAATTACATCTTCTCGAAGATTGAGTGGGAGGCGTGTCATGTTTTAGGCGGGGGCAATGCTGTTGATGTTGCCGGCTATTTGTGTTATGTGCCATGCCAGAATGACCCCGCTGGCTCGTATACATGCCGTAAATTTTGGAGAAGGCTCTAGTCACAAATAATAATAAGAAGGCCAATTGGACTGTTCTGATTGACATTCTTAAGACTTTATGTGTCCTTGTTGCCTGTCTGTTTCTTGGCCGGCACAGTCGTTGACAATTACTTTTGATCTGTATGTCTGGGATGTTAGTATCCCTTATTAGTCTTGCAAGTTGCCTCATGAACATTGACCATATTAGTCTTGGCGACTGGAAAGGGCAGGAAATCGAGCGAGAAATTTGGGGAGAGATTTATCCGTAAACTCGATTCGCTTGACGCGATTTGATGACCCGCATTGAAATAACCCGAGTAGGGATTTGTTCTCATACTCGATTCACCGGTCCCACTTGTCTGCTCTAATCCGATGGTTGGGCTTGCACCATTCATCGTTGGTGGGCTCCGTTTAGTTTCGATGTGGCTTTGCATTTCGCCAAGACTAATTTGGTCAATCTTCATCAGGCAACTGCCAAGCCTATAAAGGGATACTACCATCCCTCAATCCAAAGCACCTTCTCATTAATATTTATGACTCCAGCTTTCTCCTGTATTTGGGGCGTGTATATGAGCCAACACGCTGATTCTGGCATGGCACATAGCACAATGTCCAGCAACCTCAACGGCATTACTCCCTCCCAAAAGAAGACACGCCACCCGTTCAATCTTCGAGAAGATGTAATTGCAACCGTATGCAAGAACGGCACCACTGTTATTGGGTTACGATTCAATAGATTGGGTTGAAAAACACAATTGCGGGCTTAAAAACCCGGATCAGTAGGGTCCACGTCAGCCTAGCTGGACTGGACACTTTGACTCGATACGATTTTCTTTTTGTTAATGTTAAAAAAAATTTTAAAAAAAAACTCATAACAAAAACTGGTGTAGTTATTGGATACACTTGCAATTATATATTCTCAAAGATTGAACAGGTGGCGTGTCATGTTTTGGGTGGCAGTAACGCCGTTGACCTTGTCGGCTAGTATCCCTTATTAGTTTGCCAGTTGCCTCATGAACATTGACCATATTAGTCTTGGCGAATAGAAAGGGCAAGAAATCGAGCGAGAAATTTGGGGAGAGATTTGTCCATAAACTCGATTCCCTTGACCCGATTTGATGACTCGCATTGAAATAACCCGAGTAGGGATTTGTTCTCATATCCGATTCACCCGTCCCACTTGTCTGCTCCAATCCGATGGTTGGGCTTGCACCATTCGTGGTTGGTGGGCTCCATTTACTTTGGATGTGGCTTTGGATTTCGCCAAGACTAATTTGGTCAAACTTTATCAGGCAACTCCCAAGCCTAATAAGGGATATTACCATACCACAAGCCAAAGGACCTTCTCATTAATATTTACGACTCCAGCTTTCTCCCATATTTGTGGCGTGTATACGAGCCAACGCGCTATTCTGGCATGGCACATAACAATATCACCAACAACTTCAACGACGTTGCTCCCTCCCAAGAGACACGCCACCCCTTCAATCTTCAAAAAGATGTACTTGCAAGTGTATCCAAGAACGGCACCACTATTATTTTGTCACGATTGAATAGATTGGGCTTAAAAACGCGGTTGCGGGCTTAAATACCCGGATCGGTAGGGTCCGCGTCAGCCTAGCTGTAATGGCCAATTTGACTCGATACGATTTTCTTTTTCGTAATACTAAAAAAAAAAAACTCATAATAAAAACTGGTTTAGTTATTGGATACGCGTGCAATTACATCTTCTCAAAGATTGATGGGGTGGCGTGTCATGTTTTGGGCGAGAGCAATGCCGTTGACGTTGCCGGCCATTTGTGTTATGTGTCATGCCAGAATCACCACGCTGGCTCATATACATGCCATAAATTTTGGAGAAGTCTATAGTCACAAATAATAATTAGAAGGCCATTTGGACTGTTTTGATTGACCTTCTTAAGACTTTATGTGTTCTTGTTGCCTCTCTGTTACTTGCCCGGCATAGTCGACAGCAATTGCTTTTGATCTAGTATGTGTACGATGGTAATATCCCTTCAATCTTCGAGAAGATGTAATTGCAAGCGTATCCAATAACTACACCACTTTTTATTATGAGTTTTTTTTTAAATTTTTTAATATTAACAAAAAGAAAATCGTATCGAGTCAAAGTGTCCAGTCAAGCTAGGCTGACGCGGACCCTACCAATCCTATTTTTAAGCCCGCAATGGTGTTTTTCAACCCAACCTATTCAATCGTGACCCAATAACAGTGGTGCCGTTCTTGGATACGGTTGCAATTACATCTTCTTGAAGATTGAACGGGTGGCATGTCATGTTTTGGGCTGGAGCAATGCCGTTGATGTTACCGGCCATTTGTGTTATGTGCCATGCCAGAATCACCGCGCTGGCTTGTACACTTGCCGTAAATTTTGGAGAATGATGTAGTCACAAATAATAATACGAAGGCCATTTGGATTGTTCTGATTGACCTTCTTAAGACTTTATGTGTCCTTATTGACTGTCTGTTTCTTGGCCGGCACGGTCGACGACAATTGCTTTTGATCAGTATGTATGGGATGGTGGTATCCCTTATTATTCTTGCGAGTTCCCTCATGAACATTGACCATATTAGTCTAGGCGATTAGAAATGGTAGGAAATCGAGCGAGAAATTTGGGGAGAGATTTGCCCATAAACTCGATTCGCTTGACCCAATTTGTTGACCCACATTGAAATAACCCGAGTAGGGATTTGTTCTCAGACTCAGTTCATCCGTCCCGCTTGTCTGCTCCAATCCGATGGTTGGGCTTGCACCATTCATGGTTGGTGGGCTCCGTTTAGTTTGGATGTGGCTTTGGATATCGCCAAGACTAATTTAGTCAATCTTCATCAGGCAACTCCCAAGCCTATAAAGGGATACTACCATCCCACAATCCAAAGGACCTTCTCATTAATATTTATGACTCCAGCTTTCTCCCATATTTGTGGCGTGTATATGAGCCAGTGCGTTGATTCTAGCATCGCACATAACACAATTGCCGGCAACTTCAACGGCGTTTCTCCCTCCCAAAAGAAGACACGCCACCCCTTCAATCTTCGAGAAGATGTAATTGCAACCGTATCCAAGAACGGCACCGCTATTATTGGGTCATGATTGAGTAGATTGTGTTGAAAAACATAGTTGCAGGCTTAAAAGCTCGGATCGGTAGGGTCCGCGTCAGCCTAGCTGGACTGGACACTTTGACTCGATATGATTTTCCTTTTGTTAATATTAAAAAATAAAAGAAAAATTCATAATAAAAACTGATGTAGTTATTGGATACCCTTCCAATTACATCTTCTCGAAGATTGAAGGGATGGCGTGTCATGTTTTGGGCTGGAGCAATGCCGTTGACGTTGCTGGCCATTTGTGTTATGTGCCATGCCACTATCACCGCGCTGGCTCATACACATGCCGTAAATTTTGAAGAAGGCTATAGTCACAAATAATAATAAGAAGGCCATTTGGACTGTTCTGATTGACCTTCTTAAGACTTTATGTGTCCTTGTTGCCTGTCTGTTTCTTGGCCGACACAGTCGACGACAATTGCTTTTGATCAGTATGTATGGGATGGTAGTATCCCTTATTAGTCTCGCGAGTTGCCTCATGAACATTGACCATATTTGTCTAGGCGATTAGAAAGGGTAGGAAATCGAGCGAGAAATTTGGGGAGAGATTTGTACATAAACTCGATTCGCTTGACCCAATTTGTTGACCCACATTGAAGTAACCTGAGTAGGGATTTGTTCTCAGACCTGGTTCACCCGTCCTGCTTGTCTGCTCGAATCCGAAGGTTGGGCTTGCACCATTCATGGTTGGTGGGCTCCGTTTAGTTTGGATGTGGCTTTGGATTTCACCAAGACTAATTTAGTTAATCTTCATCAGGCAACTCCCAAGCCTATAAAGGGATACTACCATCCCACAATCCAAAGGACCTTCTCATTAATATTTATGACTCCATCTTTCTCCCATATTTGTGGTGTGTATATGAGCCAGCACGCTAATTCTGGCATGGCACATAACACAATGGCCAGCAACTTCAACGGCGTTTCTCCCTCCCAAAAGAAGACACGCCACCCCTTCAATCTTCGAGAAGATGTAATTGCAACCGTATCCAAGAATCGCACCTTTGTTATTGGGTCATGATTGAGTAGATTGGGTTGAAAAACATAGTTGTAGGCTTAAAAACTCGGATCGGTAGGGTCCGCGTCAGCCTAGCTGGACTAGACACTTTGACTCGATATGATTTTCCTTTTGTTAATATTAAAAAATTAAAAAAAAAAATTCATAATAAAAACTGGTGTGGTTATTGGATACGCTTGCAATTACATCTTCTCGAAGATTGAACGGGTGGCGTGTCATGTTTTGGGCGGGAGTAACGCCGTTGACATTGCCGGCCATTTGTGTTATGTGCCATGCCAGAATCACCGCGTTGGCTCGTATACATGCCGTAAATCTTGGAGAACGCTGTAGTCACAAATAATAATGAGAAGGCCATTTGGATAGTTTTGATTCACCTTCTTAAGACTTAATGTGTTCTTGTTGCCTCTCTGTTTCTTGCCCAGCACGGTCGACAACAATTGCTTTTGATCAGTATGTATGGGATGGTAGTATCCCCTATTAGTCTTGCTAGTTGCCTCATGAACATTGACCATATTAGTCTTGGCAACTGAGAAGGGTAAGAAATCGAGCGAGAAATTTGGGGAGAGATTTGTCCTTAAATTCAATTCGCTTGAGCCGATTTGATGACCCGCATTGAAATAACCCGAGTAGGGATTTCTTCTCATACCTGGTGCAGTCGTCCCGCTTGTCTACTCAAATCCGATGGTTGGGCTTGCACCATTCATGGTTGGTGGGCTCCGTTTAGTTTGGAGGTTGCTTTGGATTTCGCCAAGACTAATTTGGTCAATCTTCATCAGGCAACTCCCATGCCTAATAAGGGATACTACCATCCCACAATCCAAAGGACCTTCTCATTAATATCTATGACTCCAGCTTTCTCCCATATTTGTGGCGTGTATATGAGCCAGTGCGCTGATTGCCCAACGGCACATAACACAAAGGCTAGCAACTTCAACGGCGTTACTCCCTCCCAAATGAAGACACGGCACCCGTTCAATCTTCAAGAAGATGTAAGTGCAAGCGTATTTAAGAACAGCACCAGTGTTATTGCGTGACGATTGAATAGATTGGGCTGAAAAACGTAGTTGTGAGCCTATAAACCTAGATCGGCAGGGTCCGCGTCAGCCTAGCTAGACTGGACATTTGACTCGATATGATTTTCTTTTAGAGAATATTAGAAAATTCAAAAAAAAAAAACTCATAATAAAAACTGGTGTAGTTGTTGGATACGCTTGCAATTACATCTTCTCAAAGATCGAACGGGTGGCGTGTGATGTTTTGGGCTGGAGTAACGCTGTTGACGTTGCCGACATTTGTCTTATGTGCCATGCCAGAATCACCGCGCTGGCTCGTATACATGCCTTCAATTTTGGAGAAGGCTGGAGTTACAAATAATAATGAGAAGGCCATTTGGATTGTTCTGATTGACCTTCTTAAGACTTTATGAGTCCTTGTTGCCTGTCTATTTCTTGGCTGGCACGGCCGAGGACAATTGCTTTTCATCGGTATGTATGGGGTGGTAGCATCCCTTATTAGTCTTGCGAGTTGTCTCATGAACATTGATTATATTAGTCTTGGCGACTGGAAATGGTAGGAAATCGAGCGAGAAATTTGGGAGAGATTTGGCCATAAACTCGATTCGGTTGACCCGCATTGAAATAACCCGAATAGGGATTTGTTCTCAGACCCGGTTCACCTGTCCCGCTTGTCTACTCCAATCCGATGGTTGGGCTTGCACCATTCATGGTTTGTGGGCTCTGTTTAGTTTGGATGTGGCTTTGGATTTCGCCAAGACAAATTTGTTCAATCTTCATCAGCCAACTCCCAAGCCTAATAAGGGATACTACCATCCCACAACCCAAAGGACCTTCTCATTAATATTTATGACTCCAGCTTTATCCCATATTTGTGGCGTGTATATGAGCGAGTGCGCTGATTCCCCAATGGCAAATAACACAATGGCTAGAAACTTCAACGGCGTTACTCCCTCCCAAAAGAAGACACGCAACCCGTTCAATTTTCGAGAAGATGTAAGTGCAGGGGTATTTAAGACCAACACCAGTGTTATTGCGTGACGATTGAATAGATTGGGCTGAAAAACGTAGTTGTGAGCCTAAAAACCTAGATCGGCAGGGTCCGCGTCAGCCTAGCCGGATTTGGACATTTGACTCGATATGATTTTCTTTTTGTGAATATTAGAAAATTGAAAATAAAAAAAACTCATAATAAAAACTGGTGTAGTTGTTGGATATGCTTGCAATTACATCTTCTCAAAGATCGAACGGGTGGCGTGTGATGTTTTGGGCTGGAGTAACGCTGTTGACGTTATCGGCATTTGTGTTATGTGCCGTGCCAGAATCACCGCGCTGGCTCGTATACATGCCTTCAATTTTGGAGAAGGGTGGAGTTACAAATAATAATGTGAAGGCCATTTGGATTGTTCTGATTGACCTTCTTAAGACTTTATGAGTCCTTGTTGCCTGTCTAATTCTTGCCCGGCACGGCCGAGGACACTTGCTTTTGATCGGTATTTATGGGGTGGTAGCATCCTTTATTAGTCTTGCGAGTTGTCTCATGAACATTGATTATATTAGTCTTGGCGACTGGAAATGGTAGGAAATCGAGCGAGAAATTTGGGAGAGATTTGGCCATAAATTGGATTCGGTTGACAAGCATTGAAATAACCAGAATAGGGATTTGTTCTCAGAGCCGGTTCACCTGTCCAGCTTGTCTACTCCAATCCGATTGTTGGGCTTGCACCATTCATGGTTTGTGGGCTCTGTTTTGTTTGCATGTGGCTTTGGATTTCGCCAAGACAAATTTGTTCAATCTTCATCGGGCAACTCCCAAGCCTAATAAGGGATACTACCATCCCACAATCCAAAGGACCTTCTCATTAATATTTATGACTCCAGCTTACTCCCATATTTGTGGCGTGTATATGAGCCAGTGCGCTGATTCCCCAATGGCAAATAACACAATGGCTAGCAACTTCAACGGCGTTACTCCCTCCCAAAAGAAGACACGCCACCCGTTCAATCTTCGAGAAGATGTAAGTGCAAGCGTATTTAAGAACAGCACCTGTGTTATTGCGTGACGATTGAATAGATTGGGCTGAAAAACGTAGTTGTGAGCCTATAAACCTAGATCAGCCGGGTCCGCGTCAGCCTAGCTGGACTGGACATTTGACTCGATATGATTTTCTTTTTGTGAATATTAGAAAATTGAAAAAAAAAAAACTCATAATAAAAACTGGTGTAGTTGTTGGATATGCTTGCAATTACTTCTTCTCAATGATCGAACGGGTGGCGTGTGATGTTTTGGGCTGGAGTGCTGTTGTTGACGTTGCCGGCATTTGTGTTATGTGCCGTGCCAGAATCACCGCACTGGCTCGTATACACGCCTTCAATTTTGGAGAAGGTTGGAGTTACAAATAATAATGAGAAGGCCATTTGGATTGTTCTGATTGACCTTCTTAAGACTTTATGAGTCCTTGTTGCCTGTCTATTTCTTGGCCGGCACGGCCGAGGACAATTGCTTTTGATCGGTATGTATGGGGTGGTAGCATCCCTTATTAGTCTTGCGAGTTGTCTCATGAACATTCATTATATTAGTCTTGGCGACTGCAAATGGTAGGAAATCGAGCGAGAAATTTGGGAGAGATTTGGCCATAAACTCGATTCGCTTGACCCGCATTGAAATAACCCGAATAGGGATTTGTTCTCAGAACCGGTTCACCTATCCCGCTTCTCTACTCCAATCCGATGGTTGGGCTTGCACCATTCATGGTTTGTGGGCTCTGTTTAGTTTGGATGTGGCTTGAGATTTCGCCAAGACAAATTTGTTCAATTATCATCAGGCCACTCCCAAGCCTAATAATGGATACTACCATCCCACAATCCAAAGGACCTTCTCATTAATATTTATGACTCCAGCTTTCTCCCATATTTGTGGCGTGTATATGAGTCAGTGCGCTGATTCCCAATGGCAAATAACACAATGGCTAGCAACTTCAACGGCGTTACTCCCTCTCAAAAGAAAACACGCCACCCGTTCAATCTTCGAGAAGATGTAAGTGCAAGCGTATTTAAGAACAGCACCAATGTTATTGCGCGACGCTTGAATAGATTGGGCTGAAAAACGTAATTGTGAGCCTATAAACCTAGATCGGCAGGGTCCGCGTCAGCCTAGCTGGACTGGACATTTGACTCGATATGATTTTCTTTTTGTGAATATTAGAAAATTGAAAAAAAAAAACTCATAATAAAAACTGGTGTAGTTGTTGGATATGCTTGCAATTACATCTTCTCAAAGATCGAACGGGTGACGTGTGATGTTTTGGGCTGGAGTAACGCTGTTGACGTTGCCGGCATTTGTGTTATGTGTCGTGCCAGAATCACCGCGCTGGCTTGTAGACATGCCTTCAATTTTGGAGAAGGCTGGAGTTACAAATAATAATGAGAAGGCCATTTGGATTGTTCTGATTGACCTTCTTAAGACTTTATGAGTCCTTGTTGCCTGTCTATTTCTTGGCCGGCACGGCCGAGGACAATTGCTTTTCATCGGTATGTATGGGGTGGTAGCATCCCTTATTAGTCTTGCGAGTTGTCTCATGAGCATTGATTATATTAGTCTTGGCGACTGGAAATGGTAGGAAATCGAGCGAGAAGTTTGGGAGAGATTTGGCCATAAACTCGATTCGGTTGACCCGCATTGAAATAACCTGAATAGGGATTTGTTCTCAGACCCGGTTCACCTCTCCCGCTGGTCTACTCCAATCCGATGGTTGGGCTTGCACCATTCATGGTTTCTGGGCTCTGTTTAGTTTGGATGTGGCTTTGGATTTCACAAAGACAAATTTGTTCAATCTTTATCAGGCAACTCCCAAGCCTAATAAGGGATACTACCATCCCACAATCCAAAGGACCGTCTCATTAATATTTATGACTCCAACTTTCTCCCATATTTGTGGCGTGTATATGATGAGCCAGTGCGCTGATTCCCCAATGGCAAATAACCCAATGGCTAGCAACTTCAACGGCGTTACTCCCTCCCAAAAGAAGACACGCCACCCGTTCAATCTTCGAGAAGATGTAAGTGCAAGCGTATTTAAGAACAGCACCAGTGTTATTGCTTGGCGATTGAATAGATTGGGCTGAAAGACGTAGTTGTGAGCCTATAAACCTAGATCGGCAGGGTCTGCGTCAGCCTAGCTGGACTGGACATTTGACTCGATATGATTTTCTTTTTCTGAATATTAGAAAATTGAAAAAAAAAAACTCATAATAAAAACTGGTGTAGTTGTCGGATATGCTTGCAATTACATCTTCTCAAAGATCGAACGGGTGGCGTGTGATGTTTTGGGCTGGAGTAACGCTGTTGACGTTGCCGGCATTTGTGTTATGTGCCGTGCCAGAATCACCGCGCTGGCTCGTATACACGCCTTCAATTTTGGAGAAGGCTGGAGTTACAAATAATAATGAGAAGGCCATTTGGATTGTTCTGATTGACCTTCTTAAGACTTTATGAGTCCTTGTTGCCTGTCTATTTCTGGGCCGGCAAAGCCGAGGACAATTGCTTTTGATCGGTAGGTATGGGGGGGTAGCATCCCTTTTTAGTCTTGTGAGTTGTCTCATGAACATTGATTATATTAGTCTTGGCGACTGGAAATGTTAGGAAATCGAGCGAGAAATTTGGGAGAGATTTGGCCATAAACTGGATTCGGTTGACCCGTATTCAAATAACCCGAATAGGGATTTGTTCTCAGACCCAGTTCACCTGTCCCGCTGGTCTACTCCAATCCGATGGTTGGGCTTGCACCATTCATGGTTTCTGGGCTCTGTTTAGTTTGGATGTGGCTTTGGATTTCGCCAAGACAAATTTGTTCAATCTTTATCAGGCAACTCCCAAGCCTAATAAGGGATACTACCATCCCACAATCCAAAGGACCGTCTCATTAATATTTATGACTCCAACTTTCTCCCATATTTGTGGCGTGTATATGATGAGCCAGTGCGCTGATTCCCCAATGGCAAATAACCCAATGGCTAGCAACTTCAACGGCGTTACTCCCTCGCAAAAGAAGACACGCCACCCGTTCAATCTTCGAGAAGATGTAAGTGCAAGCGTATTTAAGAATAGCACCAGTGTTATTGCGTGACGATTGAATAGATTGGGCTGAAAAACGTAGTTCTGAGCCTATAAACCTAGATCGGCAGGGTCCGCGTCAGCCTAGCTAGACTGGACATTTCACTGGATATGATTTTCTTTTTGTGAATATCAGAAAATTGAAAAAAATAAAACTCATAATAAAAACTGGTGTAGTTGTTGGATATGCTTGCAATTACATCTTCTCAAACATCGAACGTGTGGCGTGTGATGTTTTGGGCTGGAGTAACGCTATTGACGTTGCCGACATTTGTGTTATGTGCCGTGCCAGAATCACCGCGCTGGCTCGTATACATGCCTTCAATTTTGGAGAAGGCTGGAGTTACAAATAATAATGAGAAGGCCATTTGGATTGTTCTGATTGACCTTCTTAAGACTTTATGAGTCCTTGTTGTCTGTCTATTTCTGGGCCGGCAAAGCCGAGGACAATTGCTTTTGATCGGTATGTATGGGGTGGTAGCATCCCTTTTTAGTCTTGCGAGTTGTCTCATGAACATTGATTATATTAGTCTTGGCGACTGGAAATGGTAGGAAATCGAGCGAGAAATTTGGGAGAGATTTGGCCATAAACTGGATTCGGTTGACCCGCATTCAAATAACCCGAATAGGGATTTGTTGTGACAACCCTGGATCTCATATTCCTTGATTTCATTCAATTATTGTTTGTACTTTATGAATTATATAATAATAAGTAAATAGATTTCAATCAAGCGAGGACATAAGAAACTGAGCTACTCGGCTCTATTTGTATTAAACTTGGTTCCTTCATTTACACGTGGGGAAGATAAGATAGAGAGGGGAATTTCTACAAAAAACACCATATACCACGAACACTAACTATTCCGCCTCTCATTCGTTATGTACATGTTGTTAAACAACTAAAACCAAAAATCCTCCCGCACGTTCAGCACCCTTCGCACCTCCTACTCCGCAGATTACCACCCCGCCCGGCCCATCATCATACAGCTGCAAGGGTCCCACCAACCGTCCATCAACCCGAGCGTAAATGGCCACGAAGACCATATAAGCTGGTCCCGTAGGCGCTCCTGTATCTATTGTCAAACACGAGGTGCATTTGACAAATATAATTCCCAGGAAATGGCGGTCTTGGAAGTCCTCTTGCCGCCAAACAAAATCGGCGGGGGAGCCGTAAAGGATGGTCGTCATGGCAGCAGGCGGGGTAGGCGGCGTAGAAGACATCTTCTACTCTGAAGAAACAACATAATAACAAGTGTGAGTTTTTAAAATAAAAACTCAGCAAGTGGGCGGTTAGTCCTAACCTGGATTGGCCAAAAATAGTGCAAACAAGTAAACCAAATCATCAAGTTATTGAATCCACAGAAACCTAGCTGCAAATATCACCCAGGGGGAGACGACACTCCACCCTGAACCCCCTCGCACCCAACCTGGCATCACGAGGTCCCCTGAGAAGCTATTCAGCCCTTCTCAGACCTCTGGAGAGAATACTACTATTCTTCATCACCCCTCTCCAGGCATCCCGACACCCGGGGTCTCACATTGGTTCACAAGCCAATCATACATTCATAGTTCCTCCTTGTTGCAGCATCAGCAACTTCAATACACAAACAGCTCTCGCTTTTCTAAAGTCAAGTATGAGTCCTAGACTTAAACAAACTTGGGTATCACAAACTATCTCATTAAATTCTTAATTAACCAATGTCTTATTGAGATCAAAGTCACAACATCAAACAATATGTCATACGCAACACCATCAAAAACCATAACCTGGAATCCATTCACCTTCCCCATGAATTTCAACAAACTCAGAATATGGGCAACCTCAACCAGAATGCATACTTTCAGGAATTAATTTGAAAATCATATGAAATGGGCTTGAAAGATCCCAAAATTTTAGTATATCATAAATAAGACATTAACAAACATTTTCCATGCAGGATGCTGAACCTAATTATTTCTGTACAGAGAGCAGCAAATCATACAATTAAGACTCACAACCTGAACGGTTTTCCAGCATGAGTGTGCACAATTAAGAGTATGTTTCAGTACCTAAAACTTCACCAATTTCTACGAAATTTTTATATGTCATACATGAGGATGTCAGCTACAACTTTCATGAAGAAATCGTGACCAGAATCAAGCTAGGAACTTCTGTAGAAAATTCGCAAGGTCACAGAGTCACATGTACTGCAGTTCTGTACAGCATACACCCGCTTGAAACTTATGTCCATAGGCTGACTATTTAACCCCAGAAAAATCCACGAAAAATATATGTCATAGTTTAAGGTATCTTGCACAACTTTCCTAAAAGAAGTTTCACCCAAATCTCAACACAACAAGCCACACAAAATCGACAAACCAGCGAGATCAAGAGTTCTCAGTTCTGGAAAACAGCAGGCAGAACTCAAAACACTCACTATCTACAAACCTAAATTAAATGTAATGGAACCAGTTAACCAAACGGAAGTCTTTGAGCGGTCGACTAAGCAATACTCGACACCCACGACTCGCTAGAATTAAGTGGTTACATCAAAGGCCTACCCAGCCCAAAACGTGCATTCCGGTACCCAAATCTTGGACTCAAACAGCAACCTCAGTCCATAAATCGCACACGCCGAGCTACAATGAGTTTATCCGAACACCCTAGACTCCAAGAACAGCACTGCACTCAGCATCCAGACAGTAACGAACCCATACGTTCCCAACCCAGCTCTGGACAGAGCTTTTGCGCCCAAATTCTGCCCTAAATCACAATACCAAGTCCGAAATCGACTCGCACAGCTGGGCAAAGCTAATCCATGAACTCAAGACCTTAATAGTAGCCCAACTTGCCTGGATTTTCTTCACCGACAGAAGGAAGAGGAAGCGTCGGGCGAGTTGGCTTCGCGGTTGGCGGTAGAAGCTCCGAACGGAATCGAACGGCGACGATTCTGGTACCGGATGGAGGCGTCGGTCGTGAGGGCTGGGATGGGTTGGCTTGGTAGAGAAGAACAGAGACGAGAGGAAAAAGAAGGAGATGGGTTTCCGGTAGAGAGAACGCGGATGGGTTTGTTCGTTTGAGAGAGAGAAAAGAAAAGAGATGCGTGTAACCGCCCCCTCTTTCCTTCGACACACCTGGATGCTACGTGGGTAGAGCAAAACAAACGTGTCTTCGGATCGAAAGGACAATGAACCTTATCATACCTTAAGCAAATGATAGAACATGAGACGAAAAAAGACAACAAATTAGTCTCATTCAAACATGACTAGACATATACCATCATAATAAGCTACCTGTGCAAGTCCGAGCCCATCTTAGGAAAGCTGATGTTATTTCTTCTCTGCTGTTATTTCATTCCTTTCCCAAATGGTCTCTGCAGGCCCTTCTTCTTCTTCCACATATTCCAAGGCATCACCATCGTCCCAGTTTTGCTCCTCGTGCTCAACCTGTCAATTGACCATTTGCCAAAGAAAGACAATGTTATCATCTTTGCTTCATCATACTAAAATACAAAACAAAAACAAAATCCACTACCTACAATTGCTCGGCAACTTTATTAGAATCCAACATCAAATTGAAAGGGAAACAACATCATTCAAACAGTTAGTGAGTATTCAGTTGTACTTGCAAACGATAGATGAATCCCTAAATATAAATTGAATTTGAAGCTATAAAATGATGGTTTAAACTGCATAATACTGCACTGATTTGTTGCACCATAAGTATCTCCCTATTTTGCTAAGCCACCAAGATACAGGTTTGAGTCGACAATTGAAAAACCTACCCCATCCATTTCTCCAACATGAACTTCCACATTTTTTTCCAGGCAATAGGGAATGTGATGGTTACTTCACTGATTATTGAGCTTCAGCACACCTCCCTTAGTGAAGTACCAACCTGGCAACAGAAGGGCATTAAGCAAGTGGATGCATTGTCTCATGCCAAGCAGACAAGTGGACCACAGTGGAGCCAACCCAACCAGAGTATACTATAGTTATGTGGATCCTACATCCATGCGCATGGCAGGGACTAGAATATGCTTATGTTAACTAATAGGTAGTCATGAGAACCGGCACACATCACGCTCCACATGAAAAATAAAGTCGAAAATGATCCATTAAAGAGAAACCTGATACTAGGATGAAATGGAGAAGACCAAATACGAACACAAAATATACTGATTGCTATTTTGCAGTAACTTCCATGCAGAACTCGCAGGAACTAGAAGCTTATTTAGGGGAATGTTGAATTTTACCTACTCAGGTGGTCTAGTCAATGCATGTGGATTAGACCCATTAGCGGACACACCAGATCCTGATGGAATATCTCTAAGGATGCCACTTCTTCATAGAAGAAGCAATGTTTTAGCTCCTGATGGGAGCCACTTGAACAAGTTGAAAGCAGCAGATCAATCTCTACGTATAGCATAGATCAACATTAGAAAAAATTGAGCATAAAAAGTGGAAGAAAAAGACAGTCACTGAGCTAAACGTGCGCACCATCAGAATTCTTTCCAACAATTGACTGATTAATTCTTTCGCCTGTCAGTTTCTATTCTACAATAAAAGTATTGACCCCTTCTAGAGTATTTAAGGGCCAAGGACATAACATATGCATGCTTGATCAGAGTATCAACTAGCATCAAATTTGTATGCATGCCCTCAAATTTAGGCAACTTCCCTCGGAAATTTGGTTTTTTTCCTAGCTCAGGGACTGAGTTGGTGTGGGCAACGGTTGTATGAGGAGTGAGTGATATTTTTATCTTTTAGCAAATGTCAATATCTAACACAAATGTGCATTCTGACTTCTTCAAGCAAAAACTTCCAAGTGACACACTATAGCGAAAGAGCGAAATGGTCGACTGTAGTCATTGGTTGTAGTTGTCTCTAGCTTTTTCCCTAAGTAATGCTCAGCTCAGAGTTTGAAATAACTTTTTATCAAATGGCCAGGATCACTGGAAACTATAAACTTGAGTATAATGAAAGAAGCACATAGCTCTTGAGATACACTGACAAATCATGATGAGTGCATCGAAAGGTCATGAGTGCATTGGTTGAGAGTGAGACCAAATACATTGATGTCTTACTACCTAATATGAGTTGTAAATGACGTTCCAAGAATATCCGTTGCCTTTTGACACTATGATGATGGTCAAATCTCATGTTATGCTTGGAAAGAACTTTGCAATTTGCACTCACATTATTATCCTAACTCACCACGATGTATTTAGGAAATTTATCCCTTACTTTCCAGGCGTCCATTTGTCTATAGATCAGGCTGTCTCCGGCAACTTTCCTGCGAAGAGTGAGGCCAGTGAAAGGGCTAGGCCTCCTTTGGATTTCTAAACTATGCTCACCTGTTCCATAGCTCCTTCAGATAATATTTATAAGGTCTTGAGCCCAAAAGTTTGAATTGGATTTAACAGGGATGCTATGATAATGAGTTCTACCTAAAGCTAAGGCATGAGTATATAAAAAATATCAACAACTCTTTGAAGCAAGGGTCAAAGAGATGCTTAGGTGTACTTGTTGGCTGGTGTATAGACTATGATATACTGATATAGGATTGCTGCATAATTTCTTTAGTCTTCAGGACTAGCATGACTGATGAGATTGAGTGTTTATCTATCAAAGACGCCTTCCCCTTCTATATTCACTGATCCATTTGAGAGGATAGTTTAAATTCTCGACATCTAACGAGATGGCCTATATCCCCCTCCCCCACATCATGGACTCATTCTGTACCCTCAACTCTACTAAACTTAATCCAACCTCAATTACTGCACTTGCGTTCTCGACTATAGGATGCTTAAGCCACTCAGATTCTGTGTGGTGCACTAACTTCTACCGTGCTCCCTATGACGCATGTAATATACTCCATCGAATATCAACCAAGCCACCTCCCTCCTTGTTTCCGATCCTCTGTACTGCATACTGTGCCAAATTTCGTTATTATTTTACAAATTTTTAATTTTTTATTATGAGTTTTTAATTTTTAATTAATTTTTTAATATCAACAAAAGAAAATCGGATCGGGTCAAAGGGCCCGACCTAGCTAAGTTGACGTGGACCCTATCGGTCTGGGTTTTTAAGCCTACAATTGCTTTTCTCAGCCCAATCTATTCAATCCTAACCCACTTAACACCTAGCCTTATCTCATTTTTAATATTTCTTAAACCTCGTTTCTGCAAAACCCCTCTCCCCTCAAAAGCTTGCAATCTCACATCAAATTTCTTAAGAACAGAGAAAATAAAGTGTGGAAGAGACATGCTCGGCCCGATGTTGTTGATAGCAACAAAGACGGGCTAAGCCCAGTAAGCTGATGTGGACCCTATCGATTCAAGTTTTTAAGCCCACAACTACTTTTCTCTGCCCAATCTATTCAATCATGATCCACTAACACCTAACCTTATCTCATTTTTATTATTTCCTAGATTTTGTTTTTGCAATGCCTCTTCTCCCCCCAAACCTTGCAATCTCACACTCATTTTCTGAATAACAGAGAAAATAAAGTGCATAAGAGACATACTTGGCCTGGTGCTGTTGATAGTGACGAAGACGACCATGCAATTCGCTCCCACTCCCTCTCCCTCTCTAGTAGCATCTTCATCAAAACTCGATTCACCGTCGCCCTCAACAATCCCCCCCTCGACTCCATTTTGGTCTCTGCAGGCCCTTCTTCTTCCTCCACATATTCCCAGGCATCACCATCGTCCTGGTTCTGCTCCTCATGCTCAACCTGTCAATTGACCATTTGCCAAAGAAAGCCAATGTTATCATCTTCGCTTCATCATACTAAACTACAAAACAAAAACAAAATCCACTGCCTACAATTGCTCGGGAACTTTATCAGAATCTAACATCAAATTGACAGGAAAACAACATCATTCAAATAGTTAGCGAGTATTCAGCTGCACTTGCAAACGATAGATGAATCCTTAAATATAAATTGAATTTCAAGCTATAAAATGATGGTTTAAATTGCATAATACTGCACTGATTTGTTGCACCACAAGTATCTCCCTATTTTGCTAAGCCATTGAGATTCAGGTTTGAGTCGACAATTGAAAAACCTACCCCATCCATTTCTCTAACATGAACTTCCACACTTTTTTCCAGGCAAATAGGGAGTGGGATGGTTACTTCACTGATTATCGAGCTTCAGCGCACCTCCCTAAGTGAAGTACCAACCCAGCAACAGAAGGGCATTAAGAAAGTGGATGCATTGTCTCATGCCAAGTAGACAAGTGGACCACAGTTGAGCCAACCTAACCGGAGTATACTAAAGTTACATGGATCCTACATCCATGTGCATGGCAGGGACTAGAATATGCTTATGTTAACTAATAGGTAGTCATGAGAACTAGCAAAAATCACGCTCCACATAAAAAATAAAGTCGAAAATGATCCATCAAAGAGAGACCTGATACTAGGATGAAATGGAGATGACCAAATACGAACACAAAATATATCGATTACTATTTTGCAGTAATTTCCATGTAGAACTCACAGGAATTGGAAGCTTATTTAGGGGAATGTTGAATATTACCTGCTCAAGCGGTTTAGTCAACGCAAGTGGATCAGACCCATTAGCGGACATACTAGATCCTGATGGAATACCTCTAAAGATGCCACTTCTTCATAGGAGAAGCAATGTTTTAGCTCCTAATGGGAGCCACTTGAACAAGTTGAAAGCATCGGATCAATCCCTGCGTACAGCATAGATCAACATTAGAGCAAATCGAGCATAAAAAGTGGAAGAAAAAGATAGTCATTAAGCTAAAACATTGCTTCTCCAGCTGATTAGATATATTAAGGAACACCAGCTGATGAGGTTGAAGTGCCGATGTCTCTCTGTCCAAACTGGGAGCGTGTCTACTGGTAAGCAGTTCAGCATACATGTGGAGAGTACAAAACACAATACTTCCATTCGTTTTCATTCTTATGTGACTAACAATATATATCTGTCCCTTTTTTTTTCTTTTTCCTTTTTTTGGTGTGGAGCAGGGACATTTGTGCTACTTCAATTGTAGACTTCCATAGAAGTGTCCAAAGTGCCATTTTGAACTTTGTCTCGATTACTGCCAAGAAATTCGTCAGGGGGAAGTTCCTTCTCATGCTGAGGTGAAGTTTCAGTATGAGAACAGAGGCAACGACTATGTTCATGGTGGAGAGCCTGTGGCAATTCATGACATAGATCTGGTGCCACAGACGGAAACTTCTCAAAGTCATGTTGCTCAATCCATTGAATGGAAAGCTAACACAGATGGGAGCATCAATTGCGCTCCGAGTGAGATGGGTGGATGTGGTAATCATAAATTTGAGCTTAAGTGCATGCATGATAAATATTGGATAAGAAGGCTTGAGCTGCAAGCAAGAAACTTGTTGAAATCTGGCAAATTCAAACATACCACTCAGAAGCATGATTGCTCTGAAACTAGGGATAAGATGCTACGAAAAGCCGCATGCAGAAACTCTGCTGACGATTACTTATATTGTCCAGCATCAAGTGCAATATTGGATGAAGAGAAGCTTCTATGCTTCCAAAGTCACTGGATTAAAAGTGAACCTGTCATAGTTCAAAATGTTTTAGAGCGGACCCCTAGTTTGAGCTGGGAACCCATGGTAATGCAGCGTGCATTATGTGAAAATGAGGATTCAGCATCTGGTTCAAAATCCAAAGTGAATGCCATTGACCGCCTAGCTGCTTGCCAAGTAAATATCATTATCCCACCTTTAGTTTTTCAAATAACATGTAAAGACACAAAATTACTTGTCCATGTACTTAGGATTCTTATAAGTGCAAGAGATATTGGGAGACAATGTTTTAGGAAAATTTAGTAAGTACTCACCATAAATGTGTCAATTGAAAATATTGACAATCATATCATCTTTGTCGCGATCTAAATTTCGGGTGCACCACCTAAAGTTTAGGCTAATGGATTACTAAGTTTTAAATTTAGCTCGAACTCTCCCAAGCCCATACAAATTCACGACTTAGGTTTCTGTTTTTTTTAACACGCAAAATATTAATAACTAGGAGTCGCCACTAATCGGTTAATGGTAGGTCAATTAGACACCTACGTAAAATAATGGAAGAATTATTTTATTCCTATGAACCAGAGATTGAGGGTACGGGGACTTGGTTACATTAGAATTCTCTAATGTGCTTTCCGTACCATTTCTTTTTTTATTTTTTAAAAAAAAATTGCAGGTAGTTAGTATTTATTTTAACTTATATTACTATCATGCAATAGGGTGATTACACAGATGCTCAATCATTATTAAACATTCAATACATAAATTGCATCACACAAAGCAAACAATTTTTTTGGGGGTTTTTTTAAAATTAGAATTCTTTTATAAAATGCATTTTTTAACTAAATGACTTAATCTTATTAATATGCAAATTCTAATTAAATGGGCCTATATGCAAACTAGTTATTATGCACCTCATGACCTAACTTCACTAATGAACAAATTCTGATTAAATGATCTTATTATGCAAACTAGTTAACATGTAACTAGTATTTTTGTATTTTTTTTATTGAAATTCAGAATTTATAAAAACCCTAATTAATCTATCTTAAAAGGGATAATTTTCTAACTTATTCTAGGGATTAATTTGACTTAAACCCTATTCTATCTTAGACAACTATTTTTTAGAAAAATGAGATAATTAAAATGTGCAAACATTATCTAAAACCCTAAAAAAATTATTTAGGTCCAACCCTAACTTACTTATAAAAATGCAATTCTGAAAATGTAATCCTAAAAAAATTCTAATTTACTAAACCCACATGTCTGATTTACTAAATCTATATGCTCATGCAGATTTCGATTTTTTTTTTTTGATTTTTTGATTTTTTTAGTTTTTTTAAAGATAAGTAATTATTAAATAAATATTAAATCTAAACTATCAACAAAATAAAGGATTTAAAATAATCAAAAAATAACCTGTTGCTTTACAGGTCAAATTAACGATTATTCTAACCCTAATTATTACGACAAAGAGTTCAAAATAATTAAAAATCTAATCCAAAGTCTTACGGATTAAATTAATAATTATATTAATTTAATAATTAAAATACTATAAAAAAAAAGCCCAAGAAGTAATATAATTATAAAAAAAATGATCAAACGCCTTATAGATCAAATTAGTAATTACAATAATTCCGGACAAAACCCCTACGGATAATGCCTCCAAAATTCAAGAAGACTATCATTCAATATTACAACTTAAATAGCTAAACTAAAAAAATGCTATCAAATAAAATAAAAAAATAACATAACAAAAAAGAATAAACCAAACTGCAAAAAAAAAAAAAAAAAAGTGAAAAGTAAAAGTAAAAATAAGAGAAAACTACCTAGGAGAAATGAAGGTGGATGGCGCCGGGAGGTCGTTCACCGGTCGTTGGGCTCCGGCGGAGAGCGGCTGTAGGTGAACGGCGGCGGGTTCGTGCTCGGGGCAGCAGCGAAAGCGGATCTAGATCGCGGGTTGCTGGGCGACGACAGCAGCAGCGGTGCGGGGCTCAGCTGGCGTCGGGGTGTCGCAGACTGCTGGGCGGCGCTCGAGCAGTGGGCAGAGACGCTCGGACGGAGGCAGAGATGGAGGCGCGGGTTTCTGGGCGTCCAGCGAGGTTCGATCGGACAGGCACAGGCGCGGGCGCGGCGGCTGTGGCAGCGTCACAGGCGATGGAGGTTTCCAGAGCAGAGGCGTCGGAATCGGGGCTTCTGGGTGGAGATAAGGTTTGGCGGAGGCAAAGCAGGTGCGCCAGGAGGGCGAGCGGGGCTCAATCGACGCCGTTTGGTCAAGGGAAGATCTCGAGCGCGGGCGTCGAGGAGCGGACGGTTGGGCTTGCGCGGCGGATCTCGAACCGGCGTTGACTGGCAGATTTAGATGGGACAGAGGCAGCAACGTCGTCGCGGATTGGCATCGTGGGTTTGCTGGAGTCGCAGCCACCGGCATGAAGAATCGAGCGGCGGTCGAGGGTCGAGGCGCGGTGCTGCACATCGGGGGGCGGATCCGGCGGAACGACGATGGCGGAGGTGCTGAGCCGTCGCAGGTCGGCGGACACGCGGGTGTGAGATCGGAGCGGTGCCGGCTGGAGGGTCGTGGACGGCTGGGGCTTCGTGGCCCGGGCAGTGAGGCGGACGTGCAGGTCGCCGGCGAGGCAGGAGCGGTTCGCCGGCGAGACAGGCGTGGGTCGCCGGACGATCTTTTTTTTTTTTTTTTTCACGTCACTTCACCGGTCTTCTCGCTTTTTCCACCTGCCCGCCGGTCAAACCACTCTCTTTTCTTTCTCTCTTTTTTCTCTTCTTTTTTTTTTTTTTTTGAATTTTCTCACGAAAATTTTCTACTCTTCGAATTTCTCTCCAATTTTTCCCAAACAAACTCCCTCAGTTACGAAAAATGAACCTCTCTTGTATAATGATTCCAAACGGCCACTTTATATGGCATTTTCTGAGTTTCCATCTCCAGTTATATTAAATCAAAGTTTCTATAAATCGAAAGACGATTTTATAATTAGTTTGATTTTGCTCGAATTTCCTCCATTTTACAAAAATTCTTGCCATTTATTCACTTGATTTTTAAATTGCTTATACATTTAACAAAATCCGAATATTTATCAGAATTTCAAATTTTCATATATAATCAATCAAATCAATTTCTTCCATTTTTTAATTTTTTTTCCTTTTATTTATTGAAATGCAATTCTTATTTTTCCTTATTTCCCTAGATTTGCTAAAATTAGGTGTCAACAATCTTTTTCTACAATCTATCTGGAAACTTGTTGTTTTCTTTTCCACGCATTTAAGATCATCTTTGATCATACCTAGAACGTTTTGTTTATGGTAGTTGATTGAACTTTTGGCCTCAGGTGCTAAAGCTAAAAGACTGGCCTCCTTCAGACAAGTTTGAGGATCTTTTGCCATGCCATTGTGAGGAGTTCATAGCTGCACTGCCATTTCATGCCTATACCAACCCTTGATCTAGCTTCCTCAACCTGGCTACAAAGTTACCACCAAGTGTCTTGAAGCCAGACATGGGACCGAAGACCTATATTGCCTATGGTTTTGCAGAAGAGCTAGGAAGAGGTGAGTTTGTGACCAACCTTCACTGCGATATGTCAGACACGGTGCGCCTTCTTCAAAAAATATTGCATGAATCACTGAATGTTTCGTTATCATCATGACTTTATTACCAAGCATGGAACATTTGTAAGAAAAGCATGAATGAAAGTGTTCGACAAAACAACAGAGAAATTGTGTTGCCATAAGCATGATTTAGAGGTGAAAGTTGTTGATATTGTCCAGTACAGTAATCCCTTCTTTCCAGATATTAAGGATAATTCCAAGCACCGTCCACCAAAATTAGAACGTACTACATTGGTTAGGCAGTAGATGGCATGGCTTAGTTGTGAAGATGCATTGGATTTATTAGGAATGAGGTGATGGCATGCAAATAGATATTTGTCATGATCAGACACACCACTTGCATGCGGTGTGTTAACTTCCCTCCCTTTTTACCCGCCTGGCAGGTGAATATCCTTATGCATACGGCAGAGGTGTCCCTAAGTGAAGAGCAGCAATCTGCAGTGAAAACATTGAAAGAGAAGCACAAAGCACAGAATGTGAAGGAGCTTCAATGTCAAGCACATGAAGAACTTAATGTAGATGCATCAGGATGCCAAGATCGGGGTCTTGAAGGCCTCAATGGCCGTGAGGGATGCCAGGGAAAAGAAGAAGACCAACGCAGAAACGATCTCTGTTCGGACCAAGAAATCAAGCAAAGAGGTGGTGCGTTGTGGGACATTTTCCGGAGAGAGGATATCCCCCTGTTGGAGGCATATCTTCGCAAGCACCATAACGAATTCAGGCATACATACTGCGCTCCAGTTAAAGAGGTGAATTTCCCAGAACATTTATGCTGCTCTTGTTGTTGGCATATTTATGTAACCTACGTTCCTGGATCTGATACTCACTCCCTCGATGCTCAGGTCGTTCATCCAATCCATGACCAATTGTTTTATCTTACTTTGGAGCACAAGAGGAAGTTGAAGGAGGAATTTGGTTAGTATATGCTAAAACCGACGAATTTTTCCTCTAATACAATGGTCCAACATAACTTTTGAAACTATGTAGAAATTGAACCATGGACATTCGAACAACACATAGGCGAAGCAGTTTTTATTCCTGCCGGATGTCCCCACCAAGCTAGAAATCTGAAGGTAGATAAACCGGTTCTTTACATATTTTACCTATACTGTGACCTTGAATTGTAAATCCTCTAAATTGTTGGCACTATCATCGTTCTTCATGTAGTCATGCACAAAAGTTGCCACGGACTTCTTTACCAAAAAAAAAATTGCCACGGACTTTGTCTCTCCCGAGAATATCCATGAGTGCCTCTGTTTGACTGGGGAGTTCAGACAACTTCCTAAGAATCATAATGCCAGAGAGGACAAGCTTGAGGTAACACTTAATATTACCTTATATTTTTCGCCGTGTTCAGTTGTTCTCACCCTTCTTTGATCTCTTTGTGAAACAGATTAAAAAGATGATTATTTACGCTGTCGATCAAGCAACTAAAGATTTAAAGGGCTTGTTATGGAGATGAGAACTAGACCCACAGTAGCATGGTAGCTTAATTGATATCGGATCTAGCTCAAAGGGGAAGAGGATCCTAACACCAAGAGTAGCATCTCCTGCAACAGCAACCTTTTTGGTTTTTTGGTCTTGTTCTAGCAATTCTTATGTGCACAATCATCTAGTCTCCATTTTATTGTTGAGAGAGATGCAAGACTTTGCCAACTCTGTCGACTGTGAGACAATTTTTTCTGCAACAAATTGATTCGATTATTGATTCTGAAATTAAATTTGCAGCAAGAAGCTTCATTGATTTTGTATAATTAGACATCCTACGATTCAATGGTTTATTGCAGAAAACAATTGTCTCGGAATCCTTAATCTCTCTCCCTGTAACTGCATTCAGATGGCGCCAAGTATTGACACACTCGCATATTATTGGATTACCATCATAACAATGATTTTGTATCATCAATTATTAAACAATAGAGTTTCCTCGACAAAAAAATCATCATAGTATTCAATATATTTGCATTATATAGGTCCTCATGAAGTTTATGTATGAGAATTCACTTCATAAATAGAAAGAGGAAGTGTTCGACCAAAAAAAAAAAATAGAAAGAAGTGAAAAAAATGAGGGATACCAAACTGTTTATTTGTTTCATGATTATTTTAACCTTCACCTACGTAATGATTATTGTATAGACTCAGACGGAGGGTTAGGATTTGACGGAGTAATCCTAGATTAGTAATTTAGACGGAGGATTGTGATGACGGTAATTTCAAAATTGTTCTCTCTCTCTCTCGCGCCTCCGTTTAATCAATCGGCGAAAAGATATATTTCCTTTTTAGATTCAATTGCAAGAAAAAAGAGAGAAATGCGGAAGAAATGCGACCTGGGAAAAAGGTTGAGTGTTAATGGAAATATAAAAAGAAAAAGAATTACGAGTTTAACTAAAGAAGGTGGGACCACTGTTTCAGGGCAATTTAGTTAAGTTTGTAATAAAAGATGTGCCTCATCTCACAGGCTGTAGGAATTGCCGTGCCCTAATTCTCTAAGATTCTTTTCATTGATTATTAGGGTAATTAAAGGATTTTTTTTAAATGATGAAAATAAAGCACATTAATCTATTATTAGATTGACCACAATCTAACGGTGAAAAGAGTTTTTTTTTATTCAGCTAGCAAGTGATTTATGAAACACGTTAGTTTTAAATTCAAACTCATTGGCAGAAAACTCAATTTTTAAGACCAAATATGCATTTTGATTAACACTCAAATGTTATATACCCATCTTTTTCGTATTTAGTTAAAGTAAACGATGAAGATGCGTCCTACTCTCCCTTCGCAAGGCTGTTCTGTTTTTTCGGTCGCTGCCGGGTTATTCCCCTCCCCTTGCTCCCCGTCTTGGCAGTCTGTGATTCCCTGGCTCTTAGCTTTTGCCTGTTCTTTTCTTTTGGCCATCGTGTTTGGCCTTTTGCTGCATTTGTCTTTTTTCACTGTGCAGCCCCTCCGCCTCCCGTCCACTCCGTCTGACGCATGTGTCAAATTGAGTGCATGTTTGGAGTCGGTTGTTTGCTGTGCCTTTATGTAGCTCTTTGGTTCAAAAGTTATAATATTCTTACTTCTTACCAAAAAAAAACTATGAATTATAACATTTAGGCATTCTTATTACAAAAGGCTCTAGCATTAAGAGTAGCAAATAATGATAATCATTTCAAGTTTATTTGGGAAAGCAAATCCTCCATCCCAACTCCTGGTAATTTGGCTCCGACAATATTTATGCAATTTTTTATTGAATGATAAAAAGTGAAATCAAACTTTCTGTTTTAGTTTTGAATCTAACAAAAAGAAAAATACCAAAATTTTATTTCCAATTTAATGATTGATATTGGAGAACAATATTAATCTTAAAGATCGCCTATCAACTTTAATACAAAAAAAGAAAAAAAGAAAGAAGAATAAAATTAATAAAAAGAACTTACCTACCAACTCTACCTTAAAGAAAACAGGAATCATATACACACACACACACACATATATATATAATGTGTCCAACCCATGTTAATTTTTTTTTTATCCACGCAGACTTATGCTAGTGGCCACTCTTTCCAAAATGAGAAATAGAATGGTAGAATGTTTGAAGCCTCATCTAATCATCTTATCAAGGGGATTGAGATGGGACTTTTAGTTTCAATAATGGGTTTTTGACTCAAGACAGACAAAAGAAAAAACTCATGTGATTTTTCTTGTCCTCATGTTTTTTTCTTCATTTTTTTTCCGCTTCCACATGCATGCATATATGATTGGAGTTTCTCGCTTTTTATTATTTTTCCCTTTGTTCTCTTAATACAATTATGTTTACTTCCTGATTGTCTACTTCTTAATAGGGCCTATGTTTTGATAAACTGTCCAACGCTTACAATTTCTGTTTAACTCGCTTTAATGGATTCCAAGGATAACAAACATTGTGCTGCCTCATCACTTCATTGAGCCTACAAGGACCTTTGGGCGAGATCTTCCAAATACACTCCTGCATACACTCTGTTCCTTGCCCTGCACATATATATCCAACCACTCAAATAGATCAGGCCATGAAATGTTACAAAATAACAACATACCTTTGCTGAAGTTGGGTACAAATTATAATCCCCACTTGTGTATTATATCATGGATTTTAAGATCGTAATCCTTAGATATACAACATAAAGTAGTTCCATTCGGCAAGTTGTCCTTGACCTCGACATGGGTCTTTTGCCAAAGACTTCCAACACAGCTTACTTACTAACAAAGAAAAACTAAATACGAGTGAAACTGATGTCTTCATCATCGTAGCATACAATGAATTGAGTCCAATTTCTTGCCTAAAAAATCAACCTACCAAAATTTAAGTTAGGTCAGATGCATATGAAGTAAACTTATGAACCCATACCACTAAACGATGTCCATGCGTAAATGTGCAATCAAGCAAAAGTAAATAACCACAACAAGTACATGGAAAATAAAGCATATGGAAGTAAATTCAATAAAGTGCCAAACAAAAATATATACGGACATGTTCTTAAGCCCCCGGAGGCTATATTCAAATTGAATACTATTTCTTGCCTAAAAGATCAACGTACCAAAAATTAAGCTATGTCAAGGGCACATGCTAAAATGTCTAAATAATATATACTAACCAAATGAAACTAAAACAAAAATATTTATAATAATCTAACCACATAATCAAGGCCTGTTTCAAAGCTATCTTCTACCTTTTTATTGCGAAAATGAGGACTTGAGCTGGGCCCTTGGGCCCGGTCTGAATATGGGCCGGTTGAAATGGGATTTTTCAATCAAAATTCAAACTAGGCTCAAATCATAGAATTAAACCAAATTTTCCCCCTTAGAAACTAATCAAAACCTATACTTACTAAAACCAGATCTAGCCCATTAATACTAAACCCATATTGAACGTAACTTCCTGTCACATTGGCCCTGTTCGTTTCACAAAAGGATAATTTTTAGAAGAATATTTTCTGGATTTTTTGCAAGCCACTGTTTGCCTACAATGTGTGGGGACCGTGGCTTTCATGAGACTTTGATCTATTGTCGCATCTATCAAATATATGTTATTCATCTGTAAATTTGCCCTCACATCCTTCATAATTACATCATGTACTCTTAGGCAACGACACTCACATAAAACTACGTGATACATTTGTGCGCCCGCAAGTTCAGTTTATGTAAAAGATGATCACTATTTGAAATATGACTGTCTTTTTACCTAGCCATTTGGGTATTGCCTTAGAACCATGCCTAAAGCTTATAAATATGTTATTTGACTATGCAATGATTGTCAACCTATGCTTATAAAACTTGATACCTTTAAGGAAAGTTGCACTTTCAAGGATAACTCAGATTACAGAAGATTTGACAAATACTCCTCTAGAAATATTGGATAAGAAGAAGAGGAGGACTAGGAACTGGAAGTGGACAAGGGTGAAGAATAGAATAAAGAACAAAGTGCGCTAAAAAAGGATGAGGAAGGAGGCAAAACAGAGAACTCCGTGAGAAGCGTCGGACAATTTTGTGTAATTTACTAGCAGTTCTCTCCTACCTTTAAGCCCATTCATTGAAGTGTTTCCTCGGTGCTTTGTGTAGCAATTTGATCTTCATTGTCGCTTTTAGTTGTTCGTCTTTGTTGGGACCTTCCGGTTTTGGCATTTCTTTTTGTGCTTTGAAGTAATTTTTGAATTTCGAATTCTATTTACTTAGTCTTATGCGAAATTGCCGAGCTCCTGCTAAATTGACTATGGGGCTGCTTCTTCAAATAGTGTGCCATCAGGAATGTGTGCACGGCTTTCAAGGGGCGATGGTGAGCTAGGAGGTGTCCGCGTCAACGTCGAGAGTGGCTAGTGATGAAGGTGGTCAGTAGAGAGGGACTGGCGAGATCTTAGCCCCTGTGCCTTCAAGACAAAGATGAAGAGTGTTGATATAATTAGGATTTCTCACTGCGATTTTGAGAGGGATGAAAAAGGAAAGAAATTGTGTACAATTTTCAACTCGTTTCAGTTCATTTAACCAAACCGAAACTATCCGAACAAATATAAAAGATGGTTATTATTTTATTATCCAAATCAAAATCGAAATTGAACCGAAAATACACGAAATTTCGATTTGGTTTGGACACCCCTAGCCTAAGGACTACACTTAGATTTATTAGATTTGTTGCTAAAATATTGGCATTAAATCCAAAACTCCCCGTCAATTGCCAGTGACCCAAGGAAATGAAAAAAATCGCTTAGATTTTTCATACAATCTCTTCTCATAAATAAAATAAAAAATAAAAAAATGAAGAGTCCTTTTTTTTTTTTTTGCATCACTTCACATTTTTTTCTATTTATTCTTTATTTCTTTTTATTTTTTATTTCTTAATTCTACATATTTAATATATTTATCTAATAATATTATATATTTCAATATATTAAATTATTATTTTTTAATTTTCTTGTTTCTAGATAGAATAAAAAAATATTCCAAATTCCTAATAAGAATAATACCGATCTCAACGAATAAATAATTGTACAAGTAAAATATTAATGTAATTCGAAAAAAAAAGAAGCAAATTCAATCATTCAAAAAAAAATTTCATTCTTTTATATTTATTATATTACACAAATGGATTTTCTAATAAAAATACTAATGCTATAATCAATCCATAAATTGTTGATGCCTCTGTAAAAGCCAAACCAAGCATAAAAGCACCTTGTATTTTCCTTCCGCCTCAGGCTGTCTTGTGACACCTTCTATAGCTTGGCCCACAATAGTACCTTGACCAACTTCAGGCGATTCCAAATTCCACTTGGAACCTGAAACTTATCATCGGGATCTAAAACTTGGAACCTACCTTGTTACAGGTTTTGGGATTGGTTCTAGGGAAAGACTTCTATTGAAATCCCTATCTAAATTCATAATTCATAAAAATGTAGAGTAGATAAGATCAAATCTATTTTTAATTCATATATTAGTAGCAATATCTAATATCACATTTACATGGGTTTCTTCCATATTGTGAACCAATTATTTGTATATTAGATTAAATCTATTTTAGAATTATTTTTTTATTTTCAAAACAGAAACATCCAAGATTGGATTCCTACCATTCCATTACGTATACCCTATTTGCACTCGCCCATATCAACTAATTCAGGACGAACCTCGTCAATTAAACTCTTCCTTTTATTTATCACTATTCAGCATATACAATCTACATAGAAGAATTTGTTAGGTCGGATATTTGAATAGCAAATGTAGACATTGGTATTTCATTGATGTAAAAGTAAAAGTTCATACCATTTTTTAATTCTATATATTTATAATTATTATTTTTTGTTTCAATAAATAGTTTATATATACTCCTTTTAATTATTATTATTTTCCTTATTAAATAAAATAGTAATAGAAAATATTTATTGGGGGTAGGTATTATATAAATTAAATGGGCCAAGCAAGAATTTTAGGGAAATGATCTTGTCATGACCTAACTGTTTCCAAGTATGGAATGAGAATTAGGTTTAAGGGGCATTTGTCAACTTCAGGCCGACAGCCTTCGATTGACTCGGCTCTCCCAAGCCCACATCTCAAGCGACGTCGGACATTTAAAATTTTAAATCATTTAAGCCTATGCAAATTTTGACTAGGGAGTCACCACTAGTCTTGATGCCTCTAGCTTTTTGGGAGTCAATTAGGCTCGTTTGTTAACGTTCTTTTTTTCGTTTATGAACAAAAATCCTTATTTTTGGTCCAAGGAAAAAAAAAAGAACAAAATCGCGTTTATTTGCGTTTTGTTCTAAATCTATTTTTTGTTCTCAAGAACACATTTGGAACAGTAAACGAGAAATAAGAAAAACATGTTTTTGTTTTTGGAACAATTTTTAAGAACAAATTTTCTCTCTTCTCTCTTTTTCTTCTCTTTTTTTCTTCTTTTCTTTTTCTTTTTTTCTTTGGCTAGTGACGCCGTCGAGGTCCGGCGAGGCTTGGCCTCGCCGGGGCCGACGAGCCTCGCCGTCGCTACGCGAGGCCGCCGGCCCTCGTCGGCCGGTTGCCAACCATGGCCGAGGCCGGCGACCGGCCAAAAGAAGAAAAAAAGAAAAAATAAAGAAATAAAACAAAAATATTAAAAAATTAAAAGAAACAAAAAAAGAACACAATTTTACCAAACATATTTTTGTTCATTTTTTATTCCCGGAACAAGTTTACCAAATGCCTTCTTTTGTTCAAAAATTGTTCCCGGACTATTTCGTTCTCCGGAACAATTTTTTAACGAAAACATTACTAAACGCGCCCGATATAAGACAATATATTACTATTTATGTAGTCAAAGGTTCTAAATTCGAGGACTTTATTACTTTAGCCCTAAGACTAACGCCCTTTCGGTACTTGACTTGATCATGTGCTAACTAATGCCATAGTAGCCTATCCGAAAGAAATCCAAGATTCTTCTTAACCATTTTAAAGCAAGAAAGTAACACCCAAAATATTGAAATACATAATCAATTAAAATCATAAAGAAAAGCACACAAGTATCCTAATAACAGCTTTTTTTCTATTTTTATATTCTAATGAATTTTCTATATTTCTTCCTTTTGTTCTCTTTTGTTTTTTTCCTTGTTTCGTCCTTTTCCCTTTTTTGTCTTCTTTGCCTGCACTCCTCCTTCAACATCCAGAAGCGCTCCTCCTCCTTCCCCGAATCTTTTCCTTTCACCCTGCACTTAACGAACCAAGGTCACCCGCCTCGACACCCCGCCATTGCTCTGGCCGCGACTGCCGGCGCCTACATCGCTGCCAAACGAACCCTCTTCGCCGGTCATCCACTCCGACCGGCAACCCACCTCCCAACCCCGACCACTCATTCCGGCGACCACGACCACGACCACAAATACCCATCCAAAGATATCCCTTCCATCCTAGCCTTTCTAACAAGCAAACAATCAACAGTACACAACAAAGTGAAGAGATGAACTACGGGTGGTTTTGAATCACAAACTTCGCCGGCGAGAGGGCACGTCTCTGACAAAGAGCTTTTGGGCATGGGGATATATATACGCGTTGAACTCGAGCATGAATTTTTGTCAAATGCATAAAAAACACAGAGAAAACACTAATATAAGGCCAGATTCAACCTATACAGAAAGCAAATTGATCTTAAGATTCAACAATGAATGAGTTTCGGCCTTCTCATAAGCATTTTATCCAGCGACTGATGTGCGATCTAAACGATGTGTTCCAGAGAGAGATTCGATGCAATTTTATGTATAAAGGCATGGATAAACATATTTCGTGTCAATCAGTCTTAG
Organism: Eucalyptus decipiens; assembly: GCA_014182575.1. Taxonomy (NCBI): domain Eukaryota; kingdom Viridiplantae; phylum Streptophyta; class Magnoliopsida; order Myrtales; family Myrtaceae; genus Eucalyptus; species Eucalyptus decipiens. The sequence continues at coordinate 52,765,403 of CM024615.1, forward strand.
ATCATTGGGGTTCACTTGAAACTTTCCATTAGAGTTCGGTGTTCTTGAGTATTACATATTTCAATCGGACAATACGTCGAACAGATGGCACGCATTGAAGGACACGAGGTTCAGACTTAGATTTACAACATTCGTTAGTCCAAACATGGCATATTAAAATCCAAACTATCACGGATATGTCATGGGCATAACTCGACTTCGCTTGATCCATTCGAAAATCCAATAATTCAATTCGGTAATATCATGTTGCTAGGACAGAACAGAACAGGGCTTGAGCGAGGGGATTTACCTGGATCGGAAGGATGGCTGGCTGGGTGGTTGCTTGTCAATCGTGAAATAGTGCAGTCAACGAACGCTGGGCTGCATGTCAATAGAGGAAAAGCGCCGACCTTGCTGATCGGACAAAAGAATTAAGAGTTGATGGGCTTGTGTCGTTGTTCCTGCAAGGAAATGGTCAGATGTGGCAAACTTCGTGAACCAACTTGTCTCAGCAATGAAGGCTTCGGGGAAGGTGCAGGGACACCGAGAAGATTGAGATCTGCTGAGGTGGTTGGTGATACGATGGGAGCCAGCAACATCGACAGATCCAAAATGTGATCGGGCGGAGCATACGGGGTTGTGGACGACGGTTCACAGTACGACGATTTCTTGATAATTGAGATCTATTGTGTTCAGCAGTTCTCAGATGAGGAATCCTTTGAATCCTGTTGCCAAGTGCTGATGGGACATTTGGAGCCTCTGGCTTTCTTCTTCTTCGTGGTCCAGTACACAACCCTGTGCTGGTTGGACTTTGGTGGCGTAGCTGTGCCGCTTCCCGTACGTGAGTCGCTGCACCATTTCTCCCCGCTTCTCTGTCTGTCTGTCTATCTGTCTGTCTCTCCCTCTCTCTCTCTCTGTGCCTCTCTCGGCAATCAGATTTGCCGTCGTCCAAACACCAGGTGAACTTCTTCTCTCTAGTTCTCGCTCTCTAGCCCAACTTTGCTACTGCTCTCTCCAAAAACCAGCTGAGCCCCTCACGCATTCTCCATCACTCACTCCGAAAACTGACGGGCGTCTCTGCTCCTTCTGTTATGCGAACAAGATCCTCTTCAGGCGAGCATCCTTTTTGGAGAAGATGTTCCTCGGCCACCGGTCCCTATCTCCGATTCTCTCTCTGTGAATCACTGAATGTTTCATTATCATCATGACTTTATTACCAAGCATGGAACATTTATAAGAAAAGCATGAATGAAAGTGTTCGACAAAACCACCCCCCACTGTGGTGGCGTAGTTGGCTTGAGCCTTGTGCCTCCCATGAATGGTGCCAAGTTCGAATCCCAGGCATTACTTGGTGACTTAACCGCTGGCGTGAGTGTGGTGGCTAGTTTGCGTTAGCTCCAGGTTCTTCCCGCCGGCTATCAGCTTTCGGGGTTCCTCAGTCATTAAAAAAAAAAAAAAGAAGTGTTCGACAAAATAGTAGAGAAAATGTGTCGCCATAAGCATGATCTAGAGGCAAAAGTTGTTGCTATTGTCCAGTACAGTAATAGCTTATTTCCAGATATGACGGAGATTTCCAAGCAGCAACCACCAAAATTATAACGTACTACATTGGTTAGGTAGTAGATGGCACAGCTTAGTTGTGAAGATGCATTGCATTTATTAGGAATGAGGTGATGGCATGCAAATAATTATCTGTCATGATTAGACACACCTCTTGCGTGCGTTGTGTTGACTTCCCACCCTTTTTACCCGCCTGGCAGGTGAATATCCTTATCCACACAGCAGAGGTGTCCTTACGTGGAGAGCAGCAATCTGCAGTGAAAACGTTGAAAGAGAAGCACAAAGCACCGGATGTGACGGAACTTCAATGTCAAGCACATGAAGAGCTTAATCTAGATGCAAGAGGATGCCAAGATCGGGGTCTTGAAGGCCTCAATGGCTGTGAGGGATGCTGGTGAAAAGAAGAAGACCAATGCAGAAATGATCTCTGTTCCGACCAAGAAATCAATCAAAGAGGCAGTGCGTTGTGTGACATTTTCTGGAGAGAGGACATCCCCGATTTGGAGGCATATCTTCGCAAGCACCATAACGAATTCAAGCATACATACTATGCTCCAGTTAAATAGGTGAATTTTTTCCCAGCACAATCATGTTACTCTAGTTGTTGGCACTTATATGTAAGCTACGTTCCTGGATCTGATACTCCCTCAATGCTCAAGTCATTCATCCGATCCATGACCAATCGTGTTATCTTACTTTGGAGCACAATAGGGAGTTGAAGGAGTGTTGGGAATAACAGATCCCCGAAAAGCGGATTCGACACTAAATCGAACCCCTAAATCAATGCGGAAGACGAGCCCGGAAAAACAACACGTATCACTGATCCTAAAGCACACCACAGATTCGAGCGTACCCTTTTAACCACAGATTACACACCGATGCCGATAGAGGAAGAGAAACTTGGCCCTGATCGATCCGATTAAGCAAAATCGCCTTTGCGCTTCACTGTTTTCCTTTTAGGGAGAAAGCAAGAGAGAGAAAGTGGGGGAGAAGGGAGACGTATGTACGTTCTGTTCCAACAGGTGTCTTCTCTCTCTCTCTCCTCCCTTTTATACATCCCTCCATCCACGGGCCCTATTCCCGTGGGCCGGGCTTTTTGGGCCCAACTTGGGCGGACGGGTCTTAAGCCCATCGCTAATAAAACCTTCATCTCCCACTCGCACATGGTGGGCCGAACAGTACTCTCTTTACCTCTCTACAACATTCATACCGGTGAATAATCCGTGCGACCAGCATACTTTGAGAACTCGTTGCTATACATCTGTTAGGAATATATAACAGCTCATATTGAGCGTCACATTCTGAGTAGATTTAGTATGCAGTACCCTAGATCGATCGATCACATTTTATATCTCTCTTGATCTCTTTTAAAGATGATATATATATATATATATTGTATTCACAATTATAGTTATCACAAAGACAATCATAATTGGTCGACCAGTGAATACAAAAACTACAATGTGATTCTCCAAAAAATCGATCTTCCTCTTTCCTTCAAACTCTCAATTTCAGTTTAGTCTGCTTTTCTAGAAATGTCCCATTAGATCGAATCAACTCATGACCATTGGCAACATCCTAAGATAGCAAACACTAAATAGAAATCTTGAGAATAAGTAAAAGTCATGAGGGGACTAAAAATTTGAGGAACTCTTTTCCTCAAGAGTCTCACACGTCATAAAAGTTGAGATCAAACTTTTTGCTACTCTTATTGGTCGTCTCATGCATACGTAGTATGAAATACGTATTACGGTATTAACTCCTTTCCCATGGAGCGTATGTCTACATTTTTCAATACCGTACAAATGATAGTACAGACACACCTAATGTCTAACTTGAGTTCACATACCTACTCATTCACAAAATTCATCAAAACTCACATCTGGCATCTTAGACAGATAAAGTAAAATATGTGGGATATTTTACTTTCGGACATCGTAAGTATTATGTCCTCATCTTAACACTTAGTTAAGGCGACATACGTATTTTAAGCTTGAGCTCTCGATTATCACCTAGATAATAAGCTTAAAACAGTCTCATATCTATTTATCACAGAGTAGATAAAGGCGATTACCCGTGTGAGTGGGCTAATCTTATATCTGTCCGACATACTTTCTCAACTTAAAATAATGCACTGAGCATTAAGATGCATAAAGATTAAGCAAAGATTCATAGGCATTAATAATGAAACAACACTAGTTCATAATTGTGAATAACTCAGGGAAATTACAATTTAGTACATCAAAGTCTACGCAATCGTAGAGATTTTACATGACCACAAAACACATCTCTAGGTATTGGTTTTGTCATAGGATCTGCTACCATTTTATGCGTAGATATGTACTGTAAGTTCACATCCTTTCGTGCAACCATATCCTTGACAAAGTTATACTTGGTATTTATATGTTTGGTCTTGCCATGATATTTTGAATCTTTGGTGTACGCTATAGCTGCTTGGCTATCACAGTTAACCAACAATGGATTTGCAGCTTTCTCATTAACACCTAAATGATCCAAAAATCTCTTAAGCCAAACTCCTTCTTGTACGCTCGATAATGCCACGAACTCAGCTTCCATCGTGGATAAGGCTATACACGTTTGCTTCTTACTGCTCCATGATATGGCGCCATTGTTCAGTAAGAAAGCAAATCCTGAGGTAGATTTTCTTTCATCTAAATCTCCTCCCCAATCAGCATCTGAATAGCCTTCAAGTCACAGATCTTTTCCTTGGTAATTCAACTTGAAATCAGCAGTTCCCTTCGATACCTCGGTATTCTCTTAACGGCTTTCCAATGTCTTTGGACCGGGTTGGATTGGTATCTACTCACCATTCCAACTGCAAAACATATGTCGGGTCGTGTACACATCATAGCGTACATCAAGCTCCCAACAGCACTAGTATAAGGAACATGTTTCATTTGTTCCTTCTCTTGTGGAGTTCCTATACACAGTCTATGGCTCAATCCTTCACCTTTTGCAATAGGAGTGTCTATGGGTTTACACTCTTGCATACAAAATCATTCAAGAACCTTATTTATATATGTTTCTTGCGAAAGAGACAACGATATCTTCGAACGATCTCTTGAAATCTTAACTCCAAGAATGTATGCAGCCTCACCCATATCCTTCATCTCAAAGTTGGAAGACAACCAACTCTTTGAAAGTATTAACAAACTCCATATTGCTTCCGGCAATCAGTATATCATCAACATATAATGATATGATCACAAATTGATCATTGGATCTTTTGATATATACACAATGATCCTCATCAATTATTGTAAAATCATATGTCATTATGGCATTATGAAAACGTATATACCATTGTCTCGATGACTGCTCAAGGTCGTATATCGATCTCAAAAGTCGACATACCTTTTCTTCTTGGCCTTTCACTATGAAACTAGCAGGTTGTTCCATATATATTTCTTCCTCTAATTCTCCATTGAGGAAAGCAGTCTTTACATCCATTTGATGTAACTCAAGATCCATACTAGATACTATTGCCAGAATAATGCGAATCGAGGTAAATCTCACTATAGGATAAAATGTATCTTCATAATCAATTCCTTCATGTTGATTATACCCCTTCGCCATAAGGCGAACCTTATGCCTTTCTATCGAGCCATCAGCCTTTCGCTTTATTTTGAGAACCCACTTGTTCCCAATAGCTCTGCATCCTTTTAGAAGATCAACCAGTTCCCAGACTTGGTTTGATTTCATTTACTCCATTTCCTCTTCCATTGCATGAATCCATTTTTCCTTACTAGGGCAATTCAGAGTCTCATTAATATTTCTTGGCTCATCCTCATCTTGTGGAGCAACCATAAAAGTTTCCCCTTCAATGTCAAAACGTCGACGGGGAATACTTTGGTGACTTGTTCGCCGTATGGGAGATTGTACACTTTGCACATCATTCCCCATTATGCTCCCACTTGGATTAGATAATGATGATGTCGTCTCATCATGTGGTTGCAATTGAGAATGATTTGAATTCAATTCATCACTTCTCATATTACTCCCACTTGGACGAACTCCACTAAGATCATTATCTTGATCCAAGGTTTCAAATATGGAGCAATCTTCCCCTATTTCGTCCTTCTTAGGAAATTCATCCTCTAAGAATGTGACATCCCGTGATTCAAATTCAGTTATACTCCCACTTTCCTGCTCACCTATGAACACATACCCTTTTGAGTGTTCCGAGTATCTTATGAAAATACTCTTCTTTCCTCTGGGACCCAATTTCCCAAACTTGTGAGAGGACTCATGTGTATAGGCAGCACAACCCCATGGCTTAAGAAAGCTTAAGTCCGGTTTTCTACTTGTCCATAACTCATATGGAGTGAAAGTAACTGATTTGGAAGGCACACGGTTAAGTATATAGGCAGCAGTTAACAACGCATAACTCCAAAAGGTAATAGGTAAGTTAACATGCGCCATCATGGACCTAACCATTTCCAGTAGGGTTCTGTTCCTTCTCTCCGTAACACCATTTTGTTGAGGAGTATATGGAATAGACAACTGTCTTTCAATTCCTTTTTCATCACATAATTTTTTGAACTCATCAAATAAATATTCTTGACCTCGATCGGATCTCAATGCTTTTATTTTCTTGTCTAATTGATTCTCTACCAGGTTCATAAACCTTTTGAAACAACGTATTACTTCAGATTTATGAGAAATCAAATAGACATATCCGAATCGAGTATAATCATCAATAAATGTGATGAAATAAACAGCCCCATGCCTTCCTCTCACATTCATTGGATCACAGACATTAGAATGAATTAAATGTAGAGGAAATTAAGCTCTTTTACCTTTCCCAAATGGTTTCCTTATCGTTTTCCCTTCTAGGCAATGCTTATATATGGGCAAATCGACTTTTTCAATGTTTCCCAACAAGCCCTCTTTGGCTAGTCTATTCATACGCTGTTGACCAATGTGACCAAGTCTAGCATGCTACGCATTCACATCATTATCATATGTATTAGGAGACGTGAGAAGGGAATAACAAACATTTGCATTAATATAATCAATATCTAATACAATGAAACCATCCAGAAAATAACCACAACCATAGTAATTTATATTCAAAAACAAATCCACACCTCTATTATAGAAGTTCATATTAAAACATAATTTAACCAATACTAAAACAGACACTAAATTCTGACGAATCTCAGGAGCATACAACACATCATGTAGGAACAAAGTGCGTCCACCACGCATATTCAGTTGTCATGTGCTAATTCCTTTCACTTCAGCTCTAGAGTTGTTTCCCACATAGATCCACTTAGTTCCAGTAGGTACTCGTCGGAATTCCACGAAGGATTCTCTATCCTTCGCTACATGGTCCGTCGCTCCTGAATCCACAGTCCACAAAGGATTAGACTCAGTTAAGAACACAGAACTCGACACAAAAGTAAAGTTCTGAAAAGTACAAGGGGTGCATACCTTCTTTAGCTCACGACAGTTGCGAGCATAGTGACCCTTCTTGTCACAGTTGTAGCATTTCACCCTTGCAAGCTTCTTCATGCGAGGACGCTTTCCTCTTTCATGTTGGTTAAACTTGGGTTTCTTCCTTGAAGGACCTGCTTCTTCCTTGCCTTTCCCTTTATCAAACCAGTTAGGGCGCTTGCGCTTGAAGCTCGAAGCTCCATTTGAGCTAGAACTAGCATGATAGAGTTCAGCATTCGGCTTAGCCGCCAAGAGGCGGTCCTCTTCCAGCTCAAGATGACGCATTGCATCCTCGAAGGTTTTGATATTTTCATTATGAGTCAGGTGCACCTTCATATGCTCCCAATTATGAGGCAAGGAATGAATCACTGCTTGCACTTGCTACTCATCTGTGAGGACATTGCTAGCATCTTTCAACTCAGTTATCATATTTGATATCTTTCTAAGATGTTGCTTCATGGTCTGACCATGAGGCTTCTTATAATAGTCAAACCTAATAGTGAGCTGCCTCAGTTTGGTCATCGAAGTATGACCAAATCTTGCTGCCAATGCTTCCCACATTTCTTTGGCATTGTCAAAACGCCTAAACTCTCGCATGATGTCATTTTCCATGTTGCTCAGCAACGTGATGCGAGCAAGAGAGTTCTTTCTTGTCCACGCAGAAAAAGCTTCCTTGTCTCTCTTGTGCTGTGCAATGATTCCTTCTTCAGGTTCTACTATGGTCAGGTTAAGAGCCTCAAGTGCTTCTTGCTCTTCCAAAGACATACCGGATTTTCATTTGCCAAATTTCATAGTTGTCACCATTGAGCTTTTCACCTTTGTTCAGCTCGGCAACTATGCTCTTTGTGGTGAAGCCATTGATCGAACACATCGACAAATATGCACGAATTATTAATGCCTATCATTTATGCATCCCTATTTACATAGACCCATCATATTAACGAATAATTTCAAGTAAGGCTTCAGAATCGAAAGGTCACTACGTTTCCAATCATCCTCCAAAAATCCTAACTTAAAATTATCATTAATATAATTGTCTTATGCAAAATAAATTCTATGAAGTTACAAAAACTTCTATAACTACCCACAGCTAATTACCCATAGCAACCAACAATAATAGAAAGCAACAGATAATTGACATCCAATAAAACAATAATGCTTTCAACTAATACAACCAAGATATCGGTTGCTACATCAACAACAATCAAGTAGTAAATATTACATAAGATGTCCACAAAGCACACTTAAATAAAGATCAGCCAATACAACTAACACCAAGTCAGCACACGAATTGGGAAAGATTCTCTTTTGTTCAATTTCTTGATCTTTTCCCTGGTCACAATATAGTAATATTCATTTACAAAATCCATTACAATTTTCTTATATGAAGCACCTTTGTTGACATCCCATATACGATTCAACACATCTTCCCATTCAGGTGGAAGAGTGTTTATGAAAACCATCTTTGACTGTGACATAGGATGACCATTCCATATGACCTTTTTGAATTTTCCCGTTGACTTCAAGGAAGTGATCAATTAAGTCACCACTCTCCCATCGATGATCAGTCAGCTCAGCTATCAACTTAGACAACCTTTCCTTTTATTCATCGGTAATTGCGCGAATAGGTGTGCGCAACCTCAGAGGAGGCATTGTTCCTACAACAAATGCAGAACAAATAAGATCACATATAATCCACATAGACTTAATTGAAAAAGAAACACATTCTTTTCCTCTTTTTTTTTTCTCAGTCAACGGTCAACGGTCAATGGTCAACAGTCGTCGGTCAACGGTCACGGTCAACAGTCAATGGTGGTCAACGGTCAACGGTCGTCGGTCGTCGGACTGGTCGGGGCGGTCAGACGAACCGACCGCATGTGCCGCGCGCGTGCGCGAGCTAACGTCACGCGGATGTCAGCTGGCACGTGCCGCGTGCGTGCCAGGCGTTCGCAGGTCGGGTCGGGTCGGTCGGGTCGCCAGCCGGTGACCGCCCGGCCAACCGTTGTTGACGCTGACATCATCGATGACGTCATCCCAGCGGTTACCGACCGTTGGGTGACATCATGCTGACGTTAGCATGCGTCGGTTCGTCGACCGGCGCGTGCCGAGTCGTTGGCTGGTGGCGCGCATGTGCCGGTTCGCCGGTCGGCGGCGTGCACGTGCCGGTTCGCCGACCGGCGCGTGTGCCGCACGCGCTGGGCGAGCCAACGCTTCCGTGCGCGTCGCGCCCACGCGCAGCGGCTTCTGATCGCGTGTGTGGGTGCGTGCGGTGTCGCCTGACTCGTCTCGACGAGCCCTTTCATCCTATGCTACCAGAAAACGATTTCGACTTACGAAAACTTAGAAAAAAGGACGAACAGTGCTCGGGTGTCGGGATTTCTCGCCCCGATTCGTATGGCCGAATTACTTTCGCGAAAAATCAATCAAAAAACATCAAATAGGTCGGGAAAACGTGAACTAGGGCTTTGATACCAATGTTGGGAATAACAGATCCCCGAAAAGCGGATTCGACACTAAATCGAACCCCTAAATCAATACGGAAGACGAGCCCAGAAAAACAACACGTATCACCGATCCTAAAGCACACTACGGATTCGAGCGTACATTTTTATCCACAGATTAAACACTGACGCCAATAGAGGAAGAGAAACTTGGCCCTATTCGATCCGATTAAGCAAAATTGCCTTTGCGCTTCATTGTTTTCCTTTTAGGGAGAAAGCAAGGGAGAGAAAGGAGACGTACGTACGTTCTGTTCCAACAGGTGTCTTCTCTCTCTCTCTCCTTCCTTTTATACGTCCCTCCGTCCACGGGCCCTATTCCTGTGGGCCGGGCTTTTTGGGCCCAACTTGGGCGGACGGGCCTTAAGCCCATCGCTAATAAAACCTTCAAGGAGGAATTTGGTTAGCAGATGCTGAAACTGATGAATTTTCCCTCTAATACAATGGTCAAACATAACTTTTGAAAATATGTAGGAATTGAACCATGGACATCCGAACAACACTTAGGCGAAGCAGTTTTTATTCGCGCCGGATGTCCCCACCAAGTTAGAAATCTGAACGTAAATAAATTATTTTTTTACTTCTTTAACCTGTACCGTCACCTTAAATTGTAAGTCCTCTAAATTGTTGGCCCTATCGGCATTCTTCATGTAGTCATGCACAAAAGTTGCCACCGACTTTGTCTCTCCCAATACTTCCAAGGAATCATAAAGCCAAAGAGGACAAACTTGAGGCAACACACAATATTACCTTATATGTTTGGCCGTGGCATCTTTTGCTTTTTGGTGATTCAGCTGTTTCTCACCCTTCTCGGATCTCTTTGTGAAACAGATTAAAAAGATGATAATTTATGCAACCGATCGAGCAACTATAGATTTAGAGGACTTGTTACAGAGATGAGAACTAGACCCACAGTAGTATGATAGCTTAATTGACATTGGATCAGCTCAAAGCAGGGAAGAGGATATCAACACCAAGAGTAGCATCTCCTGCAACAGCAACCTTTTTGGTGTTTTGGTCTTGTTCTAGCAATTTTTGTGCGCATAAACATCAAATCTCCATTTTATTGTTGAGAAATGTGCAAGACTTTGCCAAGTCTCTCGACTGCGAGACAATTTTGCCTGTGAAGGATTTATTAGTCATTGGGCTTAAGGCCCGTCTGGCTAAGTTGGGCCCAGGAAGCCCGGCCCACGGGAATAAGGCCCGTGGAAAGAAGGGGGTATAAAAGGGAGGAGAGAGAGAGAAAAGACCACCGTTTTGACGTACGTTGTTTTCTCTCCCGCGCGTTCTCTCTCCCGTTTTTCCTTCAAAGCACGAACAGTGAATTGCTCGAAGGATTATTGCTTCCTCGGATCGAATTGCTCGGTTTCTCTTCCTACATCAACATCGGTGTTTAATCTGTGGCTAAAAGATACGCTCGAATCGTGGTGTGCTTTAGGATCGGTGATGCATGTTCGATTTCCCGGGCCTCGCTTCCGCATAGTTTTAGGGGTTTGATTCAGTGTCAAATCATGTTTTCCGGGGATCAGTCATCCCCTTCATTGGTATCAGAGCCCGCTTTCATGTTTTCCCGATCCCTTTCGTGCTGTTTTTGATTGAATTTCGCAAAAGGAGTTTCGGCCGTACGGATCGGGCAGAAATCCCGACACCCGAGCGCTTTACGGCCTTTTTTTCCGAGTTTTCGTAACTTGAAATCAAAATATAATGGGATAGGAAGAAAGGCGACGTCGAGACGATTCTGGCGGTACCTCGAGCGCCGCCGGGAGACGCCGCACGCGCCCACACGCGCGGCCGTAAGTGGTGCGCGTGGGAGCGACGCGCCGGAGACGCTCGGTCGCCGGGCGCGTGCGGCACACGCGCCGGTCGACGGACCGGGCGTGTGCGCCGCCCGGCCCGGCGAACCCCGGCGCGCGCCGGTCCACGGACCGACGCGACGCCCGGCCGCATGACGTCACCCAACGGCCGAACCGCCGGGGTGGCGTCATCGATGACGCGTCGGACGCCGTCGGTTGGCAGGTGTCGGTCACCGACCGAGACCCGACCGGCGACCCGACCCGCGGGCGATGGCACGCGCGAGGCACGTGCCGCTGACGTCTGCGTGACGTCATCGAGGCACGCGCACGGCACGTGCCGCTGACGTCTGCGTGACGTCATCGAGGCACGCGCAAGGCACGTGCGTCGGTTCGACCGACTCGGTTCGACCGGCTGACCGGTTCGACCGGTCCGACCGGTCTGACCGGTCCGACGACCGGCGACCGGCGACCGTTGCCCGTTGACCGACCGTTGACCGACGACCGTTGACCGTTGACCGACGACCGTTGACCGTTGACCGTTGACCCGAAAAAAAAAAAAAAAAAAAAAAAAAAAGAGGAAAAGAATGTGTTTCTTTTTTCAATTAAGTCTATATGTGGATTATAAGTAATCCCTAATTTTTGTTCTGCATTTGTTGCGGTGAACAATGCCTCCCCCGAGTTTGCGCACACCTATTCGCGCAGCTTCGATGAACAAAAGGAAAGGTTGTCTAAGTTGATAGCCGAGCCGATCGATCATCGATGGGAGAGAGGTGACTTAATTGATCACGTCCTTGAAGTCAACGGGAAAATTCAACAGGTCATATGGAATGGTCGTCCCATGTCACGCGCCGAAATGGTGCGATTTTTCATATGCACTCTTCCACGAATGGCAAGATGTGTTGAATCGCATATGGGATGTCAACGGAGGTGCTTCCTATAAGAAAATTGTGAAGGATTTTGTAAATGAATATTTCTGTATTGTTTCAAGGGAAAAGATCAAGATATTAAACAAAAGAGGATCTTTCCCGATTCGTATGCCGATTAGGTGTTAGTTATATTGACTGTTTGTTTAGTGTGCTTTGTGGACACATTATGTAATGATTGACTACGATTGTTGTTGTAACAAACTATATGTTAGTTGTGTTAATTGAAAGCATTATTGTTTTATTTGATGTCAATTATCAATTGCTTTCTCTATTCGCCGGTTGTTATTTGTGGGTAATTAGTGGGTAGTTTTAGAAGTTTTTGTAGCTTCATAAAATTGATTTTGCATATGACAATTATATTAATGATAGTTTTAAGTTAGGATTTTTGGAGGATGATTGGAAACGTAGTGACCTTTTGATTCTAAAGCCTTACTTGAAATTATTCATTAATATGATGGGTCTATGCAAATAGGGATGCATAAATGATAGGCATTAATAATTCGTGCATATTTGTCGATGTGTTCGATCAATGGCTTCACCACAAAAAGCATAGTTGCCGAGCTGAACAAAGGTGAAAAGCTCAATGGTGACAACTATGAGATATGGCACATAAAAATCCAATATGTGCTGGAAGAGCAAGAGGCACTTGAAGCTCTTAACCTGACCATGGTTGAACCTGAAGATGGAAATACTGCGCAGCACAAAAGAGATAAAGAAGCTTTTGCTGCTTGGAAACGAAAGAACTCTCTCGCCGCATCACGTTGCCGAGCAAAGCATGGAAAATGATGTCATGCGGGAGTTTAGGCGTTTTGACAATGCCAAAGAAATGTGGGAGGCATTGCGCTAGATTTGGTCATACTTGGGTAACAGATTGAGACAGCTCACTATTAGGTTTGACTCCTATAAGAAGCCTCATGGTCGACCATGAAGCAACATCTTAGAAAGATGTCAAACATGATAACCGAGCCGAAAGATGCCTGGCCATGTCCTCACAGATGAGCAAAAGTGCAAGCAAAGTGATCCGTTCCTTGCCTCGAGTTGGGAGCATATGAAGGTGCACCGACCCATAATGAGTCCATCAAAACCTTCGAGGATGCAATGCGTCATCTTGAGCTGGAAGAGGACCGCCTCTTGGCGTCTAAGCCGGATTTGAACTATACCATGCTAGTTCTAGCTCAAGTGGAGCTCGGGCTCCAAGCGCAAGCGCCCTACCCGGGTTTGACAAGGGGAAAGGCAAGGAAGAAGCTGGTCCTTCGTGGAAGAAACCCAAGTTTAACCAACATGATCGAGGAAAGCGTCCTCGCATGAAGAAGCCGGCAAGGGTGAAATGCTACAACCGTGACAAGAAGGGTCACTATGCTCGCGACTGTCGTGAGCCAAAGAAGGTATGCACCCTTGTACTTTTCAGAACTTTACTCTTGTGTCGAGTTCCCGTGTTCTTGACTCGAGTCTAATCCTTTGTGGACTGTGGATTCGGGAGCGACGGACCATGTAGCGAAGGATAGAGGATCCTTCGTGGAATTCCGACGAGTACCAACCGGAACTAAGTGGATCTATGTGGGAAACAACTCCGAGCCGAGGTGAAAGGAATTGGCACCGCCAACCGAACATGCGTGGTGGACGCACTTTGTTCCTTCATGATGTGTGTATGCTCCGAGATTCGTCGGAATTTAGTGTCTGCTTTAATGTTGGTTAGACTAGGTTTTAGTGTGAACTTCTGTAATAGGGGTGTGAATTTGTTTTTGAATACAAATTACTATGGTTGTGGTTATTTTCTTGATGGTTTCATTGTATTAGATATTGATTATGTTAATGCAAATGTGTGTTATTCCCTTATCACGTCTTCTAATACCTATGATAATGATGTGAATGTGTGGCATGCTAGGCTTGGTCACATTGGCCAACAACGTATGAATAGACTAGCCAAAGAGGGCTTGTTGGGCAACATTGAAAAGTCGATTTGCCTATATGTAAGCATTGCCTAGAAGGGAAAACAACACGGAAACCATTTGGGAAAGGGAAAAGAGCTGAATTTCTCTCGCATTTAATTCATACCGATGTCCGTGGTCCAATGAATGTGAGAGGAAGGCATGGGGCTGTTTATTTCATCACATTTATTGATGATTATACTGATTCGGATATGTCTATTTGATTTCTCACAAACCGAAGCAATAAGTTGTTTCAAAAGGTTTATGACCTTGGTAGAAAATCAATTAGACAAGAAAATAAAAGCATTGAGATCCGATCGAGGTCGAGAATATTTATCTGATGAGTTCAGAAAATTATGTGATGAAAAAGGAATAGAAAGACAATTGTCTATTCCGTATACTCCTCAACAAAATGGTGTTGCAGAGAGAAGAAACAGAACCCTACTGGAAATGGTTAGGTCCATGATGGCGCATGCTAACTTACCTATCACCTTTTGGAGTGATGCGTTGTTAATCGCCGCCTATATACTTAACCGTGTGCCTTCCAAATCGTTACTTCCACTCCATATGAGTTATGGACAGGTAGAAAACCGGACTTAAGCTTTCTTAAGCCATGGGGTTGTGCTGCCTACACACATGAGTCCTCTCACAACTTTGGGAAATTGGGTCCCAGAGGAAAGAAGAGTATTTTCATAAGGTACTCGGAACACTCAAAAGGGTATGTGTTCATAGGTGAGCAGGAAAGTGGGAGTATAACTGAGTTTGAATCACGGGATGTCACATTCTTAGAGGATGAATTTCCTAAGAAGGGCGAAATTGGGGAAGATTGTTCCCTATTTGAAACCTTGGATCAAGATAATGACCTTAGTGGAGTTCGTCCAAGTGGGAGTAATATGAGAAGTGATGAATTGAATTCTACTCATTCCCAATTACAACCACTTGATGAGACAAAGATCATTATTACCTAATCCAAGTGGGAGCATGATGGGGAATGATGTGCAAAGTGTACAATCTCCTATACGGCGAACAAGTCGCCAAAGTATTCCCCGTCGACGTTTTGGCATTGAAGGGGAAACTTTTATGGTTGCTCCACAAGATGAAGATGAGCCAAGAAATATTAATGAGGCTCAATTGCCCTAGTAAGGAAAAATGGATTAATGCAATGGAAGAGGAAATGGAGTCAATGAAATCAAACCAAGTCGGGAACCGGTTGATCTTCCTAAAGGACGCAGAGCTATTGGGAACAAATGGGTTCTCAAAATAAAGCGAAAAGCTGATGGCTCAATAGAAAGGCATAAGGCTCGCCTTGTGGCGAAGGGGTATAATCAACAGAAGGAATTGATTATGAAGATACGTTTTCTCCCGTAGTAAGATTTACTTCGATTCGCATTATTCGGCAATTGTGGCTAGTCTGGATCTTGAGTTACATCAAATGGATGTAAAGACTGCTTTCCTCAATGGAGAATTAGAGGAAGAAATATATATGGAACAACCGCTGGTTTCATAGTGAAAGGCCAAGAAGAAAAGTATGTCGACTTTTGAGGTCGATATATGGCCTTAAGTAGTCATCGAGGCAATGGTATATACGTTTTCATAATGCCATAAGGGCATATGATTTTGCGATGATTGATGAGGATCATTGCGTGTATATCAAGAGATCCAAGGATCAATTTGTGATCATATCATTATATGTTGATGATATACTAATTGCCGGAAGCAATATGGAGTTTGTTAATACCGTCAAGAGTTGGTTGTCTTCCAACTTTGAGATGAAGGATATGGGTGAGGCTGCATATATTCTTGGAGTTAAGATTTCAAGAGATCGTTCGAAGAGATCGTTGTCTCTTTCGCAAGAAACCTATATAAATAAGGTTCTTGAACGGTTCCGTATGCATGATTGTAAACCCATAGACACTCCTATTGCAAAGGGTGAAGGGTTGAGCCATAGGCTGTGTCCAAGGACTCCACAAGAAAAGGAACAAATGAAGCATGTTCCTTATGCGAGTGCTGTTGGGAGCTTGATGTACGCTATGATGTGTACAAGACCCGACATATGTTTTGCAGTTGGAATGGTGAGTAGATACCAATCCAATCCGGGTCCAAGACATTGGAAAGCCGTCAAGAGAATACCGAGGTATCCGAAGGGAACCGCTGATTTCAAGTTGAATTACCAAGGGAAGGATCTCGCGACTTGAAGGCTATTCGATGCGATTGGGGAGGAGATTTAGATGAAAGAAAATCTACCTCGGGATATGCTTTCTTCTTCGAGCAATGGCGCCATATCATGGAGCAAAGTAAGAAGCAAACGTGTATAGCCTTATCCACGATGGAAGCTGAGTTCGTGGCATTATCAGAATGTACAAGAAGGAGTTTGGCTTAAGAGATTCTTGGATCATTTAGGTGTTATTGAGAAAGCTGCAAATCCATTATTGGTTAATTGTGATAGCCAAGCAGCTATAGCATACACCAAAGATCCAAAGTATCATGGCAAGACCAAACATATAGATACCAAGTATAACTTTGTAAAAGATATGGTTGCACGAAAGGATGTGAACTTGCAGTACATATCTACGCATAGAATGGTAGCAGATCCTATGACAAAGCCAATACCTAGAGATGTGTTTTGTGGTCATGTAAGATCTCTAGGATTGCGTAGAGTCTGATGTACTGGATTGTAATTTCCCTGAGTTGTTCACATTTATGAAATTTTTGTTTTTCATTGATTAATGCCTATGAATCTTTATGTGATCTTTATGCATCTTAATGCTTAGTGCATTACTTTAAGTTAAGAGGAGTATGTCGGACAGATATAAGATTAGCCCACTCACACGGGTAATCGCCTCTGTTTATTGTGTGATAAATAGGGATGAGACTGTATTTAAGCTTATTATCTAGGTGATAATCGAGAGCTCAAGTTTAAAATACACATGTCGCCTTAACTAAGTGTTAAGATGAGGACATACTAGTTGTGATGTCCGAAAGTAAAATACCCCACATATTTTACTTTATCTGTCTAAGATGCCGATGTGAGTTCGATGGATTTTGTGAATGAGTAGATAGGTGAACTCAAGTTAGACATTGGGTATGTCCGAACTATCATCGTACGGTATTGAACAATATAGACATACGCTCCATGGGAAAGGAGTAAATACCGTAATACGTATTTCATACTACGTATGCATGAGACGACCAATAAGAGTGGCAAAAAGTTTGATCTCAACTTTTATGACGTGTGAGACTCTTGAGGAAAAGAGTTCCTCAATTATGTGTCCCCTCAGGACTCTTACTTATTCTCAAGATTTCTATTTAGTGTTTGCTATCTTAGGATGTTGCCAATGGTCATGGTTGTGATTCGATCTAATGGGACATTTCTAGAAAAGCAAGCTGAACTGAAATTGAGAGTTTGAAGGAAAGAGGAAGATCGATTTTGGAGAATCACATTGTGGTTTTGTATTCACTGGTCGACCAATTATGATTGTCTTTGTGATAATTGTAATTGTGAATACAATGTATATATCATGATTAAAAGAGATCAAGAGAGATATAAATGTGATCGATCGATCTAGGGTACTGCATACTAAATCTACTCGGAGTGTGACGCCCATTATGAGCTGTTATATATTCCTAACAGATGTATAGCAACGAGCTCTCAAAGTATGCTGGTCGCACGGATTATTCACCGATATGAATGTTGAAGAGAGGTAAAGAGAATTCTGTTCGGCCCACCATGTTAAGAGAGAGTCTATGATGGATTATTCTCCGATGGGGCTTAGTAGGCCTGTCCGCCCATGTTGGTTTTGGACCACCATGTGCGAGTGGGAGATGAAGGATTTATTAGTCATTGGGCTTAAGGCCCGTCTGGCTAAGTTGGGCCCAGGAAGCCCGGCCCACGGGAATAAGGCCCGTGGAAAGAAGGGGGTATAAAAGGGAGGAGAGAGAGAGAAAAGACCACCGTTTTGACGTACGTTGTTTTCTCTCCCGCGCGTTCTCTCTCCCGTTTTTTTCCTTCAAAGCACGAACAGTGAATTGCTCGAAGGATTATTGCTTCCTCGGATCGAATTGCTCGGTTTCTCTTCCTACATCAACATCGGTGTTTAATCTGTGGCTAAAAGATACGCTCGAATCTGTGGTGTGCTTTAGGATCGGTGATGCATGTTCGATTTCCCGGGCCTCGCTTCCGCATAGTTTTAGGGGTTTGATTCAGTGTCAAATCATGTTTTCCGGGGATCAGTCATCCCCTTCAGCCTGCAACAGATTGATTTGATTATTGATTCTGAAATTAAATTTGCAGCAAGAAACTTCATCGATTTTGTATAATTAGACATCCTATGATTCAATGGTTTATTGCAAAAAACAATTGTTTTAAAATCCTCAATCTCTCTCCCTATAACTCAATTCAGATGGTGCCATGTATCGACACACGCATATTATTGAATTAACATCGTAACAATGATTTTTTAGTATCAATTATCCAACAATACTGTTTTCTTGACAAAAAAATCATCATAGTATTCAATATATTTGCATTATATAGGTCCTCATGAAGTTTATGTATGAGAATTCACTTCATAAATAGAAAGAGGAACAGTTCAACCCAAAAGAAAAAAAAAAGAAAAGAAAAGAAAAGAAAGAGGAAGTGAAGGAAACGAGGGATATCAAACTGTCCATTTGTTTCATGATTAATTTAACCTTCAAGTACATAATGGTGATCGGGTAGACTCAGAAGGAGGGGTAGGGTTTTGACAGAGTGATTCTAGATTAGTAATTTGGATAGAGGATTGTAACTACAATAATTTTACAATAATTGTCTCTCTCGCCTTTGTTTAATCAACCAGTGAAAAAGATATAATACTCATTATACAAAAATATCCTTAACTTTTTTTATGTCACAAAAAATTATAAATTTCCCAATTGTGATACAATTACACAAATAACTTCAACCTGTTTTTTTTTTTGTTTACATGTTTGTAATATACATATGCTCCTTATTTCAATTACATCAAGAGTATATTTGTGAAATGGATATAAATTCAGTATTTTTTCTAAGTATCACAATGAATAGATTTATCGATTTTAATGACCCAAAAAATATTTGAAATTGTTTGTGGCTTTTTTGCACCAAATTCTAGGGAAAGTCATCATTTTTCTTTATTCTCACCTTTTCCTCCGATCTAGATAGCATAAGATGATCTTAATTCCACACCAGTTTCTTTCTTTATCTTTCAATTCCGCCCCCGCCCGCTTGCCGTAATTTCATACATTTCCAAAGAAAGAGATAGGAGGAAAGATAGAGTTTGACGTGAATCCCTCCGTGACTTCAATCCAATGTCAAGTTTGTCAACCCATGAATGGGCGTGCTTGGGATTCAAAAGACTGTCAACTGAATTTCTATATCGATTTTCACTAGGTCAGGTTAGATTAGATTAGATTAGACTAGACTAGACTAGACTAGACCCTACAACTTCATAACTTTGCATGATTGATTGATGGGCTCTTGCATTAATTTCCACAGCCGCGCTCTAAATTCTGCACCGACTCTTTCTTCGCTTGTCATGACCATCACTTCTTTTGCCTTTGTGTTTTAGGCAAAAGCCTCAAGCCCCCTAAACGCATTCATGACCGACTCCGACCGAATGGAGAGAGAGTCTGCTGCTCTTAAAAAAGACCCTGACTTTTCTACTTTGGATTTTGTGCATGAACACTCCTTTTAACAAAAATGACACGAAATGTGGAGTAATGTGTTATGTATTTTCATTAATCTGTCTATTGTACAAGCCTAATGCTGTATATATAATACAAGAAATAAAAGAAGGAAAGAATACACGTAATATTGTCTTCCTTGAAATATTCTATGCCCTTGATCTGATGTATCATCTACGAGATCGGAATCGCAATTAGGAATCACTCAAGGATCAAAATAAATTCTTTCTCCAACATTCCCCACAAGCTGGCGGCTTATATATGTCAAAGATGCCTAGCTTGCTTTATAAGTATGTGTATTGTCTCTGACATAACGATTTAGTAAAAATGTCTGTAAGCTGCTCCATTGTTTTGATTCCTCTAGTCATAATAATCCCTGCTAGAATTTTTTCTCGAGTAAAATGGCAATCAACTTTTATGTGCTTCGTTTTTCATGAAAAACTGGATTGGTTGCTAATCTAAGTGCGGCATCATTGTCGCAAAATAATTCACTTGCACCATCAACTTGTACACCAAGATCTAGAAGCAATCCTCGCATCCAAACTATTTCACAAACATTTTTGCCATTGCTTAATATTTTGATTCTGCGGATGACAATGAAACTGTTGACCGTTTCTTTGTCTTCCATGAAATCAAGGATTTTCCCAATTTGATGGAAAAACCAATAATGGACCTCCTCGACATCGGGCATGTAGCATAATCCGTATCACAATAGGCCGCCATCTTCATGTTGCAATCACGAGATAAAAGAATTCCAAGTCCTGGACATCCTTTTAAATACTTTACAACCTTCAATGTCGCGTTCATATGAGATTGCTTTGGGTTGTGCATGAATTGACTAAGTATTTCTACTGCATAACATATATCAGGCCTAGTCATGGTGAGATAGATTAATTTTCCAACAAGTCGCTGATATCTTGACGGATCCTTGAGTAGAGGATCTTCATTGGTTGATGGAGAATCAGTATCATACTCAAATGTCATCAATTTAACATTTTGCTTAATAGGTATCATAGCTAGTTTGCATCCTGACAATCCTGCTTATGATATAATTTCTAGGACAAACTTTCGCTGAGTAAGGGAAATTCCTTTTTCGGATCAAGCTCTCTCATTACCAAGAAAATATTTGGGAGGTCTCAAATCTTTAGTATGGAGAGTTGAATGCAAATATTTCTTAAAATGTTGAATTGTGACATCATCATTTCCCATTATCAATATATCATCCACATAAATCAGCAGATAGATTGATGAAGTACCTTTGATCCATGTGAATAGAGCGTAATCATGCTTGGAATGATGGAAGCCTGCACTTGGGAGAGCAGCAGTGAATTTTGCATACCATTGTTGAGAGGCTTGTTTGAGTCCATATAGGGATTTACGAAAACGACATACTCAAGACTCCCCCTGTCTACGTAAACCCTGTGGAAGTTCCATGTATATTTCTTCTTCAAGTTCACCATGAAGGAAGGCGTTGTTGACATCCATTTGATGCAGTTTCCAATTATGAAAGGCAACCACAGACAAGAAAGATCGAATAGTAACTTCCTTAGCAACAGGAGAAAACATTTCAAGATAATCAAAGCATTCATGTTGTGCGAATCCCTTAGTGACAAGACGGGCCTTGTAACCCTCCACAGAGCCATCGGCCTTGTACTTGATTTTATAAACCCATTTGCAGCCAATGAGCTTTCTATGAGCAAGCAAAGGAACAATATCCCAAGTATTATTTTCAGTAAAAGCAAATAATTTGTCTGCCATAGCCCTTCGCCAGCGTCTATCACGTGCTGCGTCCTCACAAGAGGTGGGTTCCCGTTCTTCAAAAATTCGACTAATGCATCAATTATGTTGTGATGATAGTCGACCAAAAGAAACATATGAATATACAGGATATTGTGTACCTGGAGTATCCAAGGTAGGACAAATATAATCTTTTGTCCATGTCGGGGGACAAATTTGTCGTCCTGATCGTCTAGGCTTGTCGGTAGGCATCAATTCGACAATTGGTGATGAGGACCCACTAATGCATGGTTGTGACGATGAATTGTTCAAATAACAGGAAGAGATAGGCGATTCAGCCAAAGTGACGGAAGATCCAGGATTTGGTGATGTAGGAGATAAGGTGGCCAATGGCTGCTCAGACGACAATCTCTCAAGTGCAATTAAAGCATATTGCGGTGTCATGGGAATATACTCTATTGATAAGAATTGCCGATGATCTAATGTAGATGTCAATGGCTCATGTGGAGACCTCGTTTTTTGGATGGGGAATATATCCTTATGGAAGATAACATCCCGGCTAACAAAAAAATGACTGTAGATGTTTCCATAACCCGGTAACCCTTCTATAGAGTAGGATATCCCATAAAAACACATCGAAGAGCTCTAGGATCCAATTTATCTTTATGGCCCACATTTGTCACATAGCAGAGACAACCAAAAACTCGGAGATGATCAATATTTGGTTGTTTCTCAAAAAGCATTTCAAATGGCGTGCACCCATTAAGAATTCTAGTTGGCATGTGATTAATTAAATAGGCTGCCGTGACCACACAATCTCCGCAAAAATTTTCAGGAATGGAAGCTTAATATTTTAGTGCTCAGGCTACTTCAAGAAGGTGTTGATGCTTGCGTTCTACAATCCCATTTTGTTGGGGGACTGTATATACAAGAACTTTCATGAAGTACTCGGTAGCGAAAAATTCGCATCCATTATCCGTGTGAATTCTTTGAATAGGTTTATCAAATTGAGCTTTAATCATGGAGAAGAATTTTGATAGATAAGAAAAAGTTTGGCTCTTGGATTGCATGAGAAACACCCAAGTAGCACGAGAATAATCATCCATGATGGTGAGGAAGAATCGAGATCCATCGTGATGTGGAATGTGATAAGGACCCCAGATGTCCATATGAACTGAGGAAAAGAAGTCAGTGGCCCGAGTAACACTAGTTGGAAATGGTGCTCGTGATTGTTTTGCCAAAGGACATATTTTGCAATTAGGACAAGGGAAACGAGCACTATGTCCCAAACGTTTATGAGAAAGAGAAATTTTATTACTAGCAGCAGCATTACATGAAATGCTTGCATTCAATAAATTAAAATTTCTTGGAAAGTTGATTAAAAAATATAACCCTTCTGTCATACTACCCAAGCCCATCAGTTTCCCAGTCGAAAGGTCTTGAAAGAAACAATTTTTGGAATTGTAATTGGCACGACAAGAATTATCTTGACAAACTTTGGAAATTGATATGAGATTGAATTCAAATTCAAGGATATAAAGAACATTATTAAGAGTAATATGTGGGCTTAAGTGGAAAGTACCAACTTTTGTGACATCGATGATATTCCCATTTGGGAGACGAATCGATACGGGAGAATGAGATTTTTTTATGAATATCAGAAAATAAGCACTCATCGCAAATTATGTAGTCACGAGCGCCAGAATCAATAATCCATGCATCAACTGAAATTTTGGGATCGCATAATGAAGTACCTGAGAAATTTCTTGATTTATCGACTGCCTTTAATTGACTCAGTGCCTTCATGATATGCTGATACTAATTTTGAGTGATTGGTTGATGAGCTCTATCAATTCCTGATATCTGATAAACATAAATTTATTTTTCTCTTTTCTCTTTGTCAGCGGGCTTTCCATGTAATTTCCAGCATGTTTCAATGGTATGATGTGGGCGTCGACAATATTCACAATACTTACCCTTAGATTTAGAATTTTGTGCCCTTCCTTTTTGTGATACAAAACCATTTGATCCGGTCCTGCAAGACCCATCCAATCCGCGCCCCTACTTAATATCTATGGCACCCCTCGATGGCCCCCGATCCGTTAGGGTCGCCACAGTTCGCTTACCTTTCACTTCCCTTATTAACATGTCACTCTGATACCATTTCAATTGCAGCGGGTTCATACAACCTGGGGGTTTACATTTTTTTTTTAATCGGTCCCTTGTGCAATTTAAATACGGAAGCACATCCAACAACTCCCTTCCCTATATTCAGAAAAACGATGCACACCTACTAAACACTTATAAGTAAAAGCCGTACACTTTTATTCACTTAACCAAGATGGACATCATTCATCGGTACATCAAAATACCATAGTTTTCTATACTAGGCTATACTTCAAAAGATGACCGACATCTCTTCCAACAGTCGTATACTTAAAGTCCATCGATCAGTGTCGACATCCAAAAGTTCCTTCCTTTGCTATCCTCCTCCTCGCGGTCATATCCAACCACTCAATCCATCTACTAATCTGAAATGTTGGTCCCCAAAAGGGGTGAGTACAACCATTCAGCAGGTAAAGGAATTCAATAACCACTCAATGCATCATACAAGTCATACATGTATTACAGACATTACCTACCTTGAAGCCATGCATATACTATCATGCATCAATCTCATAATCATATACATTTCATCATCATCATGACATCATCACATCACACATGTCATCATCATCATGGCATCATCATATCATACATGTCATCATGCCATATCATATATCATCATCATCATCATCATCATCATGCATATCATCATGCCATATCATATATCATCATCATCATCATCATGCATATCATCATGCCATATCATATATCATCATCATCATCATCATCATGCATATCATCATGCCATGGGTGATCATGATCATATCACATCACATATTATCATCATTGTTTAATTTCCACTTTTAACTTTCAATTTGATCACCACATCACCCATTCCTCAAATCATCAATTTCATCATCCCCTCGGGCAAAGACCTCTGAGGCTTCCGGCATTCAGCCATTCTAGGCCACCGGGCATCCGGCCCCCCACATTTTGGGTATCTCGCATCCCAACTGGCATCACGAGGCATCCCCCTGGGCACAAACCTCCAGGGCTTCTGGAATTATGTACCGACATACTACCAGGCCTCCCCTGGAATTACGTACCGTATACCACCGGGCATCCCGACACTCCTGGGGCCATCCGGCAATGTATCTCTATACATTCCGGGCATTATCATCCACCACAACCATCTCCTCATTTAACATTATTCATGTTTACCAATTTCGGTCTGAATTTAGCATGGCATATGATGTGATGTCAACAAGTCATATTCGGCATGGAATTTATACATGCTTCTCAATTCAATGTCATGCATACATCAAGATCCCATCACACATACTACATGGTGAAATTATTTATAAATTATAATTCATGGAATTTATGCCAATTAAAATAATCCATTTATCATGCCCTTTTTCATTTATTTAAATTCCAGCTTATGTCATTTTCAAAAATATTAAATTTAATTGTTTATATAATCTCAAAAATCATAAAATTAAGGCAAGTAATAAATAGGACAATAGGATAATGATTTCATGCTAAATACACGGCCAATGAAAAATCCACACAAATCCATAATTTACTCAAAACAGCATGTAATTTTCGGATGAAAGCAGAATGCACAGTCTCCGAAGAAATTCGATTAAAATATCCATCTGACCTCCAAAAATTACAAAATTTTACTGAGTCATAGCCAAGATATTTTCGTACATTTTTCATGCATACTTCTAAGTCAGATTCTTTCTATATTATTTTCTACAGTCACACGAAGCTTCTGGATCCATCACCGAAATGTCTAGTGTACGTTTCCTCCGAAATACTGAGTATTTACCCACTTATTCTTCTTCATTTCCTCTGAAATTTGGATATGTTATACATCAAGATGTTCTCTACAAGTTTCGTGAGAGATCCAAGTCAAATATCCAGAGTATAGTCGTCATTTAGGTCCATGAAGTCTCGGGTGTCCTGTAATACATCTCCAGAATTACCGTCTTCAAGATCTAGTTGATTTACTAGGTTATACTTGTTCATTTCACTTCAAATTTGATTATGTTGTATTTTAAGATGTCCCCTACAACTTTCATGAAGAAATCAAAGAGATATTCTTAGCACAAATCAACATGCAACCACAAATCCAACAAGAGGTCAGTAAAATCTTTCCAGATCTGAGGTCTCCGTAGGATGAGAGTTTAACCCTCAAATCTCCATCATTTTCCACGAAATTTTAGTATGTTGTAGTACAAGATGTTAGCTACAACTGTCATGAAGAAATCGAAGCCAAAGTCGGACTCTAAACACACATGCAAGCTCAAACAACATTCTGACGCACACGGTACGAGCAAGAACAGTCATGCCATTCAAGAATAAGCCAACCATACCTCGGTTTTTCTCACTTAAACACCCAAAAATTCAACATGAAAACAACATACAAACATGCAAGAGAAGCTAGAGGACTCCCACTTGCCTCTAGACCACATGAACAGCAGCACACCGGCGACGGACAAACGGCGTGCAGGCGGCGACGACTCCTCCTCGGCTCCTCCTCCCTCTTTCTCTCGAAATCTCTCTCTCTCTCTCTCTCTCCCTCTCTTGGCCGAACACGCCACTCTCTCTCTCTCCCTCTCTCTCTCTCTCTCTTTTGGATGCTTATATATTGCATGCATTCTAGGTTTGTATGGGGGACACTTGTCCCTAAGAAGGAGACAAGTGTCTCCTTGGTTGAAGACACTTAGAAGCCATGCGGCTCCCCACTCCTCCCCTCCATTTGTCGGCAGCCCAATGGGCTTCATGGGCCGGGCTTATGGCCCACTTTAGGCCCATCTCACTTGGGCCTAAAGCCCAAACTTAAATGGCCCAAGTTTATTTTATTTTATTTTTATAATATATCTTAATCATCATTTAAATAAATATCTATTTGCATAAATAATAAGGCCATTAAACTTATAATCACAAATCCATAAATCCCAATTTATAAAACACATGGCCAATGATAGAATTTTCTTTCCTATCACATAATTATCCCTTAAAAGCTTGGCCATATATCTTATTGCAAATTATGGATTAAATGGCTATAAAACAACTTCATGGTACTTCCATTACCTATTCGTAGACTTTAATGTAATTAGAGGTCATTATAAATTTTGGGATGCCACAATATCTGAGCCGTCAGATCGGGATAAGTGCTGGCCGTCTGATCTACACCTACGTCTTTGATCTCCACCATCAGTGCGGGAGAGAAAAGAGCCATGCGATCTATGGCTCTGATCTTGGCCGTTGAACAGCAATTCTTTAGGGTTTAGATGACCTTCTTCTTCCCAGCAAAGATGATTCGCGGCAAGAGGTCCCCCGAAGCTCTAACCCTGATGTGATGGTCGGAAACCACCACGAGATCAGTCCGAGAGTCTCGCCGATGCAACCAGAGCCACGCCCTCTCCTCCTTTCTCATATCTCGTGGCAGCAAGCCGCTGGTTTTCTTCTTGAACAGCTAATTGGAAAATTTGTCCAAGTGTAAGTATGGGATCCATCGCAAGAATCTGCGAGTGAAAAGGTATGTAACTTTCGTTTAGGGTTAGAAGAAACCGAGTTGTCTTCTCCCTCTCCTTGATTTTTCGTCATTGTTGAAGGGTCCCCTCCAGCCATTCAAGTTGTTCTCCAGTGGCTTCAAGTTCATTCCATAGTGCTAAGAGATGATTAAAACAAGTGGTAACCGAGAGGTTCCCTTGTTTCGTTTCCGAGAGGGCTTGGGTGAGAGCAATTTTTTTAACTTGATCGAGTTTCCCGTACATTTCCCGAATGTTTTCCCACATGACCTTCAAGCCTTCGGTCGGTGGAAGTCTGACCACAACCTCGGGGGCCACACAATTTCCGATCCAAGTGAGAACGAGTTGGTTGCATTTGTGCCAATGTCGTCGCATTTGATCGTTGGCCTGGAAAGGGACGGTTCTATCGATGAACCCATCCTTATCCTTGATTACGAGGACTCGCCAGAAGTCTCTCGCCCAAGAAGAATAGTGTTCGGGTCCGTTGAGTTGAAGCAAAATCAGCCGTAGCTCCGGCCCATCTGCTGGTGATGTGTAAAGAGGGTCTCTTGGTTCTGGTCGGCCACTGATGGCCGGAAAGACAAACGGTGCAAAGCCGGGTTGAGGACCTGGGTAGGGATTTGTCCCTCTCGGGTCTGATTCGGGTCTGTGACCCGGTGAACTCGGGTCTGGATCTCTATTTGGGTGGAGCCCCAAATTGGTCTCCTGTCTAGGTGGGCTGTAACCCACCTACTGCTGATTGAGACCGTTAGCCCATGGGCCCTAAACTGGAATCCATGGCATGAATTGCCATTGAGCAGGCGAAGGGAGATATGCCGTGATTGGACCAGGTGCTGGAGCAGACTCTCTCTCTTCATATGCTTGATCTATCTGTTCAGATGTTTGGTTGGACGACTCCTCCCCTGTAGGTAGGGTCGGATCTTGGCCATCTTTGTTGATTGGATTCTGCATACTGAATAAAACCGAATTCCAACCCGAGGTGCTAATCTGTTTTGCAAGATATGATTTGCAACAACAAACTAGAAGACGATTGGGGGCAACTCAGAAGACTTTTTGCGGAAGCTGAGTCAGAACCGTTTTGGCTCTGATACCATGACACGAAATGTGGAGTAATGTGTTTTGTATTTTATTAATCTGTCCATTGTACAAGCCTTATGCTGTATGTATTATACAAGAAATAAAACAAGGAAAGAATACACGTAATATTGTCATCCATGAAATATTCCATGCCCTTGGTTTGATGTATCATCTACGAGATCGGAATCGCAATTAGGAATCAATCAAGGATCAAAATAAATTCTTTTCTCCAACAAAAATTTTTAAGAAAATATTGTAACTACCTATAGATTATTACTCTTGTGTCGCGTGTAACTCACGTATGAAAGATAAAGATATTTTTATATTAAGTATACTTAATAATCGTTTTGAAAGGGCTCCCCAACCATTTGGTTTTTTTAAAGTACTTTTGACACTTTTTTTCAGTAAAGAGGTTTTTTTAGTGCCTTAAAGACACCACAAGTATCCAAATTGGAGGAATCAATGTTCAAAACCTGTTTAAAAACATTGAAGAGTGAAAATAGATTCTCTTTTTATGATGTAATAAATAGAAATGCCAAGTTTCAAAACATAATTAATTATGTCTTATCAAATGTCTAGGGATACATTGAAAATCCTTAAAAAATAATACATCTAGTTCGATTTAGTCTTTAGGGTTAATACCACAAGAAACTTCAAATTGTAACTATTGTGATAAAAAATGCCCCAAACTTTTTTTGTATCATTAAAAATCCTCAACTTATCCATTGGGACACAAATGGCCTATAAAAAAACCTCCAACTTATGTCGGGATGGAGTTGAAATAAATGATATATATATATGTCACACATTTATAAATTTAAATATTTTTGTGATGCAAAGAGAAAAAATTTTAAGTAATTATTTCACAATTACACTTTTTGTGGCACAAAATAAATATTTGAGTATTTGTGTCATAACCGATATAGTTTGAGCTCAAACTATAAAAACCCTTTAGTGTCATGGAAGCATTGCCCCCTAGGGAGTATGAGCCACACTCTAATTATATATATATATATATATATATATATATATATATATATCACACATTTATAAATTTAAATATTTTTGTGATGCAAAAAGAAAAAATTTTAAGTAATTATTTCACAATTACAGTTTTTGTGACACAAAATAAATATTAGAGTATTTGTGTCATAACTGATATAGTTTGAGCTCAAACTATAAAAACCCTTTAGTGTCATGGAAGCATTGCCCCTTAGGGAGTATGAGCCACACTCTAACAAAGCTTGGTTGTCTACTAGGTCAATTCGCATACAATTCATAACATGACCTATCTTTTATTCAATGCAAGTATGATATTCCTAAATAAAATTTCATTTACAACTAAATGTAGAGAAACATAGTAAGGGTGCATTTGGGAACACTTTCCCAAAGTCCCTGGGTAAATGCAAATATTGTTTGACAAATTTTTTGGAGACTTTTAGGAAAACATAATTACATTTCTAAAGGTCCTTAAAAGTATTCAAAGGTGGTTTGGAGTGCTGGCATTCTCGAAATGCAAGTCTTAGATTTAACAATATTTTTAATTCACTTTTGCTTTGTTCATCTTCCTCGCAGTTTACATAGAGGAGTTGGACAAAGGTCGATGAATGCTACCTTGGGTTGCGTAACCTAGGCAATGGTGCGAGCCAAGGCCATAGTCACTTGAGGTCACACAACCTAGGTGATCGTCACCTGAGCCCACATGAGTCCAAGCTATCGTAGGACCTCAAGCTATGTTGCTTGGGGTTCTGTGACCTTAGGTGAGGTTGCTAGCAGCTAAATCTATCCTGTTGGGAGTTGATATGTGCCAGATCTGGCTTGTCGGTGACTCATCAAAGGCCTTAGCTTCATTGGCAAATGTTTGACCATTTAAGGGAAAAAAAAGAAAAAGCTAGCAAAAATCCTTTACAAATTATAGTTCTTTTTTTTTTTTTTTCCAAATGGCATTTAAGTTGAATTGCTTTACGATGTGTTTTAAATTATATTTTACCATACGCTATTTACATTTTGGAAAAACCGTTTTACTGAAAGTCCTTTGCATTTCCCCCTTGACTTTTTCTCAAAGTGGTTGCAAATGTACCCTAAGAGTGCGATTGCAAGATTATGCAAAATCAGTATTTTGTGCGAATATAAGATTACGCAAAATCAGTATTTTGGTTTAGAGGTCAGGTTTCATTGTTATGGACTAATCCAATCCATAGTTTTCTTATGAAATGCATGAGAGGTCTTTGGGCAACAAATTTAGGTGTCGATACCGACCAAAAAAAGATGTAATGGAGAATTCGAGCGTGAGGGATACTGACCAAAAAAAGATGTAATGGAGAAAAGGTTGATTCCAGTGACGCGTGGCTCAATCATTGTGGTGGGATGTTTATTGCTGCATCTTATGGTCTACAAAGTTTGTTAGCTGAGAAATGGGAAGTTCATGATGTTTTTAACTTAGCTGGAGCCGGTTCGACCACTGCTTCAACATTTTGTTTGATCTGAAAAGAATTTCTTCCACGCTTAAGATATTGTCCATAAATTGTTATGTTGTAGCCTACAAAATCAATTAATCACAATTCTTGATACTGTTAAATAACTGATGCTAAACGAAGAATGAGTTTTTCTTTTTCTTTTCTTTAGTTTGCGTTAGTATTAGGATCACTAATGTGCCTTGCAACTAATGTCGCCCTTGGTGCAGCTCTTGGAGGTGCAGTTGGCTTTCCTCTTGGTAAGTGTAAGATAGACACCACATCAAAAAGACTTTATATTAAGCTTTGCTTGTATTCTGCGCTTCTTTATAGTCAACGCGATGTCGTGATCAAGAGTCAAATTAGTTAGTCAAGAAACAAGAAAAGAAAGTAATCTCTAACAGGCGACAGTTGCACCTTTTAAGCCAAGAGTTACGTCCCTTCTACTCTACAGACAATAATGGTAGTTGCATACCCTTCTCCTTTAGGAAGCATTGCATCGTATTAAATTATGTCTTGGACTTAAGCATGTGTACATAACTCAACCTGATTGAAGGATACCGGTTTATTCATCCAAATCGTTGAGGAAGAAATCCCACAACGGATTAGAATATCTCTTTGAAGAAGTTTCCTAATTTGCCTAAAGGAAGCCCAAGGGGCACACAAATATAGCATCTGTGGAGATCCGTATTTTCAAGAAAGGATCAGAACATTCACTTGTGCCGTTGAGAATTTGTTTTGGTCTTTTCCAAGGATCGACCAAAACAAATACATGTTGGCCGCATATATCTTTCCCTTCTAGTCGCACACTAAAGGACATGGATTTCGTGGGTTTTGTTAAGATTTCCAGCCGTTACTTGAAGTGTAGAAGAGACTCACAAAGAAGTGACGTGTTTGAACACTGACATTTGTGTTGAGTTATACATACAATTGAGTAATATATGTTGGAGAAAACTTCCTTATTTGTTTTGAAACTGACAAAACGAATCTATCAGTCTAGTATGAAGATTTGCAAACTCTTTCATCAAAGTCTGAAGATCGCTAGACCGCCAGACTCACGATTTAAAGTCTGCCCTCATTGACAGTTTATAGACCGACAAAGAAGACTTATCCAGAATTAAGTGTTTTTTAAGGATTTGTTTCGAGCGGCTAAAGAAGATCCCACGACTGGAGATAGCATCTCAAGATCTATTATTTGTTTTGAAATTAATTTGGGTAATTTAAATCCATTGATTGGCGAAACATACTTGAAAGGTTCTACTTATGTAAACCTACATCCTGATTGTATGGGCGAGCAGGATTGGTGGGCTATCATCACATTTCTTAAGTAACTCGAGATCTTCCTAATTGATTCTGTCTAACGGGTAGATTTGAAGAACTCCTTTGAAATGTGCCAACGGTTATGAAAGCATGGAGGAGTATATAAGAAAGATGCTCTAGTTATTCATGTGTGTGTGCGATAGATAAATTCCAAAGTCTGAAGCTCCTATTTCTTTGCTGATTCAATTGTTGAGCGTAAATTTGTACTCAAAAAAGAGTTTAAATACTTGAGAGACCTTGAGGAAGTGTAGCAAAGTCTCTACACCATGGAATCAAGGACGTGATATTGTAACGATTCTTTTTAATTCTTAGTGAAATCCAGCCGGTGGGCTGTCAGTGTGGGAGAGTGGACATAGGCTTGGATTAAGCCGAACCACTATAAACTCTGTGTTCTTATTCTCTTCCCCGAATCTCTTTATTTTGTTCATAATTCTATTTAACTGCTAAAATTTGATCTTGCTCAAAGTCTGCTACTATTTAGACTCAAGTTAAAAGTAAAGGTTTTCACTATATTTTGCAGAATCTATTTTTACATCTATTCACCACCTCTAGGTGTTCATACTAACACTTTCAATTGGTATCAGAGCATGTGTACTCATTTAAATTGAAGTGTTTTTACTTCAGAGTTAACGATCCATGGCTAGTATGTTGGCTCTAGGTTTGGTTGAAGGGCAAAGCAACACCGGACCACTTTATTTTGATGGAAAGGAATACAATATATAGAAAAACAAGATGAAGGCATTCCTAAAATCAAAAGATTCTCTAGAATGGGATGTAGTAGACAAATGAATTATTCCTAAAGTTACAACAGCCTCAGAAAGGGAAAAAGAAGTTGTTGAGACTAGCGAAATGACTTAAAAAGAAATAACCAAGAAACAAGCTCTTGATGCAAAAGCAATTTATTCCTTATATTGTGCATTATCTCCTACTGAATATAACAGAATATCTTCTTGTGAAATAGCTAAAGAAGTTTGGGATAGGCTCGATCAAGTGAAAAAAGCCATAATCAATATTCTGCTTAGTCAATATGAAGCCTTCAAGATGAAATTAGAAGAATCTATCATCGACATGTTTAGTCGTTTTACAGAAATTGTGAATGGTCTTGAGTATCAAGGTCAACCAATCTCTGGACCCATGAAGATTAACAAATTGCTGCGTGGACTTTCAAAAGATTGGAATCACGTAAAGACCTTAATAAGGGAGACACAAAGGATTATGCCACTTTCCGTTGATGAATTGGTCGTCACTCTTCAATCTTATGAAGTTGAGCAAATCAATGAAGATGAAGATCTCAAAGGTAAAAAATCCATTACTTTAAAATCTAATGACGACCCTAATGTTACAGATTCTGAAGATAATATGGACGATGAAGAGCTTGCTCTTATGATAAGAAGGTTCGGAAAACAAAATAAAAAGGGAAGAAGATTCAATTGGAAGAAACAAAGTTCTCAAAAGTTTCACAATAAATCAGCTGTGGACGATGAATCCAAAAAAAATGTAATTTATTTTGAATGCAAGAAAAATGGACACATCAGACCCAACAGTCCCTGCTGAAGAAAAAGAAAGGAAAAGCTGAGAAATACAGAAAGGCACTCATAGCATAAACTTGGAGCGATACTGAATGCGGAGAGAGTGATGATGATTATGCTAATATTTGTTTAATGGCAAAATCAGAATCAGATTCAGACTCTGAGACAGATACAGACTTAGACTCAGACAATGAAATCGAGGTCACTATCAAGAAAAATATTAAATGATACTTGGATAGTGGAGGCTCAAGACATATGACAGGAGACTCAAGTTATTTCATAAAGCTTATACAAGTTAATGGTGGAAAAGTTTCTTTTCGTGGAAATAACAAAGGAAGAATTGTTGGATGCAGAACAGTAATTATTGGAAGTCTCGCAATCAATAACATTTCCTTAGTGGAAGGACTCAACTACAACTTGCTGAGTATTAGCCAACTAAGTGACACATGTTTCAAAATCAATTTTCAAGAAGGAACATGTTCGGGAACCAGTAAAGACTTCTCTCAGACTTTCATGGGGTGAAGACATGGGAACATCTATCTTTTGGATATCAAACCAGAAAAATCCCAATATCTAATTTCAATTCAAGAGGAAGCTAATCTCTAGCATAGGAAACTTGGTCATATCAACATGGAGCAAATAACCAAGATCTCTGCAAAAAAGCTTGTTCGTGGACTACCCAACCTAACATACCAAAAATCTGAATTATGCACACCATGTGTGTTAGGAAAACATGTTAGAAATTCTTTCAAACTAATAAATCAAGTTTCCCCTAATCGTGTATTGTAGTTCCTACATATGGATCTCTTTGGACCAACTGGGACTCAGAGCATTGGTGGAAAAAAATATTGCCTAGTAATAGTGGATGAGTATTCACGTTTTACTTGGGTATATTTCCTAGCAAATAAGTCTGAAACTTTTTCTTATTGTATAAAGTTTGCTAAGAAAGTACAAAATGAGAAAGCGTATGTTATTTCAAGTATATGGACAGATCATGGAGGTGAGTTTGAAAATCAAGACTTTGCTAAATTCTGTGATGAATCTGGTTTTCAGTATATGTTCTCCTTTCCATACACTCCCGAACATAATGGAGTTGTGGAAATGAAAAATAGATCGTTACAAGAAATCGCTAGAACACTTTTAATTAAAAGCAACATTTCTTCTCGTTTTTGGGCTGAAGCGGTTTCTACATCATGTTATATTATTAATAGAGTCTTTTTAAGACCTATTCTCAAGAAAACTCCCTATGAGTTGTTCAAAGGAAAGAAACCAATTGTTTTATATTTTCATGTGTTTGGTTGCAAATTTTTTATATTAAAAAATGCAAATGATCAAATTGGTAAGTTTGAAGAGAAATCAGATGAAGGCATCTTCCTTGGATATTCAACCACCAGTAAAGCTTACAGAGTATACAACAAAAAGACTCAATCTGTGGAAGAATCAATGAATGTCAAATTTCAAGATCAATCGATCCAAACTCAACCTGAAGAATCTGAACCTGCTCCAGACTCTACAAAGTTTAAATCCCCAGAAGCAGCTTAGACTTTAGATGATCATCAAATGAAGAAAAAGATCAGCAGTTTGTCAGACCAACTAACAACTGGAAGCACAAGTTTAGTCATCCCAAAGAACTCATTATTGGTGACATTGATGAAGGGATTCGTACAAGATCTGAAAAGCGTGAAGAGTCTAGCACCGTGGCTCTTATTTATGAAATAGAACCCAAAAGCATAGAAGAAGCTTTAACTGATGAAAGCTGGATTGAAGCTATGCAAGAAAAACTTAGGCAATTCAGTATTAACGATGTTTGGGAATTGACTTCTAAACCAAAAGCTAAATCTGTTATTGGAGTCAAATGGGTTTTTAGGAACAAGATGGACGAAAAAGGAAAAATTATAAGGAACAAAGCAAGACTCGTGGCCAAAGGATATACGCAAGAAGAAGGGATAGACTATAATGAGACTTACGCACCATTTGCAAGGTTAGAAGCAATTAGATTATTACTTACTTTTGCTAGTTATAAAAATTTTAGGTTATTCCAAATGGACGTCAAAAGTGCATTCCTAAATGGATTTATCCAAGAGAAAGTCTATGTGGAACAACCTCCCGGTTTTGAAGACCCAAAGAAACCAAACTTTATATTTAGACTGAAAAATGCGTTATATGGTTTGAAGCAAGCACATCGAGTTTGGTATGATAGGTTAAGTAAGTTCTTAATTCAAAATGGCTTTATTAAAGGTAAAGTAGACACTACTTTGTTTATCAAAAGAAAAAGTAAAAACTTTTTACTTGTTCAAATTTATGTTGATGATATTATTTTTGGATCAACTAACCAAAATCTGTGCAAGAAATTCTCTAAGTCTATACATGATGAATTCGAAATGAGCATGATGGGTAGACTATCATTATTTCTCGGACTACAAGTAAAACAATTGAAGGAATGGACTTTCATTCACCAAGAAAAATATGTTAAAGAACTTGTTAAAAAGTTCGGTTTGGAGAATTGCAAAAGGTCTGATATATTAATGTCAAGTTCTTCAAAACTGGACAAAGCTGAGGGAGGAAAGAAAGTTGACCAGAAGTTGTACAGAAGTATCATTGGTTCACTTCTTTATCTTACTGCCTCTAGACCTGACATCTTGTTGAGTGTTTGCATTTGTGCCAGATTTCAATCAGATCCCAAAGAATCTCATCTAAGTGTTGCCAAACGCATTATCAAATACGTTGCAACAACCTCTAAATTTGGTCTATGGTATCCTAAAGAAGGAGACTTTACTCTCCTTGGATACTTAGACACAAATCTAGCAGGATGCTAGAGGTGATAGAAAGAGCACCTCGGGCACTTGTCAATTGCTTGGTAGCAGGACTGTATTTTGGTTTTCAACGAAGCAAAGTACTGTAACTCTCTTAACAGCAAAAGCAGAGTATGTGACTCTTGGAAGTTGTTCTCAAATCTTATGGATAAAACAATAGCTAAGAGACATTGGAACTGAAGATTCATGCACGGAGATCAAATGTAACAACACTAGCACGATTAATCTCACCAAGAATCCAATTCTTCATTCAAGAGCAAAGCATATAGAGATTTGACATCATTTTATCAGAGACCATGTTCAAAATGGAGAAGTATTGATTCAATTCATTGACTCAAAGAATCAGCTAGCGAACATATTTACAAAATCTCTGGAGAAAAGTCAGTTTGAGTCTATTCGTTCCAAACTTAATATCTTAAAGTCTGAAGAAACTCAAACTCAGGGATAAAAGTCTATATATGCTCAGACTTAGAAGATCAAGGATCACGACTATAAGTTATTTCTGTTTTAGAAATTTATCGTTTGGATAAAATTTTGAAAAGGTACGATTATCTATTAATCTACAATTGATTGATGTTATCTTTCCAAGTTTTTGTAATTATAGCAATCATTCCTTTTCAAAAAAGAAGTTATTTTTTTGAAATGACAGTTATCTATTTTCAAAAAGGCAATTATCTTTTTGAAAATGCATTTTCTATTCTTTCCTTTACGACGATCCGTATACCCCGTTTTGATTGCCTTTTATACCGATCGTCTTCTTCACGAACCCTAGAAGCAAAAAACTTCACTTTCTTACTTTTTCTCTCTAGTTTAATCCTTAAAGTTATAATCTTTCTCGCGAATCGAGTTTGGAAACTCTCTCAAAGACTGTGATAATGGCTTCCCAAAGAAAGCCGTCAAGGATTGCAAGCAAGGGACCACAGCATATGTGTGAGGGTCCTACGCATTTTGACCTGACCAAAAGAAGGAGAATCTCTAAGGCATCAATAGAGTCCACAACATTCTCAATTACGCCATTCTCCTCAGGCTCGACCATAGGATGTTCAGCAACAACAAGCGGAGGAAGAAATTATTGAGGATGCCGAACCATTAAGAGCTCAAAAGCTTGCTTTCACCTTCAAACTCTACTCTGCCTTGAAGGTTGGAGGTACTCCCTTGAACTTTATCGAAGAATTTTTGAAAGAAAAGGGGTATCGAAATGAAATCCATTTTTTACGAATGATGGAACGTTTGGGAATTGCTCTTGTGGGCTCGGCAGAAAGAGCTTTTGCGAATATCCCAAGTGATCCACGTGTTGGAGGACTTAGTCAACCTGATGGAAATGGTGATGAAAAGATGTTCACTCATTTTAAGCCTAGAATGGGTGTTGCGGCGAATACTCGAGGAAAAAGGGTAGATCTGTTTCGTTTTGAGGAACATAAGTGACTTTATTCTAAATTGCTAAAGCGAGGGGTGATGAACTCAAGGAGTGTGGATTTTGATTTTCTTGACTCTCTAAACGTGAAGTTGCGAGAGAAATTTACTTTACTTCAACTTGAACGATTTTGCTTTGAGACAACAGTGGCTTATCCATAACTTATTACGTACTTTTATTCAAATCTAAGCTTTTTAGATGCGAATAGATTTTTCTTCAGTGTTAGAGACTAGGATTATGTGGTTGATATTGACACTTTGGCTGATGTGATTGGAGTAGAGAGAGGGATATTCCAATCAATTAGTGTGTCTATTGTTCGTGCGACTGTGGAGCTTGTTCGGGATGGAATGGCAGAAGGTCGAATTTCGTACTTAAGGATGAATGCCTCAAATGTCTTGCTTCACAAGATTATGATTAACTGTCTTAGACCCAAATCGACATCAAAGACTTACGTCTCCAATTTAGAAGCAGAGCTGATGTATGCTATCAATGCTGGTAAAAAGTTCTCTTTGTCAAACACTATCATGTTTCACATGTATAGATCAATGGTGAAGGACGAGGACCAACTTCCTTATTCAGCACTTGTTACTCAGTTATTCAGACATTTTAATATTTAGCCTCCCAAAATTTTGTGTGTTCGAACCTATGATCAAATGGTGGTGGGACTGAAGATGGTTTCAAAAATGCGTCTAAATGAGCTAAACAAGGCTTTAGAGAGATTTAAGGAGAAAACCCCTGTCAAGACTCGTCAAGACTCTATGACTAAAAAATGGAAAGGCAAGGAGCCGAAAATAGCTCCATCCAAGTGACGCGACCTCTTTTTTCTCGACGCCCGATCGAGGTGGGCGCCTTGCGGAGGCTAATGGTTTGGCTAGGTCTATTTTAGCCTGGACTCTACCAAGTCCACCAATTCGCGACTAAATGGTTCAAATTTTTAACCTGTAAGTCAATTTTAAAACGGAGTTGCCACTAATCAGTTTGGGTTGGGTCGATTAGAAACCCAAGCGAAATATCGGGAGAAATACTCGCTCAGCGCAACCAAAGAAGTTAGGATCGGGGACTTGATTACATTAGTTAATCACTAATACCCTTTCAGTATCTAATCTTGTTTAAACCTTAAGGCCTTTTGGATGTTTGAGGGATTTTCCATGCATTTGTGGAGAAAAACATTTTTTTGTGTGTCATTTTCTCATTTTTTTGACGTAAAAAGCATTTTTTTAAAGATGTTTTTGGTCTTTTTTCGAAAATATAAATCGTTTTTGACTTTTTCTGATTTTTTTGGCCTTTTTTTAGGAAAATATGATATTTTTATATTTTTATTTTTTGGAAAATAAATTATTTCTTGATTTTTTAATTAAAATATTATATTATATTATATTATATTATATTATATTATATTATATTATTATAAAAACAAACCGGGTCGGGTTCCCGGGTTGGGACTGACCTGGTTCGCGACCCACGAGACCTGACCCGGTTTTCAGCCGCAACCCGATTCCTAAAACCCTACCCAAATTCGTGACCTGTTTTTATCTCGTCAACTTGACCGCACGTAACCCTCGAGATTTGGCAACCCATGACGTTGAGGTGGGGACGTCACCGGGTGATGACTCGACGGCGATGACGCGGCAGATGGCGGCTAGGGTTTCGGCAACGATGACGAGCAGCTACTGGATTCTCGGGGAGAAGGTAGAGCGACAGTGGCGATGCGAGCAAGCATGGCTGTTACCTGGCTGCAACAATGGCATGTTGTGGCGACGAACGGTGGCGGCAATGACGACGGGGCAGCGACAACAGCCCTTTAGCTCTGAGATCTGGCGTGGCGTCGGCGTGCAGTGTCAGGGATGGCGGTGGTGGCTCACCAGGTGGTGGTGAAGCGGCGTTTAGGGGAAGGTACGCCTCGGCACAGGGATGGCGGTGGGCAACGTCAACGGCACCTTCTCCTCTCTTCTAATCTAGCTTTCCGCCCTCCGATTCCTCTCTCGCTCAGCCTCCACCTGCTTGGATCT
The DNA here is from genome assembly GCA_014182575.1 of Eucalyptus decipiens. Classification (NCBI taxonomy): domain Eukaryota; kingdom Viridiplantae; phylum Streptophyta; class Magnoliopsida; order Myrtales; family Myrtaceae; genus Eucalyptus; species Eucalyptus decipiens. The sequence continues at coordinate 52,805,247 of CM024615.1, forward strand.
CTCCCTCTCGGGCTTGCTTGCCGCTGACCTCCCCCGAAGTCTCTCGAAGGGAGGTCATGCAAGCTTCGCGACTCGATCTCTCGCGTGCTCGCTCTTTGATTCTCCCTTGAAGTCTCTCAAGGGAAGATCTCCGAGTTTGCCGTGTCCGTTGACAGAGTTTGTGGCCTCCTATTTATAGGCGAGGAGGGTCCAGTCGATGAAGGGCCTCAGCCACCGGCCTTTGGCTTGCCGACCGGTCCTCCTCGGCTAAACTAGCGTCCCATCCGAGCTTATCCAGCGAAGCGTACTCGGCATTGAAGGCAACCATTAATGGCACCTGAGATCTGTCATCTCTTGCCGACGTCGGCCTACCCTCCTTATTCATAGGTCGTCTTTCGCGCGTTGGTCTCTTCTGTGCACGTGAGTTGCAGAGGCATAGGGGAAGAAGAGGGAAGAAGGAAGAAGAAGAAGAGAAGGGGGCTGGGCTTTGTGGGAAAAAGGGCTAGGCCCTAGGCCTGCATGGAAAAGAAGAAGAAGAGGGGGTTAGGCGCGAAGGCCCAGCCCCGATGGGCTGCTTCTTTTTATTGTTTTCCTTGTTTTCATTATTTATTATTTATTATCTAAAAAAGGAAAAATAAAAGAAATTAAGGCCTAATTAATAACCTAATCAAAATTTAGGTGTCAACAGCTACTCCTCTTTGAAGGTGAGTTCACAAAGGTTGCATTCAAAGACAAACTTGATACTTAAATTTTGTCTATATGATCACAAGTACTAGATGCTGGAAAATACCTGATTACTTGCAGGTATTGAAAGAATACTTGGATGGTTACAAGTACAAACTCTTGGAGGGTGAATGGATGTTCGCAGGTGTTGAAGGAGTACCTGATTACTTACAGGTGTCGAAAGAGTACTTGGATGATCACAAGTGCAAACTCTTGGAGGATACCTGGACGTTCATAGGTAACAAGGGGTATCTGGATAATCATAAGTACCAAACTCTGGAGAATACTTGGTCGTTTTTTAAAGTCTCCTAGTAGATGGAATATCAAGGACGTACTTGGGATATTCGTAAAGGCTTCTCACCTTCTGGTAATGGGAATATTGAGGACGTACCTGGGATATTCATCGAGGTCTCCTACCTCCTGGCAGTTAGGGAGTATCGAAGATGTACCTTGGATATTCATGAAGGTCTCTCACCTCCTGGTAATTGGGAATATCGAGAGCGTACCTAAGATATTCGTGAAGGTCTCTGACCTCCTACTAATGGGAATATCGGGGACATACCTTGGATATTCGTGAAGGTCTCTCACCTCTTGGTAATTGGGAATATCGATGGCATACCTAAGATATTCGTGAAGGTCTCTCACCTCCTGGTAATGGGAATATCAAGGACGTACCTTGGATATTCATGAAGGTCTCTCACCTCCTAGTAATTGGGAATATCGAGGGCGTACCTGAGATATTCATGAAGATCTCTCACGTCCTGGTAATTGGGAATATCGAGGGCATACCTGAGATATTTGTGAATGTCTCTCACTTCCTGGTAATGGGAATATCGAGGGCGTACCTTGGATATTCGTGAATGTCTCTCACCTCCTGGTAATTTGGAATATCGAGGACATACTTGAGATATTCATAAAGCTCTCCCACCTCCTGATAATTGGGAATATCGAGGGCGTACCTTAGATATTCGTGAAGGTCTCTCACCTTCTGGTAATGAAAATATCGAAGGCGTGCCCCGCATATTTGTGAAGGTCTCTCACCTCCTGACAACATAAACTTGAATGTAGCACAAGGCTTACCTACAAGGCCGCAAGCACTCAAAAGGGCTGGAACACCTGGGTAGCCGCGGGTGTACAAAGTACTGGGTAATCATAGGTGCATAACACAGTGAAATACTTGAATAGCTACTAGTATTCAATGTATAATTTTGAGGACAACTCGGATAGGTCAAGTGTCGATAAGAGGGAGTACCCGGCAAGTGGTGGGTACTCAAAGACAATGGGATACTTAGATAGTTGCAAGCATCAATACTTTGGGGACAACTCGAACAGGTCAAGTGTCGATAAGAGGGAGTACCCAGATGATGATGAACACTCATGGATGATGGGATACTTGGTTTGTCTCAAGCATCTAAATTCCGAAGATGACTCAAACAGGTCTAGTGTCGATAGGAGGGTACCTAGACAGTGGGAGGTACCTAAAAACAAAGGGATACCTGGACAATTGCAAGTATCAATACTCTGAGGACAACTCAAACAGGTCGAGTGTCGTTAAGAGAGAGTACCTGGCAAGTGGTGGGCACTCAAAGACAAGGGGATACTTAGACAGTAGCAAGCACCTGAACTCAAGGGACAACTCGAATAGGTCGAGTGTCAAGAAGAGAGTACCTAGATAGTGGTAGGTACTTTAAGACCAATGGGGACAGGGATATGATTACCTGGCAATATCTCTGATCTCTGAGAGTATGTCTGTTATTTGCACAATATGCATACATGATTGTATATGCTGTAAATTCATGAGTTCAAATGGGATTCATACATGATAATTTTGTCAGTTTTGCATTATTTGATTTCCATTGGAGAAGATTTTGAAAGACAACCTTTATTTAGAATGTAGATGTCTTGAGCATACTGGATGAGGGACTTTCAGTCTGAAAGGACTTTCCGCTCACTCTCATGGAAAAGGCTATCCTAACCATTGATGTAGGATTTATAAGGACAACACTATCTCACTGTCATCATGTCAATAGGGGTCCAAGTATTCTCGCAAATGGTACGACTTTACCAATGTAAGAGGTCTTTGTTGAAATTGTGATGAAGTCTTGATCAATGGCTCATCAAATGGGACCGTCGAGGTCAAGGCTCATGAACGAAGTGCCGCACAATCATCTCCGGGTTTGCAAGTTGAGAACCCTGCAAAAAGAGATAGAGTAATCTTGCTTGTACTTCTTCAAGCGATGCTTATGTACATAAGAAATCCTACATTAATTGAAGTGCTCTAGTCTGAAGAGACATTTACAATGGGATGCAATGTAGACTTGACTCATGTGTAAGAGGGTGAGAGTTGGAGACTGTCTTGGCATTTATCACTGATCTTTCTTCTCACTGTTAGATGGAGGCTTTATCACAATAGCAACTTATCTTGGGAATACAATTGACTGTATTTTTCCTAGGAGCATTGGCCTTGCTTTTACCAGGCACACTGCTTTTCATGCCCCTATTTTTTATCCCAACTTCACATTTATGGGCATTTGACCTTGCTTTTACCTGGTACACTACTTTTTTATGCCCCTAGTTTTTTTTTCAATTTTGTTGCTAGAGGAACTAATCTAGGCAAGTTCAATCGAAGCACCGTTATTTAGACTCTTTAATCTTCACCTCTAGCCAGCGCTCTCAATGTGAGCGTAAAATTACAAACTCACTTGGGTTGTACAATGCATACAAGTGCATAGAGAAGGAATTGATCTTCGTCATTCTAAGACACTTAAATTAACGCGAGTGTTCATATGTAATAAAGGCACCCGAAGATTGATGCAAGTGTGAGCAAGAAAATTTATATCTCTCTTCTCACCTTGTGATGCTACTTCACCTCTGATCTGCCCCAGTGTGGCGTGGTTCTTAACGGGGGTATGAGAGAAGCTTCACTAGTGTATGAGACTCAAGAAGGGGGTGAGCAATGAAATGCCTCTCACTGTTTTGGTTATCGTACCATTCACGAGAGAACTCTTTACCCTGCAGCCATGGAATCTTTTGTATTCATCTCACAAGTGTATAGATGGGGGATTGTGTGTAGGATATAGTTTGTTTTTCATCATTCTGACGTACCTCATCCAGCATGCTCAATTAATCTTATATTCTTCACTTAGCTGTCTATTCTAATAATCCTCAGTGGAATCAATGACTTAGACAGACAAAATCATCATTCAGAATTCATCTGGAAACGTCATGCAACATTTTGAATATGATGGAGTTTGAACTCTTCAAAACAAGTGAATGGTTTTGACTCAAAAAAGACCCTATTGACAACTTTAGGAGTTAACATAATGGTGTTTCCAAATATGTTAAATTTTGAACATCAAAAGAGTTATTCGCAAATGGGTGTCAATGGTTGTTCCTATTGATTAGGGATATGACACATGAATGATCAGCCAAGGATTGTGAATCTGATCGGGCATCTCTGCTTTTGCCCTTGCAGAAGAGAAGATGTACAAGTAAATCAATTAGGCTGGCCAAAATGAAATGTGAGTTGAGGCCTGAAGATTTTCTATCATTTGCTTTGGCAATTACTTAGGACGCCATTTCACTTAGGAGAGTTTGTCATGCCTCTCATTGATTTGTTATTCTTGTTTTTGACAGTCAGGTGATCCTACAAAAGATAGGAAAGAACGTGTCAGTCACGAATTCTCTCAGGAGTTAAACAACTGGGAACGATACAACATACCCTCCATTGGTTTTCAATTGATTGGATAGACCTGAGTCATCAGGAGGAAATGAAGTCCTGCACTTTTCACTTCGTTAGGTCACCACTAGGCTAAAGCATCGGTGGTGTCCGTAGCGTGCTCCTTTTTCATTTAACCAAACTAGCTTCTGGACAACACATCCTTTTACATGAAGTCAGGTGAATTTGATACGAATAACTTGATTGGCCTAAATTAACCATTAACTTGGTTCTTGAATCCCAATGCTTTTCAATAGGGGAATACGTCAAAAGCGGGTTCAGATAGTGGGAGTATTGGAAACGGTACCAAATTATCCTTCCCCATAGTTTGTATTGGCTAACTCCTAGGGATATTTGAATGTCAATGACGGGCCTTTTGTCTTTGACAAAGTTCAATGTCTCTTTTGATTGGCCCTTCTCATTTGTGGCCCTGTGTACACTATTGATGATTTGCAACGCCTTCCTTCTGTGGAATTTTGTCTTTGACCATATGACCAATAGCAACATTGGGCAAAGTCATGTACCTCAAGCTTCTATGGAATTTGAGATGGACAATCAAAACTTCCAATTCTTTGATGGCAATCACTTCTTGGGAGAGCAGGTGTCTGGAGCACGAAGTGAGGTTTCTAGGTCCTCATTTTGAATGGGGGGCTAGAGACCGCTTCAACTATCTGGATTTCTTCCTTGTTGATAGTAACCAATTCAAAGAAAGAGAAAAGATCTCTTCCTTGTGCTTCTGGGCTTGTCGAAGCTGGAAGTCCCGTTGATGAAACCATAGCATCTAGTTGCTCAGGCACGTTGTGGGGAAAAGATATTGCTCCAGCTTGTGAAATAGTTGGGCAAGAGCAAGGTGGAGTGCACAGAGCTCCTAGGGATGGCTTGATTTCAATCGTATGCCTGTACCTATTACGTCCCATCTTTCGTTTCCTGTAAATAGAAAATAGAGGACATCATTTCCAAAATTATATTTAGAGAATAAAACTTACATTCTTTGAAGTGGGATGCTCTCTTCTATTTGCCCCACTGTCTTCTTGGAAGAGTGTCTTAGAATTCAGCGAGTTCACAAGACGTGTCAGCTTCAAATGCCCCCTGTCACACTAAGTCAAAGGGGATGGGGATGATATTATGAGACACGAAGGGAGTGACTCAGAAAAACAAATATAATTTAACATATTGTTTTGACGAAAGCTTTTGGTAATGAAACATTTTTTATTTTAAAAAGTATATATCTTTAGGGGGAAGAAAGCATGAGGAAGCCCAGCCCTCAGTATTCTCCTTGGATGATATTTTATTTTTCATGGTTAGATAGCATCACCGGGTGGGTTTGTGATACCACCTCATGCTTTCAAAACAACATATTAGAACTATACATTAGATTACTGGAATGGAAAATGCAACAATAGCACACTAGACATGATAAGAAATATGAAATTATAAAAACAAGCAATACCCAAGAAAACTCCTATGAAAAAGGAGCACTTTGATAGTGTTGGTTCTGAAATCAAGCACCTGAGAGTTCCTCGCCTCCAGTAGACTTGAAGTATTCGCATGAGAGGGCCACTTCATTGAAGCTACGGAAGTGCAAACCATAACAACGATGCTTGCGAGGTAAATCTCCTATGAATAGCTTCATCATTTCTTCTTCGGCTAGTTGAGGGTAGGTTTGCATCATAAAAACCTGCCACCTCCTTGCATATGCTCGGAAATCTTCCATTGGTCTTCTTCTAAAGTGAACCAAGTTCTCGCAAGGTAGTTCAATTCCAATCTAGCTTTGATACTGGAGCAAGAATGCAAAAGACAACTCATTCCAATCTCTCATGAGGTAGATATATACTGTGATGAACCATTGCAATGCAGGCCCTATAAGACTTTCTTGGAAGGCCCGAGTTGCGAATGACATCGGGCTCTAGTAGTGACTCATTTCAGCGTCGAGATATTGCAAATCAGCCACGGGACAAGTCATGCCATTATACCTGCGGAGATTAGGTATCCACATTTCTCTGGGGGTCATGATCCTATGAGGGCAAGAAGGGCCTAGTGTGTCTTGGTTAGGCCATTGGTTTTCCCATTGCATATTCATCGTAGTGGTGAATTTTTCTGTTTCAGGGAAATTGGACTCTACTGAGATTATCCCATTGCTTTTTTCTGGGTCAAAATCACCAAACGAAAATGAGGCATTTAAGCTATCTTCTTGGTCAGGTGACAAGCTAAGTAGTTCATTGGGATCATAGCGAATAAGGACGAATGTTCCCTCTTCTGATAGGCTTTTGACCCTATGTGTGGGTAGGAAGCAGTTATACGATGAATGGCCGATTTCATTCGTATAACACTGGTAGTCCTTGGGATTGTATCCTAGGGACTGGTAGCGTTCAGGGTTGTACTTTAGGGGATGCTCGAAGTTTTGGCACGGTGGCTCATTGGCTATCAGATTTTGCCTATACTCAGTGGCAGATGTTGAATTGAATTGTTTAGGCTTTCTTTTCTTGGCTCTTGGTTCAGATCTTTTGAGTAAGGCCCTTCATTTCGCCAGTTGGACTTTGTCAAGGGGAGTGAGAGATAGTGAAGCTTCACTCTCTGCTTCACTCTCTAGGTTGATAGGGGTCAGTATTCTTTGGACCCTAGCTCTTGCAGTAAGCTTGAGGAACTGTCTTGTTGTGCCCCGATCTTGAACAGGCTTTGTGTCTTTGACCTCGTACACAGGCTCCTTGCCTTTCCTAGTGAGAAGCTTTTCAGCAATATGATGCTCAGTCACCCATTTATCATGCGAGGCTTCATTGACATCTTCTTCTCCTATCTCAGCAACTAACGGCTCCTCGTGCTCTGTGACCATCGATTCTTCGTAGGGCAAGATGATGTCAGGGCTGATGTCAATATTATATTCTTGGTGGAAAACATGAATTAGTTCCTCCCAGGTCTTAAGGGGACTAATCTTCTTGACAATGTACCATCGTAAGGCGGGGCCAGTCAAGCTTGATTGGTACGATTGAATCATCCTTCGGACTAGGTAGGCCTTTAAGTAGGTCTTTGGGCGGGAGGTATTAGCATACCTTTCGCATTTATGTGCTTTGAGCTCTTTAGGGATCTCAATGCCGGCATAATTGGACAAGTCCATGGGATTCTACCCCTACAGCTGGTATAACTTTTTCATGATCTTTTAAAAATGTCTATGGTGTTGGTTATTCTCTGGCAAATTCACGGATGTCATGACAGTGCTTAAAGTAGCTACAAAGTTGGGCTCGGCTTGAGTGGATTCCATTTGCCTCAAGAGTTGTCGAAGGATAATGGACATTTGTCCTCCGCTATCTTCAATATTGGCGAGGCAATTTTGTACATCATTCTTGATCGGGCCCTATCATGTGGGACCATTCACAGGTGGATGATAGCTGGTGATTCATAATTACCTGGCGTTGTGAAAATAATGAATGAGCACAAGAGTAGACAAAGATTGACCCATGGCAACGGTCTATCTGTTTTTTACTTATCAAAAGAGGATTTTATAAACCACAGACTTCTGACACCCATAAAATGACAGAACGAAATACTCGGTATTAAACAAAAATCCCTAAACAATGGGACAAAACTTTCACAAAATAAATACTAAGGGGCACATGATTGCTATTTTATATGCGACGGGGAGTCTTGTTCTGGCAAAGGTGCTTGCTTTCTTGGACTGGCTCAGAGACAAGTATTTGACCTATTCCCATATTCTTTGCATAAGCTCTGCTTGCTCGTGCTGACTACTCTCGCTAATTGAGTGAGGGACCGATGACTTCCATTTTGTTGGGATACGATGGTTGTGGATGTAGGACGTAGAGGCATGGTGGGTTTTTTCTTCTCCCTCAAGCCCTTCAGGTACCACGATCCTTTGGCAATGGCACTCTCAAGTTTCCTCAATGATAGAAATTTCGACTGCGTAGTCACGGCTTGTGTTGAAAAGGATTGGAGGGATCCTCCTTTTGAAAGGCGGTGGGATTTCCTGAAGGGCTCCATATTGTCGTGCCAGCCGATATGGGTAATAGGAAATGGCGCCGGTGAGGCCGAGCAATGGAATTGGGCGGCAGCGTTTGTAAGCGAAGCGAGCTCTCTTTTCATGGAACCAACCAGAACACCATTGGAATGCCTTAGGAGCTGGGTCTCTTAGGAAGTTTATCCAATTTAAACAACTTTGATTGGGAATGTATGGTCCTAAAACCATATATTTTTGTAATGGATTTTCAAAATCATTTGTTTCAAACGATCGCATGAAGCCTTGGAATTCGCTTAGGTGAGAAAAGAACCAGACTTGTAAAATTTCCGGAGAGACCCGGATGATTTTTTCCTTGTTTTCTCCAAAACGATTGTAGTACAAGAATGTTTAAGATAAAATCATGTTGACATAATTTTGGTCCCTCGAGATCTGATCAACTATCCATGCCATCTTAGGACTTATAACATTTCTTTGATGGGAAAAAATGATGAACCCGAAAAAGGCCAGGAGGAAAATCTCACTTTTTTGGTTTATAGGCTGATTTTGAAAATAGGCAATCATAAATTCTAGTGGGCAGGTATTATGGTTGTTTGTAAGAATTTGCCTCAAAACATAAACTTTAGTTCTTAAAAGTCGCGCTAACCCACTCAACAGGATGATGCCTGTTGATGGCCTTATAAGCTTATTCTTGAGAAGCATTCTAGTGATGATGTTGTACTCTTCCAGAGTTGGGGTTAGCTCAAACCTACCAAACATAAAAGTAGTTGTCTTCGGACACCAGAAATGCGCCATGGCCTGTATGACTTCGGGATGTACAAGGATTTGGATCAACGATAGAAGATGACCTGCTTTGGCTTTCATGCGCTCTTGGGCATACTGGTCCAATTGACTCCACCATCTGAAGAGCTTTGCTTTGGGAGCGGGAATAAACTGGATATCATCTTCTCCCATCGCAAATAAACTGGGACTCGAAAAGCCTACCCTAAATTGCCATGGGCCAATAAAAAAGACTGAGTAAAAGTAAAGAAATTACTTTGCTTTTAAAGAAAATGACAAACACAAGGACATGCGCATGGGATGTGTGGCTCGATTTCTAACTAAGAAGGTTTGTTGAAATTAAAAGGGTATTTGCTTGTCGTAGTCTCGCGTTAGCAGCGTACCCTCTTAACCTTAGCTAGAGAAATTCGGGGAAAAAAAAGGCAACCTCTACAACGTAGTCTCGCGTTCGAAGCCGTATCTTTCTTAACACCATCCTAGATATCCTATGGCGGCCCAGGTCCGGCGGCAGGGTTGTGTGTGCCATGTGTAATGCTAAAACAGTAAAGTATGCACAACAGTTTATGATAACAAAACATTCTCTTATGAACCAAAGAATAGAATGTGAGTATAGGGATTTGATTATGCTAGATTTTTCTAATATCCTTCCAGTTCCTTTTTTTTTCTTTTCTTCTAATAAAATGTTTGTAAGTAACTTGCAATGATTTTAATTTCCTCACTAAAATGTAAGTGGATGCGCAATCATTATTACTCAATAATCAAAGTGTTAAATAAATTGCGAGGAAAGGGAATATTTGCTTACCTCAAAGCAACGCAAACATCTGTAATATTAGCTAGAAAATCACATAATTATCATAAATATGATTTTTGATTAACACACAACTTCACTTAAATCTTTTTTAGATTTTCTTTTGTTTAATAAAAATCATGTTTTATGCAATGACCTAATTCTAACAGATTTTTAATATATTATTCTAGCACGCCACGCAATTTCCTAAGTATATGAACCTAAACATACAATTTTTAATATATCATGGAATCTAATTAAATGACCTAAACATGATGACCGGCAAAATTGATATATGCAATTTAGTTAGATGAACCTAGACAAAAATTCTAAAATGATATGCAATTCCTAAGTACACACAATCTAAGTGACATGCACGGAGTGACATGGCAAAAATGACGACATGGTACAATGACATGGCATTATGGTGAATGACGTGACAAGATGGCACACGACTTGAAACATGGTAGTGACATAACAGTGGTAATGCAAGCATTGCTTGCAGTTAATCTATATGACACGCACCTGTTTATTCTCTTTTTCAAAAAAAACTTGTAATGTTGTCTAAAAAATAATCTACTTTAATTGTACCTAATTTTTTTTGGATTTTTTTGAAACAAAATCAATTCAAACAAAGATATGAAGAAAATAAAGTCCACATCAAACACGACATCAAGTCCTGTGAGATATTATGGATATCCATCTAATTTTTTATATAAATAAATGAATCGTATGTTAGGCATAAGATCAGATTGGCTGATTTCTTGTGCAATCGTGAATCATATATCGGACATTAGATTGGATTGACGATTATAGCACATCATGAAATTAGGAAATAAATTTCAATTGAAAACCTACTCGGGAATTTCATAAGTACAATAATATCACTCAAAGGTTCAAATAAGTTGCGATTTCAGATTTTGCAACAAAAATATGTGCAAATCTAACCAATTTGTGATATTGCTTGGATAGCGTTTCCGAAATCGGACAAAAAACATAATCACGGGAATCACGATCTAAACTTGCAGCTAGCCAGGTGTTCTAGCCCTTTTGAGTGCCTGTGGCCTTCTAGGTAAGCCTTGTGCTACATTCAAATTTATGTTGCCAAGAGGTTGGAAACCTTCACGAATATGCGAGGCATGCCCTCGATATTCCCAATTACCAGGAGGTGAGAGACCTTCACGAATATCCCAAGTACGTCCTCAATATTCCCCTTTGCTAAGAAGCGAGAGATCTTCACGAATATCTTAGGTACGTCCTCGATATTCCATTCTCAAGAGTTTGTACTTGTGATCATCCATGTACCCCTTCGATACTTGTGATCATCCAAGTATCCCCCAAGAGTTTGTACTTGTGATCATCCAAGTATTATCTCCCAACAAACAGATACCCTGAGAAAGGTCGGCGAATCTCCTGTCAAGGTGATCGAAGAAAGGTTTGGGTCCTAGACAAATAACTTATTGCTCTAGCAGGCGACCGAAGAAAGGTTCGGGTCCTGGGAAGGCAATTCCCCGTCAAGGCGACCGAATAAAGCTTGTAAACATGCATTTAAATTTAAACATCTAGCACTTCAATATAAACCCACATACATTCATACAACCTTGCACCACCTGCAAAACAAATGGTTTACAAGCACGCCTCCCCTTATAACTCCAACCTACAAAACCATTTAACACAAGGTTAGCGACTAACCTGATTTTCCACGCGACTTTGACATGCAAGCAATCCTACATAAGACATGTTAGTTAAAACACAACAACCATTTTTAAACGGCTTCAAGTCCTCTTAATCTAGTAACCAGTCCCCAGCGGAGTCGCCAAGCCTGTCGCGACCCGATCTCGCCGCCCCCTCGATTCGTATCCAAGGATGGGAAAGGTCGGGTTTAGGGGTACTTGATTTCAAGATCGCGAGCTCTCCCAAGCTCGTGCCCCGCATGACAGCGGATTTATTTAAAAGATCTAGGTATTTATAACAACCTAAAAATATACAGGAGTCGCCAGTAGCCTCATTTTTGGGGGTCGGCTAGAAACCCAATCGAGGGTCGGGAGTATTCCCTCGATTCCTACCCAACCAGATATCTAGGTTCGGGGACTTGGGTTACGCTAATATTGCTATTAGTGCCCTTTCGGTACCTAAACAGTATATTGTGTTTTTCCTAACATGTCCATGCATTTCTTTTTATATTTTCAAGATCGTCAATTCCTAGACTAAGTGATCATGCGTGATTGATCATTTTCATGTTATTCTATTTCTAAAGAAAAAGAAAGGAAAACAACCAACGGAATTGAAATTACAAGACATTAAGTAAGCAATCAAGGAAAAGCAGTAAATTTATTAGGCAGTCCTAAAAAAAAATAAAAGAGAAAACAATTAAAAAGGAAAGAAAGAAAACCCGCAACTCGTCGGGTTTTATACAATGCATAGAACCCGAGACATATATCGGGAAAACAAATAGTACAAGACAATGGTCGGAATGGACATCGACCTCCACCATCTTCACGCCTTCTCTATCTTTGAGGTTCTAATCTAAATCTAATCTAAGAAAACCTATAACTAGGTGCGTACAAATAAAAGAAAAAATCAAACACATCAAGCAACCAAAAACAATACATCATATCAAAATCAATTGTTTAAAAGAAGTACAATGCGGAGTCAAGTTTCCAGTGATATCCTAAAGTTCAGCATTGATATGTGTCACACCAAAACCATTCATCAAATGATCACATGCAAGGCATATAATATGACAGACATCCAAGTCATATAACCTTGGTTCTCAATTAATCAAGCAAATGAATTAGGTGACAAAAGATCATTCACAAAACAATATGCATCATTGAACGTGTTCATGCTACATGTATGTCCATCTAATCAATGCTTAATCCACAAATTCCAGCATGCAATCAGAATTGTAAAAGAGCACATGAGACTATAAATTGTGATTGTTTGATGACAAATCATCATGAATTGAAGCTATATCTTCTCACAAGCACGTATGAGTCTATTTGATCAAAATGGCATCAATTCATAACCAAACTAGCCTCAAGTAAAGCCATTTGTATAAGTGGTCAGATCAAATCATGACAAGCATAACACATCAGCAGATTAGTGCTCTTTGCAAGAAGCATCAGGCAGGGCAAATGACGGCTAAATCGCACACATGATATGTCTATGGAAAGCTTGAGAAGTCTATTACAAATCTCTAGAAGACATTAAGTCCTAATAACATCATCTACCAGTTCATATCAAGCGGTTTACACAGAAGGTCATCCGAAACAGAAAAACAAATATTTGGCAGATTCTGGACCTAACTTTGGACAGGCAAAAACCATATCATATGAGATTCAATCAGGGCATTCTATAGCTCATTGGAAAGACATTCGAACCATCTTCGACTTTCATGAAGACTTCGAACACAGAAAACCACAACAATCAGCTCGTATCAGGTCATTTGCACAGAAGGTCAGATCAGCGAAAGAAACAGAATAACAGAACATAACAAATCAACCTAAAAAAAAAACTACTGCAGAATCAACAGATTTTGTAAGTGTTTTTCAGTGACCAAATGACATCCGTTATGGACGTGTGACATATCAAATCGAAGCTCTAAAAGTTTATTTCATATGTCTAGAAGGGCTCGAAGTAAAAAAAAAACCTTATCTAACATCTCGTTTCAGTCAAAACAGAAAGCCTATCATAAACACACGAAATTGCAGATTAATAGAAATCAAACTCAATCAACCTCAAGTTTGTGATCATTGATCATCAAATTAAGGTGCTTATCAATGCGTACACATACATCATTTGCGCTATTCCTCACATAACATAACATGTAATTCATATTCACTCTCGATGGACAAAATCAGAACATGTTGAGCATCCAGATCAACTCAATTTACTCAAACTTGGAGAAAAATGTTGCAATCAACTTCAGGGAAAACAACATTATCAGATTCAGCATGCATATTTTTCTAAAAAATTCAAAAGCAGGGATATCTTTACAATGCAGCACTTCTCTTCTTTTTAATGATGGAAGCTCCTCAAGAATAAACGCTAAAGATATTGTGAATCCACTAGTAGATATGAAAATCTATTGCTGCATGCTTGATCAAGAATCTAAGCAACAAGAATGATATTTACATGATTCACGTACTATTCTATATAGGTAGAGAGGAAAGTAATGCAGTACATGTGCAATTGAACTACATATAATGTTCAAAGACTTTATCTATAACGAAGAAATATTGCCAAGACGAGCAACAATGACAGTTCGAACCTATACACAGTTCCATGATCTAAACGAGATACTTGGAAAAATTTGAGCATAGACAATCAAACGCATTCATCCAAATGATTCGGTCCTTCGATATCAGCATACTCTAAAACCACTTGTTGATGGAAGACTAGTGATAACAAAATTCTCCATTCCCGTGTATCGGAAACGTAACAATCGCCATTATTTCAAACAGAGACATCAATCCAACTTTCAAACCATGGCGAAATGTAAATTGCTCACTCTCCGCCCATGGAAAGAACACTCAAGCTGCTCGGAAAAATAAACCGCACGACAAAATTACAAACAAAACGAGATCATTACCTTCAACAGAGCTGATCAGAGTCTACCCTCAACAGAGCCGATCAAAATCTAAAAGAAGTGAAATAAACACCTCACCTGATTTCACCAGTTGCCGGGAACCACGACCTATAGAAGAGAGCGTTCCTTCTGACGTCGTAGAACAAACTCGTGCTCTACTGGCAGGCGCGGCGATTCCATGGTTTTCAGTCTCGCTTCTGGAAGATGTCAAGTTCGGTCGGTTCAATGGCTGATTGAGCGAGCGAGCGTCAAATCTTCGGGAAAGAGTCGGAGAACACCTGATCCAAAGCTTCCGAAGCCGGATCCAGCAAGAGAAACAAATCCGGACCGCTCGAACAGAGAGAGCGAAAACTCGAACAGAGAGAGAACAGATTTCCCTAGTGATCCCCAACCGCCGGCGCTCGATCTCCGATCGCCTGCTAATGGAAGAAAGCCTTCAACCCAAGCTTCGACGGAGAAGGAGCCTCCGAAAGAACAATTGAACCCTCACGAATCCAGAGAGAGATCCCTTTGAGAGCGTCCGTCAATCCGGCCGAGCCACGCAAGGCGGTGAGATCCGAGAGCCTCCAATCGGCGATGGCGGCGACGCTGCTCTTTGACGGCGTCCGGCGCGATTTGTGACGATAGGGAATCGAACAGAGCTGCTTCGCCGATTCGCGATTGGATCCAGAGGTCCAATCAAGGGTTTCGAACGCACCAGATGATGAGCCGATCAGAGAGAGAACGCTTCCCCCAGAGAGAGAAGTCGTTTGAGAGAGAGAGCGAGAGTGAGAGAGAGAGAAAGTTCCCCCTGAGCCTCCGTGCGCGAAAACCCCCAAGAGAGAGAGAGAGAGCCGAATTGCCCCTAGAGAAAAGAGCCTCCTCCCCGCGAGCGAGCGAGCCCCCTTATATATATATATATATTTTTCTTTTCTTTTCTTTTTTGTTTTCCCTTATTTCTAATTTTTTTGTCTTTTCATTTCAAACAACAACAATTTTTTTTTTAACTTTTGCAAATTGAATGTTTAAAACATCGACAAAAATTTCGGGTGTCAACAAAGACTGCATGAACACTTCACATGTTAAAGAACTAGTTTAAAATCAATTTAAGCTGCCTGCAAAACCTTTTTTTTTTCAAAAATAAAAGAAATGGTACCGAAATGGCGTTAGAGAAATCTAGCATAATTAAGTCCCCGTACCCAAATCTCTGGTTCATAGGAGTAAAGTGAATCTCCCATTACTTTACTTGGGTTTCTAATCGACCCACCAAAAATAGATTAGTGGCGACTCCTAATTGAAAATCAATCGCATGTTAAGAACTTGAACCTAAGTCGCGAGTTGGTATGGGCTTGGGAGAGCCCAAGTTAAGTCTAGGCTTAACAATCCATTAGTCAAACCCTAGGTGACTCACACCCCGAAAATTTGGTCGCGACACAAGAGTTCCCCCTTTTTCATGGAAGTGCTCTCTGTTCAGCTTTTCGGACGTCACTATGGGCATATTTGGTAACCATTTTGCTTCAATGAACAATTTTTGATCAAAATGATTTTTTTTTCTGATTCTGCTCTCCTGAACAATTTCTGAGCAAAAGAACACGATTGCTAACTATCCCAAATTTATATTCTCGGGATATAAATGCATTTGGTAAAATTCTTAAATTTTTTGTTTCTTTTAATTTTTTATACTTTTCTTATATTTTTCTTCCTCTTTTTTCTTTTTTTCTTTTTCTTTTTCTCTTCTTCCTCCTTCTTCTTCGTAGCCAATCGCCTGCCACGGTGATGGCCGGCGACCTCTTGGGCGACTTTCGGCGACCTCACTGGAGCCTCACCAGGCTAGGCGAGGATGCCGGCCCTCGTCTGACTGATCGTTGACCATGGCCAAGGCTAGCGACCGGCCAAAGGGAAGAAGAAGAAAGAGAAAGAGAAGAAGAGAAAAAAAGTAGAAGAAAACAAAAAAATAGGAATTGATTCTAGGAATTATTCTCAAGAACAAGATGTAACTTTTTTCTACTTGTTGATTCTATTCCAAATCTATTCCCAGGAAAAAAAACTATTTTTGTTCCCGAGAACAAAAATTTTACTAAATAGATTTCTGTTCTTTTTTCATTCCCTGGAATAAAAGAATAGAATCAAACACTATTTATAGTAAAAATAAGCATGCCCTTTCGGACGACACTATGCGGCCCTATTTCTTTATGCGGCTTTGTTTTAAGGAAACCCTCTGGCGGCTTTTTCATGAGATGTGCGGCTAGGGAAAAGAACTCAAAAACACAAAGTTCTTCTTAGTACTTTTTTTTTACTCTATTTATCATGGGCCCCATTTGCTTTCTTTTGTGCGGCTGAAAGCAAGTCCAGCAAAGAAGCTTTTTCTGAGCAGTCATCCGCTACAAGTCTTCTTAGGATTAATAAATAATGCCACAGCAAAGATTTTTCAACACTAAAAATGGCTTCGATTAATAATTCAATTCAAGTCAGGTTTAGCACGCGAGCTTAAACTTGAGATATTATTTAATAATATGAGATCAGAGGGCTTGACCAACACTTGATCCAAAAATATAACAAAGTTCAAGGCCTCCCTATTTGATCTTGCCAAATATTGATGTAACTAATGTGGGCTCAGTCCAATTAATCTAATTAAGCTAAAAACCTCCCTCCCTTTAGTCCTTTAGCTCCACTTCGACGCAATTATATGGGCTCAATTAAAATGCTCTTAATATTTATATATAATTTAATTAATTTGTTTGCTTAGGGGTCATGATAGATCATATATTATGTTGAAGTCCTCTTTACTCAAAAGTAAGAAGTCATCCCAATCATATTGGCTCAATCAAAGTGAGATTTATACAAGATTATCAATTTATACATTTATCCATTCAGAGATTGTTATATAATTGGGGATTTCTTTTTCTTAGAAAACCTTAAAAGTAAGAAGCCCTCTTTACTTTACTCTATAAATACATACTAAGATCTGCCAACGTTGATTACATATTCATGTGATCGGTAAAGATGAATGTATGATTATCAAACCATCATTTGATGTCATTTCAAAAGGTTATGTTAAAAGCATAAGAAACAAAGTGACATTTTCTTATAGGTTTTAATGTGACTCTATCTTGTTAGACCTAAAAGTAAGTAACAAGTTGAGGGGTGGATTTGCAAATCTTCTAAAAAAATTAAGAAGCCCTCTTTACTTTACTCTATAAATAGATAGCAAGATCAGCCAACGTTAATTACATATTCATGTGATCGGTAAAGATGAATGTATGATTATCAAACCATCATTTGATGTCATTTCAAAAGGTTATGTTAAAAGCATACGAAACAAAGTGACATTTTCTTATAGGTTTTAATGTGACTCTATCTTGTTAGACTTGAAAGTAAGTAACAAGTTGAGGGATGGATTTGCAAATCTTCTAAAAAATTTACAAGTTTCTAAGCACATGGAACACAGAAAATATGATTCATCCAATATCGCGCGTCTATTATAGTTAATCATAAAGCTTAAGAGGCACAAAAAATAATTCTTTTTAGGAGAATCCAATAGAAAAATTATAATCTTTTCATTTTTTTCTACACATTTAGTGTATTACAAAATAGGAATAGCTATCAATAACCGGCCTCAAGAGGGGATACAAGATTGATAGCCACAACACAATTGTTCCATGTCTCATTGCTCCTCTTGTAGACATTAGATTTCTTCCCCCCAATCGACTTGTGGCTTGAGAGGATCAACTCCATGAATTGGCTATGGCAATTCTTCCCCACTTTCACGAGCTTGTGATAACATTCATCGATAGGTGCAGAGGTGTCACAAAGGACTACAATTTGAAAGAACCAAAACCCACAATCGTTAGTTATTCCCTTTGCGCAATCAAGGATTCCAACCGTGGCGAAGGTAGTCCTAGGAAGCAATGCGACGGTGATGAAGAAAAAGATCATGAGAGCAAACAAGTTCTTAAGCGTTGCCATGATGGTCTTTTGGGGACAAAAGGGTTAGAAAATTGTCTGAGTGCGTTGATTATTTGATGATGTATTCATGTAGAGATGATAACTTATATATCTTGAGGGAAGTAGTGCATCAATAAAATGGATTCATCAGTTATGATTCCGAAATTTATATAGGAAACATCTACAATTATTTCTCTTGCAATAAACTCTTCTCACTATAAGGATTGACGCTCTTGTTATGTCACCTTCTTCGTTGTTCAATCATCTGAATTAAAAAAGTAGTAATGAGTTGTTTAAAATAATTTTATGAAATTAAATTTGCTGAACTCACACTAAACAAACTTAAAGCCGGTTCAATCATCAAATGTGGGTTAGTGCGAATAAAACTAATTCACGAGAGAGTGAATAAAGCATGACTATTCCGCTGTATAGTAAAAGCAATAATGGCTTGAGACTTCCCAATCTCCAAGCTATTAAAGCTTATCTCGCATTAGATAACAACCTGTTCCCATATGCAACGTTTATAAGGATCCATTGTACGCCGTTGACAAAAATAATCGATGGACGAACACAAAGCATCGAGGTACAAGGAAACGAAGAACAATTCAGAATATGTTTTTCAACTAACGGACCAATTGAAATCTAGTGTGAAATCTGGAGATGAAAATCAATCTTCTGGGTCTGCACGCAGGTCCTTTTGGTCAGGCTGTCATATTGGTTTTTCAATTAACAGAACACTTGAAATCTGGTGGTGAAAATCAATCTTCTGTGTCTCAACGTTTGTCCTTTTGGTCTGGCTAAGGAACTACATCTATAGGTGTTCTCCTTGAAATTTCAGCACGGATCACCGAGTAACGGATGCATAATGTTAAAAAATATCTCGAGGAGTCAGTGAACGAAATTTAACTCAAACTGAACTATAATAAAGCATGAAGTTCATTTTTTAGATGCGCAACCAGCTAGTGCAGGATTTTAATTTTGGTAACTTGTGGACATGAAATATTCCCTAGAGAAGTGGAATCGGCTAAGGAAAATTAAAAGGAAAAAAAGAGGGGGTTAATACCCTAAAAAACCCCCCAAACTGGTACACTTGTGATAAATTTACCCCAAACTATTTTTTTGACCATGAAAAACCCAAAACTAGTACACTTGTGACAAATTTACCCCGATGACCATAAAAAACCATAAACTAATACATTTTAAATTTACCCTAAACTAATTTATTCGACTGCAAAAAACTCCAAACTTCTAAATTTGTGACAAATATACCATCCACTAAATTAGATTAATGCTACAAAAAAACACAAAAATTGTAAATTGTGACAATTAGAATTTTTGGTGGTCAAAAAAATAGTTTGGTCTAAATTTGTCATAAGTGTACCGGTTTGGGATTTTTCAGGTTAAAATTGTCACAATTGTCCTTTTGGTCTGGCTGAGGAACTACATCTATAGGTGTTCTCCTTGAATTCAGCACGGATCACCGAGTAACGGATGCATAATGTTAAAAAATATCTCGAGGAGTCCGTAAACGAAATTTAACTCAAACCGAACTATAATAAAGCATGAAGTTCATTTTTTAGATGTGCAACCAGCTGGTGCAGGATTTTAATTTTGGTAACTTGTGGACATGAAATATATCCCGGAGAAGTGGAATCGGCTATGGAAAATAAAAATAAAAAGTCCTGATTTCACTTGGCGTGGACTTCTCACATGTTCCAATCTTGGACCTTTTTTCCAAAAGCGGTGGTATATATATTCAGATCGTGGGATTTATGAAGAAGTGGTCGTTGAAGCACCGTATGAGTGCTTGATAGTGGGTTTTCTCCGTGGATTTTGTTCATGGAATCACACCAAGATTTATGTGTTGAAGCCGATTGATAAGATTTGTTAATTCTTCTATGAAATTAAGGGATTATTTCGTGAGAAATGATGAGTCTAAATATCATTGAAGTTATTAGGTGTAATTGAGAGCCGAAAAACACTAAGTACTTAAGTGACTCGAAGATGGTTATAATCTCCATTATAACGCTTGATTTGCAGTGATATTCGTTACTATTCTCTCCATGAATGTAAGTCACATTGACCAAATCACATAAATCCGGAGTTCAATTTATTTTCTTATTTTGTCTATTCTATTGGTCAATTGCTTGTTTCCACAACAATTGATATCAAAACCAGGCTTGGTAGAGTTAAAGTGAATCGATGGCTACTATGACATCTGATTTTTAACTGACGCATCATATAAAATTAAAAATTTGAGATTAAGATTTTTTATTGCAATAGAGCCTGTTTTTCAACTAAAAAGTCGTTTAATACTTTGTCCAGCATTAGCACCACATTTTCCTTTCATTTTCACTTTTACCTGAAAATTCAAAATGTTGACTTTTAAGTTTACTTTTTATCACTTTACCTGATTTTTTTTCTTTTATTTTTCGGGCTCGTAAAAATGATGTCCAGTGTGGATAAACCACAATTTACCTGGTGGAGAATGGTCAAATCAGGGCCATTAAGATATCGAGAATAGACAAAAGAATTAAGCCTATGCCTTTCAACTTACAAACCATATCTAAGATGGCTCGGTTTGTAACTACAACATTGTATTTTGTTTTTTGTTTTTTTTTTTTTTTTTATATTCACCTCATTGAGGATAAAAATATTGGAGCTAACAATATAACTTAAAGGGAGGCAAATAGATTGTTTGAAAAACTCAAATAATTGAATTAATAGGTAAGCGTTAATTTGAAAATAATCGAACTTATCATGTTACGGGATGCTCTTTTTAATTTTGCTTGTAAAAGTGAAGTCCATTGTGGAGAATGTTCAAACTAGGGCCACAAATTTTGCCTGTTGTACTAGTCATCACGCTCCCTCCCCGACAATACAAACGCAATGCCCATGATTAGCAATGTTTCCATGCATTACACGAACTAATTAAGATACTTAGAACAGACTAGAGAATTGAGCCTGTGCATTTTGTCTTGCAAACGTAATCTAGGATCACTCGGTTGATAACTGCAGCAACTTATTTTTTTTTTTTTTTTTGTTCACCTTATTGAGGAAAAACTTGTTGAGATTAATAACAAAACTTAAGAGTGGTGAATAAATTATTTGCTAAACTCCACAATTTTTTTCTTGTGGAAGATGGCAAGTTGTATCTAGATAGTACCAGAGACCAAGTTGAAAGTATCAAGTAGGCCAATGCAACTATTAGATAGATATAGACGATAATGAGCAGATATAAAATAATATGTGACAACTTATAGGATTTCAACTTTGTTCCCAAACGTATGTCTGCTTTCTTGAATAACAACCTTAACATGGACAGATTCTAGTACTCTTCATAAAAAATTACAACCGTGCAACTCCTATTACAAAATAGATCCCACTATCAAAACGCAAGTACTACTATTACTATTGTACACTTTGTCTTATTACTGATTACAATATCGCAAATCACAAGAAGGAAATTTCAATCAAGCAGTAGCACAATTTGCTAAACAGAGAGATGATGATAACAAAATTAGCTTTATTTATTTTTGATCCAACCCGTTTAAGCTACACTGTTCTTCTTTACGATATTAACACCTAAATTTTAATCGACATATTAAATATCGTCT
Organism: Eucalyptus decipiens; assembly: GCA_014182575.1. NCBI lineage: Eukaryota > Viridiplantae > Streptophyta > Magnoliopsida > Myrtales > Myrtaceae > Eucalyptus > Eucalyptus decipiens. The sequence continues at coordinate 52,827,330 of CM024615.1, forward strand.
TTTTACCTAAGACCAATTCGGACCCATTACGTCTCTCAAGCCCATCAAGAATAAGAGTCCCAAAACTCCAATGTACCGTTCCTTACATTTCTCTCATTCGGCCCGGCTCATTCCTTGCACTTCTCTTGTTTCGCCGAGGCTAAAGGAAACTAATGCATGAAGAAGGAAGCAGGCGTTGCTTCGCGCCAGAGCTGGCCTCACAAGAGACATTCGAAAAGGAGAGAGCAAGCGAGGGCGTCGTTCTTGAGCAAGGGGACGCACACAGAGAAGAGAGGAGAGAGCTCTGGAGCTCAGAGGAACAACGAATGAACCTCCATTGTTGATCATCACGAGCTCTAACTCCACTATTAGTTAGGATTTTAACTTTCCTCAGCCTCGGTTGTTCCATCATCCCTCCATTAGAGCCGTGGGTTTTTGTTCTCAAGTGACGTAAGCCCCTCTCTCTCACTCGTTGTCGCTAGAGGATGTCAGAGGCATTCGCAAAGGAGGGAGAGAAAGAGGTGAGTGCGATTTTATAAAAAAAAGGGCGTCAGTTCTTCTCCTTAGTCCGACGCCCTCCGAAGATCTCCATTAGTCACCTCGAACCTGCAACCCGTCATGCCGTCATGGGACACAATCAAGGGCTATTGATCGTTAGATCCATTTAATTGACCCATAGTTCAATTAAGGGGTGGCTGAATTTAATTGAATTGCATAAGTGGTACAGCACGGGTGATGCAGGCGGCAAGATCAGCAACTCCGCATAGTCGTGGAGTGAAGAGTATCGTCGTCGTCGAGGCAACTAGACTAGAGCAGCAGCGTCATCAAGGTTGATGACAGTGAGCTCGGCATAGTAGGCCTTGCAGCTCCTCGACAAGTTGTCATGGATGATGCGAGCATGACGGCAGTGACGACATGGGTCTCAGCCAAAGCTTGGCCAAGGGAACTCTCGTTCTCTCCTCTCTCTTTTTCTCACGTATATCTCCTCATCTTGCCTTGTATTGAATTGTGTGGCCTCCCCCCTTCCTTTGTCTGTAGTGAGATAGCTTTTATAGGTGAGAGGACTAGGGCTCTCAAAGAAAGAGCATAGACTTTCTTTCCTATTGTGAGCACTTTTTAAAACATTTCATTTTCTTCTTCACCCTTTTTCCTTTCTAGTCATGCATGTTTAGAATATCCCTTTCCTTGTGTTGATACTTTTTTTAATATAGCCAAATATATGCCTCACGCCGACCGATAACGTCTTAGCACACTTGCCTTTCATTTTTCTATTTTTATTTTCCATATATTGCAAGAATAAATAGAAAATCAAGTGTCATATCATGGAACATTGAAAGAATAATACAAATCTTTTCCAAAAAATGTACTCATCTCCCAACTTGTCAAATTAAAGCTCGTCCGTCACCGATCCAATGCAAATGCGATAAAAAAATAAATACTCTTAAAGCTATATGCTATGCAATCTAATTCTAATATTTTTTTAGAGGTTAAAAAGTAATCCCCGTTTTTTATGCAATAAATGAATTACAAGGTTGGCAACATTTATGTGTCAACAAATACTTCTTAATTCAGAGATAATAGCATTAAATTCAGAAATATGAGATTTAAGAGAAGCACATTCAGCCATACGAAGAATGATGAGTTGTTGTCTGAGCCTCAACCGATTGATGAGGGATTTTTTTTTTTAAGAAAAAAAAACTCCTCAATTTATTCCTTAAACCTACAGCTATTTTCTAATCTAGGATGTCCTATAGAACTTCATTTGTGAGACACAATGAAATAGCAGATAGAGCTCTTTCATCTAATTCTTCACACGTTTCATCTTATGTGCCTCCCAATTTCTTCCCTTTTTCCAAACAGAGTCTTCTTCAAACCCTGTTGCATAAGAATAACCAACAAACAAACTTGCCATAGGTTGAAATTGCCGCTCCCATCAAACTTCTCGATACCAAATCATGTTGTTGAACTTTAAGTCATAACCAAAAGATCTAGAGAAAATAAAATAAATAAATAAAGGACCTAAGGCTCTGAAACTAGATTTGTTATGGTGAATGCGAAAACTATAACAAAATTGAAATTGAGAAGAATAGAGGAATGCTAGATTTTATGCGGAAAGCCTTGTGGAAAAAACCATGAGAAAAATAAAAAGAAGCAAAATCCAATATAGAAATCAAAGATTACAAAAACTGGCTCTAAAAAGTTTAGACTCTTTCTATCTCAAATTTTTATATATAGATAAGAATCGAATCTAAAGTAGGAAACCTCTTTTTATGAAACCTTCTCCAACTATGAAAACCATTCAATCAATAAATCTATTCAAAATAGGAAATCTACTTGAAGTAGAAAGCTTTCCTTTTCGAGCTCAAACTTGAGACATATCTAATAGCTATATATTAAACCAAAATATTAAATGAGATTACACAAACCTCGACTAACCTAAGATTTCGAGGAGATCTCCGCAAGGGCAAGGACAGCAATCTTTGTTGTTTAATATAAGGCAAACTCATTAAGGCTGTCAAATGCTCTAGTGGGAAGTTGTGACTGTATGATGCAGTGCATGTTATAATGGGTAAAAATATGCAAATGATAACTTTAAGAAAAGACCTTGGGTTTGATGGGTTTCCATTTTAGTGGTGGGTGTTATTATTGTCTTTGTTGCAGCCGAGTCTTACTTTCATTTGGCATTGGATAGCTCTTAAATATCTCTTCTATAGATGACTTTTCTTTGTGATATGTACCGTTCTAGACCAGGAACATTGTTCATTTAACTATTTGTTTAGCTTGCTTGTCATGAAAATGAAAAGACTTATGTGAAAAGGAAGCTAAGGTTTTGATACAGTGCTTTATTTGTTCATAACCTTTAGACGACAAACCTCTTGGTGGTAAACCTTGAGAGTTGTAGCTGTGCAATTGTCCAAAGTTGGGCAGCTCTTCACAAAGGCACGACTTTCTGCCTAGTCAAGGTTGGTGCTATTTCCAGTTCATTATTATTTTCTTTGTCAACCTTCAAGAAGCAAAAAAAAAAAAAAAAAAAAAGATTGCTTTTCTTTGTCATACGGGAGAGAAGACAGAATAAAGTCCCGGAAATTCCACATTCTGAGAAATTGTCTACATGGTCATGTGCAGGTATTATAACTCAGCATCGTAGCCTATTTGTTGCTACCTCCAATGCAGTTTCTATTATGAATTTTTCATTGCTTTTCACAAGAATCACTACTCCATTTCCTATTAAAGTGCCAGATGTAGCTCGGTGGCAACATATGCAATTTTCTTTATTAGTTTGGATCTGCAAATCATGCCATAATTAGGTAAGAGAATGGTTGTTGCTTGCTGTTCATTCAGCTGATTGAATGGAGGACCTCTGGGACTCACGTGTGCCTAAGATGGCAGGATGGTTGTCATTGTTGTGGCTCTGCATCTTTGTATGTTAAAATGGCCCATCAGATAAGCCGGTGCAGCTTCTGCAGGAGATATCCAATGACGAGGAGTTAGAGATTCACAACCTGAATACAAATTTTCTACCATATAGCTGTAGCAGTTTTTGTGAGCAGGCTGGTGAAGGGTGCTTTGCTTCAATTAGAGAGAGCTAAAGTTTTGACGAAATATTCTGACTGTCAAATTATCTCCAACCAATATTTCTTAGTAGCTTCTGTCCCGAAATGCCCATGAAAAGGGTGCTTTGTACTGTAGGACAATGGGAGAGAATAATCCACCAAAATAGTGATGCTTGATTTGTTCCTTGCAAGAATAATGTGCTAATTTGTTGTTTTCCCCATGCTTTGCTTGAGGCTATGCATATGCAGAGGATGTAAGAGGTGGCTCGATTATCTTTATTGCTCAGAATGAACAGATCCATCTCTGCCACATGGGTGGCTCAGTTTTACCTTTGGATACTATGTGGATCGTCACTAATGCAGCATGGCGTTCAAGCAACTAGTCAGGCCAGGCTTTGCGGATGGACAGCTCATGCTAGTGCAATAGAGTGCCTCTCATCATCAGTTTGGGTCTGACCATCCTTCGTTGGGATTCATTCCATCTTTATGATATTTTCCTATGTGCTTATATCCTCCTATCCAGTTGTTCTCATCAGAATGCTTCTGGACTTTTGAGAAAGGGTGTATTCTCTTAATGAGAATCATGTTAAGTTTGGTTTTAATATGGTATTTGATCCGGATCGTCTCTCTTTTAATATTATAATTTTTCGTTTTAAATTTCCTCTGGTTGAGGAGCAATCTGTGTAGGAGGATTTACCTCAAGTTTCGACCATGTCTCGAAATCAAAAATTCAATCTTAAATGCTTTAAATCTTGTGTAATTAAGTCATTTCGATGCACCATTCGGCCCACCTTTTTTGATGTGGCGGGGAGGGATCTCGTGTGTTTTTTAAAAAATTATTATTTTAAATATGTATGGTGCCGTACTTGAAGCCATGTCGGATAACAGGTTGATTGGTAAAACTCAAAAACCAAAAGAAAGTGTTGGCTGTAGTCCTCATGCCAAAGACCTTGATATTGCATTTGAAACTCGAGTGCAAGCACCGACGTCTTAAGTTTTGTTGTTGTAAAACTGCAGGCCTAGAAATGAGAATTGTTGATGGAGGTAATGTAGATTGGAATGAGAGGGACAAGATCGATACGAATCAATCCCATGGAAGAGTGATTTGGGAAGAAATGTTCGGATTTTTCGCACTTAAAATTTGAGGAGTTCAGGGACCATCAAAGGAATTTTGCCAATAGATCCTTGAAATGGACGAAACATCTGAATTCATGCCTTAAATTCAATTGTGTTCTAATAACGTGCAATCATCTTTACATGTATTGACAACCGAATTTTTGTTGATATTTTAAGTATCCATTTATTTTGCAAAAGTTTAAAAATTTATAAAAGATGAAAAGCCAAAAGATTGAAAAATGAATAAAGTGGACCAAACAAAAAGTGAATAAAAAAGGAAATAAAAAATAAGTGAAGATATTAATAATATAAAAAAAAAAAAGAAACCGAGCGGACCAGCTTGTTCGGCCCACTCATTTAATAAATCTTCGGGCCCAAGACACCCAGCTTCCCGTTTCCCTTACTTTCGTAGGCCCATCAACAACAAAAAGCAAAGCTCGGCCCCAAATCCCTCCCTCCTTTTTTGCGCGCGCACGCATAAATAGAATATGGAAACGATGCCTTGCTTGCGTCACCAGGCCCCGATTTGTGACGTCATCCATGGGGACCACGGACGCTTAGGTGGTCCACTCAAATATATGAAAACTCCATACTAACGCTCATGATAAAAGGGGGTTAGAAGACCCCGAATGAGGTCTCAAAAGAGAGAGGAGGAGCAGCTTCAACTTTCATTTCACACATGCTGTTGCCTTGGTCATCGTCATGAATACCCGAATTGTCAGAATATCTAAATATTAACGTCTAATAATCATCAAATAATTTTAAGTCTTTAGAATAGTCCATAGTAATTTCATAAAATTGTTTATAATACCAAAGTAAGGATTCTCAAATTCCAATATTTGAACAACCGAAAGTAGTTTTACGAAATCTCAATGGAGTGATGCAAGAATTATGTCCATTGGGCATTCAAACAGGAGCTATACCTCTAAGCTCATCACTCAAGGGTCATTACTTTTTCTTGGATGTAGTTCTTTATTTTTTTTGCAAGTGCCTATGCTCTTTGGATTGTTTTGGTTGATTGTTGAGGATGCTGGCTTGATTTGGATTTTTTTTTTTTTTTTTAACTTTTGATAGATCACCAAGGAACTTCGACCTCATTTACCTGTACGTATGATCTTGGCTTTCTTCATCTTCTTCCTTTTCTTTTATCATTGAGGTGGCTGGACCACTATCTTACGCATTGTTGCATTAGACATGAATGCCACTATCTTATATCATAAAATCCTTGTAAGACATGAAATTGATACGTGTCTTCTGACTCTACTACCTTCCAATCAACTTTGTCAAGTCCGTATCATCACGAATGCCCCACTAAATGATGCAGAAGAACAGGTCTTCCCCACCACAAGAAGGCTAGGTAAAATTAAGTACAGACATAAGAGCTTTTCAGAAGTTATTATTAATGAATTGGAAGCCACTATCTTATGCATTGTTGATTTGCCTCCTGATAGGTCTACTATTAGTTGTAAATGGGTATATAAGATTAAAACCAAAGTAGATGGTACTGTGAATCACTACAAAGCTTAGCTAGTAGCAAAAGGTTTTTTTATAAGAGTACAACATTGATTATGATTATACTTTTGTCCTTGTTGCTCACCTCAGTTTTAAGTCTTCTTGTTGTTGCTTCTATTAAGCGTTGGCTTCTATATTCAAATAGATGATAAAAGTGCATTTCTTAATGGTGATCTCATAGAGGAAGTTTATATGACACCTCCTCCTAGATACACTTATTCATCTAACAAAGTGTGCCGATCACATTGAGTATTATATGGATTGAGGCAAGCTCCCCATACATAATATTCCATGTTTAGCTCAACCATGGAGTCTCTTGATTTTAAATCCAATCATTTTGATTATGCTCTCTGTGTCCGACACACGTCATGGGTACATTATGCTACTTTTGTATGTTAATGATATTGTTATTAATGTCAATAATCAGACTGGCACTGTAAACTCCATTAGTATCTCAATAAACAGTTTGAAATGAAAAATCTTGGGTGACAAAGCTATTTTCTTGGTTGGAAGTTGTGTTTGATACTTCTAGTTATTATCTCTCTCAAACCAAAAATTTCACTAATTTTATCTCTTGAGCTGACCTCACTGATAACAAGATTGCTTCCACTCTCATTAAGTCAAATGTCAAATTCAATGACAAGGATGGAAACTCTTGTTCTAAATGCTACACTTTATTGGCAATTGGTTAGCACTTTTATATATATCATGGTTACCCATCCTAACATCACTTATGTCATTCACACTGTTAGTCAGTACAAGACCATGCCTCATACAACCCATTTTACTATAATTCTTCGAATTCATCGCTACATCAAGAGTACGTTATTTCATGGTCTTCACTTTTCTACTAATTCTACCTTAGAACAATTTATTTTGATGTTGACTAAGCTGGTGACCCTCAAGATCTTTGCTCCACTATGGGTTACTGTTTCTTTTTAGATGACTCATTTATCTTATGGTGTAGCAAGAAACTGATTACCGTCACTCGCTCTAGTATAGAAGCTAAATATCGAATTCTTACAGCATTGGAATTACTATATTTGCGGTGGCTACTAGAAGCTATAGGAATGTGTCATCATAGTAGAACGGTCATATTCATCAGGAAAATTGTCCAAAAAGTCCTAATTCTATTGTATGGCAGCCAAATTCAATTTAAACTTTTCAATTGTGCCACTTTAATCTTAAACATTTTAATAAATTACCAATGTGTTCCTTCCATCTAATTTTTCCTAATTGGAAATCATTGACATGTTTTTTCAGTCAATGCCAACTGTCCTACGTGGTGTTGCTAGTGTTGAGATGGATATTTTTTTTATTTAAAAAAAAATCAATTTTTTTATTTTTTTTTTGTTTTTATTTTATTTGATCCCTCTTTTTACATTGGGCCATTGGGTCCACCACTAGGCTATAAGCAAGGGTCGTGAAGCCCTCATCGACTACGGGCAAGGATCATAGCCCTCTTTGGATCTAATGAGGGCATCGTAGCTCTTACACAGGCCCTTACCAGCCATAGCGAGGGTTGTGATGCCATCATTGTGACTTGTGAGGGGCCTCGGCAAGGGCTCGCAATGCCCTTGCTTAACAATCAATAGGGCCGTTGGCACATTGAAGAAAAAAAATTAAAAATTGTTTATGTCACCATTGGTAGGTCAACATTGAATAAACCACCGCATCAGCAATTTCCAGTTTAAAGTAGCCGGAAGGACTACATTAGTAATTTGCTAAAAGGTTTAGGACTTGATTGTCACAATTGAAAGGTTTAAAATTGAATTGGGAAATTGTCAAAATATTTAGGACTAAATTGACATAATAGAAAGTTTATGATTAAATTGACACAATAGAAAGTTTAGGACTGAATTGACCGCCATACAATATGTTTATGATTTTTTGGACAATTTTCCTATTATTCATTGCAACAACTAAAGTAATATCCAAATTGTACTTAATGATGTTTTTCATGAACGCATGGAGCACATTGAAATAGACTGTCTTTTTATCCAATATTACGTTATTCGTGGTATTGTTTGATTTGTCTCTACTTTTTCCACTGGACAAACTGTTGATATCTTTACTAAGACACATTCACTTGAGCGTTTTCTAGATCTATCCTCCAACTTCAAGTTGACATCTTTTAAATCATCTTGAGTTTGTGGGAGGATATCTGAGATATATTTAGGATATTATGTGAAATTGTAGGTTCAACGATTTTGTATATTTTCTTACTTAAGATAATTGTCATGTAAAGGTTAAAAATAAGTTCACAGGTTAGCAGTCAAAGAAGATCAGTTAGATCTTTAACTTGACAGATGAATCAAATCTCTAGGAAGTCAATTGCGGGCACTTGTTTACCACCAAGATAAACATTTCTTGAAGTATTTAAGACCTGTGGATGGAAATTTGCAGTAATATTTGATTGGTATTATGAGAGATCAGCCTGGCAGGTCAAGACATCAAACTTTCACATGGACACCTCTCATTAGTCTTAATAGTTCTCTGCTATCAATTGCTTGAAATAAATGGTGTGAGATCTACGTGTTATCCAAGACAAATATTTGGATCTTCTTCGTCTGAATCGAATTCAACCTGCAAATGCCATAAAGTTGCCACAATCAATGCCTAAGATAAAATACAGATATCGCATCTGCACAACTGGCATTTACTGAATAGTAGAGAGCCAGAGTTCAGTCGTCCTTATTGTAAATATTACAAATTACAACTGCGTGATGCCTTACAAAATAATATAATGTAATTCAAATTGATGAAAGAACTCAAATTTTCATCCTTGAACCATCTGCCATTGCAGTCGCGCTTCCAACCTGCAGAAGTAAACTTGAGCTCTCTTTCACGGCGCTCTCTCATACTAAGTTGTTGCTGCACAACCACCTCTTCAGCTGCTTATTTTGCAGCGAAACAGAAGCTTTCGCTCACATGTGAGGTTTCATTACCATGGAGATTCCCACATATTTTTCCACTGTGACCATTGTTATGGACGTCTTGTCTAGTGTTTCCCTTATCAAGTACTTCAGAAACAGCCTTCCTTGTTTGCTCAATCAAGGGTCTACTTTTTATCCTGTTTAAAATAGAAGTTCTAGTGCCGGTATTAACAGTACAATCAGACAAGGGTATTCTCTTGTCGATCCCATCCTTCTTTTTCAATTCTCTCTCCTTCAATCTCGACAATGCAACACGGTGGCGTGACCCCTTGCAATGCATCTGCATAATAAAAGAATATCAACATGCAAAACTAATAAATATCTAAACGATCTACATTCACAAGACAATCTGTGCAGCAGAAAACTATAATGATCCATACATGTAGTGACCATATGAATGATCACGTGCCCCAAATAACATCGGCTTCTCAAACATCCAGCAAACCTCCACTTAAATGTATTTCAATTCTTTAAAATCCAAGCTTTCTCATTCTAATGTCTTTCTTATAGTGAAGCATAAACGAGTTGAATCACCACGAAACAAAGCAACTCATCATTTGCAGATAAGACATGGAAAATCCACATTGTCTCATGCGCAACCGACATGACATAGCAGGAAAAAAAAAAAAAAAAAAAAAACATCACAAGCAGGACAAGCAATTTAGTTAGTACCTGCCATTGCCATGGCACAGTTCTCCAACCAAATCAAACCACCAACACCATCGTGTTGGAAATGCGACATTTCAGTGCACGGTAGTCCAATAAAGCAGATCCACAAGACAGTCGGCCGAGAGGGACGCCCGAAAACACACTTGGTCAGATTCAAAATCGCAACTCGATGGTCGTTTGCCAGCCGAGGCCAACCCCGAAATTCCGGGGACTGGACGGAAAAGACATTGATCACACATTTTCCCATCCCGACAACTAGATTTATCGGGATCAAATGGCCCGTCAGACCCATAACTTGTCTCATCTATCTAGCAAAAACGCTAAAATCCTCCAGCTACTCATCAAACCGAAAACCAATCAAGACAAAACAGAACCACAAGCAAATTATCTAGCAGAATCGCTACAATCCTCCAGCCTATCAAGACAAAACAGACCCACAAGATAAAAATTGATTGAGCGACAGAAGTTGGCGTAAGCAGAGACTGGAGACGCACGGAGAGCATTAGAGCAGAATCGAGGACGGGGGCGCCAGGGCAGACGAGGCAGGCGAACTTGCCGGAGGAGAGCTTCTTGTAGGAGGAGGCGTCGAGGCCTTCCACGGCCAGATCGTCGACTCTTCTCTTCCGGTGCTGGGTTACTATTGCCCAGCTATCTCCTGCGAACACGCTCATTCCCTATTCTTCTCCTTCTTCCTTCCTCTTCTTCGTCTGTCCAGTGATTCAATATGACATAGGGGTAATTTATCTAGGGTTAAAACTATCACACTTATTATAAATTTATTTTATATTAATTCTCATTAAATATTACCATCAAATTACATAGTAGAATGATATGTAACAGTTGATGGATATACCAATTTGGAATTTTACCATTGATTTGTTACAAATGTATCGAAATTTATGATTTTTTTTTATTCAAAAGGAGATGATCAAATGGAATAAACAAAATTGTTAAAGGGTCCTTTGCTAATTTTGGACTGGAATATAAATGGGACGATATGTCAAAAGGAAAAGTATACATGCAATTACCAGATTTGAAAGGTTGCAAGTAATGTAAATTTGTGAGGAAATTAGAGAAAAAAAAACATGCTATCATTAATTTGTGTGAGTGTGCGTTACAATGATCATAAAGTGAGCTTTTATATCCCACTAAAAGCAGTTATGACAGACGGTTATGGATTTTGAATTCGAAAATAACTTCCTAATCTATAATGTAGTAATAAGAAGTTACGATTACGGCCTCTTATTATCTATAATGATAACCTACAGGAAGCGTAACGGTGCAGTCATTAAAAAGCAGAGGACAGTCGCCGCTCAAGAAAAGCTCACTCTCTCTCTCTCTCTCTCTCTCTCTCTCGCGTTCGCAGAGCGAGTGACGAGAAAGCGAGCACTGCCGGCGATGCCCACGGTTGAACGGCGATGCCCACGGTTGAACGGCGACGGCCACCGCCACCATCATCACGCCCTCGACTCTCGCGGCCCGGTTGGGTCGTCATCGTCTGGACAAGGTACCGTTTCTGTATGCGCGGACGCTTTTTCTTGAATATGGGTGTCTCTGTCTCTGTATTGTCCGTGCGGGAAAATTGAAAAGTTTGAGTTTTTTGGGATTCTGGGTGGGATTGCCGTGGAGAAAAAAAAAAGGCGAGGCTTTTGCGGTTTCTCATCGTTCACTGTCCGTTATGAATGCTTTGGTTTCTGAAAGTCTGATTAATTGGGTCGGGTTGAGTCACTAATTGAATCGGCATTTTCTTTGATTTTTTTGGTGGCATATTCCTCATCGTTCGAGTTGGCCGTGACCGCCTCGCTGCCGGAGATGCCATTCCTTAAGCCAGAGAAGCCCACGGTTATAGAGCACCATGGTTAGTTTCCTATCCACTCATTTGTGTGCTCGTTCTGTTGGAATGGATGCCGTTTTGTATCACGTGTTTCGGTGACATTCAAGTCACCAGTGAGGTGCGGTTATTGACCGGCAAGGGATGGCCGGCGACCGAGTGATTGGCTGGCGGTGACTAGCGTTGTCATGCTAAACGATCGATGCCGGGTGGTGGTTCAGCAGTGGCCTGAGCGCCGGCAAGGGCTCATGAGAAAATGGTGGGATTCGGTTGAAGAGGAGGTTCGCAGGGAAGAAGTCGTTCTCGGGAAGAAGATGATGGACAGCGCAAGGGAAGAGAAAATAAGGAATAATGGAAAATAGGAAAAGAAAAATAAAAAAAAGGGGAGTGACAGAAAGAAAAAAGGAGGAAAAAATTAGATAAGAAAAGAGGATTGGTGTAGGTGGGCAATAGTTTAGATTCTGAAGGGCATTAGTTTCTGTCATTGCATCATAATGAAATCCATCAATGAAGAGACAAAGGCAGATATGAAAAGGTAAATTTATGGATGCGCGTTAATATCGACGGCCCCATTTATTTCTAAGCGGTCAGGTGCTGAAGACTCACTGATGTCCTATCAGAAACGACGAATTCGATCAAAATGGAAAAATAAACTAACCCATCTCAATTCGTTTCTCTAGCAATCGGAAGGGGCAAGTTCGAGAAGGAGAAAAGGGAGAGAGAAAGTACACCTGGTGAATCCTCTCAGTCGCAAAAAAATTTCTCCTCCTCACTTCTATCTCCGAACATCTTGATTTGAGAGAGAATAAAAAAGGTTAGGAGAGAGAGGTAAATGAGGGAATGGGAAGAGAGAATTTGGAGGAGATCCGAAACATTGTGAAACTTCCGTTGGCCTGTCATTCCCTTCCCTTCAGTGGGTCCCATTCTCATCACTAATTCTCCGCCTCGATTGCCTAGCAATCGTCTAAGAAAGGCTCAACCTAGCAAACTAGTGACTCGAAAAGTGGGATATAAATTGCACAATTAAATGGGAGAAATAAATTACACAATTAAACGGGAGAAATGCTAAGCACATAGCAATTAGCAGATATTTACATACCAAGATTTGGACGAAATTTCTTGCCAAGAAAATACTCCTACCAAAAGAAAGGCCGAAATCAAGATGAATGTCGACCCGGTAAATCACCTAACTTTGTATAGCTGAAAGTTGCCAAATCGGTTGAAAGAATTGAAACGAATGCTGGAAAATGAGCTTCAAAGCTTGAACTTCCATTTTCAATAGTCATTCCCTGGGTAAAGTTAGAGATAGATTGATTTTCCCTAACCTAATAGGATACGCTTTTCCTTGTATTTATAGAATAGGTTTATGCTTTCCTTTCGTATCCCGCTACCCTCTCAAAAAGGACCTAAGATAAGATGGTGGGATTGTAGCTACATACTTATCCCAATGCACTCCCTCTACTTGTTTGTTAGTGGAGTTCTTTCTTCCCTCTCATTTTTTCCAGGCTGTACCATTAGAAAGCCTACTAGTCTCTTACAAGCCATTGGCGTAAAGTGCCTAAGCTAGTTCCCTTCCGGTGCTTAGCATCTCTCCCATTTAATTGTGCAATTTATATTCCACTTTTCAAGTCGCTAGTTTGCTGGGTTGAGCCTCTCTTAGACGATCGCTAGGCAGTCAGGGCGGAAGGTAGTCGGGGGCGAGAATTAGTGGTGAGGATGGATCCGCCGAAGGGGAGGGGAGGACGGGCAAGCGGAAGTTTCCAAAAGATTGTTTCGGATCTCCTCCGAATTCTCTCTTCCCATTCCCTCCTTTAGCCCTCTCTCTTAACCGTTTTTATTTTCTCTCTCAAATCAGGATGTTCGAAGACACAAGAGAAGTGAGGAGGAGAATTTTTTTTGCGACTGAGGAGGGATTCACCTAGTCTACTTTCTCTCTCCCTTTTGTCCTTCCTCCTTAGATCTCGAGCTTGCCCCTTCCAATTGTTGGAGAAACGAATCAAGATGGGTTAGTTCATTTTTCCCTTTTGATCGAATTTGTCATTTTTGGCAGGATATAACGAGTCTTCAGCACCTAACCGCTTAGAAATGAATGGGGCCATCGAGGTTAACATGCGTCCAAGTATTTGCCTTTTCATCTCTGCTTTTGGCTCTTCATTAAATGGATTTCATAGTGATGCGATGCTGAATGCTGATAAGTCTCTCTGGATTAGTCAAAGCATTATGTCCAATGGTTAGGGTGAATCTTAAAATCTTCAATAGGTCGTCCTTTGGTTAGTAGATAATCAAGTTTAGATGCTGAAGGGGCATTAGTTTTAGAACTAGTGTAATCAAGTCTTCGTTTCCAAGATCATTGATTATGCGAAAAGTGAGATTTTCTCCCATATTTTGCATATGGTTATGTCACGAGAGGAATAGGTTTGGAAGAACTCGTGTCAAATCGAATGCCATTGGCTTGAATTTGGCACTATTTTTAAGCATATATGCCCTTCTCAGAGGGGTAGGTCGCAACATTAAGGAACCTAGAAGTGACATTATATGTGTTAGGATTCAATGGGATCTTGCTAGGTGGCATTATTGTATCTTTAGTTTTGCTATTTTGACATCTTGCCTATGATCGAGTTTAAATGGTAAAGTTACCCCGAAATGGCATGGAGAATATTTCACATTCGCATTATTTTCCTAGTCCAATGCTTAGTTTAGTTTTTTTCTTTTTTTTCTTTTTTTGAATTTCACTTTCCACAAATCATAATTGGGAATCAAAATGGAGAAACTTCATGCATTTTTTTTTTTTGTCTGCCAATGTCAAACTTATTTGGTATGTCAATATTCTCCGCCAAATATTCTTCCACACTTACACACATGCACACAATTTGATGAGATTGTTAAGTTAGGCTAGCCATTCATGATTAGCAATCTAATAATTAACATGAGGAAAAGGCGACTAGGGTATGTGCATAGAGAGTATTAAGTCTAGCTATTCAAATCTAGCAAAAGTTTCCTAACTAACACATGATAATCATTTGACATTAAATTGCTTTATCAAAGTTTTTACTTGTGATATGCGAACATTATTGCGATCTATGTCGTTATCATGGTAGCTTTAGTGAATATGACATATTTTAAAGAGACACTACATATAAGTAATAAAATAATGTTAAGGGAAGTAACGAAGGAAATTGTGTTACAACTGATATAAAATTCATAAGCCCATTGATGATTAGATGCCATTACTAGCGTGCCAGGTAACGTAATTTGGCACCTGAGTCCTGCTAGTCTCCCACTCGAGGGGGACATTGCTTCTTAGAATACGATGGCAGCCAACGGCATAGCTACAATCATGATTACATTATGTATGATTTATCCCAGTTTTCCTTTTTGAGTTGCCTTTCTTCACGTGGAGCGATGGCCATGTTGTTGGGAGACTTTTTTTTTTTTTTTTTTCCTTTTGAACGTTGTATTGGCAGTATCTTGGCTTTTCACATGAATCTTTGTTTCTAATTTTAATATATGATTTCTCAAGAGATTTCTTATTAATTATTGGTTGCATCTTTTATTTACTATTTCATCCCTTTTTTCATCATTTAATGTATAAGAATGAATCGTCATAAAATGCAAAAAGAAGTTTTTATTAGAATAGTCCCTCCAAGGCAGAAGCTATCGCATCGTGAAAATATATTTCAAAAAGCTTTCGCCTCTCTCTCTCTTTGCCTTCACATGGATTAATAAAAAAAATAAAAAAAATCATTGAAATTGCCACGTCAGCGTTTGGCCACCGGCTAATGTCCACGTCAGCAGCGGCCAGCCAAAATTGGCCGGATGGACTAAATTGGTACCAATATTAAAAGGTTTAGGACTAAATTAGTCCAACTGAAAAGTTCAGGATTGAATTGGTACCAATGCAATAGGTTTAAGACTTTTTTAGTACTTTTTTCCTATACTAGTTATATCAACCCCTCATGTTTTCTTTTTTTCCATATTACAGAGTTCATTTCCTTGCCTTCATAGAATGAGGAAAAGTCAGATCATGACATTTTCCCCACTTAATTTTTTAAAATGCCCTCATTGTGAGCTATTCTTCATATCCTTGACTTCTTCAAACCATCACTGCATTTGCCGAGGTCTTACATAAGTGGCTAATGCTTGCCAACAGAATGTATAGCTTGTTGTTTCCTTTGCCCCACATGATCATTGCCTTTCCCTAAGCTTCACATGAATGGCCTACGCTCGCCCAACAAGTACCCATCCTCCGTCTTTTCTATGAGTCATACTGAAGACCAATGAAGGGTTTTGATCTCTATGGAAACATGGTAACAAACGCCATTCACACATACAATTTAAAAACATTATTTTGATACCATTTGTCAGAAAAATGAGCCAATAGGCCTTGATCATGGGACTGTGCAACACTTGGTGAGCCAATTAACCAGGTTAGCCTTTATTTCTAAGGATCGTTTTGATGGCTCATATTGTGAAACGCCTCATTGTAGCCAATCTTTCTATATCTCCAGTTAATATGGCATTTCATTATCCCGAGTGGAGCACGGTCTTGTTTCAACATAATAACAGGTTTTTGAGTGGTATGATTAACAAGTGTTGGGATACTCAATAACAAGACCCGTTTCAAAATTGTGGTAGCAAATAACAAATGATATTACAAAGCATGAGAGGGTTGTTGTAAATAAAGAAAGCCTGAAATGCATTCAAGTCTAGCGCACCTCGGTATTTGGAAAAAATGGTTTTGGTTCCCCCAAAAAAGCAAAAAAAAAAAAAAAATTCAAAAAGAGGATGGGTTAAATTGAATTGATAAAGATTGTGAAAGAGTATTGATTTTGAACAAGAAAATAAATAGCATGTAATGTAAAGAAAATTTATGATGGTATTAAAGATAAATAGACATTTTTGTCATTGATGTCTCGAGTTCATCTGTCTTTACGGAAAGGCAACTTTAGATAGTCCATCCTTTTCTCTCATGTTCCTTGTGTGGAGAAAATTTCAGTTGAAAGAAGTAGAGCAAGTTTATACATTTTATGCCATTCTCAATTCCCATCTAATCTCTGGGCATATTTTCAGTTGATGACTTTGCCAGTAAGTGGATCAGAGTTAACGAGAAGAGAACACTCCATGTTGTTTTGAGAGAGTCTAGATTCATTATTCCGGGAATTCCAGGTGCGTTTGTATGACCTGTTGTTTCAGAGAGTGAAATGGACTTTAGTTTTCTGACAGAAACGGGATAAAATATGAAAAGAATATAGATTACATAAAATGACTTGCAATGTTTGTAATATTTCTACCATCATCTGTACTTCACCTTCCCCAATGTGAATTCTTTCATTTGATTACATCTTGTTGTTGCTTCCTGATTAAATGTGGCGGCGGCTATGCAGTGTTCTTCGTTGTTTCCAGAAGGTCCAGCTTCTATCAAGTGTTCAAATCTAGAAAGTGGCGTCCACAATGATGTTAGGTGACCATGCTTGTTGTCTCTTAAATGGAAATATTCTTTCCTTTTTCTTTTTTTTTTACGGAAATGAGTGTGAGCGCTGCCATTTCTCATTTAATTTATTCATAGAGGAGAGGATCATGTTTAATATACTAGCAGGAGCAACATAGATCACATCAATTTTTCTAGCGTTCCCTATAATTTGCATCATGTAAACTATGGATGACCTTTTACCCTTTTGTAACTATTAACTTCCCAAAGAGTGAATAATTTCTTTGGAAAGGTGTGAAGGATAAAAAATGTAGATGACAATGGCAAATCGTCAGCTCTTGTGTATCTATGCGTCGAATTGAGCCAGGCACAAACAATATCACGAGATTGAGTGTATCTATATTGCCACTTTCTGTTCTTTAGCCATTGCTTCTTTTACTACTGTTTCCGTGTTTGGAATGCCTATACATACTCAAGATCAGCGCCTGCAAAGTCAAGAGACTGCATCCCAAAAATACGGAGGGCCTTATATTTTTGACATAAAATGGGCGGTCGCTTATGCAATCCTTGGTCCTTGCTGTATCATTGGAAGCCCTTGTGTGATTGGTGATTCAGCAATCAATGACTTAGGATGATATACGTTAGAAGCATCTTTACATCATAAATTCTCCATTAGAAGGTAGGAACCAGTGTGATCTCTATCCCTCAACAATAGGCAGCCTAGGCAAATTTTGGAAGGCATTCTGGAGAGAGAGTACAGAATGCGAAAAATACCATGCTCTTGTACTCGTGGACAAGATGCTCAACATGGAGGAAAGGCTATTAGACAAACGGCAGATATATATTGGCAAAATTGCACGCAATGGCCAGGAGAGGTTCCCAGTCTATCAAATGTGAACAATCATTGTTTATTACGATGAAGTTGGACCTAAGATGTCATCTCCTACAATCAGATATTTGAATACACTCCTCCAGTTCTCCTACCATCAGATACATTAAAATAAGTTCGCCTTAGTGCATCCATGGCACGTTAGCTCTATTTTAACTTGCTCTGAGCTCACAAGGAGATGTCCTCTCCCAAAAAGTCCTGCAATTCCTTTCCCGGGATCACTTTGCTTCACAATCGACTCCCCAACTATAGATTAACATGCTCCCCAATGATGGAGTTAATATCATTATCCTCCCTTCAATAAAATGCAAGCAGGTTTAACTCTTAATACCATCAGATTGATCGTGATCCGTCAAAAGTACAACCCAAATAAGATGGTAGACCAAATGGAAAAAAAGAAAAGAAATTAGCACTTGGTATTGGGGCTACAAATGATACTGACTTGCCCATGAAAAGTTCTTCCCGCTTAAACAGCAAAACACGTATTTTGAGTGGGAATGAAGAAAATGCAAAGCAGATACAGTGCTTACCGCCTTCACACTGGCTTCTTGTACATAGGCAATGTCATCAGGAGTAAAAAGTCCAGATTCCCCAACAACCTTAAGAGGTGTTTGTTTTAGCTATGGCTTAAAACTAATGTCCTTGGAGATCAAACAACAAGCTATAAACAGGGCATATTTCAAGGCTTTTAATACAGATGGGCAAGTCTCAGAGTTATTAGCATTGGTGATCTGATTGAGAGAGATTTATGGACGACTTGTATACTAATACTGGCTAGGATGTGTTTAAATCAGCTACATCCTCCAAACATCACATATGAACCATGTTTACTGTTAACAACAGTCTCATTATCTCTATCACGAAAATATGCAATAGTTGGGGCTAGTTTTTTTAGCTTCACAAGGTGGAAATTGAGCAAGGTGGTCCTTCATCTGCATGGAGCATCCTCTAGCTTGATGTCGGATTCAGAAAAGCAATGAGCTACTTCATGTTTCCTGTAATACTTTTGACTTATAATCAGATTGTTAAGAGCAGCATAGTTGAGCTTCTTCATTTAAAACTAATAATTCAATAGAAAGACATTCTGTATTCTAGATTAGCTACCCTATGTGCTGCCCTATTCACAATGAAACATATCTTATTTCAATAATTTTTTAACTTTTATGTCAAAAAAAAATCTGAGTAAAAAATTGATGAGTTGTGAACAAGCTTAGGAAACATGAAATGTCAGATCATGGCAGCTTCGGACAGATGAAATATCATACTGGAAACACACGCCATACACCACATTTTAGGAAGCACATGCCCTCATGTATGCAAGAAGAGGCAATTGAACTAATAGACAAGAAAAGAGATTTCTTTATCGAGTACATTGCCCATGACTTATCAGAAATTTCTCATGCAAGAATTACGTCCATTGGACATTCAAACGGGAGCTATACCGGTGAGCTCATCACTCAACCGTCATTATTTTTTTTGGATACAATTCTTTATTTTTTTGCAGGTGCTATGCTCTTCGGATTGTTTTGGTTGATTGTTGAGGAGGTTGCACCGCCATTTTAATGCTGGCTTGATTTGGATTTTTTTTTTCTTATAAAACTTTTGGTAGATCACCAAGGAGCTTCGACCTCATTTACCTATTGATATGAACTTGATTTTCTTCTTTCTCTTATTTTTATTTTATCATTGAGGTGACTGGACCACTATCTTATGCATTGTTGCATTAGACATGAATACCACTATCTTTTATCATAAAATCTTTGTAAGAAATGAAATTGATATGCGTCTTCCGACCTTAATACCTTCTAATCAACTTTGTCAAGTCAATATCATCACGAATGCCCCTCTAAATGATGCGGAAGAACAGTTCTTCCCCACCACCAGAAGGCTGGGTAAAATTAAGTACAGACATTAGAGCTTTTCGGAAGTATTTAATGAATTGGATGCTCCTGTGGTTGTGCAAGTCCTGAGAACACATTTTTACCCCTACTCATCCTCTGCTCCGCTCTCGTAGCCTTGGGACCTCTATTAATTAGCTGATACTTCTACCCTCGTTCGTCCAAACCAACAGGTTAAAGAAATTGGAACACAATAGTAGAAAATGAAATGAGTGAAGTTCACCTCCCCACAGTCACTTGGCCAATTTTGCCTCAGTTTGCTTCTGCTCTTGTTTGTGGAATGGATCCTACAGAAGCATAAAGTTACAGTGCAGCTCAGAGACCAGAAAGAATCCACAAAGATGTGGTGATGTTACATTACTCATGTCAAGTGCAATATTGCTTCACAAGCTCAGATTGGTCTAGCTTTAAACAAACAAGATAGCACATCTATGGTTTTAGTTTTCATGATGAATTGGACTTACTACCTTTGGGCAGTTAGATGAACCTTAATAAGCTATGTAGCTCTGGTAATAACGATTTACAACCTGTCAACATTTCATCATCCAGTTTCTGTATGTTGAATAATAGTTGCTGTGGTTAGAAAGTTTCAATGGAACATCCCTCAAGACTCAGGAGAAAAACCTAGTTCCCAGCTCTAAAACCATGGCAGTGTTTACTACACAAACTCGGTTTGAGGATGTTGGTTGATGAAACCAAGCCGGGAGTCAAGGTTTTGAAAGCAAAGTACTTGCAACATAGAAACTTTATGGGAGATGACAAGAAAGAAAACCAATTCAATGGTATGAAAAACTTATGCAAGTGGGAGATAAGAATGAGCCCAACGGTCAACCCCTCTCACCCTTGAGCCGTAAAGTAAATTCCAAACATCCCAAGCCTCAAAGATCTATTTTGGACAACCTAAAATTGATCACAAACAGATGATCCTGCCAATACTCATGCTTGGAGGAAGATTCTGGATAATAGAAGCATTTGGGTTCTATATGTTGCGGTATATTCATTTTATACTAGAATGAACATCCGAAAAGTTGGTTATTTGACTCAATCTTGCATTTATTATATCATCCGTGATGAAAATACATTAGACTACAGCATAATGAGCAGGACTGCTTCGGAAATATGCAAGGCAGTGTTAAATCTTAATCATGATTTATAGTGGCGAGCCAATTGACCGATGATCCAACGAGAGGGATATATTATTATTGCTTGCAACTAGAAGTGACGAATTGGTGAAGATCCAAACCGAACAGCAGCTGAGGACAACGTGTCGCAACCTCCTTTGTGGGCGCCCTTACGTGCGGGCGTGCGGAGGCTAATGATTTGCTAAATATTAAGCTTACCCAGGCTCTCTTTTACGGATGTTTTTGTGTTTTCCTCACTCTCTTTTTTCCCTTTCTGCGCGTGGTCTAGAGAAGGGAGTAGCCCCACTATTTTTACTATTTGTACTTTATCGACCAAGAGACAAAAAGAGATCCCCTTTTCATTTTTGTGAAATTGCTGCCCATCCCCTCCCCCTCCCTTCATCTTTTCTCTCCTTTTATTACTTATTATCTTTTTCCTAATGCAACCCGCGTGCCTCTCCTCCCCTATGTAGCACGGACACTCTCCGGAAGCCTCCGTGTCGTGTCCGACACTCCGACACGTGTCCGACACGCTCCGACACGTCCCGACACGCTCCGACACGCGGTCAACGAGTGTCGAAAAATCCGACACGTGGTCAACTCTTTCCGACACGCTCCGACACTCGAGTCTAGAATTCCGACACGCGATTCCGACACGCACGGGGTCAATTTTAAAAATTTCTAATACTTGAGGGGTTAAAATATAAATATACACAAAAGAAGTAATAAAATTGCTATAAATATACATGCACGGGGTCAATTTTTTTTTCAGTTTTTTTAGAATTGTTTTATTTTTTAAAAAAGTCTTTCACTATGAAAGAAGTAATAAAAAAAAATACTATATATGATAAATAAATAAATTTAAAAATATCATTTCAGCATTTTTCTTTAAACAATGTTTTTTTCCTCTAAGTTTTGTGTATTATTGTAACAAATTAAAATAATGAATGATATTATTTAATATTTTTCATGTAAATTAATTCTAGGCTATTATTATTATTTATTTATGTATTTATATATAAAAATATATTTAATATATAACGTGTCGGAACGTGTCGAAATTCTTTATTTTTAAGAAATGACGTGTCGGCGTGTCGTGTCGTGTCGTGTCACGTGTCGCGTGTCCGTGTCCGTGCTACATAGCTCCTCCCTCTCGACCTCTCGCCGCCCTCTGTCTTTCGCGATTTGGCTGGCCGACACGGCGGCACCGCTTGTTGCCTCCGCCTGGCCGTGTGCCCTTTGTCGGCGTCGCTTCGGCCAACTCGAGACGGAGGTTTCCCAGCACCACCGCTCCTGGCCTCGACGTTTCCTCACCGCCCTCACGGCAGCCGCAATCTCTGCTCGCCGGACGCCTGGAGAGGAATAAACTGTCGCTCCGAGGCCAGCCACGGCAGCGACAGCTCTCGTCAACCCCATCATCACTGGTCGAGAGGCCAACCAACACCGAACGGACTATTCCCGAGAGAAAGATAACGCTACACGCTCGGGCATTCTATCGAGCACCTAAGACGCAAAGGCCAAAGGAGGGAGGAACCGGCACGGCCGATCCGAGCTCGCGCTGGGAATTCGTGGCGGTGGACGAGTAACATCGATAATCGCAGCCTATACACACGAACGGGGTCGGGAGATTCGCGCGAACCGGGCAATGGCAACCCGGTTCGCGAGCCCGAATAGGGCGCAAGAAATGAAAGGGAAAACAGGGACGGGCCGGGCCGAGAAGGTGGGGGAAGATGGGCCCGGGCCCACTCGGTAAAAAGAAGAAATGGGGGCTGGGCGCGAAGGCCCAGCCCGCGTTGGCCTCTCCTTTTTTTTAAAATAATAATAATTATCCGAAAATAGTGTAAAATAGGGGAAATAAAATTGAAAATAAGGATCCGTTCATTTCGCGGAAAATTGGCCATTTTCGGAAAATATTTTCCTAAAAGTCATTTTCCAGGTAATGAGAAAAATATTTTTTTAGGACTAAATTGATCCCTAATTTTTTATATATAATTTAATTATAAATATTTAACTAAAATTTAGATATCAATACAATGCTGCTATTTGGCCCAAAGTTAAAGTTTAAGTAATAATATAATAACAAAGTTAAAGTTTAACTAGTAATAAATATTTTACTACGACACTCTCGCTTGAGAAAGAAGGCATTGCCTCAGAGTCTCAATCAATGCAATTTTACTATTGTGACTTCAATTTAATGGATTATATGAGCCGTTCTAAAAATGTTAGATTTCTAACTCAGTCCAATCAAATTAACGAATGAGAAAAGACTGTCACCCACCTCAATTAGATGCAACCTACGCATGCAATCTGCCGAGGATCTATCAAGTAAGTGAAAAACTGGAAATTTGTAACGAGGGCAAGTCGAAAGCAGAAGGCAAGCCAATGAAAATAAGCATAAACTGATAAGAAATCGTATAGAGGAGGGGGGACCTTGAATCTCTTCTCCTCATGTGCTCACGCCCAGATGTGGATGGGCCCCACCAAGGAGACAAAAAGGGCTGGGAACTAGAAAAATTAGAGTTTTTTTTTTTTTTTTGGCAGAACCATAACAATTTTCATTAAAACTGAGGATTACAACCTGCGGCTAAAAGATCAGTAGTTAAAAGATCTAATAACAGAGAGGGAGGCGAGATGGGCCACTCAGCAGAAAGAGCCCCTGTTTTATGAAGCTTTGCGGCCCAATCCGCTACACGATTCGCCCCCTTTCGACAATGGACAACCCTAGCGCAGGAAAAACTTCATAGTAAAATTGAGCCTCTGCGAAGACTGAACGTACCTCCCACGGCGGCAAGGTAATTTCATTGATCGCCTCCACCAAAATCAAACTATCCGATTCAAGGATGAGTTTATCTTGATGTCTTCCAGTTTGTTGTAGATGGCGAAGTGTGATCAACAGCGCCATGAACTCCGCCTGCAGCGGCAAAGAGATAGTGACCGTCCTGGTAAGTCCATCGAGCTTCTACCTCTCGATGTTTGTCGGTAATATTCTTGTTTCTCCATGTTTTTTTAAAATTTGCGAATTAGATAAGTAACTATCGAACCTACTTTGCCCATCTCGATTTTTTCTTTTCATCGTACCAAGTCAAAGTAGAGAGTTGTTAAAAAATAGTTGACGGACATTAAAAATTTAACTAGACCAAGCGCCCCCTGCCCCCAATCCCCAAGAAAAAAATGATCAAAGGACAATGAGACGAACTCTCTACGAGTTTAGTAGTTTTTATCAAAGAAAATATTTTTGTTAATCAATAAGTCTATTCTATTGATCATTGATTACTAGGTTTTTATTTTTAGTTTATGAATACTTGTCTTTTTATTGGCGGGGGGGAGCAACAATTTATTTTATATATAATTAAGTCCGATGCATGCTTGGTGAACATTTTCCTCTTATTCTCATGGATCCCCGAGCTCCTATGCCAAAATTGTGCAAGTGAAATGAATTTCGTTGGTTGGTGTTATTTTTATGCCAAATGAATTATGATACCTTTTTTTTTTTATCTGCATTTTTCTGTGCTTTCCACTTTCAATGTGATATATATATTTCAAAAGATAAATTGAAGTGATTATTATTTTATTATATGTCAAAACACAATATAACAATAAGAATAATATATGGACGACAAAAGTGACAAAGGTAACCAAATTATAAAAACCAAAAAAAAAAACTATAAAAAAAATATTAGTTAATTAATTAATTGCATAGCATATAGATTTATGTGCATTTGCATTTTTTGCATTTATTGGGCCGGTGACGGATGGATTCGAATCGATGCTTCAAAAACTTTAATTTGATGAGTCGGGCTAAGCCCACGAAGAGAGCAAATTGGCCCAAGCCCGTATCTTAGGGGAGATTTTACATATTTATCTTTGTGATATTTCAATTCAAAAGTAAATATTGTGTTTGGAAAAGAAATTTTTGTGGATATGATTTTGGAAAATTAAAAAACCTAATCCGTGGCCTATAAATAGATTAATACACGTAGGGTTTTGAGGGGGCCACACACATTGAACATACGGCCACACGTTGAGAGAATAGATAGAGTGGAGGATCCAATAGAGAATAGAAACCGAAGTTCTTTCTGCTCTTTGGGTCCCAATTCCGAGATCGCTCCATCACCGCCTCCGAGATCCACTAGCCATAATTGTTGCTGCTAGACATCCACGTTGTACCTGCACCGCGACGGCCCCCTCTTGGCCAAGCTCTTCCCTTTCACTACAGCGAATCTCTTTCTGTTTTGCAGGTTCTCGAATAAGCAGCACTGAGTTTTTCTACCGTGCCGTGAGCCATGACATCGCTGCCGTTGTCGAGCTGTGACCGGTTTGGTGCCTTCCCGCAACAAAATCGTTCTTTATTTTGCAGGTTCGCTGTGAGACTATCTCGGTGAACATCTGAGCATCCTCCTCACCGTCAGCCCATGCTTGTGCGTGGTCACCACCTCCATCGAGAAGTCCACCCAGTGAGTTGCTCCTTCCCTAGCCGAGAATTATTGAACCGGCAGGCTTCACCAAGCAGCCTGTACTGAGAGTCCCACCGTCGGTCCATATGTGACACCATCACTGCGGATTTCTCATCGACAAAGCTGCTGCCGCACTGAGACCAACTTCAGGCGTAAACCGAGGGGATCATCAAGCTATCAAGGGAGTTTTCAATTCTCAATAAAAATTATACTTTTCTTTCTCTATAGTCACGTACAAGGGACACATATCATGCCCATGTGAACACCTAAAAATAAGAGAAGAAGAGTTTTCTGGTTTTCTCATGGCTTCACTTTCCTGATGTGGTTATTCTATGTTTAATGCACTGCCACACACAGTCATGACATCCATTGATTGCAGACACCACCTGGCGCAAGTCCAGCCCGCTCCATTGATTTTCCCAGATTTGTTGACTAGTTCGTTGCGACGATTTCAGTCCAATTTAGCGAGCTGCCGCAACCACCGCGAAGTAGTCCCTCCTCAGCCGGATACCACCGTGAATCATCAATCATCGTGCTCGACTTTTCTTTTGTAGAATTCACCGCGAGCCCAAACCTCAACGGCTAAGCCGTTGACCCGATATGCCACGAGCTCTACGCTCACCGTTAAGTTCCAGCAATTACCGAAAGCACTCACGTTGAATATTCCATATGCTGCATGAAGACAATTCCACTTGCTGCATGAAGAAGATCCATTGACTTTGACTGAAAAAGAGGCCACCTGTTCTGCTGCGCCTACAAATCATCCGCTAGCGTCTTTGTCCAACCCCGATCTCCACCGGCAGCGGGAGATTCGTTGTCAAAGGAACACCACCATTACAGCATACAACGTTCCTGATTCAAGCAGCCACGAGCCAAGTCGACCTTCGAAGTTTCCATTTTTGCAGGCTAATCGAACTGTGCCGGCTTCGATTGTGAATCTCCGTGCCGCCGCTGCTCGCCACCACCCGTTGTGTTTCACCGTCAAGGAGCCGGTTGTGATCATGGTCCAATTGTGCTTGGTCCAAATTTGGAAAGAATATCCTTGAATTAGGTAAGATTCTCGATCAATTTGATTTTCATATATCTCGCTGCCTAATTCGTAATATCGCAATCTTTCTTTGAATGTTTAATTAATATTGCCATATCCAAAAGATCCCTCTATTCCTCATGAATTAGGAAATTTTCCTAATTTCGCAACTTGACAGTCCGATTTCTCGCTCGAAATACGACTCGCAATCGCACGGAAAAATCGCCAATCCGATCTCACCCTTGAGATATGATTCACAATTTTATTTGAAATTGGCCAATCTGATCTCATGCGTGAGATACGATTCGTCAATTTATTTCCAAAATGGACATGGATGATATATTGCCTGATTTGTGGCCATGCTGTTCTTGATGTCTTATTTTGATTGCTCCCGTAAAAGAAAGGAAAAAAAAAAAAAGTTAGATTAGGTTCGTTTTAGAATATTCCTCATTTTAGGGTTATCTTGCATGTTTAGAATATGAAATTTATTTATATCGAATTTAAAAAAAATGAAAAATAAAAAAAATGCATTCATTTAGGATGTTAGTTTTTTTTTATAAAAAAATTTAAGTTGCATGTTAGTTATTTGCCAATCTTAATTTCAAATTTTTATTAAGATAAACACAAAAATCATCATGCATATGTCAAATAGAATTAGGGCATTCTTTATACGTCATTGCATATTAGGATAAAATTGCATATTTCATTTTAAGTTTAGAATGATTTTTTAGATAGATTGCATCTTAAGTTAGAGATTGCTAAGTTAAGATTATATCTTAGTTTAAATTAGGGTTTAGCCTGACCTAATCCTTAATACAAATTGAATAGAATCTTAAGCTAGCTAGATAATCCTTGCATTTTTCTAATTTCGAATTTCATGTAAAATACAAAAGAAATTGTCTTAGAGTAAATCGATTTCATTCTTTAGGATACATTGCATGCTTATATTTTATTTATGTCATATAGTTTAAGTCATATTGCCATGTCATATCATTTCATGTTAGATTAGTAGCATGCATTGCATAAAGCATAATTCCCATTAAATAAAGTGAAAACAAAAAAAGAAATTGCGTGTTAATTAGAAATCATATCTAGGGTTGATGATGTAAATTCTGATCTAACAACACAGATGCTTTCGTTGCTATGAGGTAAGTCCTACAATTTATTTATTGTTTATCTGGGTGTTAAATTGGTAGATTACGCACCCGCATTGTCATGCCCCGATCCTCGAGTGCATGCCCATCCCTCTCTGGTCGATAAAAATTATGCGACTTCCCAGGACAAGTCGCCGACCCTTTTATTTTATTGCACATGCGGGAGCAAATAACAAATCCCCTAACACTAACTATCTCGGGATAGAAAAAGCAGGACATCACATTCACAAACAAACCACACTTTATAAACATACTGAGTCTTTTACACAAGTCTATAACCAAAAGACTAGTTCTCAAAAAGAGGCTGTCCTATCTGACCTACTCTTCAAGTCACCTCAGCTTAGCTCCAGGTCCTCCCTCTACGGTCCTGAAAATTTTAAGCCCACGACGGGGTGAGATATAAATCTCAGCGAGTTCACGGTCTAAGCCCTGATTAGGAGGGAAATACACCCATAAGTGTCCTAACCACACAACCACTCAATTGGCACAGAGGACTTACCTCGCTTCAGTTTCCTTTCCTGCATATCAGTAGAGTTCATAACGCAATACATATAATCAATGCACATAACAACTGGAACACCTCATCAATTCAATTAATCATCGGGGTCCTGATTATAAGGCCAAACTGTTATGACACGTCCTATTCCATGTCACATAGTTTTGGTCTCATAATCGGGTACATCAAACTCAACAATCATGCGTTCCAATTGTTAATTACACCCCTCAAGGGTACGGCCAACTCTATTGGCGGTCTTCTGGCATTGCCAAGCGTCGTCTCACCTCCTTTGATCACTGCTACGTCTCTCAATTAGACGGCTTCCCCGAAGGGCGTAGGTCTAGAATCTACTGCGACTTGAGTACCAATGAATGTGTAACATCCGGCTTAACAGCCTAGGACGGTTTCTCTTAACCAGCACATGACCAATCAATCTCGGCCCAGGACACTGTGCATTGCACTCAAATGTCTCAATTAAAATAGTGAACCTAGCCTATTTTCTTCGTATTAGAAATACACGATAAAATAGTCGTGTGTGGGTACACGGTCAATTCACACTAGGAAAAACTGATATCCTCCAATTTAAATCCACTGGTTTATATAGTACATAAAACCATTTTCGGTGTTAAAATCCGACACTCGGGATTTTCTAAATAAATAATGAATTTCACAAATTTTGGAATTAAATACTCAAAATTCTAATCAGCACTCAATTTGCGCAAATTAACATCCAGTTGCATAGATTGAACACACCATTGCAATCAGCACGAAATTCCGGTCACCGGCTATCCCAACTTAATTTTCGGAAAATAATTAATAATTAAATAAATTACCAGAAATTAAATAAGTTACTAAATAAATTTAAAGCATTTAATTGAAATAACCTAAATTAACTAAACTAAATAATCTAACTAACAATTAAATCTAACCATCCTATTTAATTTAATCTAAGTACACTAACTAAATAAACTAACTAATTCCTAACTAATCCACCTAACTAAACTAATTACACTAACTAAATACTAACTATATATTTAATCTAACTAAGCCATCCTAAACCTAATTAACATAACTAATCTACCAATTAGCTAACTAACACACCTCTAAGTGTCATTAGCTCACTAATAAAATATTAGAACGCAACTCACCGGTTAAGCCCGAAAATCGGCTCATGGCGACGGCGGCGCTACAGCGGCCAAGACTTAAGCTCACGGCGAGACCGAGGGACGCTCGGATCGGCTGAAAACAGCCAACGAACTTGCTGTTCGGGCTGAGAAAACCAGCACAGAAGTTGCTGGTTTCGGTCTTGAACTTCGAAGGCTGAAGCGGGCTTTGAGAGGGCTGGTCAAGCAAAGAAATCGCGGCCAAAATAAGAAGCCGATGGTGGAGATGGACGGCTTGGACGCGTGCTGCTGCAGGGGGAGTCAACAATGGAGGAAAAACTCCTTTGGTTGACCGAAGTTTATGCGTGGCCTGTAGAGGAGAATCGTTGGGTGGAGGTGGCGTGAGAGGAGAGGGAAATGGAGGCTTCGTTGGAGGCGTGAGGCAAGGGCTGAGCAGAAACGGTTTCGGTGGAGGGGATGAGTGGCTTCGGTGGCGTCGATTCAAAGGGAGAGCAGCAGTCTTCGTCAGAAACAAAACAGAAGAAAAAGAAAGGCAGCAGGTGAGAGAGATGAATGAAAGCGAAGCAACACCGTGAAGAAGGAGGAAAGAGGAGCGACGTGGATGAAGCGGCACCGACTGAAATGAAAAGGAAGAGGCGTCCGTGGAGAGCAGCAGGCTTGAGTCGGCTAAGGAGATTGGAACAAGGGAATTGGTCAAAGATAAATATCTAGGCATTAAAGCCTTGTCTCCCATATTTCTTTCTAGCAAATATAATCCAAGAATTAACTAAATTGATGCCAAAAATCAGTCCTCAAACCATAGCTTCGAATTTCACTGATTTTAGAATTCAATTTCATCCTCAAATTCTCAATTTCGAAGTCCAATTTCATCGAAGAAAAATCCCACACATGTCCATAAATTCCCATCACCCGATAGCTTTGCTTAGAAGTCAAAATTCCCGTCAAACGAGCCTGTCCGAATTTCCGTTCAATTTCTGAATCGATTTTCCGTAAAAATCTCGGAGTCTCCAAAAAATTTTCGGAAAGTGAGTTGATGTTCCTAAAATGAATCATGACACATCAGAACTTTCCATTTCTGAAATCGAGCTCAATTTTGCGGTTAATTTTAATTTGACGTGATTTTAGCTCGTCCCAATCTACCAGGTAGCTTTTAAGAATTTTTAATGCAATTGACTCGTGGTTGATTATTTTCGAGCCACAATGTACATTTTCGACACATTGACGACTATTGATTGTCGTGAAAATCTCGAGATTTTAAATATGGACACAAGATACAAAAATGACAGAAAAATCGGTCTAGTATCGTTCGACAGAAATTTTGCAATTAGGTGGAATCACCCATGCACTAATCACATATCTCTATCGAATCGACCTATCTCCGGTCTCTGATTCATTTTGACGATGCCGTAATGATCCTTGCAGATTAGCACGGTCGAGCAGTCGATTCCTGGTCGAATTCTCATGTCTATTGTATTTAGATTCCTTAACGGCTTTACCTAATAGGCTAGTTAACTCGTGAGTGGCCAACTCAGAGAAAAAGGCTATAGACACGTCGATGAAAAGCCCCTTTCATCTCATCGAAATCAGACTCGAAAATCAGGATGTCACACGCATGATTACTTCACATGTTAAGGAAATAGATTTAAAATCAATTTAAGCTACCTGCAAAAACATTTTTTGGAAAATAAAAGAATAGTATCAAAAGGGCATTAGAGGAATCTAGTGTAACCAAGTTCTTGTACCCATAATCTCTGGTTCGTAGGAGTAAGATAATTCTCCCATTATTTTACTTGGGTTTTTAATCGACCCACCAAAAATAGATTAGTGGCGACTCCTAATTGAAAATCAATTACATGTTAAAAAATTGAACTTAAGTTGCGAATTGGTATGGGCTTGGGAGAGCCCGAGTTAAGTTTAGGCTTAACAATCCATTAGCCAAACCCTAGGTGGTTCACCCGAAAATTTGGTTGCGACATTGGCCTTTGGATTTCTCCTTGCGTCACTTGAAATCAGTGAATGTCGGTTGAATGACAATTGACAAGTATGGAAGTTTTAGGTTTAATAGCCACAGTGAATATATTCCTGAATTTCGTGATCTGTTAATTCATCCAATTTTTTGTCACTCTAAACCTTACATTTGCTGTGTATCAAACAAAAGGGACTATGTAACTTCTTGCTATGGCATCTTGTCCGCTTTTGTGATGATGACCGTCTAATGAAAACTGAAACCGATATGTGTGTATATATTCTGTTGGACACTCTGTTAGCTTTCCCTCCTATTTTCGAGAAACTACACGTTTTCCATGAAATTCCTCTTGAAAAGTTATGTATAATCAAAACAAATGTCGCCTAAAAAAGTTGTCGGAAGAATCTTTGGCTCAAGTTGAATATTCTTACAATATTGAACAGGTGGTTCTGTTTTGGTGAATTGAAAATTTGATTGGCTAAATTTGTCTGTTATGTTCCATCCTTGCTTCAGTGGAAATACTTTGTACGGTTTGCACCTTCTATTTTGTATTGCCTCCTCATTTATTGACTAACTAGTGGTACTTCCTTTCTCAAATTTAACATAGCATCTCGGAGTGCCACTGGTCCTCAATGTGGAAAGGGAATTGTAGCAGGCCGTAAAATCAAAGAAAGCTATGGTGCTGCTAAGCAACAGCATTTTTCACCGTGAGTTTCTGCATACCAGACGTGATATATAACTTCAGCAAACTCGAGCTTTTCCACTTCACTTTTGAGCAAGGTTAATCACATCAGTGTAGACTGGTAAAAAGGATATTAAGTACCTAGTATGTTATGATATTTTGATCCTAGTGCAATGGGATTTTGCCATTAGGTTTAACTCCATAACGCCACCAGAGTTGAATCAGAAAGCTGAAGACTTGCTTAAGACGTCAATAGATCAAACTCCAGATTCAATATAGACTCGTGGTCTGTATAGTGAATCTATTTGTCTCCACTGAGCATCTCGTCTTGTCTAGAGAATTATTCTTTAATGTGAAATCATTGGCTGTGTATTTATTGCGTTAGTTTATATTTCATTTCATCCATTCAACTAATCATCTTGTGGGCTGTAGGCTTGTGTTGAAGGTTTTTTATTCTTTCCATTAGTTATTTATATGTTAAAGTATGAGATTACTTTCTGTCTCTTTCCTTTCCTTTTTGGATTGTTTAAAAGCTTTGGACTCATTGCCCAGATAGAGATTCGTTCTCTGGAACAAAGGAGAGAAACCACTCCCTCCCCTTCATCCCCTACTCATCAAGGGCCGAAATCTTTACTGTTACAACACCATGAGACAGGTCTGGACCATGTGGGAGATCTGATTGCATGTTGATAATGTACTAATTTAAGCATAATAACTCTGGTCTCAATTTCAGAGACGGGAAGATGAAGGAGAGAGGCCCAAAGCATTGATGGAAAAGCGTTCGAGGGGCTCATTAGCAAGGTTCCGATTTAGAAGCAGAAGCGCGGCTCCAGGAGAAGGAAAGGAGGAAACTCATGAAGGAAAACAGGTACGAATCTTTTTCCCTAGAATATGGCCAGATGATCCTGGGTAATTCCTGGATTCTATCGGGGAACATCATAATGATTATCAGGTTGAGTGTGGTATAGAAAAATCAGTACACAATTTTTGCTGCACTGTTGCTCTAAATGAATATTATGTTGGATCTTAAAAGTATTTTACTTTTACACTGCCCAGGACTTCCAGAAAACAAAACACTAAGAAGAACTGGGGCTCTGCCTATGTCAGTCTCAACCTCAAAAACAGGTAAAGAAGCGGGGCAATTAAGAGGATCATCTATTGCCAGTGTTGGGATGCCAATAGTTCGGAATGAATGTTACTATAGATTTTGTACAATTAAGTCAAAGCATTCCCAAGCTCTCACCCTTATGCTAGTTAATGAATAATTTGCTATTTATATCTTTTTTTAGTTCCAGAATTTTATTTTTGCCAATTTTACAGCATGTATTTTCTGATGGATAGTTTTCTACTGGAATGAATGTTACTATAGATTTTGTAGGGGAAAAATTATGTGCATTCAATTCGATGAAATATTTTGAATGGGCGCCACGTTGGATACCACATTTCCCTCATTCATGATTCTCTCCATTAATTGGTGTGTCTTCTTCTTACAGCAGCCATGGCTGCTAGAGGTAGAGCTCCACTCGCGGCTATGGATGCCAAATCTCAAGCTCGTGGCCACCATGGCCGTTCGAGCTCGATCGCTGGGCTCGTGGCCGCAAGTGGTGGTCACGACTGCACAAGAAAACATCGGGGCTTCTTGTTCAAGAAGCTTGGGCTCAAGAACCTAAGTTTGCAATTGTGGGTGATGGTGTAATTCTCGGTAACTTCAACTCCACCTACTCACTCAATTACCTACATTTGTGGTTTTACCTAGAGCATGAATTGTTGTCAAAACTAATGGTGGGGCTTGTCGCCATGGAGGCTGTAATTGGGTTAGTTGAGATGAGAGGAAAGATTACAGAGGAGGCAAGAAGGTCTGTAACTTCACCTCCACCTACTCACTCAATGGTCAGTATGAATTGTTGAAGGAACTTGTAGTGGGCTTGTGGCCATGGAGGTTTTACTTGGGTTTAGTCTAGATTGTTCCATTTTGTTTATGTTCTCTTCTTGTGGAATTATAAGTATGCTGATAAATATGTTTGTAGTTTCGATAAATTGATTCATTTGTAGTTGCAACTTGCTTGTATGTTCTAGACTGTCATTATTTCTGCAAGATTGTTGTCTACAAAAGAATTCCTTGCACTGCTACTTACTAATTTGGGAAAAAAGCAGGCTAGTTATGCTGAGGAATTAGAGTGACAAAGGTGAATTAGAGAGCACCATGGTACTGGGTATATTAATATCAGAGGGGAATGCCATGTCAGATGATTTTAACCTAGTTAAGTGGGGCTTAATAAGGCTAGCTTATTACTATGAGTGATGCTTTTGCCTTCTTTGGAAGGCTAGCAATTGCGAAATAGCTCATGATTTTTGTGCAATCAGAGGGCGAATTGGTGTACATTAATAACTTCGTTAATGAATGGACTTGATTCCAATTAGCCAAATCTGAACCCATCTTTTGTTTCTTTTTGCTTTGTGATTTGCCATTGTTAATGGTGATTTCTGGCAGGAGATTGTCCGAGAATTGATTGTTCCGGATTCCTTTAGTTTTCTCAGAGAGAGAGAGAGAGAGAGAGAGAGACAACACCCGCAGAAAACTGATCCTTGAGGCTTGCTAGTCGTTGTCTTGGAGGTTGCCGGCCAATCGATGTATAGAACAAGCTTAATAAGGCCACCAACACCATCCGGAGTATGGTAATGGAACAATGGTTACTATTATCGAAATTAGACCAGAGCTCCAAATTTAAGAAGTTGGCTTGACATCAGGTGAGAATCATCAACTGCAAACCGTCCAGGATCTCACCGGATTCCATTTGGTCGGAGGAGATGGATAAGTAAGGGCAAAAAGGTCTCAACGATGGCGATGGCGATGGATGGCAATGAAGGCGATGCTTGTAAAGCTGGAGTCTTGCACCGTAAGATCATGGCACAATTTTAACATGCAAACCACGTCATATGATGATGTATAATATGTCAAAACGAAGGTAATGAAGATTACTAGCATTCTGTAGTTGATCACATCATGAAAATCAGCCATGTATGTCATCATATGTTCAATATGACGCAATCAGTCCAGAAATCGCGTCTACACTATGAACATCCACTAATCAAGCCTTAACAGCCATCGATTAACATCATATCCACACATATCCATCTCGAATTATCGTCGAGCATTCAGAATGATGATCCTAGCCCCGGCCATTAAATATTGATCCAAAAATCAGTATTAACGACCTCGCTTCGTAGGACGAGAATCATAGAGGATAGAAAGACTACATTTGTTCGTTCATGAACGGACGATCAAGTAACCTTCAGAGATGTCCGTCATTCAATGATGAAGCTGCTATATGACAAAAAAAAAAAAAAATACACTGAAATCAGTGGAGAATCAGAATCCATATTGTTCTGTAATAAGAAACGAAAGAAGGAAATGGAACACTAAGCTTTGATTCCCCTACTAAAACCACAGAACGCGAGGAACGTAGAGTTCAACTTGCTTGGCCGTTTCATCATATTTTGTCGATGATGAACGTGCAATGGTGAGGGCGTTTCACCGTGGACATCATCGGTGAGGAAGAAGCGACATTTCGGCCTAGGTGTTTGTCCATAGCTGACTCAGAAGCAAAGGCCATAAAAACACGAGAAAAGCATAGATTCGATTCAACCATCTCAACACAATCAATCATAAGAAATGAGATTTTGAAGATTGGTTTTATGGAGTTCAATTCGGTCTTTCGTTCAAGCATTATATCAAACAGTTCATATGGGATTCGGAGTCCGACTTACAACTCAGCAAAGCAGCTTCGATTTCATAGGACTAATCCACGAATCTATCAAATGGACTCGGGGTTATTGATTCCTAAGAAGCAAAAGAAAACCGAACATTAGACAGAGAGAGAGAAAGAGAGAGAGCGCATTGCCTGGTTCGTGATGGACAATGGAGCGACCAGAATCAATGAATCCAGCAATAAACAGCTTCCGTTGAGATCGCTGATCGAGGTTAGGCTCTTGCACGCCGGAGACGGAGACGGAGACGGAGTCGGGCCGGAGGTATCGTCGCCCTTGATTCTGCGAACCCCCTTCTCCCCAATGAAATGCCGGACTTTGGTTTTTCCTTTCACTCTTGGGCTCACGTCACGGATTACAGAAGAAGGAAAGAGAGAGGATTGGGCCTGAAAAGAAGTGAAAAGATGGGGGTGACGAGAAAGGAATGTTGGGCCAAACCTAAGGGCTCAGCCGGCCCAAAACTCGCTGAAAATGGGCTAGCTAAAACTAGGCCTCATCCCTATATTTATAAAGTAATTTAAACGAGCTATCAGTTTTTGGTTAAAATTATTTGAGTTTCCAGGCAGGCATTCATCGCCATATACCTAGAATTGTCCTTTGAAGGATGTGCAGAGTTGACGCTCTTGGAAATATATGGGCCCACGTATTTAACAATGGACTAGAAAATGATGCAGAAATGCGATTGTAATTTCTTTCCTTCGGCTTGTTTGGCAGCTTAATGAGATAGAAAAATTCAAAATTTACAAAGTATTTGTTAATGGGATCCACTTAGTTAAAATAAAAGTCCATGGGATTAAGGATGGTATCCAACAAATTTCAAATTGTTAGTTGGATATTTCCAAGAAATTTTATGGAAAGATTACAAAAAAACTAACCGTCTTTACCTATTCGAGATTGCAATTCACACCATATTTAATCTTAGAATACTATACTTCTGCATATGATACACTCACACTTTTTAAAAAGCAACAATTTTTTATCCACATTTTTCCTAAAGCAAATTCCACGGGGAGAGAGAGAGAGAGAGGGGAGGAACTCGAACGCATAACCCAGGTGACCAAATTAGAAAAATCATGCAGCTTCTCTCTCTTCAATTAATCTTTTATCTATCTTTTTCTTCTTTTTCTTTTATCCTTTTTTCGTCTTCTCCTACTTCGCCAGAAATGCAACGCCTCACCGTCTCAATCCACCGGAGGCAACCACCTCATCGTCTCAATCCCCAACGTGCCTGTGAATGCCGATTGCTGGCAAAAACAGAGACTCGCCAATCATCCGGGTTGCCCAGCAATGACGAGAAATGCTGGTCTCGCTCGGGCGCTCGCTTGGCCCCGCGAGGTGCACCAGCCCGACCTTTTCCTCTTTGGTACACACACGCACTCTCCTTCCAAGCTCGAGGGATCACCATCGCAATCGATAATCATAGCCTCGGAAGATAACGTGGGGGTTCAGGTTAGAGGTCGCGGCGTTCGATTTCGAGAGAACAAAAGAAACAGGAAAAGAAAGAGAACAAACCGTCTCAGTCCACCACCTCACCACTGTCTCAGTCCTCCGTCGTCACACTCATGCTCGACCAGCGAACTTGAGCCTTAGATTTCGGATCTAAGCTCAAGCGAGCTCTAGATGGAGCTCTAGATGGAGCTCTAGATTTGCAATCGAGAACGGCCTCGAGCTCCTGGCCAACCCAAGAGGAGTTGGACAAGAGGTGGCCACACTAGAGTTCGGAGAAGAAGCGGATGAATATGGCGGCAAAGATGAAGGCGACATGCCGGAGGTGGCGGAGTCTTGGGAGCATTGGAGGGCTTTGAAACGCAAAAGAGAGAGAAGAGGGAGAGTTGTACAATTGAAGAAAGAGATAAGCTATAGGGATTTCAGATGATGGGGGGCCCAAATGTCAATGTGACACATGCCACGCTAAAAAGTCGAGCTACAACTCTTTTACTTTTCTGTTCATCCTTTTTCACAATTTTTCTTTTCTTCTCTTCGTGACACAAAATTAAAAATTAACAATCAACCAACGATCAACGTCCAACTGCAACTGTGCAAATGAAACCGATCATTTAGGATTTTCGGTGAAAAGGAAAATGGTAAAAAAATTTAAAATTTCACAAACAAATTAGTTGTTAAGAGGTTAGGTTGGGAAATATGACCACATTCCATGTAATATTAATATCGATTCAAACCATACTTAAACATACCTAAGCAATATGAAGGAGGAGTTGTAGAGCGAGGATGGCATCTTCAGGCTTGAGAAAAGAGCTGGACGTCAAAGAATAAAGGAAATAACAATCAGGATATTATCACATTGCTACTTTATAAGAATTATGTGCCCTAAGTGTGTTATGTACGTGTTGTGCTAGCATCATGCACGTGCCGTGCCGAGATCGTGCACGTGACGTGTCCGTATCGTGCGTATTATGTGCATATTCCAACATCAACATAAATAAACCTAAATTTTGATTAAAAAAGCATAACAAATCCAATTGACATAAGTACTAATAAGTCATAAAACATTTTTGACTAAATTGAAGTTTGGCCTAATGTTGGTATTTCCCCCATAGCTCAAGACAGGGCAATCATAAAACTCATGGACATCGCACCACTTATCACCTGACCCATTACAACACCAATTGCGCCCCCCTGGGCATGCAAGCAACCTCATCGGGAAGATCTCTGAGATGTACACCAATGCTACCGGTCCCATACAAATGGAAAAAGAGCCCATTTAGCACAACAATGAGAAGATGCATATGGCATCAGCCCACTCGACCTCCTCGTGGTGGTGGATGATAGTGAGGAATACACCCAGGGAGGCGAGTGACAAAATCATCCCGCTAATGTTAATGAGCATCAACCTTCGTCGCCCCATTCGATCAATGCTAATGGCGCAGACCAGGGTGAACATGGTCTTCACAAGGTCCACTACTATGACGAAGAGGAGATGTTTCCTGTGGTTGACGGTGCTCGTCTGCTAAAAACTATGAGGACCATAGACAAGTATGATGTCAGCTCGAGAAGCTTGTTGGAACAGGTAAATTCCATACACACAAATGCTCATGTGTAGGATTGATTGGGTTAGGTGGATGACAACCTACCACACGCCCTCCCCATTGGTCTGGCTAATGACTTAACAATTCATTGGCCTAATGTTGGTATTCCCCCATAGCTCGAGATAGGGCAATCATAAAACTCATGGACATCGCGGATCTTATCACC
Organism: Eucalyptus decipiens; assembly: GCA_014182575.1. Lineage (NCBI taxonomy): Eukaryota > Viridiplantae > Streptophyta > Magnoliopsida > Myrtales > Myrtaceae > Eucalyptus > Eucalyptus decipiens. Next base: position 52,866,147 of record CM024615.1, read on the forward strand.
AGACCCATTGCAACACCAATTGCACCCCCTGGGCGCGCAACCAACCTCATCGGGAAGATCTCTGAGCTATAGACCAATGTTACCGATCCCATCCCAATGGAAAAGGAGGCCGTCTAACACAGCAATGAGAAGACTCATATGGCATCAGCCCACTCGACCTCCTCATGGTGGTGGATGATAGTGAGGGATACACCCAAGGAGGCAAGTGACAAAATCATCTCGCCAATGTTAATGAGCATCAACCTTCGTCGCCCCATTCGATCAATGCTAATGGCACAGACCAGGGTGAACATGGTCTTCACAAGGTCCACTACTATGAGGAAGAGGAGTTGTTCCCTGTGGTTGACAATGCTTGTCTACTAAAAAGTGCGAGGACCATAGACAATTATGGTGTCAGCTCGAGAAGCTTGTTGGAACAGATAAATTCCATACACAAAAATGCTCATGTGTAGGATTGATCGGGTTGGGTGGATGACAGTCTGCCACACGCTGTCCCCATTGGTCTGGCTAATGACCTCATCCAGTCGACATGCAACCTCCTCCTCGGAGTCAAAGATCCATGCCAGAATGTCCCTCGCCTCCTCCACACGACTATGCTTGACAAGCCACCGGGGAGATTTTGGCTTGGCCAAAACCCCGAAAGCGACCAAGCCAAAGGGGATTCCCCCCAAATAGAACAGGTAAGATCGTGCGAATTTGGTGCGCATCCTATATAAGAAATAGTGGGAGACGTAGGCTAGGAGGGTGCCCCCATTCATGAAAATCTAAAACACCCAAACAAGCATAAAAAACAATCAACTTCTTTAACTTAAATTTTCTAACCTTAATTTTTACTTAAACAAAAGTTGATGATAAATTTTAAAAAATAAATATATTCTACAAAATTAGGAAAGAAAAGAAATGAAATGACTACCTAAGGGAACGATGTGAGCAGGCCGCAGTAAAAGGTAAGAGATATTTCTGTAATGTAGACAGAAGCTATAGTAAGGGTATAGCCTGCCCCGATATTGATGATAAGGCAGGCCAGTAGAAAGTAGAAGAAACTGGCCCAAAGATCATGAAGAGGGAGCCGACAAAGAGAATGGTTGTAGCCAACACAACCTTGATACGGCTGGGAAGTTTGTTGGAGGTGGACCTAGTTAGTGCCGACCCGAAGAGGGAGAAGAGTTTAGATATTCCCAACCACCTATCATCGTCGTCACTATTTAACTGTAGGTCTAGCTTTATGTATACGCTCGCCTCACTCATCACTCCAATTTCTACCAAAAATCTTATTTGTTATACTAATATTCCAAGTAAATTTGGCCACATATAAGAAATTGACAAAATAATAATGAAAAAGAAAATATTCTGTGAACTATTTTCCAGGAACTATTTTCTAGGATGATTTATCCCAAATTGGCTAAAAAAGAAGGAAAAAGTGGATGATGTTATATAAAATTAAGTAATTTTTGTTGTTATTTTATGCATTAAAAAAATGACCTTTGGTAATAGATTTATCATTTTTATTAGTAATAAAGCTAGAGAGAAAAAAAAAGTGCACTCAAATATAACCAAATTATTGTTATCATTTTTTTGGGCAACATCATCGTTTTACAAGGAATTGATTAGCTTTTATGGAAAAACTTGATGGAATGCTTGAAAATATTAGACACAATGCTAGATGCTGTATCGTGTGCATTATGTGCATATTCCAACATCAACATAAAAAACCTAAATTTCGATTAAAAAAGCATAAAAAATCCAATTGACATAGGAGGCCGTGTAGCACAATAATGAGAAGATGCATATGGCATTAGCCCACTCGACCTCCTCGTGGTGGTGGATGATAGTAAGGGATACACCCAGGGAGGCGAGTGACAAAATCATCCCGCCAACGCTAATGAGCATCAACCTTTGCCGCCCCATTCGATCAATGCTAATGGCGCAGACTATGGTTAACATGGTCTTTACAAGGTCCATTGCTATGAGGAGGAGGAGCTGTTCCCTGTGGTTGACAATGCTCGTCTGCTAAAACATGCGAGGGTCGTAGACAAGTATGATGTCAACTCGAGAATCTTGTTGGAACAAGTAAATTCCAAACACACAAATGCTCATGTGTAGGATTGATCGGGTTGGGTGGATGACAGCCCACCACATAACCTCCCCACTGATCTAGCTAATGACCTCATCCAGTCGACATGCCACCTCCCCCTCGGAGTCAGAGATCCATGCCAGAATGTCCCTCGCCTTCTCCACACGACCATGCTTGACAAGCCACTGGGGAGATTCTGGCATGGCCAAAACCCCAAAAGCGACCAAGCCAAAGAGGATTCCTCCCAAATAGAACAGGTAAGATCGTGCAAATTTGGTGCGCATCCTAGATAAGAAATAGTGGGAGACGTAGGCCAAGAGGGTGCCCCCGTTCATGAAAATTTGAAACACCCAAACAAGCATAAAAAACAATCAACTTCTTTAACTTAAATTTTCTAACCTTAATTTTTACTTAGACAAAAGTTGATGATAAATTTTTAAAAATAAATATATGCTACAAAATTAGGAAAGAAAATGAATGAAATGACTACCTTAGGGAACGACGTGAGCAGGCCGTGGTAAAAGGTGGAAGATATCTCTGTAATGTAGACAAAAGCTATAGTAAAGGTATAGCCTGCCCCGAAATTGATGATAAGGCGGCCTTGTAGTAAGAATGGTTGTAGCCAACACAACCTTGATATAGCTGAGAAGTCTGTTGGAGGTGGACCTAGCTAGTGCCGACCCAAAGAGGGAGAAGAGTTTAGATATTCCCAATTACAAATCATCGTCCTCACTGCTTAACTGTAGGTTTGGCTTTATGTATATGCTTGCCTCACTCATCACTCCAATTTCTGCCAAAAATCTTATTTGTTATACTAATATTCCAATTAAATTTGGCCACATATAAGAAATTGAAAAACTAATAATGAAAAGAAAATATTCTGTGAACTATTTTCCATGAACTATTTTCTAGGATGATTTATCCCAAATTGGCTAAAAAGGAAGGAAAAAGTGGATGATGTTATATAAAATTAAGTAATTTTTGTTGTTTTTTTATGCATTAAAAAAAGGACCTTTGGTAATAGATTTATCATTTTTATTAGTAATAAAGCTAGAAAAAAAAAGTGCACTCCAATATAACCAAATTATTGTTATCGTTTTTTTGGGCAACATTATCGATTTACAAGGATTGATTAGTTTTTATGGAAAACTTGATGGAATGCTTTGAAATATTGGACACAATGCTAGATCTTGAGAGAGGAGGAGAGGGACTAAAGAAAACCTAGCACGATGCAAACTATAGATGCTGCAATCGCATAGTAGGAGGCATAATTCCTACAGCGTGGCGGGTTCCCTTTTCCTACTTCTTCTAATAGGCGTTAGACTCCTAAGTGTGTTATGCACGTGTCGTGCTAGCATCGTACATAAGCCGTGACAACATCGTGCATACTATGTGTATATTCCAATTAGGGGTGAGTGCGGTTTCCGATTTTAAAGAGGGAGGTTCTAGTTCCCGAGTCCATTTTTTTGGGAACCAGTGGTTCCCAGTTCCTATAGGAACTAGAACTGGAACCAGATTCTAGAATATAAAATGTGAAAATCCTAGATTTCAATTTGTTTCTTCCCCTTTCCCCTTTCTGTTTCTTCTTTTTCCCTCTTCGCCCTGTCCCCGACTCCCCCATGTCACTCTAAAATCTCTCTCCTACGATTTGACTCACTCCTCTCAACGATGCCTCTCGATGACCTCAACGCCCCTTGACACCGCTCGCCATCGCTTGCCGCCCTCAACGCCCTTCGACGCCGCTCAACCCTCCGCATCATTGGACGCCCCTCGACACCGCTCGATCCTTGGTGCCGCTCAATGCCCCTTGACGACACTCGACCCTTGGAACTACTCGACGCCCTTCGATGCCGCTCTCCTTTCTTGAAGTTGCTCAATCCTTGGCGCCGCTCGCCTTTCTCAACGTCGCTCAACCCTCAGCATGAGTATGCATTCTTTAGGTCCCTACACTCAAATGCCTGTGTCCACGAGAAAATAAACAGAAAATGAGAATGATATGTGAGAATGCTCATTCTCTGTATCTGCATGTAGAAGATCCATACCTTTGAGCCCAGTTTGTTTGACCGTTTGACAATGCGATCAAGCTGCATTTTTAACAATTCCAATGCATGTGAATTATCACCATTCTCTGCAACAGCTTCTATATTTTTAGTGGAACCTACTCCTTCTTTGGTGGTATTTGAAGATGCGATTTGTGGTCTCCTTTTTCCATGCACAAGGGCTATGAACAATATTTGGATAAGGATTGTGAAAGAACTACATAGTTTTAGCAAGTGATCTGATTCATTGTTTTTTCCTTCTCAGTTGATATATCCATTGCTCTGCCCACTCTATCATAAGTTTCTCTTCTGAGTATGTCTTCTAGGACAGTGATGTCCAGAGATTTTTGAATAAAACGTGTCCTGTGCCAGGAATTTGCAGCTCTTGAGATATTTGAGTTGGACTACACAAAAGTGTATTTCTCGGGAAGAAACATTTGACATGACTTAGGGGTTGGTTTTTCCTTTGAATGAGAAAAGTGAGCTACTCAATCATCTATCCTAAATTTGCACTAAGAAATACAAGCTATATGAACAAATGTATAGATATTCTATAGTTGTTATGAGAAAATAACTTTTAATTTGAAGATCCTTCTTATTGCACTATTCGTTTGCTATTTTTATGCAAGTGAGAATTTTGTTAAGGCCTCAATGTCATAATATACAAATGGCTAATAATGGATATTAATTGGACTCTGCCATATGCTAATATAAGGTGGTAATTATTTACTTACAGGAATAAAGGCAGTGAGAGTAACGGGTGAGTTGGCTCCGTCCCCTATTTTGATATGTTGAATGCACATTCAAAATTTATCTAGCAAATGCTTTTTCATTGGAGTTTTTGAGCATTTTTTAGTATTAGGCGTAGATACTATTTTATAGTTGCTGCATATTTGCCTGCATAGAAGGACATCTATAGTCATTGAGAGTTCACCTTGATAGGTTCAGACGCACATAGGATGGCACCAATTACCCTTGGTTTTAAAGCTCACTAATCTTTCCCTTTAACTTTTTGTAGCATTGTGAACATCAACGACCCTAGCATGGCAATGAGGTCTTAGTACTGGAATTGTTGGACCCCTAAAGATATACTTGAACCCATTTACATATTATATAACCCGGAAGTAAACAAATTTCGAACCCTTAATGATGGTGCAATCACAAGTAAATATGCACAGTAAATGCCTATTTCTACTCATATGCAACTTGTTCTTCTACTTTGTTGGGTGGGTAATGGTGAACTGTTGTGACTTCGTAGCTGTCCAAGCTAAACTTGTTGGATCGATAATCTTCAACCGAACCGAAACCGTAGCCAAACCAAGTGAGGGATCAATAACTAAATTGATCCATTTAATGAATGTTCGGATAGTAATATGGGTTTTAGATCAGTTTATCTGATTTGCAGATTTGCTTGTTAAGGACGAATGTCTGAAGTGTTGCTATTACTCTTCAAATAGTTTTGTCTACCTTGCATAATTGATCTTAGCATGTACCATGAAATATTCTAGCTAAACCTAACATTGGATTGAGTCATAGATTTCATGTTCCCTTTTCCAGTAAAAAACATATGAATGTCAAGTAATTTGGGTAATGAAAGTAGGGTCTGAATGACTGCTGCGTCAGTAATTGAGTTTTCTTCGAAGAAATAAACTTGAGTCCATACAAGCGAATTACAAAGCGAGAACTTGTGACATTTTTTTTTTTTTTTAATTTTGTTCCAGCAAATGAGCAATTCCCCTTACATAGAATGTTAATCTCCAATACAGCCGGACCTATTCATTTGTCCCATGCATAAGAAGCACCGAGAGCATCCATAACTTTCATCTTTATACAGCTTCTCATAAATAATCCTCTAGTAGTTACAAATATTGGGTTCTAGAGATTTTAAACTATTATTTTTTTTATGACTTGCAGGTGTCTGATTGTTATATGTTACTCCATCTACATTATTAATGCATTGAGATGGTGGAGCTTTATTGGTACATTTTTTAGCAACTAGACTGAGAATATGATCCTTAATGCTCTTGTTTTTATGGTCTAATTTGTTCTATGGTGTTATAAATTCCTCGATACAAAGTTCCAAAACAAAATTTATGGTCTAGTGAATTTTGTTCCATTTTAATGCAGACTTTTGCTCAATTTCTTCTCTTTTATCTAATTGAATTCTTCACCAAGAATTGTTTTTCCTATGTTTATAGTTTTGTTCATGTTGTATTCTCTTTGATGAATGACAAGCTTGTTTATTATTGTTGCGCTCATTTCATTTTTTTTTTAAAACTAAAAATGAAACTGGAAAAAAAAAAGGGAAAGAAAAAGAACCTGTTGGAACCTGTGACTGACCTCGGAACCTGTGACAGGGTAGATTCTAGGTTTTTGGTTTCAATGGGCAGATTCTAGGTTCCAAAAAATGAGGAATCTATACTCAAGAGTAGGTTCTAGGTGGAACCTATAAGGAACTTAGAACCACTCACCTCTAACTCCAACATCAACATAAAAACCTAAATTTTGATCAAAAAAAGTATCACAACTCCAATTGACATAAGTACTAATAAGTCATAAAGCATTTTTGACTAAGTAGGAAGTAAAGCATTTTCAACTTGGTTTCTATTATTTTTATTTTTAAATCAAATTTAAAATCTCTTATCAATTTTTTAGGGATTTTATCATTTTTTTTAAATTTTTAATGAATTTAATTTTTTAATGATTTTTATTAATATTATATTCGAGGAATGAGCTCAGATTGATTTTTAATTTTATTTGTTTAAAACAGAAAAAAATAATGTATGCAACTTTTTAAATATAAATTTTGACAATAAAACTAAAAAAATCAAATACATACATACATACATTTTAAATATATTTTGATAATAATGATAAAAAATCAAATACATATATATATATATATATATATATATATAATTTAAGAAAAATCAAATCCTTCATTGATTTTTTTTAAAATTTTTATTTGTTTAAAATTGAAAAAATAATGTATATAACTTTTTAAATATAAATTTGGAAATAATACTAAAAATAAAATACATATATATATATATAATTTTTTTTTTAAAAAAATTCAAAACCCTTCGTCAGAATTTTTATTTTTTATTTTTTTAAATATAATGTATGTAATCATCTAATTTCATTTGACGATAGTTTATTCGATATTATGTTGCGTAGTGTTGCTCTTTTACAATGCAATAACTCATTTAATTTATAATTTGTTTTATGAACATGACATTGTTTCTTATGTACACTCAGGTAGTATTAGATATACTAGCACCGTATATCTATAACATTCGTAGCAATTTGGAAATTGGATTTATTGAAACGTAAACCCCTAATGTTGGATAATCAGGCCGAATCGAGTTGAGCTCCATCCAATCGGGCATATTATGCAAGAGAGGAGGCTTGGAAAAAATTCAAGCTCATTTGAGTTTGAGTATTAGACCAAGCAAAGCCTAACTTAGCTCGACAACGCCGGTAGTTGATGTTAAGGGTTTTTACACTTCACCTTTCCACCGTAAAACTCTCGTTTTGAGTTTCCACATGGAGACAAATGATTAGCTCACTAAGGTCAATACGTGGATTGAAAAGAAAGATATGTAGAAGAATATTAAAGATGTGTTCTCTTCAGCTTAAATGAAAAGTAAAACTACATCTCTTTATACTTTCCCGTCAAAATTTAAAATATCATTTAAATTTCAAAAAATCAAAAAAAAATTTGTATGTAAGCCTACAAGTTAATATCTGTACTTTTATGAAAATTTCAAGGGTTCAAGATTAAAAGAGAGAAGTCAAAATATATGGACTATAATTTTTTAATGAAATGCAAGAGAGAGAGACAGAGAGAGAGAGAGAGAGAGGAAAATCGATAAATTATTTGAAATTCTAGATTATAGGGCAACATATATATGAAGTGACACAAAGCATCATATTTTGTGGAGGTCTTGACCCGGCCCAACTGTTAGGTTCATTCCATAAATGTGTGAGCTTGTCTTTCAATGACGACCGAGAGCATGCATCATTGAGCGACGACGATAGCTACTGTGATTTCCCTCTTCGGATATATGAAGGAGGAGTAGAGTCTCGAGAAATGTGGGTTGGAGAAGAGCCTCTTGAAATCCAAGAAGTGATGGATGAACCACAATTCACTCATTTTTAAGGGTTTTTGCTTATTTAGACTTCGTTCGTTTCATAGAAAATGCAGCGTTTATGGAAAATATTTTCCAAGAAGTCATTTTCCAAAAAAAAAATGTCATTATTTTCCTCTATTCGTTTAAAACCTGAAAATAAAGTGGAAAATATTTTTCGTTGTTCGGTAAGGAAAATATTTTCCTCTACGTATTTTTTTAATATATATTTTTTATTTTTTTATTTTTTAAAAAATGGATTTTATTATTACTATTATTATTTTGTTTCTTTCTTTTTTTCTTTTTTTTTTATCTTCTTCTTCTTCTTTGGCCGTTCGCCGACCACGCGACGGCCGGCGACTAGTCGAAGGCTAGCCTCGCCGGCTCGCTAATCTCGCGAGCGGCTAGCCGAGCTCGTTGGCCTCTAGCCTTGCCAGATCAGTGAGCGAGAGGCTCATGCTCACCGCTAGCTTGCCGATCTGATGAGTGGCGTGCCTCGAGCTCACCGCTCGCCAGAGATCGGTGAGCGTTAATTTGACATCCCTGATTTTCAGTCATGTTTTCAATTGAATAAATCAGGCATTTCATTGACGCGTCTATAGGACTGTTCTCAGAACTGATCATTCTAGAGATAACTAGATTATCTGGGGAAACCATTAAGGATTTTAAGGCAAATAGACTTGAGAACTTGACCAGAATCGGCTTCTCGATCGTGCTCATCCGTCGAGATCATTACGGTACGTATATAAATCGATTTGAGATCGATATAGTTTGGCTCGATTGAGATGTGTGGCTAATCGTGGGTGACACCACTAAATTGGAAAATTCTCGTCGACCAATACTAGACTGATTTTCTTATCGTTTTAGTACCCTATGTCCGTAGTTGGATCCTCGAGATTTTCACGACAATCGGAAGTCGCCAATGAGTTGAGTGGGTTCATAGTGGTTCGAAGAAAATCGACCACGAGTCATTTGCGCTTAAAAATATCTGAAGGTTACCCGATAGTCTAGGTCACGCTAAAAACGCACCGAATGAAAATTAACCGCTAATTCGAGTCCGATTTCAGAAATTGAAGTTTTGGCTATGTCACAATAAATTCTAGGAGTATCGACTCAGTCTCAGAAGATTTTTCTAACACCCGACACTTTTTGAGAAAAAGTCGTCGCGGGGTTGTTTTAGTGCAGAAAATGCCGGAGATGGTTTTCGGTCGCAAAATTGAGATGCAAGATGGGTTATTGGATGAGGAAAAATAGCAAGTGAAGCATTGATACGTCGATTGAAATTATGGTGGCCGATTTAAAATGAATCAAGAGAGAATAGAAGAGCACTTGAAGCAAGACCTTGAGAAATTCGTAACCCCCCATAAGCCTAGCTAATTTGGACCAATTGGAAGGTCATGGAGAGTGTCTTGGTGGCTCATTGGAGGCCAAGAGATTATACATGACCAAAACCAAGTCTTGGAGATATTTGTGGAAAAATCAAGCCCAAGGGGCCCTCCATCCCTTTTCATCTCTATCTCCTTGCATTCTCTCACCCACCGTCCACCTCCATCCTCTCTCTCTCCCCTTTTGTTTCGTGCGACACTCCCAGCTGAAGAAGACGAAACTGCTTGCTGAAGAAACCCCTGCCGGTTGCACGTCACCGCTGCCACCTGCCAACGTATCGGCTTGTTTCGGTCAACAAGAGCAGCAAGCGAAGCCATTGATTGACTGCTTGAAGCCCACGCCTCATCTACCATCGAAGCCTTGCTCCACGCCCGTAGCAACGAAGAAACAGCGGAATCAGAGGCAGCCAGGACCGCTGCACGCCAGCACACCGCCAGCACTCCACCTTCGCTGGTCTCTCCTCCCCTCCGCGCCACTTGTCCATGCCCTGCGGATCTTCAGTCAACAGCAGCAGGGTTCCTCCCATTCGGTTGACCCTGCAACGCCAGCAAAGATCCCTGCAGCAGCTCCACCGAATTCTGCCGTCCACCGAAAGCCAGCTGTGTTGACTCCCAGCTGCCAGCCTCGCCAAAGCTGCCACGTTCCAGTCCACGCTGCATCTCTCGGTCGGTTTGCTGACTGCGAGCTCCACGTTCGGTCGTCCACGACGCCACCGACTGAAGCAACTCTCTCCAGCGAAGCCTCAAGCCAGCTGCCGTCCAAGCCGCACGTTCCCCTCGTCCGTGTATCTTTAGCCCAAGACCAGGTTCCACGCCCAGCGAAGCCCATCTTCAGTCGAACTTGCTTCAGCCCATCTGCAGAGGCATTTCCAGCCCAGCATCAATTGGATTGGAAGCCCAACAATTTCAGTCTTTCGGGCCCAGCAAAGACAGGCCCAATTCAGTTTTATTTCAAGCCCATTTTCAGCAATTGTAGTCTTCAAGCCCAGTTTTTGAAGCCCAATCGCAGCTAGGCCCAAGTCCAAGAGCAAGCCCATTCCAGTGCAAGAACGAATCTCAGTTGGGCTGAGATCTGTTGGGCCAAAGTCCAAGGCCCGGTCCAAATCCGCCGGTGTTGTCGGAAGCCCGAGTTCGGCCGCCGTTGCGTCGTCGTCTCGGTGTCCCGGCCTTCGTTTAGTGCAAGTGAGTTTTACTCACTAATGTTTTCTTAGTTTGCTAATTATGCTTAGGGTTGGTTAGATTTAATTAAGTGCAATTAGGTGGTTAGATTAGTTTAGGACAATTAAATTAGTGACTTAACGATGCATGTTAGGTGGTTAGACTTAGTCATTAGCAAGTAGAGACGTACTTTTATTTATCGAATGCATCTCGGGATTTTTCCCGATCCGTTCGGCATCCAATCGGCAATCTTTGGCCTAAATTGGATTTTTAGTATTTATTTATTTAATTTTGAAATTATTTATTTATTTATTTATTTTTCCGGAAATTCAACCGGGATGGCCGGTGACCAGAATTTTATGCTGATTGTCGTGGTGCAGTCCGTTTATTTAATTGAGCTTTATTTTGTGCGAAAATGATTTATTTGGGAATTATATTAAGTAATCTTGGAAAATTAATTGGAAATTAACCGGGCATCAGTTAATGATACCAAAAATGTTCTAGTGGAATACAGAATATGGTGGGATTTATAAAAAGGAGATTATTATATTTTGGCTAGGGTCGATCGTGTACTCACACACGACATTTTGTCGGAAATGATAAAATTGGTTATTTGATTGTTTGCTTGGAATGATATGTATACCGGCTCGATGACTCTACGGAGCATCTTGAGACAGGACGGTATGATCTACCGGCTCGATGACTCTACGGAGCATCTTGAGACAGTACGGTATGATAAATTGTGTGTATACCGGCTCGATAACTCCACGCAGCATCTTGAGACAGGACGGTATGATCTACCGGTTCGATGACTCTACGAAGCATCTGGAGACAGTACGGTATGATAAATTGTGTGTATACCGGCTCGGTGACTTTATATGTCATCTTGAGACAGGACGGTATGATCTACCGGCTCGATGACTCTACGGAACATCTGGAGACAGTACGGTATGATTTGATAGCTCGATGACTCTATATGTCGTTTGGAGATAAGATAACATACTATCTATATATCACCTAGGGTGAGTAGTCTTGGATGTTGATCAGACTTATAGAAAGTATGGAAGGGGTCGATCAAGAGATAATTTGGATGACATGTAATCGACTAGGTCGATTGATCGATGATTCGATCGATTGGGTGATGTGACGTGATGATATATATTTGATATATGTACTAATTTGCAAGAAGGAGCTGAGGCCAAGGTAAGTCATCTGACTCGTGATGTGCTTAGGCAGCTTAAGGTGTATTGGCTTACTAATCGGGTATTAGGGGGTAGAATTCGCTGAGACGTGGTCTCATTGGTTATTGAATAACCATTTCAGGACCCTGAGGAGAAGCTGAGGAGGAGGAAACTAAAAGGAAGAAAGACTTTTGAAGAAGAAGATGACCCAAAGAGGGATCTTGAGTATAACCCGGATGTGGACTAAGATCCCATCCCTTTTGTAAACCCCGTCTTAGTGTAGATAGGTGTGAGACAAATATGCTGTAAATAGTATTGTAAATATGATATGAGTTGTGCTGTTACTGAAAGTGTGGTTGTGAATTTCAATATGAAAAATATGGCATGTTTTTCTATCCCATTGTTTTATTGTCTGGGGATTCATAATTGCTTCTGCATGCGTAATAAAAAGAAAGGGTCGGCGATACTTAGTCCTGGGATATCGCACTAATAAATCGACCAAGTAGACGGATGGGCGCGTCTTCGAGGATCGGGGCGTGACAGTTAAGGTCTAAGTGCGAGGGCGAGCCTTAGGCTTGTTGGCCTCTGGCAAAGCCAGAGGCTTGCGTTTGCCGCTGTCTGGCGAGCAGGGAGCTCAAGCTCGCCAAAGGTTAGTGAGCCTTGAGCTCATCGCTTTCCAGAGATCGGCGAGCCAGGTGAGGCCCAAGGTCGGTGGTGCCATCGGCGAGCCTCAAGCTTGCTTGTGCTCGGTCACCAACCGTAGCCATGCGGCAACTAGCCAAAGAGGAAGGTGGAAAAAAAAAGGAAAAAAAATTTGAAAAAAAAAGAAAAAGGAAAAGAATTTAAAATTCAAATTATATATATATATATATATATATAAATATAAAAACAAGAAAGAAGGGGCCTAATAGGTTATGAAATGAGAGAGTGAGTAAGGAAAATGTTTTCCCAATTTGAAAAGTGGAAAACATTTTCTCCTATTTTTTCTTGATGAAAAATGATTTCCACAACTAGTTCATTTTCCGCGAAACGAACACCAGAAAATTTGAAAAATGATTTTTCTAAATTTATTTTTCGCGAAACGAACGGACCCTTAAATGAAATTTAAACTATGTAACTTGAATGTAATGTGATTATTCTAAATGCAATGAAATACAAAATATATGTATATCAAGATGACATGCAACATACAATTAAATGAGCCTAACATGCAAGCTATATGTCATGCGATTTTAATTAAATGACCTAATCTAAGGACTAAAGATGATAACATGCAACTATATTTGCATGTGTTGACAGACGAATTTTTGTTGACGTTTTAAATATTCATTCATTTTGCAAAAGTATTAAAATTTATAAACGTTAAAAAGCCAAAAAAAAAAATTGAAAAATGAATAAAGTGGACTAGATAAAAAGTGAAAAAAAAATGAAATAAAAGGATAAGTGAAGATATACATAAAATAATATTTAAAAAAAAAAACACACACACACACACACACACACACATACGAGATCCCTCCTTGCTACATCAATTTAGGCGTCCGTTTATTTTGTAAAGCAAGAAAGATTAATAAAAAGGTAAAAACATAGAAAAAAATAATAAACAAGAAAAATAGACTATATGTATTATGTATTTGTATAGCCCGGCCCAAGCTGTCCTCTTCTTCCCTGGCACGCTCACGTTGGGGAGAAGGGGGTTCGCAGAGTCAATGGCGATTTGGAGTCACGCGGATTCGATCGATTTCCCCTTCTTCGCTCGTCGGGACAGCGGACGGCGGACGGGGGTGCGGGACATGGCAGTGATCATGGCTCCGGTCGACGTCGCCAAACCTCAGCAGAGTAAGTGGGATCGACTTCGGTTCCTTGTTTGTTTTCGGAAGACGCTTTGCGTGCGGTGTTTATATTCCGGAACGTCGATGGACCAGTTCATGTTTCCTCTTTAATTTATTTGATGTCCTTGTACGCTAGCTTAGCTTAGGAGAGATCTATATGAAGCGATTTCATATGCCCTTTCTTTTGGCCCCAGTAGAAGTACCCTTTACAAATTACTGATCCCTTCTTTTGCCTTGTGTGTTTTGGCAGGCGGGCACTGTCCTTGAACTTATTGGCAATGGAACTGGAGCGGAAGCCTTTTTGCTTTGGCGGAAAAATATCTCTCAGTCGCAAGACTTGCCACAGTTTGATGTTGCCTTTTCCTCTGTCTTAGGTACATTGTCAGAGATTACCATAATGGCCTACTTTACCTTGAGTTATCTGCTTTGGCTTGAAGGAAGATGGTAGCATCCAATGCAGTGTTTAGTTATGTGTGAGACTGTGAGACCATTTTTGATGGACTGTGGAGCAAGCTTTTCTTGCTCTAAATTTAGATTGTTGCTTGAAGCTACTGTACATTTACAGCTCGGAGATTTGGTTAGAGCTCAGTTTGATGACAGCAGCTCTGTTTCAGCAGATAAACTATCTCATGTAGAAGAGCCCTATCAGTCAGCACTAGACAGAATTGCTCTTCTTGGATCGAGAATTCCTGTCAGTTTCTCTATGGCAAGGAAATAGCGATAGCCTAATGGTCCAAAGACCTATTGACAAGAGTGATAATAGTAGGACAACTAATGCTTCGCTCCACTCTTAATCTAATCAGCAGAAGGGAAGATGCGTTCCCACGAAGGAAAGACTCACTGGTAAGGTGGAAAATGAGACGGGTAGGAAGGCAAAGACTCTGCCTAAATCAACAGTAAAGGAATTGCCTGTAACTAATGATGGCAATAAAAGGTTAACTCGTTTGAGATACAGATGTCTAAGTCAGGGTACAAGCCTACCAAGTGATGTACAAGTACAGCCGACAACTTTTTTCAGAAGGAAGGCATGTATCTGGTTGCAATGACAATTCAGATAAGACAGAGGGGCTTTCGCATTTTGAAAGCTTAACACATGATTCTGGTACTAAGGCTTTGTGCATTTGCAGCAAATGGAAGTGTTGGAATTGCCTGCATGTTGAGAATATAAAATCTGCGTCCATGAACAGTTTCATACATATGAGATTGGAGTTTTTCTCCAGGTGGCTTTCATCACAGCTATCGACTGGAATTGGTGAGTGTCATTGGATCTTATATTACTGTCGAATGTCTGCTTTAAAAGTACATTTTTCGTTTTCTTTTCTGCTATATAAATGTTTCTGTGCTGCATTTCAGGAAAATGCCGAGGAACACGTGGTCAAATTCATAAAACACACCAGATACTGTTCCAGAGCATATCTAATGTAGTTAGTGGAGACATTATCAGGTCAATGCAGTGTTCCGGTTCCCCTACTGCTTGATTTAGTTGGGAAGGAGACTGGAAGAGATGGTCTTCGAGTTGAACGTGCTGCTGTGCTTTACAACATTAGTTGGTTTTCTTTGAAGAGTTACCATGCACAGAATACAAGGTAAGCTTCTGGAGATTGCGTTTATGTCCCGTCTCTGAATCTTTCGTTTGTCTCGTGTTCTTGTTTTGGAGTCATTTACTCAAGCTTCTCTTTATGATTACTTTGTGGTTTTTGTTCCTTTTCTGGGGAAATTCTTGTGATTTATGGTCTAAGGTTATTGACTCTCTCTTATATCTTGGCCATATTTACATCCGCTTCTTTTCTTGGCCCTAGACAGTCCACGTTTTATGGTCGTATGGCACCGTATCTGTAATCTTTCTGAAAATCCTCAAAACATCAAAGTTGAAGCCAACTTCCAAACCTTTCATTTGACGTTAGTTTCATTAAGATTGAAACGTTCAGGCGAAGTCGCCTTGAGCGAGGCTCGACCTACCTCGCCCGATCGCCTGAGGCTGGGGGATGTTAACGGTGTGGCAATGAACGAACCAGCAAGAGCGAGTAGAACGAAGCAATAATAGGGAACGATGAGCAACCTCTCACCCTTCCCCCCTGTGAAATCTTTCTTTTGATTTCCACCAAATCCTCGGTTTCTATTTCTTCACCACCAGACTTCCCTTATTTTGTTTTCATCAAATCTTCCTGCCAACTCATTCCACGATCTTTGCATTTTTCTTTTTTGTCGAAATCCCACGACATTTTTCAGAGGCCTCTGCATTTTCCTTTGCGTAACCTCTCCCATTTGGCCGAGATCTGTGTGAGCGACCTAGCTCTCACACTCGACAATGTTGAGCATTGCCTAGATCTGGTTGAAGCCACCTTGGCTGCAGTCCCCAGGCCTCGTCAAGCCGGTGAGAACTTGGCGACCCTTGCCCAATGGGCAACGACTATAAGGAAAAGAAGTCAAAGGAGGAAGAAGCGAAAAAAGAAAAAGAAATAAATAAAAGAATTCAAAAAAATTTATTAATAAATTGCCATGTTAGTATCGCCTACACAATCAGCATCAGTTGTCGTCCATGTCAATACTAATCAAGATTGAATTGATACAATTGCAAAATGTTCAAGATTAAATTAGTAAAAAAGAGAAGTTTATGATTAAATTAGCACACTTATAATAGATTTACGATTATTTTGGTAAGTTTCCCTTTATTTTTGTGCCAAGTTACTTCCTAGGACCAAATGACCTTGTGAAAGTAGTAGTCACTAATTAAGTTTGACAAAAAAGGTAGGAAAGCAAGACATCTTCGATGGGAGCTTGAATCAACCAAATTGAAACAAAATCATATCAAGGCATGACAAGCGACGTTTAAGAGACTGAAAAATATTCAAGAGAAGTCGTCATAAACTTTATGCTTGAGGATAGCCGGAAGGGGTAATGGAAAAGATGGCGAATTGAGCTGTATTTGGCTTGTGAGCGTTTTCTTCGACAGCTTGAATTGCTTCTCTTTTTTTTTTGGGACAAAGGGAGGAACTTCTCAAAAGCATAGTGTTCCACTGAATTCAATCCACCAACAGATTCACTCTGAGGATTTGTGAGCTGTAGAGCACCAACCCGAGGCGCAAACGATGGCAATGGACGACTGTGTACTTGAATTATTGTGAATTATTTCGCGCTCTTTGAAAGTCATGGCTTGATAGTCAATATATCTTCCCAAATATCACAAGGATTATTCTGTTTCTTTCAAAATAACGAAGCTAAAGAACGGATGAGACGAAAATCTTAGGACTCATGTACATAATCGTGATAAAGGAGGGAGACTTGATAAGAAAAAGTTTGATGAGCTAATAATTGACATGAGATAATATTTTCTTATAACAAATCTTCTTGAATGCGACAATGCATAGCTTCTTAATTGTAATTCTTTTTTATTTTGGTTGATTTCTTGATTTTAGTTCACAAAGTTAAAAATTACATTATGATGTGTAGATTTTCTATATATATATCTAAACAGCATCTAGCTTCCTTTAAAAGTACTTCTATGGTATGTATATGGATATCTATCTACCAAATATCATTAAAAAAATCGATTTTTTTAATTTAATTTTTTTAAAATTATTATTATTTATTTTATTTTCTTCTTTTCTTCTTTTCTCTTTTCTTTCTTTTTCCTCCTCCTTCTTCTCCCTTGTTAATTCGCCGATGGTGATTTAACCAAGCTACAGTTCAATGAGATCAAGTCTTCGCTCGTCCAAGTGAGCTCGAGTTGCCAAGCTCCGTCACGGTCGATGAGCTCGAGGCTTGGCCAATCCAGTGAAGCCCGAGCTCCGTCAAGGTTGGCGAGCTCGCGGCTCGCCTAAGGCCTCCACGTGCACATCATTGTCGAGTTTGCAACTAGGAGAACTTCACCGCAACAACTATAGGGAAAAGAAGTCAAAGGAGGAAGAAGAGAAAAAAGAAAAGGAAATAAATAAATAAATTCAAAAGAAAAATTATTAATAAATTGCCGCATTAGTATCACCCAGACAATCGGCATCGGCCGCTGTCTATGTCAATACTAGTCAAGACTAAATTGATACAATTGCAAAATATTTAAAACTAAATTAGTAAAAAATGACCTTATGAAAGTAGTAGTCACTAGGATAAGCTTGGCCAAAAAGGTAGGAAAGCAAGACATCTTTGATGGGAGCTCGAATAGACCAAATTGAAACAAAATCATATCAAGGCATGACAAGCGACATTTAAGAGACTGAAATATATTCAAGAGAAGTTGTCATAAACTTTATGCTCGAGGATAGCCAGAAGGGTAATGGAAAAGATGGCGAATTGAGCTATATTTGGCTTGTGAGCGTTGTCTTCGACAGCTTGAGTCGCTTTTTCTTTTTCTTTTTTTGGGACAAAGGGAGGAACTCCTCAAAAGCATAGTGTTCCACTGAATTAAATCCACCAACAGATTCACTCTGAGGATTTGTGAGCCGTAGAGCACCAACCCAAGGCGCAAACGATGGCAATGGACGACTGTGTACTTGAATTATTGTGAATAATTTCGTGCTCTTTGAATGTCATGGTTTGATAGTCAATATATCTTCCCAAATATCACAAGGATAATTCTGTTTCTTTCAAAATAACGAAGCCAAAGAACGGATGAGACGAAAATCTTAGGACTCGAGTTCATAATCGTGATAAATTTTTGGGCTCTTGCTGGGGTACGAAGAAGATGCCATGCAAAGGTACGGTATTGGGGATTTTGGAGCTTCGTCAATGGTGGGTCCAGCGGTATCCGCGTCAAGGTATAGAAGAATATGCCGTACAGTTAATTTTTTCACGGACATCTTCAACGACGTTTAGGTTCAAGTGATCACTTGGATCTAGGAGTACAACCACCTTCTTCTTGAAATTAGGACCCTTTAGGTTCAACATCAGAAAATCATCAAAAGGGCCATTTCAATACTTATTTATTTGCTGTAGTCCAAGGCATTCCTGCTTTTGGCAACGTGTCAATTTCTTAAATAAATAAAAGCTCATAAATTTATACGTTTGATCTCCACTAATGGTCCTAAACCTAAAAGGGTCCTATGTTCAGGAAGAAGGTGGTCCTACTCCTAGATCCAAGTGATCTCTATGAACATCAAAAAAAGATCGAAAGGGTCTTGAGGGCCTTTCCCAATACTTATTTCTTTGCTGTAGTCCAAGGCATTCCCACTTTTGGCAACCTATCAATTTCTAGAATAAATGAAAGCTCATAAATTTATGCGTTTGATCTCCACTAATGGTCCCCTCAGACTTACTCTTTGTAACTTTTCAATCTCAAAAATCCCAACGCTCTCAAGCAACTTGAATGCCACATTGCATTCCCCTTGCAATCATCGAACCCCCATCATCTCCCATGCATGTGCCCATCTGAGTCCTCATATTTCTCTACATCATTCCCCAAAGGAATGATGATTTATACTACTACATAGATTATGTGATCTATAAGTACATTTTCCCCTCGTAACCCATTATTTTGGATTGTCATATATCCAATTAACTTAAATCAGTGATATCCATAAACGCCCTTTTCACACCTCTCTCCACCAACCACATATCAAGAACAGAAAGCAATTAGCATATCTTGTAATTTTGATTTTTAAGGTAATCGTTTCACAAATAATTTTATGATATTAGCTATTGAACCCCCAACTAACGATGGAGCTAGGGAAAAAGCTAAGCTATGGGAAGCATAGGAGAATCTTTTGCCAGCTCAGCTGCTCACGTACTGCCACCTCCGTGCCCTCGCCGGCAAGTTCAACGCTGTCCCTGGCGACATCACTGTCGTCCTCACGACGGCCGACATCGCTGATGCGGTGCAGGTCCTGGCTCGGGTCCACTTTTGTCTGGGCAGTGCGCGTGGCCGTTACACCAGCCCATGTACGGCGCCGCCGCTGGTGGCACCAAGTGGTGATGTCGAGGCCGACGGCATGGTGATCAATTCCTATTGCCGGCGGTGGGGGACCCAAAGACTGTCCGCGTGCAAGCAAGCCTCTCGTGTGATCGCAATACACCACGTGGACGATGGAGATCATCCGAATAAGAGGGTTAGTTTGATACTAGAGATCCACAACCGGGTGAAACCCTGCCTTTTACTTTAGGAAAAACGTGCAGAAAAAAATTATTGCCGTTTAAAAAGCCTGAGTGCGAAAGGATAGGAATTTAAAATTAGATACGGTGTAAATTGCAATTTCTAATAAGTAAAGATGGTTCATTTTCTGCAATGTTTCTGTAAAATATCTTTAAAATATCCACATAACAATTTGAATTTTGATAGATTCAATTACGTTTATGAAAAAGAGAAGAGAAGATAAAATTCAAGGAACTTGGATTTTTTATTTTTGTGTCTCATTCTTATTTCCACGGCTGCCAAACAAGCCGAAAGAAAGAAACCGGTATCCCATTTGTGCGCCATTTTTCAGTCCATTATTAAATACGTGTGCATACATTTGGTAAGGCGACTAAAATTAAAGAAATATTATGATTTTCAGTGCCGGTATGTTTCCAAGAGCATTGAGCATCACATGGTAAGCAAGCAGGACCAAAGCCACGAGCCATGAGCACTTTAATATTAATAATCGAGTCATAAACTCTTCAAATGGTGTCGACCCTAGAGTATACACATCCTTCAAAGGACAATTCTAGGTGTACGGCAATGACAGCCCAGAAACTCACGTAATTTTAACAGCTTAAATTACTTTATACATACCACAAAAAAAATTGTTTTTTTTAGACACACCATATAATTTAAATATTCAAAAAAGCCATCTCTAGGCCTGATTAATGATAGGATAGATAGGTTAAGAGGAAAAGCACAAGAATACTAACAAAGTAATGACGTCTAGAACAATTATATACAATCTCTCTATGAAGATTAGTTTCTAACAAGTTCAAATTTTTTTCTAAGTGGAAATCTTTTGTTAAAATTGTGAACTTTTTAAGATTATAACTTAGGTTTGGGATGTGCTAATTAATGAAGATTACTAACAAGATTCAAATTTATCTGCTGCCCACTTTTGAACCCATATTTACATCCTAGAAAGAAATCTTCCCTTTTCCCCTTTCGGACTTATACATAGATGATTTTCAAAACACTCCTCCATAGTGCCATTTTCTCTCCGATCATCTCATCCTTGGCATTGATTGAAAATTTTACATTAAGAACAAAATGCTTTACATAAATGCTAAATGACAAATTTAGATGGAAAGGAAACCTTGGAAGGACAAGGCTGGTAACTACTTACGGAAACTAGTGCTTTTAGTTGCAAAGGGTTCCCATGGGAAGTATCAATGAACCACTGAAGTTTGTTTTTTCTTTTTTGTTTTCCTTTTTGATTAGAACCAATATGTCTTCAGTGAAATATTAAAATAAGCACTGTCCAATAATTATTTATTCTCTTCATTCAAGATGGATAGATGAGAGCCTTATATCTGGATGATGAACAATGCCGATTCGCATGCCCTACACACATGGACAGTACGGAAAAATCAAACAAAATCCAAAGCCCAGGTTCGCAGAATTACTTGCGACTGCTTCCTTGACCTTGGCAGTCATTGTTGTTTAGACTGGATGATTGAAAGGAATGCTATAAGAATCAATCATGCAGGGCAATGAGGCATGAAATTTAAATGCACAATTCTTAGCTGAATAATTGTTGCAACCTCCTTCAATTGCCACTTTAACGGCATCCTCAATAGATGAGCTCCACTTTCTATCCATCAAGTTTATTATGTACCTTGGGAAAAGATGGTAACCAATGAAAGCAAGTTGAATTGATTGCTTAAACAAAAACATTAGCCTATGCCCTCCTAAGCAAGGACTAAAGCATTATGTGTCATCTCTAGGCTCTAGGTAATCATCTCTGCAAAAATTTGCACCTAGGTATTTGTTCTGCTAAAGAATCAAAGTTCTTCCTCACTTGGGAAATTGTACATGACCGGACTGTACTAATGATCAATTCCTCACAATAGAAATGATATGGTGCCACTCATAGATAGATTTGCATACCTCAAGGCAAAGGCATGTAGAAACATCCTGATCGAAAAGCCAAGGGCCATGACAGAAAGTGATGTATAGAATAAATTGTAGAATGACATATCCCAATGATTGTAAGCAAGCTGACCAAAGAATGAAGCATAGGCCTTGAACCAGAGTAGGGTAAATCCAAATGCAATGTTCTTGTAGAATACACGGGGGTTAGGTCCGCAGAAGGGGGGTTTTATCTTCTTCTTTTTTTCTTTTTTTCTTTTTTTTTTGTGTATGAGCTTGGTGAGTTTTCTTGTAAATACTAATTTAACGATCGACCCTCTATTTTTAGATACTGGAATTGTATAACATAAAATCATCCATTTCTGTAGCTAAATAAATTCACGAGAATCAACGCACATAAAATTATTCACAAGAGTTCATTATCCACAAATAATTTTCAAAAGATAAAAGGTTCCATGCTGCATTGCAGGTAATATTCTAGCTACATAGAGCATGGACACGACAATTCTAAAATTCTCCTGTTTAGTCCGCATCTCCAAATATGGAAGGCAAGAAATACTAGCAAGGGTTTATTATTACAAATGGTAAATAATAAAAGTAATAATATTGGGAATGGACAATTTCATCTTGACACCATTGGCCCACATATGGGCATGCAGCATATTGAACAAATTAAATGTCAAAAAATTTATTTTTAATATAATTAGTTAGATAAGATTGCTAGTCACAAATAGATAAAATGCTTATTTTTCCAACACAAGAAGTTAGAAACAATGGTGGACTTAATTCACAGAGTTAGTGACAAGTACCCCTGCTAAATGGACACAATTTTCCCTTACACAATCTACAATAACATTCAGTAAAGCCCACGTTCTAGCAGAAAACCATCCGTTAGAAAATATATGCTGAATATTTGCCCAAAAATAAATGCTGGAACTAAAAATATATAAACCGCATCCTTTAGATTCATAGCAAATTTATTCATTAACCAGCATGCTCCGACATTTGGTAAAGCTCGTTCAAAGAAGAAGGGGATTTTGACTTGACGTGCATCCGCTTAAAGCAATTGAGTGGCTAGTAAAATAGTATTTTCTAAGCCCATTGAAATAAACTTTTATTCACTGACCAAAAAAAAAAAAACAAGAAATAAATAAACTTTTATTCGGTGTAAAGTTATATTTAAAATGGTTAATATTATGAAAAATCACAATTGATATATTTATGATAAATTTATCTCAAACTAATTTTTTAACCTTCAAAAATTTTAAACTAATACACTCATAAAAAATTAGTTTTAGATCACTAAAAAACACTAAATTGATATATATGTAACAAATTTACACTTCGTTGATTTCCATTAAATTGAATTAATATCACAAAAAATTACAAATTAATGCACATGTAATGACAAATAGAGGGTAAAACCCAAAATTAGTACGTCAATTAATTGTTACATGTTATCCATAAAATTTAATATAAACTAATTGATAGTAAATTTGTCACAAGTATATCAATTTATGATTAGTTTACCAATTTGGAATTGATCATGGTATTAACCCTAATTAAAAAATTTATAATATTTCCTAGTCTTAACAAATAGTGAAATAATTCAAGAATAACATCAAGGTTGGTGGTTAGCTATAATTAGCATAGAACAAACATAGATTATAAAGATAAATGTGACATCCTGAATTTTCGGAATTCGTTTTCAATTAAATAAATCGGGCCTTTCGTTGACCCGCTGATAGTGCTAGTCTCTGAGCTGATCACTCACGAGGTAACTGGACTATCTGGGGAAACAATTAAGGAATCTAAATGCAATGGACTTGAGAATTCGACCAGGAATCGACTGCTCGACCGTGTTGGTCTGCAAGGGTCATTACGACACTGTCAGAATCGATCAGAGATCAGAAATAGGTCGATTTGATCGGGATATGTGATCGAGTGTGGGTGATTCCACCTTATTGCAAAATTCTCATTGATCGGCACTAAATTGATTTTCTAACGTTTTGGGTACCTGTGTCTGTTATTGAAACCTTGAGATTTTCACGACAATCGAGAGTCGCCAATGTGTCGAAGATGTACAATGTGACTCGAGATAAATCGATCACGAGTCAATTGCACCAGAAATTCCTAAAAGTTACCCGATAGACTAGGTCACACTAAAAGCACGCCGGATTGAAAATGATCGCGAATTTGAATCCGATTTCAAAAATTGAAAGTTTTGAGGTGTCACGATCTATTTTAGAAATGTCGACTCACCTTCCGAGAAATTTTCAGAGATTCCAGGATTTTTGCGGAAAATCGATAAGGACGTTGCGGAAAATCAGCGGAAATTCAGATGGGCTAAATCGATGGAAATTGGGACTTCTAAACTGAGCCTGTGAGTGTCGGGGATTTATAGAAAATTGTTCGGGATTTTGCTTCGATGAAGTTGGACCTCGATTTGGAGAATCGATGAAGAAATTCAAGAGAATTTAAGTGAAATTCGGAGCTTTACAAAGGGGCAGCAATTTTGGCTTTACAATATGTTAATTCATGGAATTATTAAGTGGAAAGAAATACGGGACATGCAATCAATGTAATGGATTGAATTGCTTTACTTTGGGACCCTCCACCGGCTGCTTCTCCCGCACGCCAAGACCACCGCCTCCTCCTCCCTTTGTGCGTCAACCTGGTCTTCCGCTTCACTTTCATTTTCATTTTTGAGCTTCTTCATTTCGATCTCCCTCTCCGCAACGGCAATCCCCCACCGAAATTGCTTTTGGTCGCATATCCTTCAGCCCATGCCATCATCATCATCTTTCATCATCTATATCACCATCCACCGAGTTCTCTCTCTCTCCATGCATTTCTCTCAAGCCCATGCGTCCACTGAAGCCACCAATTCCCCTGTTGCAGCGCCACACGTCCAACACCTGATCTCCATGAGTCAAAGTTCCTCAGCCAAGTTGTTTTGTTGACTCCTGGCCGCGCGTCTCCCGCAGCTCGGACGAAGCTGCTTCTCCGTTCATCCGCAACGCCAGCAAGCTGTTCGGTCAACTTCAACAATCCACGAAGCCTTGCTGACCGAAGTCACACCCCACCAAAACTCCTTGAAGCTGCCACGTCCACGTTTTTCTTCAGCTTGGTCAGCCACCGATCGAATCAATCGAGCCAGCAGCTCAGCGGATTCAGTCCATGTTTCCAGCGAAGCTGTTGCCCTCACGTCCGCGGATCGAGCAGCGAAGACCGAAGCTGCCCCGCGTTTCCATCTCGCGCTGCCTGCTCGCGTTTCCCTTGCCCACCTTCGCATGGCTTCATTTCACCGAGTCAGGCCCAGCATCACCGAAGCTCAGCCCACATCAACGGCCCAGCAAGTTGCCATCTTTCTGCAGCCCATCTTCACGCAACGCCAGCCCATTTGAAGTCCATCAGCAGCCCAAGAGAACAGTCCAATTGATTGGGTCTTCAGCCCAATTCAGCAAGGCCCAATTCCAGCAAGTCAATTGAAGCCCAAGTTGGAAACAAATCTCAGATTTGGGCTGAGATTTGTTGGGCCCGTTTTAGGCCTGGTCCAAGTCCGCCGACGCTGCCGAAAATTCGGATTTAAGCCGCCGTCACGTCGTCGTCGCGGTGAACCGGTTTCCGCAATTAACCGATGAGTTTATACTCTAAACTCTGCTTAGTAGGTTAATGACGTTTAAGGGTGTTAGATTTATTTTATTAGGAATTAGGTGGTTAGTTAGATTAAATTAGAAATTGAATTATTTAATTGAGCATGTTAGGTGGTTAGCATGGTTTAGCTAAGGCCTAAATAAATTGTACTATTTATCTAGAAGGGTTCGAGAATTTCTCCGAGTCCTTATTGGGTATTTAATTTAATAATTTTGGCCAGGTTAGTATTTTTAGAAATTAAATTGAATTAATTAATTAAATTTCGAAATTAATTATTTATTAATTATTTTTCCGGAAATTAGGCCGGGATAGCCGATGACCAGAATTTTGTGCTGATTGCAATGGTGTGGTTAAATTATGCAATTGAGTGTTAAATTATGCAAATTGAGTGATGATTGTATTTTTGTTATTTAATTCCAAAAATTTAGAATTTCCAATATTTATTCAGAAAATCCCGGGTGTCGGGTTTTAACATCGAAAATGGATTTTAAGTACTATATCAAATAGTGGGGTTTGAAAAAGATAGGTATCAGTCTTCTGGTTCGAATTGACCGTGTACCCACACACGACTATTTTCAGGATATTTTTAATACGAAGGAAATAGGCCATGATCACTATTTTAATGGAGGCATTTGAGTGCAATGCATAGTGTCCTGGGCCGAGATTGAGTGGTCGTGTGTTGGTTAAGAGAACCCGTCTCGAGCAATTATGCCGGACGTTACTAAATCCCTTTTCGGGTTACCCATGCATTAGGGTAGCGCGTCGCAGTAGATTATGGACCTACGCCCATTCGGGGAAGCCGTCTAATTGAGAGACGTTGCCGTGCTCAAAGGGGGTGAGAGGACTCCTAGCAATGCCAGAAGACCGCCAATAGAGTTGGCCGTACCCTTGAGGGGTGTAATTAACAATTGGAACGCATGATGGTTGAGTTTGATGCGCAGGATTATGGGACAAAATTGTGTGATATGGTATAAGACGTGTTATAACGATTCGGCCCTATAATCCGGACCCCCGTGATTTATTGAGTTGAGTGATGCGTTTCAATTGCTGGATGTATCGATTCTATACATAATGTATATGAACTGTGCTGACTTGCAGGGTGGAACTGAGGTGAGGTGAGTCCTCTATGCTAATTGTATGATTGCGTGGTTAGGACGCTTCTTGGCGTATTTCCCTCCTAATTGGGGTTTAGAGCTTAGACTCGCTGAGATTTTATCTCACCCTGTTGTGGGACAACATTTTCAGGGTCGTCGAGTGGAGGACCTGGAGCTGAGAGAAGGTGATCGAAGCGTAGGTCGAGTTAGGACCGCTTCTTTTGGAAGGCTAGTCTTTTGTAGTCTTTTGGTCATAGACCTTGTGCTTGACATTATGTGAATATATAAAAGCATGTTTGTTTCGTGAATTCGTATCCTGCTTTTCTATCCCGAGATGATTACTGTCAGGGGATTTCTTTTTGCTTCCACATGTGCAATAAAATGAAAAGGGTCGGCGACTCGTCCTGGGAAGTCACAAAATATTATCGACCAGAGAGGGATTGACACGTGCTGGGGGTTCGGGGCGTGACAATAAATGTGGGGTACATGTCAAAACTAATCATCTAAATGATCAATTAATAAAAGGCACAAGAACTAAATGGTGTAGGCCGAATAAACAAAAAAGAAAGTCGAAATATTCTTCTTGTGAATTCATCGTAATAATGATGGGAGAGAGAGTCTTGTTGTTCATCATCCTCAACACTAAGATCAAATAATGAATAGGATAAGATTTGAAATTTATAAATTTTGCTATATTTTATCCGATGTTGGGTGAATCATAGCAATAATCATATCAATAAAATGAGATATTCATATCATATTATATCTTATTGTTTGTTATAAACTATTAATCAGTAAATCTTTAAAAAAGAATGGTGGTTGGGAGAGTGACTGTGCATTCACGATCCCCAACTGCAAAGGATATTTTATAATTGATGAAGTAGAGATCAATGTGCATGTCAATTAGGTGACGATCTAAAAGAGTAGGCGTGTGGGCTGGGGTTTTGTATGTTAGGGGAAACAAGTGAATGGTGGGATGGGAGAGTGAGTGCGATTAGTCCCGATGAGAAAAGAGGTGATGAGAATGGCTTCCTCTCATTTTAACCTAACTAATGAAATGGAGTTTTCAGGCAACTTCTTTTTGACTTTTATCTTATGATATTTTCTCTTTTCAAGTTGAAAAATAATAAAAGATTCATAATCTTTCAAGTTTTGAAAATTGTAATAATTAGTATATGATTTTTAGGGGTGATTGATTCCCGGTTCAATCCCACCTAGTAACCGAGAACCCGATCCGGAGGATTGATTCCCATTTTTGGGATCTAGAATTGGCTGAACTAACTGGTCTAGGCCAATGAAATTGGCCACTTAGCAAAACAAATTCAAAAATTTGAAAAAAAAAATACTAGAATTGTTACTATTTTAGGGTTTATTACATTTTTTAAGAACATAGAAAATATTTCTTTTATAAAAAAATGTCAGTTTGGTCCAGTCCGGTTTCCTCTTAAAATCAGGAACCAAACCGAAAATAGATTAACCAAGATTAGACCACGCCCCTAGATGATTCTCGATTTGGTTTGTTCACTATGCTCACCCTAATGATTTTACTTGTCCATATTCATTCTTTATTGCGGAACTCGAAAAATTTACTACAAAGAAAAGGTTTCACAAACCAGTTGAAAATGTTATTTAAAACCTTATCAACTATTAAAAATATCATTTACATGCTATATGCACGTTAAAGTTCCTTTTGTTTAAATTTTATGTGTTTTAGTAATGTTGATTGAGTCAAGTATGGAGTTAATATGGGTCGGATCAAGTATTCATCACTACATTTGTATTGCATATAAATTGGATCAAAACAGATTGATAGTCAAAATTGATAATTAATATTTAGAGATGGTCATACTCTGATTTTAATAATCTAGTTGCATAAATTAATAATAAAAAGCCGACTTAAATGACAAATGTTTAATAAACTAATAAAGGTATCAAATATTTTTAATAAATCACTATTTATATTAATCAAATTTCAATAAATATATTAAAAAGTGATTTGTACCTTCTTAAAATCCGATCAAGCACTATTTTGCCATTGTGCTTTTATGATAAAAGATTATAAATAAATACAAACAATAAAGCACAACTCCATGAAACATCAATAGTCAAGGAAATAATTCTTTTTTCCTAAGAATTGAAATACAAAATCATTTCTTTATATTCTGATTAGTGTTTTTGGTGATTTCATTGTAATGAATCGAAATTTTATGCCAAGTCAAAACGTGAAATGCCAAAATTAACCGAAATAGCTAAAACATCCAAGTTCATGTGAAAGGATTCTTGGAAAATAGCCTGATAGTGAATAGGAATACCACGCACCAAGAAGTCACCATCACAACTGGGTTTTAAAAAAAAAAATCTTTGCATCAATAACTGTCTATTCCTTTTCTCTTAAAAATCCATTCTTAGGCAAGGCATATTTTACATTTATTCTTTATTTCCCGTATTGCTCGAAAACTCCCGAAATTTTCTATTATAAATATGAGAAAAGTCCATAACATTCCTAAAAGTCCTAAAATTTCAATTTATTAATTTATTTAATGATGTGGCAATTTTAAATTCATTTCTCTCTCCTTGGTTTTTTTTTTATTGTTTTCTTTTTAATATCTTATTTAAATGAGATTAAAAAACTGAAAAAGCTAAAATTTTATTAGAGAGAGAGAGAGAGAGAGATGGGCGGCTGGGCCGCCGCCACCGCTGCCCTACATTGCTGGATGGGCCGGTGACCCTCACTAGGCTCTCGCTCATGCTCGGGCACCCAAATCTGGGTGACATCAACGCTCACCCAGGGCTGGCGAGGCTTGCCTACTCTAGTCGTCCACCAACGTCACCAAAATATGGGTGCCCCCGCCCGAGCCGGCGAGCGCCGCTCATCCTTGCGTAGAGTTAGCAAGGGTTGGCCACCCTCACCCCGGGCCGGCGACCTTCGCCTCCTGCAATGGGTGGTATCAGCGGTGGTGGCGGCCACCAACGTCCTACCCTGCGCTTCTCTCTCTCTCTCTCTATTTTTAGTTTATTTTTTTAAAATAAAATATTAGCATTTTTAAGTTTTATAAGCTGAATTAAATAAGATTTAAAAAAAACAATAAAAATTTCCAACTAGGAGAGAGAAATTAATTTAAAATTTAGATTCAATTGCATCTAAGTTTTAGGAGCATCTTTGTCACAACTTTTTGGATTCTGCTCGTGAACTTATCCTTAAATATTCTTAGGGGATGCATATTACTTTTACTTTTCTCTAAATTTATGTGTACACGATTTTGTAGTTAAAACGAGTTGTTTTTATGTAAAAGATAGGTTTGTTTTTTCTTTTTCTTTTTTTCAATTTTACACAACTGGATGACTTTCATGTTTTGGATTGTCTTTCTATTAACCTCCACATTCTAAATTTTGAAGTTCTCTAAAGGTGGTCCCTACATATTTTTCAGACGTTGGCTTTTTTTTAATTATTTTTTTTATGTCTCTATCTTTCATATATTATCTTTTCTATAATAGATTTAAAAAAAAAAAGAAATAAAGAAATAAGGTGGAGGACAGGTATTAGAGGAGTATTTGATTTTGAAAGATGCCCACCCCAATTTGTGGTCTTGACTTCATGATTTCGACCGTTGTGTATTTATTTCACTCGAAAACGACATGATCTTAAATTGGACGTGGAAAAACTAAAATTCAATCAAGTCCCCGAATTCACAATTTTTGGTTCATAGAAGTAAAATAATTCTCCCATTATTTTACTTAGGTGTCTAATTGACCTACCAAAAATAGATTAGTGGCGACTCATAATTGAAAATCAATTGCATGTTAAGAATTTGAATTTAAATCGCAAATTGATATGGGCTTGGGAGAGCCCGAGCTAAGTTTAGGCTTAGTAATCCATTAGCCAAACCCTAGGTGGTTCACCAAAAATTTGGTCGCGACAAAAGGGAAGTGAACTAACAAGTCGATGCATAGCCGCTTTGACATTAGATTAAAAAGTGCCGAAATAAAACGATATGTCTATAAGAGCCAAGCATCTACAGGGAAAGTCTCGCTATGAAGAACTGAACCGAGCTTTTACTGATACGAACCAGAGGAGGAGGAGCCGAGATCGAGAAAAGTAATTGCAAGAGACAAGGACGTTAGGACGATAGCGCACTGGACTTCCAGACGTTGGACCAGCCACTCATTGGCCGAAAAGCTGTGAAAACACGGACTTGCATTCGCATCAATAAGGAAAAGACTTTCTGAAAAGAATCGGCCTTCTTGGCCAAATGCTCTAACTGTCATCACTCCGGCGATGGACTCGGCGAGGCGGCTAGCAAGTGGCTAATATGGACTTGCATTCGCATCATGTTAGATTTTCTGCGCAACTCTTTTTCCTACAATAACCTTATTTCAACATCGTCATCTTGCTATTTTTTTCCTCTCATCTTTCAATATAATTTGGATCAAACGCACCAGCTAATAGTAATATTATAATTTTCAAATTCCTGATAAATTTGATTTTCATATAATAATCTCATAAATGGTAAACTAATGGATGGTCGTGAAAAAACAAAAGAAACTAAAAGTAACTTCTATACTTAAGAAGATAAGTAGAATTTTTAAAAAAAAAAAAAAAAAAAAAAGATCATTGATTTGCCTAAGTGATAAATAAAAGATGAAAAAAAAAGTAAATAGTAATTTATTTAAAAGATGACAAACAAAAAAGGGTTAGTAACACCAAAAGTTGAAACCAGTACACTTGCGCCATGTTTATCTCACATAAATATTCAGGTCACAAAATATCCGAAATTGATTTGCCTAAGTGATATTTATTTTCAAATTAATTTTTGTGTCACAAAAATCTTAAACTAGTACAACTATGCCACTTTTTTTTTTTTTTTTGGTAAAAATGAAAGTTTCATTAATAAGATGAATCATTAATGAGATGAAGTACAGAAGCTTAGGGCTTCCCCTAGAATTACAAATATAACTAATAATATGAGAAAATGGATATAGGAAGCCTCCGCGTGGCAATCAATACACATTTGCTTGGGAAGGTTTAAAATTTTGGTAGAGTAAAGTTCTACATCCTGTGATTTTACGCACCTTAACCAAAATAATATTAATATTGATTTATTAATTTTGAAAATGTCCGTGGTTGCACTCTATCCAAATGCAATACATACTCGCTAAGAAAGATTCATTGAGGAGCCTCGTTGCCAAGTTTTTGGTTTAGTAGCCTTAATCATTTAATGAAGTTCATCAATCCAACCTCCTAGAGAAGACAGAGTACCACATCACATAATTTTAGTCCAGTTAAAGTGGAAGAATTAATGGGTTTTGTCTTATATACCACTCAAGCAAAAATTACACTAGATATCAATTGAAGACATCTATTGTGATACAATTTTGACTATCAATAGTCTATCCCTAGAAATAAGCCAGCTAATACGATTGTGTTTGCTGATACCACTGATCCAAATTATGTCATACCACTCGACAATCAATCCAACATGTTTGAGTACGTCAAATATATCTTTACAATAGTACATTGAGCTAGAAATGGCTGAAGTTAGAGGAAGTCTCTACTTAAGAAGACCTCGCCAAGTCCAAGCTATATCGCCCTTGTTGTTGAGTTGCATAATTCGAATGCCTTTGCATTTAGTGTTGCAAACACAATTACTCCATAGGAAAGCAGGATGGATAATTGATGATGTTTCAAAGCATGTGGCCTAGCAGTACTTTATTCCAATATTTCATTGCGCAGCCCGAATACTCCCTCCCTTTTGGGTAAGCAATTTACTTCCCATGCAACTTTGTGCGATCTATTTTGCATTTTTGCATGTCCCACCCATAAGAATTGTCTACTCTTCTTCTCAATCTTGTAAATAGTTTGTTGTGGTAGTAAAAACATTTGTTTCCAGTAAGTGGATATGGAGATAAGGAGCAATTTGGCCAACTGGAGACGTCATGCATAGCTTAAATGTTTCATGATCGATCCTTCTATTTTTCTTTTTAGAAATATTGTCAGTCAAACTATTGCAATCTTAGTGCACAACCCTTCTAGTAACAAGGAAGTCCTGCAAACACCCTTCTTGCACAATTTGGACCATCAGACTTCAACAAAATATTATTGGATCAAATTAAGTAAATTGAAAAGACCAACTGATTAAGTGGATTATCATATATTATCACACACAAGCACTTACTAGTTATTGAGATGTTGAAACTTACATTTCCATGAAGGAATTTACTAAAAAAGAATAGGAAACAATTAGAAGCTTTTTAACATTATATTTTCTTTAGGAAAGTATATTTATCTTTCGCCGGTCCCAAGGAAGAACATCTTTTGGAAAAACCCATTATGTTCTTATATAAGTGTTCAAGAGAAATTTCACAATAAACCATTCGTGTTTCGTAGAGATTATAACACGGAAAGCATGACAGTCATACGTGGATTAATAGCAACTAAATATTGGATATAAAAAAGTAGAATTTCCAATGATTATTGGATTATTATAGCAGACAAGACTAATGATAGAAGTACCGATCAATAGGGAGAAACGCAATAAAGGAGCCTCGTTGAAAGTACCATCCTTGATGATGATGTTATTCGGATGTGCTTTGGTTAGTTCGGGCTTCTCTGTCGTCTGGTCTTTTGACCGGGGACGTGGCCGCAAAATCAGTGTGCAACCGGAATATCATCCATGTTTGTTTGTTTGAAACAAAGACGTTCCCCTCTCACCCAAACCCAAACGCTCTTCACCCAATCACCGCTGCCGCCGCCTCCGCCGCTGCCATCGATGACTGTGCCTTCTTGTCGACTCCACTGCCTCCCTCTTCTTTGCTCCTTGCATTCTAGGGTTTCGCAGATCTGCTGTAGCAGGAGGAGGAGGAAGAGGAGGAGGCCCCTCTCCTTGGTCGGTGATGTAGTTGGGTAGAACCTGCGTGCATTTGTGATTTTCTCTTGTTTCCAGATCCTTGTGTTCCCTGTGTTCATTTTGGGATTCATCCCTTTTCCTCAAAGTTGAGCACAGTTGTTTTTCCAGAGCAAGACCCGCTCTGTGTGATGTGCGAATTTGGGAGCTTAGTTAGAAGCTAGGTTTGATGTTTGTTTGGGATCCGTCCGATTGTCGTCTGTGAACTTTGGTGAGCTTTATGATGTGCATCTTGCCTTTTGGAATTGAAAGCAAAAAAATTTTTCTTTTATTAAGGATTCCAGTGTCCTTTTATTACCTGAAGTAGAGAGGAGGATTAGCTGATTAATTGCTGAGGTTTCTCTGACATGAAATACCCAAGCTAGAGAGATGCATGCTCTCTTGTAGTTGTTGTCTACAGCTAAGACTTGCTTGGAGGGCCAAGATAGATCTTTGGATGTTCATGAAGAAATGTGAGATTATGTTGAAAGTATTTTTGTGAAGTTCTTTCAATGATGCACTTCTCAATATATCATGGCCTTGTATAAGGACACCTCATTTAAGAACTCCTTGTTCTGGGCTTCTCTTTATTTAAGTCACAGCTATATATATCATTGATTCATTGTTATATGACTTGTAGTCAGTACTCAACTCCCATAAAGGTTATGTAACCTCTGAATAGCTGAAGCAAATCAATCAGTTTCAATTTCTTTGGTAACCATTATAGCTTAAGCTTAAGTGGAAACAACATGAAAAACCGTTGAATATGGCAGAGATACAGTTAACTTGTGATATTTTGAGTCTTATGTTTCGATTTTGTTACAAAGACCCAAAGAATGGAATAAATGTGCCACTTAGTGTTTCATCATGTTCTCATGCTGAGTAAGGTCCCTTTTAGAGTTTTCTAATTGGTTATATGTTGTTATATCTGAGGAGATGCTAAATGAGCAGAAGTTTGTTGCCAATGTTTACTCCATTTTTTCTTTCTCTAACATTTATAACTTTGCAGGGAGACATTACTTACGTACATCAGAGATGGAAACAATGTTCAAGTTTTGGGTTCGTTGAATGTGTTGGCTACGCTGTTACAAACAAAAGGTTGGGCTGTTGTATCTTTCCAGTTACAATTCCTTATTTGGTATATATTGCCATTTATTATCAACATTTGCTGTTACAGAACTGGATGAGTCAATGCTGGATGCTCTTGGAATTCTTCTTGAGCGCAAAAAGCAGAAGAAACTCTTGCTGGTAAGCATTATTGATTTTGCATTACTTTGGCACTCTTGTAAATAATTCTAGCAAAGTGGCTTGCTTGTAATATTCATCTTTTGCTTTATGTACACGGTGGTTAAATGATATTGATTCCTAGAGTGTTATGCACAAAATTTGGACGTCAAAGAACTAAAGTTTGAAAATTCATTCACTGATACTTTGCAGGAGTTGGTCGTCTGATCAAGACTTGTTGCTAAACTTGTTGGTTGAAGAGAAGCTTTATATTGAAGAGATTATCTAGCTGTTAACAGTCTCTGAATTTGTATGTACATCTTTGGTCAGTTTTCATTTCATTATTACTTTTCCTTGAGTAAGATTTTGTACTGTTTTGAGCTCATATGGAAAACAAATTGTTGTTTTTCAAATACCATTTTAAGTTGATGATATTTTTTAGTCTAGTCAACTAGGTTTGCTTCTCATACTCTCCCTTCTGCTTGAAGCCTATGTTACTATTGTTCTCTTCTAGTCATCTCAATGTTGCTAAGTAATGTTTGTTTACTAGGGCACCACTCTAGCAGTCCTTACCAATAGGTTTATGATCCGACCACCGTTATTCGGGTCGAAAGATAGACCCGAAACATGACCCGAACTAACCCGACCCAACCCGACCAGGATTTTTTGCTTCGGGTCATATGCTATTCGGGTCGGGGCGGAGCACACACCCCTTATGATTTGGGTCAGGTCGGGTGACATTAAAACCTAACCCGACCCATTGACACCCGTAGGTGGTTTCTCTATCCTATGGAATAACCCAAAGAAATATACAATGACAGGGATCTTGTGGGTGCTCAAAATTTTATATGACACTCTTGTAAAATCTGGACCTTTGGTGGGTCTGTGTTTTTAGGAAGTACCTCAGGAATTTCTGCCTCACTAGGCCCCTCGGACCAGTTCATTATTGAACTGTTGATTAAACAATGTTTATGTACCTCATTGAGAGAGAGTCATCCTTGTAGTTTCAAGGAAACTACACTTTGTATTTTAGCTATGTGTGCATATTAAAGCCATAAAAGTTTCACATGCAAAGCAATGGAAACTCTCCATGCTTAACCCATCTCCTCCATTTGACCTCAAAGAAAACCTATCTCCTCCATCACGCAGCCTGCTACCCATGCAACAAAGCTAGGATTTCTACTTGCAACGGTGAGGAAGCGTGGATCTCCTTGGTGAAGCCATCAACAATCACGCCATTTGAATTGCGTAAGATCCCTGTGACCGAGCTTGGCGTCTCTTTGTCCACCCATGAGCAGTCCACATTCAGCTTCAAAGATTGGCTGTCCGGCGGCTCCCATCTCACAGGTACGGGCGACAACTTAGCTTTTCCTTTTCCTGTTCTTAGATTCCATGAGCTGAGACTTTGGCTTTGTACTTCGGCTACTTCGACAATGGCGTCTGGTTGTGGGGCCTTGCCGCAGAATTCCTAATTGTTCATATTTTTCCAAAACTGCCAGAGCACTTCTGCTATAAATCCTTCTTCCGGTGAGTTCGGTTTTGTTTCAAAAAATTCTGCCAGCCCCTTGTCCATTCTAGTTGCTGTCCTTGTGTTGTTACTGAGGTTGAGGCATGAGTTTGACCAGATGTTTTGGGTCCAACTGCAAAAGAAAAGCAGGTGTTCAACGGTATTTGGATGTTTCCAACATTGAGGGCATAAAGGGTCGGGTAATATTCTTCTATTGAATAGATCTTCCTTTGTCGGTATTGCATCTTGACATAAGTTCCATAGGAAGATTTTCAGTTTGGGGGGATAGACAGAGCCCAAAAAATGAGGAAATCGTAAAATTTCCTTAATACTATTCAACAAGTGCATATGGACACTTGTTCATAGGCAATCGATGATAAATCCTTGTTCATTTTTATTGTTGCGTTAATTTTCGCTTTGCTTAACTAAAAATGAAATAAATAAAAGAAGAAGAAGAACCTGTTAGATCCTGGAACTGACCCTAGAACTTATAATAGGGTAGTTTCCAGGTTCTGACGAGTACTTTCCAGGTTTCGAAAAATAAGGAACCTATACTCAAGGGTAGATTCTAGGTTCCAGGCGGAACCTGAAACCTCTCACCCCTAGTGTAAAATGTTGGTCATGGTTTGTGATTGGTGACAGTATATATTCTGACTCCCCTTGTGAAACTCCCATTTTTAGAGAGCCATGGAGTCTGAGTTGTATGAAGCCGCAGTGGAAGGAAATGTCCATTCGTTGCTTACCCTACTTAGCAAAGATAGGTTACTTTTAGATATAACCATGGTTGGAAATCAAACCAAAAGTCCTTTGCACATTGCGGCAATGCTGGGACACTCGGGATTTGTAGAAGAGGTCTCAGCTCGGAAGGTTGAAATGGCCAAAGAGCAAAATTCTCAAGGATTGACCCCTCTTCATCTGGCAGTGGCAAAGGGGTACTTCCACATAGTAAAAAACTTGTTAAGAGTTGATCCTATAGTGTGTTTCTTCTGTGACAAATACGGAAGAAACCCACTTCATCTCACAGTTATGAAAGGCCACGTTGACATCTTGGAACTATTGGTTCAAGTGAGACCCGGTGCAGCCTAGGATATCTTGGAAAATGACCAGAAGATTATGCATATATGCGTGAAGAACAACAAATTGAAGGCTTTGAAGCTGTTGGTCGATATTTTGGATGATGAGCAATTTATCAACTCGAATGATGAAGATGGGAACACAATTGTCCATCTGGCTACTGCTGATAGACAGACCAAGGTATGTTCATACAACGACATTTGAGGTACTAGGCACATTTAGTGGAGCAAATATTAAGTGATTTCGAAGTGTCACGTCAGTTGTTGACTTGGTGTGCATTTTTTAAGTCATGGCATGCAATAAGATGACATGAGTCTGCTGAAAAAGACTAGTAGCAAAGTTAATTCTAAAAAATTATATAACACAGGTTCGTCCTCTTCAAAATTGACCTTGGTTCATTCTGGTGGATTGCAGACTGTACTCTTCCTAAGTAAAAAAGGAGTTAACCTAGAAATTACGAACTACAAAGGTTTCTCAACTCTCGTCCTATCAACAAAAGGTGAAAGAATGGAATCGAAGATTGCGGATAACGTGTTCACAACTTTACATCAACCCGGAGGAAAAGAAAACGGAAATGAAAAAAAGAAAAAGTGGCAAAACAGTACGCACAAGATGCTTAATGTGGTGGCGGTTTTATTAGCTAGCATGGCATCCCAAGCATGGATCAACTTACCTAACAGAATTTGGGAGGGCAGAAAAATCGTGCAGCACCTCGGGGCGACTTGCCAATGGTTAAAAGACTATGGAATTTGGACAAGCTTTTCGTGTAAAGTATCGTGATAAGCTTTGCCACATCATTTACCATAATTCTATTATTGGCAAGTTTTTCGTTAAAGTAGCGGATCCTCACAAGGATTGCCATACTTACCACGTGGGTTGCGGTCATCTTCATGGGGGGTGCTTAATCTATGCAGATATTAGTATTGACAGAAGACGACAAAGGGTATTTTACATATGAAACAGTTAGGACAGCAATGGTGGTATGGGCTGTATTAATGATTCTTATTTTTGGGTGCCACTTATTTGTCCTGATCCTGAAATGGTTACCTGGAGTTCTGAAATCAATATTCAAGGTCCCAAAGTTCATCTCCAAGGCCTTGAAGAAACAGAAGCGGGAGTATCTTACAATTTAGTGGCTTTATGTCTGAATAAATGTAAAACGATGAGGTTTTCATGTATTGTGGACCGATGTTTTACTTGATTTGATTTGTGATGCTTCCCTTTAAGGAATATTCCATGGTATTAGGACTTGTAATCTCGATTCTAGAAATAATACAAACATTTCATATGACGAAGGTTGTATAAATGAAGTCTCCACTCAGTTCCACCTTCTATCTAAATCATCGATGATGTTCATTGGGGCCCAGGCATGTATCTTATGCTTAAAACAACCATAAGTATCTTCACATGGCTGCCTTAATTAGGAATCCGCGAAGGTCATGGTTGATGAAGGTACAATACATAATAATTAAAAATATATTTATGGTGCTCGCCATTTCGTGTGCAGCGATGGCCTTCAATTCTGTACTCTGCTTTATAATTGCTCAATTGATTTGTTTTAGGCTATCAAGTACCCTTCTGGTTGCAGGATTTGGTGCGAAGTTGCTTGTAGTTTCCGAGAATGGCATTGTTCAGTCGTTTATCAATGCTCACACACTTACTCCAGGAGGTTTGGATTTATCATCCAGCATACTACAAAATTCCAGATGATGCTATGGATTTCTGAGAATTGCTCTAGAAAGTAAGGGTGGGTATAATGTAGTACTTTGGGCGCTTCAGCTATGAAATGTTCACAGTTCCACAGTTACTAAAATGTTTTCAAAAACCCATTGACATTCTTTCGATTT
The DNA here is from genome assembly GCA_014182575.1 of Eucalyptus decipiens. NCBI lineage: Eukaryota > Viridiplantae > Streptophyta > Magnoliopsida > Myrtales > Myrtaceae > Eucalyptus > Eucalyptus decipiens. Next base: position 52,905,211 of record CM024615.1, read on the forward strand.
AGGCATATATAGCTGTAAGGGTTAGGCCGTCAAGACTAACATGAGAATGTTTGTTGTTACCTGGTTCAGTCTTTCAAATTTGTTTGTTTGCCTAGTTTTTCTTTTCTTTTCCTTAGTTGGGTCTTTGTTGTAGCCACTATGAAAGCTAATTCAACTGTTAAATCTATTTGACTTTGGATATCACAATTTATGTGGGTTTTTAAGCTGACTTTTTTACACCTGTAGCTATATGATTGATAACTCTATTTTCTTTAAATAAACTTATCAAAACATCTATATGTTGGTGATAACATATGAGCTTCCATTAAATCTGATAACATATTAATTGTATATCTTCAATGAGTTCCTAGGACCTATGAGTTGTTGGTTGACATCATGTCAATTTTATATTTTCCGCTTCATGCAACAGAGATGCCAAAGGCGGTAGCTGAAATTGCTAAGAACCTACAAAAATTCCATCAAGTGGATATTCTAGGTTCTAACAAACCTCAATTGTAGAATGAGGCCAAAAAACAAATGTGCCTTTTTTTTCATTTATAAATTTATTAATGTTTTAGATTAATTTCAACATTCAAACCGTAAAAATTGCTATACTTGTTTTTATTTTTGAATTTAAAAAAATTAAATGTTAAAAAGCTTTAATTAATCACACCAAAGGACCGTTCAAATGTGCTTCTACCAAACAACTTTCTCTCAAAATTACTCCCCAAGGCACTTTCAAATTTTAGTTTACCAAACAGTATTTAATTTTCACAAAACCCCTTCAGCTAAAAGCCTTTGCATTTTAGCTAATAGCCTGCATATTCGTTCAAGTGGTTCCCTATGTCAAACCCTCCGTAATTAAATGACCCATGCTCAAAATCAATGAAGTAGAGTTTCCTTGAAAAGTACTACATTATACCCACCCTTACTTTCTAGAGCAATTCTCAGAAATCCACAATATCATCTAGAATTCTGTAGTATGTTGGATGATAAATCCAGACCTCCTGGAGTAAGTGTGCGAGCATTGATAAACGACTGAACAATGCCATTCCCAGAAACTGCAAGCAACTTCGCACCAAATCCTGCACCAATTGCTGCAGCCGGAAGGGCACTTGATAGCCTAAAACAAATTAATTGAGCAATTATAAAGCAGAGTACAAAATTGAAGGCCACTACTGCACACAGAAGTAACTAAGCACCATAAATATATTTTTAATTATATGTATTGTGCCTTCATTAACCATGACCTTCGCGGATTCCTAATTAAGGCAGCCATGTGAAGATGCTTATGGTTGTTTTAAGCATAAGATACATGCTTGGGGCCTAGTGCACATCATCGATGATTAAGATAGAACGTGGAACTAAGTGGAGACTTCATTTATACACCATTCGTCATATGAAATGTTTGTATTATTTCTAAAATCGAGATTACAAGTCCTAATACCATGGAATATTCCTTAAAGGGAAGCATCACAAATCAAATCAAGTAAAACATCTGTCCACAATACATGGAAACCCCATCGTTTTACATTTATTCAGACATAAAGCCACTAAATTGTAAGATACTCCCGCTTCTGTTTCTTCAAGGCCTTGGAGATGAACTTCGGGACTTTGAATACCGATTTCAGGACTCCAAGTAGCCATTTCAGGATTGGCACAAATAAGTGGCACCCGAAAATAAGAATCATTAATATAGCCCATACCTCCATTGCAATCCCAACTGTTTCATATGTAAAATACCCTTCGTCGTCCTCTGCCAATACTAATATCTACATAGATAAAGCACCCCCATGAAGATGACCGCAACCCACGTGGTAAGTATGGCAATCCTTGTGAGGATTCGCTGCTTTAACGAAAAATTTGCCAATAATAGAATTATGGTAAATGATGTGGCGAAGCTTATCACGATACTTTACATGAAAAGCTTGTCCAAATTCCATAGCCTTTTAATCATTGGCAAGTCGCCCCTAGTATGTGCTACACGATTTTTTCTGCCCTCCCAAATTCTGTTAGGTAAGTTGATCAATGCTTGGGATGCCATGCTAGCTAATAAAACCGCCACCACATTAAGCATCTTGTGCAAACTGTTTTGCCACTTTTTCTTTTTTTTCATTTCCATTTTCTTTTCCTCCGGGTGGATGTAAAGTTGTGAACACGTTATCCGCAATCTTTGATTTCATTCTTTCACCTTTTGTTGATAGGACGAGAGGTGAGAAAACTTTGTAGTTTGTAATTTCTGGGTTAACTCGTTTTTTACTCAAGAAGAGTACATTTTGCAGACGATTGCCACCAGAATGAACCAAGGTCAATTTTGAAGAGGACGAGCCTATGTATATAATTTTCTAGAATTAACTTTGCTACTAGTCTTTTTCAGCAGACTCATGTCATCTTATTGCATGCCATGACTTAAAAAATGCACACCAAGTTAGCAACAGACGTGACACTTCGAAATCACTTAATATTTGCTCCACTAAATGTGCCTAGTACCTCAAGTGTCATTGTATGAACATACCTTGGTCTATCTATCAGCAGCGACAACCAGATGAAGAATTGTGTTCTTATCTTCATCCTTCGAGTTGATAAATTGCTCATCATCCAAAATATTGACCAACAGCTTCAAAACCTCTAGTTTGTTGTTTTTCACGCATATATGCATAATCGTCTAGCCATTTTCCAAGATATCCCGAGCTGCACTGGGTCTCACTCGAACCAATAGTTCCAAGATGTCAATGTGGCCTTTCATAGCTGCGACATGAAGTGGGTTTCTTATGTATTTGTCACGGAAGAAACACACTTCAGGATCAACTCTTAACAAGTTTTTTACCATATGGAAGTACCCCTTTGCCACTGCCAGATGAAGAGGGGTCAATCTCGGAGAATTTTGCTCTTTGACCATTTCAACCTTCTGAGCTAGGACCTCTTCTACAAATCCCAAGTGTCCCAGCAACGCCACAATGTGCAAAGGACTTTCGGTTTGATTTCCAACCATAGTTCTATCTAAAAGTAACCTATCTTTGCATAGTAGGGTAAGCAACGAATGGACATTTCCTTCCACTACGACTTCATACAACTCAGGCTCCATGGCTCTCTAAAAATGGGGGTTTCAGAAGGGGAGTCAGAATATATATTGTCACCAATCTCAAACCATGACCAACATTTTACACTAGTTGTGAGAGGTTCCAAGTTCCGCCTGGAACCTAAAACCTACCCTCGAATATAGGTTCCCTATTTTTCGAAACCTGGAAAGTACCAGTCAGAACTTGGAAACTACCCTATTACAAGTTCCAAATTCAGTTCCAGGATCTAACAGGTTCCTCTTCTTCTTCTTCTTCTTTTTTATTTCATTTTTAGTTAAGCAAAGTGAAAATTAACGCAACAATAAAAATGAATAAGGATTTATCATCGATTGCCTAAGAACAAGTGTCCATATGCACTTGTTGAATAGTATTACAGAAATTTTACGATTTCCTCATTGTTTGGGCTCTATTTATTCCCTCAAACTGAAAATCTTCTTGTGGAGCTTATGTCAAGATGCAATATTGACAAAGGAAAATATGTTCAGGAGAAGAATATTACCCGACCCTTTATGCCCTCTATGATGGAAACATCCAAATACCGTTGAACACCTACTTTTCTTCTGCAAATGGACCCAAAACATCTTGTCAAACTCATGCCTTAACCTTAGTAATAACACAAGGACAACAACTATAAAGGACAAGTGGCTGGCAGAATTTTTTGAAACAAAACCAAAATCACCGGAAGAAGGATTAATAGCAGAAGTGCTCTGGCAGTTTTGGAAAAATAGGAACAATAAGGAATTCCACGGCAAGGCCCCACAACCAGACGCCATTGTCGAAGCAGCCGAAGCACAAAGCCAAAGTCTTAGCCGATGGAATCCAAGAACAGGAAAAGGAAAAGCTAAGGGCGTGTTTGGTAACAATTCTGTTTAAAAATTATTCTAGGAAACACAAATAGAAAAAAAGTGTTTCCGCTCCGGGGAACAATTTTTAAACAAAAAACGCGTTAGGTAAACTTGTTCGGGAATAAAAAATGAACGAAACACGTTTGGTAAATTTGTATAATTTTTTATTTCTTTTAATTTTTTAATATTTTTATTTTATTTTTCTATTTTCTTTCTTATTTTCTTATTTATTTTTCCTTTTTTTCTTTTTTTTTTTTTTCTTCTTTTGGCCGATCGCCGGCCATGGGTTGGCGGCCTCGCCCAGCCACGCGAGGCTCGCCGGCCCCGGCGAGGCCAAGCTTGCCTAGCGGCCGGCGAGGCTCGGCGTCGTCGGGCCACCGCCGGCGACGTCGACCTGGCGGTGGCTCGGCCTCGCCGGATGGGCGAGATCGAGCTCTCCCAGCCAAGCGCGAGGTCGGCCTCACCGGATCGGGCGAGCTCAAGCTCGCCCAGGCAAGGCGAGGCTGAGCCTCGCTAGGGGCCGGCGACACTTCGACGAGATCGCCGGCCCTTGACGACCGGGCGCCGGCCATGGCCGAGGCCGGCAACTGGCCAAAGAAAAAAGAAACAAAAAAGAAGAAGAAAAAAGAGAGAAGAAGAAAAGTGTTCTTAAATTTTGTTTCAGAAACAAGAAACAACTTTTTTTTTGTTTCTTGTTTCTGTTCCAGATGTGTTTCTGGGAACAAAAAAATAGTTTTGGAACAAAAACGCACACAAACGCGTTTCTGTTCCTTTTTTGTTCCAAGGAACAAAAAAACAAAAAAAGTTGTTTAAAAGCAGAAAAAAGAAACAATAACAAACGCAGCCTAAGTTGTCGCATGTACCTGTGAGATGGGAGCCGCCAGATAGCCAATCTTTGAAGCTAAATGTGGACTACTCGTGGGTGGATAGAGAGACGCCAAGCTCGGTCACAGGGATCTTACACAATTCAAATGGCGTGATAGTTGATGGCTTCACCGAGGAGATCCATGCTTCCTCACCGTTGTAAGCAGAAATCCTAGCTTTGTTGCACGGGTAGCAGGTTGCGCGATGGAGGAGATAGGTTTTCTTTTAGGTCAAATGGAGGAGATGCGTTAAGCATGGAGAGTTTCCACTGCTTTGCATGTGAAACTTGCATGGCTTCAACATGCACACATAGCTAAAATACAAAGTGTAGTTTCCTTGAAACTACAAGGATGACTCTCTCTCAGTGAGGTACATAAACATTGTTTAATTAGCAGTTCAATAATAAACTAGTCCGAGGGGCCTAGTGAAGCAGAAATTGCTCAGGTACTTCCCAAAAACATAGACCCACCAAAGATCCAGATTGTGGATAAAGAGACGCCAAGCTCGGTCACAGGGATCTTACGCAATTCAAATGGCGTGATCATTGATGGCTTCACCAAGGAGATCCATGCTTCCTCACACTTGCAAGCAGAAATCCTAGCTTTGTTGCACAAGTAGCAGGTTGCGTGATGGAGGAGATAGGTTTTCTTTTAGGTCAAATGGAGGAGATGCGTTAAGCATGGAGAGTTTCCATTACTTTGCATGTGAAACTTGCATGGCTTCAATATGCACACATAGCTAATATACAAAGTGTAGTTTCCTTGAAACTACAAGGATGACTCTCTCTCAGTGAGGTACATAAACATTGTTTAATTAGCAGTTCAATAATAAACTAGTCTGAGGGGCCTGGTGAAGCAGAAATTCCTCAGGTACTTCCCAAAAACACAGACCTACCAAAGGTCCAGATTTTACAAGTGTCATATAAAATTTTGAGTACCCACAGGATTCATGTCGTCATATATTTCTTTGGGTTATTCCATAGGATAGAGATACCACCTAGAGGTGTCAATGGGTCGGGTCGGGTTTTAATGTCACCCGACCCGACCCAAATCATGAGGGGTGTGTGCTCCAACCCGACCCGACCCGACCCTAAAAGCATACGACCCAAAGCAAAAAATCTTGCTCGAGTTGGGTTGGGTTGGTTCGGGTCTATCTTTCTTTTTTTTAAATAATAACAATGGTGGGATCATAAGCCTATCGATAAGGACTGCTAGAGTGGTGCCCTAGTAAACAAGCATTACTTAGCAACATTGAGATAATGAACAGAAGAGAACAATAGTAACATAGGCTTCAAGCAGAAGGGAGAGTATGAGAAGCAAACCTAGTTGACTAGACTAAAAAATATCATCAACTTAAAATAGTATTTGAAAAACAACAATTTGTTTTCCAGATGAGCTAAAAACAGTACAAAATCTCACTGAAAGAAAAAGTGATAATGAAATGAAAAACTAACCAAAGATGTACATACAAATTCAGAGAATGTTAACAGCTAGATAATCTCTTCAATAGAAAGCTTCTCTTCAACCAACAAGTTTAGCAACAAGTCTTTGATCAGACGACCAACTCCTGCAAAGTATCAGTGAATGAATTTTCAAACTTTAGTTCTTTGAGGTCCAAATTTTGTGCATAACACTCTAGGAATCGATATCATTTAATCACCATGTACATAAAGCAAAAGATGAATATTACAAGCAAGGAAGGAGTCTCTCTCTTGTCCCACATCACCTAGGGAGGGAGTCCTGGACTAGCTTATAAGGCTTGGGTTCCTCTAATCTGTGTAACGAGTTTTAAAGCCGTGAGGGAAAAAATCGTGGATGTGATGACGGTTCGTCCGCGCCAAGGCGGGTGACTCAAAGCGGACAATATTACACAGTGGGGTCCGAGATGTTACAAGTGGTATCAGAGCCGACTCCCAACCACGTGCGGGGCCACAACGAGGACACTGTTCTGTTAAGAGGTGGAGAGTGTGACGGCTCGAGCGACGGTCCTCGGACGTGCGCTAGGAAGGAGCCCCTCTCTTGTCCCACATCGCCTAGGGAGAAAGTCATGGGCTAACTTATAAGACTTGGGTTTCCTCTAATTGTACATACGCGTTTTCTTGGGATAGTATGGGCTGCCTCGAGAGGAACAAAACCATGAAGACTTAGGCTGCGCATGGTAAACTTCCCCAGCCTAAGAATTTCTATTCTTCTCTTCCCCAGAACAAAAAAGAATAGAAACCTGTTTGATAACGGCAAGTTAGTTTTTTGTTCCCAAGAACAAAAAGTTAGCCCGAGAATGGTTTTGGAATAGAAATGAGAAGTAAAAAAAAGTTGCTTCTTGTTCCCGGGAACAAGTTTAAGAAATAAGTAAATTTTTTTTTCTTTTATTCTTCTCTTGCTGACCGCTATTGACCTCTGTTGACCGCCGCTCGCTGTCACTCGCCACCGCGGCCGCCGCTAGCCACCGGAGGCGGACTAACCGTCGCCACCACCAATCACCGCCGGCCTACCATTGCCGCAGCCGCTGGTCGCGGAGGTCTACCAACCTGTCGCCGTCGCCGCCGGTCGTCGCCGGTCGCCGCGGGACGCCGTTGCCGGCACACGCTACCATCGGTGGTCGCCGGCGATTGCCGCCGGCAGTGCGACCGTTGCCGGCGCCCCGCCTGCCGTCGGACGCGGCCGCCGCCGCCGCTGTCGTCGCCGGCCGTCGGAGGCCGCCCGGCCGTTGCCGCCGCCGGTTGCCGCCGGCCGGCCGGCGGTTTCGGAGGCGGACCAACCGCTACCTGTCATCGCCGAATGCCGCCGAACGCCGCCGCTGCCGGTCGTCGTCGGTCACCTTGGCGGCCGACGACTTCTTTGTCGACGGCGGCCGACGGCCGGCTGTCAATGGCAGCCGATGGGCCGTGCGGCAGCGATTGGCAGCGGCGGTCGGCGAGCAACGGTCGGCCGACGGCAACGTGCGGCGGCGGTGGCATCCGGCGGTGGCAACGGTCTACCGGCAAAAATAAAAACAAATAAATATAAAAAAGAAACTGTTTTTTACCAAACGCATTTTTATTCTTTTTCTATTTCTAGAGTAAAAATTTTGTGTAGTTACCAAACGGGTTTTTTTACATAGAAATTGTTCCCCATAATAGAAATAGAAAAGAACTATTTCTGAAAAAAAAAAAAATTGTTCCCTGGCCAAGAAATGTTGCCATGCGTAGCCTTAGTGTCCAAAGCGGACAATATGTGTATAGTGGAGATCCGGGATATTACAAAATCTGTCCTTGCTCATTATGTTACCTAAACTAAACTAATAAAGAGGATAAGAACCACATGTCATTGAGCCATGTAAAGTTTCGCGTTGTTCCACCATGTGGCTGCTTCTTCCATCTACCACCCAGCTGTAGCCTCTCCTATCTTGGTCATGAGGATAATGATAGCATGAAAAGATTTGAGGAAGTGGTGCATGAGGAATTATAAATTCTTTTCCCTTTCCTTCCATTTATTTGATCTAAAAGCCATAGCTCATAATGTTAATCTAATTACGAAACCTACCTAGACAATTACATAAAGATTCTCTTGGAAAATATTGTGCATCAAGTCTTATTGGATATCAAATTCAGTTTAATTCCCCATTGTCTTCTTTTTTCATCGATGAGTGATTAATTAACATTAAGTTATGTACCAAGGAAGATTCATAACTACGTTGGTGCGAGTCTTTTATATCGTCCATCCAATTAATTTGAAGTTTGTTTTGTTCTGACAATTTCTATAAATTTGATCATGAAAAGCTATTATTCAAAAAGCCAACCAAAAATTCAGTAGGAAAATAACACATTATATTTTAATAGTGAATATAACATACACTTACGATTATAAGCCAAAGATGAAAGATTATTCAACCAAGACTATCTAGAATATAGGGAAACACAAGACAGTTTTACATTATTCATATAGAGACAATAGTTACGATGAATAATAAGTAAAGTTGGCCCACATAATGAACATAAAGGGGTATGAGAACAGTTGGCCCGTCTAATATTGGAAATTCTATCAACATTTTCTTACTTCAATCGAGTAAATTTCCTGTGGCTACTGTTGGTAGAAGCCCATAATATCTGAGGTGGACAATGTCCTATAGCTTTAGTTACTTCCCAATTGTATAGGTAGCTATCATCCAAAGTACTCTTTTAATGGCTTAATAAATCTCCACATAAGTGCTAAGTAATCACAGAATCTATCATCAGTAAGTAACTTTCTAGTAATATTTCATATTTTTTATCATTTAACATCAGTTTAGTAACTTTTTCAAAGTACTATCACGTGAAAGTCGAGGTTGGTAAATGTCAAGGTGCTCTAGTAATTTTTCCATAGATATTTGCAACATTTGACTTCAATTAATAACTATTTCAACAGAGTAGTTTCTATTTATTGTGCTAACCCTAAGTACAAGCCACCAAAATTTTAGATAAATACTATAGCATGCTTGAAACCATCTATGCATTTCAATAAATAATATTCTATCAATTATTAATAACTTTTCATCTGGCAAAGAAAACAAATCATCAGGAACTTCTGTAGAAGGTCGATTACATTCCTAGCAGAGTAACAAGCCTCCCACTTTTGTACTTGCAATATAGTGATTCACCAATCTATGTTGGTAATTAACCAATCTATACTTGCATTAGTAGTGATGCTCAGTGCATTCACACTTATGCTTTTACAGGTGGGTAACTTTTCATTGAGGTTTGGATTTTTCATTGACTACCAGTCTAAGGGGTTGTTCTTATCTTCAATGAACCGACAAGCTTGATGGATCACAATGACATAAGCAAGTTTGTTTCTTAGTGAGCAGGAATTTTCATTATCCAATTATCCAAAGAATTTATCTTTTCAAATACACACAATCTATAGCATGGATAAATGTAGCCTAAGCCAGAAATTTAAGCTTCAAGGATACGGCCATTGGAATCACCCACAAAACTCTTACAATACTCAAAAGCATCTAATGAAATAGCCGAAATGGAAATGTTTTAATAGGTAAGAAACCTCAAGGGGACGGTGAAGGTCTAACCTCACTGGTGACATCTTACAGGTTGTTCAGCCTTCTCTTGGTGTAAGATGCCTTTGCTTCGCAACTAGGAATATTATTATATTTCTCTTCAGTTGAAACAGAGTTCAGCTTTCTCTTGGTGTAAGATGTCTTTGGTTTGGAACTAGGAATATTATTATATTTCTGTTCAGTTGAAACGGAGACCTCATCTTCGTCCATCTTTACTTGTGCAGTTACAGAGTCAACTTTCAAACTTTCCAGATGATTTGGAGATGCATCCCTGTGGTGACAGAAAAAAAAAAGAAAAAAAAAGAAGACAATTTTGATAATGAGGACTCAATGAGCTCATAATAACCAGTTGTAAACAAGGAAAATTAGCTAGATCAAATCAACAGCTGCTGCAGTTCTAAAATAGAAAAGTTATTAGGTACTCTCGGTTGTAGGCTAGCGCACATGATCTAATGGCTCATGTGAAGTGGACTAACATAGACCAGGAGTACCCAAAAAAGGCCCTAAAATAGAGACTATTCTAACAATGGAATTGAAGTTTGCAAATGCTTTAGGAGGAAATAATGTATCTTATCAAGCTTCATCAAGTACAAGGATGGAAATGGGTCCTCAATTCCTTGTGGAATGAGAGTAGATGCCGGACCCTACTGATGCTTTTTACTCTACAATTGCAAGGAGAATCCAGTGGACTGCGTCCTTTGTTTAAATGGCTTGAGATTGGGAGCTAGAATATCTTTAATCGCTCCTTTGAGATTGAATTTTTAGCTTGTGTGGGTGAGTGGGAATTCAAGCCAGAGGGTCATGATCTCGAATATGACCTCTCTAAATTGTACTACCATGCATTTACACAAAAGTTGCCCCAAGAGACTTGGAAGCCGATGCGAATAGCCAAGATTACTCCAAAAGCTGCCTTCTTCACATGCAAGACTACTTACGAGAGTCTTCTAACAACCGACAACTATCCAAGGAGAGGTCTTCAGCTTGTAAATAGATATTTTCAGGGTGAGAGTGCCATTGGAGTTAATTAAGCACGTCTTAACTCATTGCCTGAAGTGAGGCAACTATGGAACACTGATGAGGCTCAGGCTCTACGGTTAGGAAAGAACTTTGAGATTGGACACTGTAGACTCTTCTCTGTAATTTTTCATACAGGGTAGGTCCCTTGTTGGTACATAGAAGAACTCTGATGAGTGAGCATTTTTTTTTTTTTTTTGGTGATTCCCCATGCCCATGCCCCGCCCGGCGGTGGGGGGAGGATGGGGTGTTAAGCATTTGATGACAAAATTATGAAAACGTTACTCATTTGAAGGTCATCTAATAATGATATACCTGGAAAACCAGTCCGACAAAATCCCAGCATAGGGTAGCATATGGAAAAATTCAACGACTGGGGGTTATTGTCCATATGTTCCATCTGTGTGACACCTTCCTGATCAAAGGTCCCTGCAAGCTAAAGAAGAATAATCTCATTTTCCTCGTCAAAGAAAGTGCAGAAAATAAAACTCTCTCTCTCTCTCCCTCCCTCCCTCACTCCCAATTGCCACAGTCCCGTAGTATGTATTGGGTTTCTCAGTTATGGCGGAAATTCAATGGGCAATAGCCAGTTCTGCTGAGGACAAGCTCAAAGCTTGGTGACATCATATAAGAACCAGGCTGAGATCCTCCAGCAATTATTGGGGTGAAAATAACTCCCTCACTCCTACCTCCCTCTCTTCAAAAAAAAAGAAGAACCAGCAGAGATCCTCCAGCAATTATCAATCTACTCAGATGGAAAGGCACAGGAAGGTGTTGAGGGGAACATAGCAGCATTTGTTGATATTATGGAGCTTGCTCGCGCATGCTTGTTTTGGTTCTAATTACTATATTCGATTTCCTATAATTATGGAATCTATTACTTAAAAACTATTTTGTTAATGCAGTGGCAGCCCTCAGTGCCACTTACATGGATGCATAATAACTTTTTCTGACTAGAAAAATAAATAAATAAATAAAAAGGAAAAAGAATGAAGAGCCAATTGATAGGCGATCTACCCAATCGTTCTATGCATAGAGCGTTCAGTAAAACCAGCCAAAAAGGCATATTTTAGAATCTTATAATAAGAGAAGCAAGAAGTCTGTATAACGCAGCAATGGCATGGAGAATAAAGTTCGGCAATATTTTCACAGACGCTCTAAGCAAAGTACCCAAGTAACATGCTTAGCAAATGACACCGAACACAAAGTTTGGCATACACCAACCTGTCAATGGCATCTTTTATAGGGACCCAAATGGCAAATATAGGGACCTGAACAGCATCTTCACTAGTAGGTTGGGTCTATTGCATTATGTAGAAGCGAGATGTCGATTTGTCTTTACCCAAAGAATATACAAAGTGGCTTTCTATTATAGAAAGATGGGCCTGACTAATGGCTGTTCAGCAATGACCAACCATATTCAAATGTCAATCCTTTTGGCAGGCCAAACAAAACAGAAATAGATAGTAGGTACTAACACACTGACGACTTCAAGGAATTAAAATTATAGTATGTGCAATTCTAGTCAAAAGACAAATCAGAATACTTGAATACTTGAAAGAGCTAAAGTAAAATTGGATTCTAACGTTGTATGCTCAAAAATAGACCCATGGACAGTAAAAATTGGATGTAATGTAAGTGCTGTGAACGTGGTCTCTTTAAAATTCAGTCATATATCCAAATGCCAGTCTCTTTGAAGGTCATCCACAAAGGACACCCACTTACCGAAGGGGTCTGATACAGGTTCTGAGACCAATCACATTTCCTACAATTTATCACGGGTCCTTCAAAGCAGAATATCTCACATTCTCCAAAACTTACCCTACTGCTTAGACTGTTTCAGCAGAGAGTACCATATCTCAACGTTTAACACACTAACCTCCCACAAAAAACAACTCTGTCGTCAACAAGTAGATGTATTGCAGTCTTTCATCTTCTTACCACCCTAAAAGCGTTAGATAGTGCCAAAGTTGCTGATGACCTCATCTTCCAACTCCATAAGAACCACAAAATCAGGATAGACTCAAGTTGGCAAAAAAATGTAAGTACTAGATAAGCACTTCAAATTCATTTAAAACCTGACCCTCAAACCCATCCTTATAGGATAAGGATCAGATAATCCCATTTACAAGCCGCTGCTAAGTATCTTCATGTCCAAGATCTGTATTACTTCTCTTCCAAAATGTAGAAACAAAAAGGCAACCGCATCACACTGCAAAGGATCCTATTCAAGCTTCTAGAACTTAAAGCCAAAACCCCATAACACTTGATTGTGCACTCTGTCCATGTCCATTTTAACCTCTTCCCTCTTTACATTCTTATCATGAGTCAAAATTGCATTAGCAATATACAGCCAGGTCTGGCCTCCTTATGACTGCATTGTTAAAAGGAGAAATATTTACACAAACTATTTTTATGTGTAGACTAATAGCCTCGCACAAATGTCATGCACACCTCTCTTTTTTGATAAGATGGGTTTCCGAACCTTCAGCTTCACTAATCTCCACTAATTAATGTGTATTGCTCCATCCAATTAATTAATTGGACATGATCTTTTTTATCACCTACCACAACTTTCACAATAAATAAAATGACACAGGTATTGCTTATAATTTTGAGCAAATTCTTTTTATCCAGTGAAGTCCAAAAATTTTAATGATCTGAACTAGAGCTTTCCCAACTCTCCTTTGGGAAAGTTGTGGAGATCTGAGCATGGCGCTGTGGTTTTTATTTTGTTTTGCAATCTCTTGGCCATGAATGGACCTTGATTATTACACCTGTCAAATTCCAAGGTCAAGGTAAATTCTTCCCGTGACTATTTCCACATGAAGGCAAATGGCTAGTGACTATGCTTTCATCTTCCGTGGAAGTAACTCCAGCCATCATGGTTTAGCTCTATCATCATGTGAAATTGCTAACTTGGTAATTCCAACTAGGCTTGAACTTGAATAATGCAAATTCTTCATCAAGAGATACCTATCCTTATTTCCCAGCAAAAGCCCTTTGCAGATTTCTGTAGCATCAAAATCCACAATGTCCTATAAATCCTCAAATTTCCATCATCTTTGTTGTATGAATTAAAGGCAGGAGAGTGGACAAGATTAGATATTGGCTAAGAATATACAATTGCCAATTTTGACTAAACCAAAAATTTGCAGTTTTATCCATGTATAATACCGAAACCTAATTCATACCTGTGGCTTCCTTGACTGATGAAAATGCAAGCTGCTGCATAGCATCTTCATTAATGCTAGGATCATCTCTGAAGGGCTTTTTGGTGATCCTTTTCTTTTTACACTGTTTGATCCTTTTCTTTTTACACTGTTTCAAATCCGGCATGGCTTCTGAACTCTGATTGGAGATATCCACATCCTTTTCAAACAATGACCAAACCCCGTTGCTATCCTTGCTGAATAGCAACTAGCAATTCTCTTTCCTAGAGTCAACCAAGAAAACAGCAACTTCAGAAATTGACCATCCTTCTATATCTGGAATATCCTTTGACGCACTCAACCTCATACACAGATCACATGAATTCATGATAGCCTTCTCCGTCGAGGAAAGCTGCTTTTCAGGGTCAACTAATTCAGCATCATCATTTCTTTGCAAGTATTTCATGTATGCCAGTAAAGGAGGTTTCAAAACCGCAATTAATTTGCAGAATGACTCAAAACCCAGAAATTCTAGTTGTCTGTGTTGTTTCCGATGGTAGTAGTTGTACAATATGACAACTCCATGCACCTGCAAAAAAAAAATTGTTTGATAAATAATCGTCCATTGCTCCGACCTAAACGGTTAAACTATCCAAGAAAAGACGAAGCATAGAAAAGGTGATGCAGAAAAAGAAGCCAGAAAATAGCCAAACCCTAGAGCATTAAAGCTTGTCAAAAAGAAACAAGAATTCCTTCTCTTCAATTTCTGTCTAGCCAAAGATTCACACGATGCGAATGAGTACAAATTTCCATATTTTTTTCTTCGACTTCGAATTCCTATACTACTTCTAGGGGTGTGCAACCGGAACCGCCCAAACCAAGAACCGGTGGCCGGTCAGTCCGATTCCCAGTTCCAAGGTGAGAACCAGACCAAACCAAACTGAACCAATTTATATATATATAATATGTAAACATCATAACTTATTGCAACCGAAATTGCAGTTGAGATAGGAACTTCTTATGTTGCCAAGAGACCATTAAAATTCTTTTTGTTACTCTTTTATTTATAGAGAAAATCTACTTATTAGTTTCATCTTTTACTCGATGTGGAACTAAGGCTCCAAGAGACCCACAAGACACTTCAAGCCTCCAAGAGTCCCACATCGACTAAACATTTAAAGAGCAGAAGAGAGATTATCTATACAACCTAAGCCAAGCATAAAACACACGAAGTGTGATTGACATTCATACTAGTTAAGTTTGAATATTTTGCACGTTGAAACATGTGTAATTAGTTTTGTTGAATTGCCCAACAACCGAGTTGAATTGATCGGGGCCGGTCACCCCTAACTACTTCCAACAACTAGCATTCAAAATAGAAGGACATATAAAAGATGATCATGCAGCTAGGTAGATAAGAAGAATTTAATTAATGCAATGGAAATCACAACAAAGCCAAAAAATAGTAATCGTCAAGAAGATATCTTCCCCAAAACGACCCGCTTTGCGACCCATTGTTGCTGAGAAGGTGATGGAGAGTCTCGTACAGAAGATGTAGCTGGAATCACAGGATCAACCAAGTATTCCAGAAATGCCCTGACAGCATCCTCAGTTGGGCATACATTTGATAAAGCCATCGTTGCCTCCTATGCTTTGTGCAGGGGTCCCTTTCCTTGATCTAATGTGAGCATAAAAAAGAACAGTAAATTTGCAAAGAAATTTAACAAGGCTACCCAGTTGCGAACTACCAAAAACAATGGATAAGGAAAGAGAATGATGACAGATAAGATGAGAACTAGTTGCGAACTTAGTGCTTCAGCATGAGTTTCCTATATCCATCTTCATAGGTAAAATGAAAAGCAGAAAATATCCAACAAGCTATCCACCAGTATAAATTATACAAGATCGTGAGTTGAGGAATGTTTGTGCTTTCCAAGGCACTACTGTCTCTCTCGTGCTGGCACGTGTAAATAATGCATTGAAAATCAACACATTTCCTCCGTATACTTAAGTAGCGCCCTTTGACAAGACCCAGAAGAATACATATTCGTAATAACGAGAGAGTCAAACAGAAAAATGCAGATTTCTCTAACGAGGGAAAATAAAAAATAAAAAAATAAAGCTTGATCGTTTTCCTCTCCTCCGTGACAAACAAAAACTCCATCAAAAGGCACAATTTTGCTCGCTAAACAATAAAAAACACCCCAGAGACGCACGTTCTTTTCTTCAACTCTCACCACGCTAAACACAAAACCCTCATCAGAACACTATAAAAACTCAAAATGCCGATGGTAATACAGCAAACAGATTTTCAGGCGATCAAAAAGATGGAAGGAGCACTGGTGCAGCAAGAGGAGAGAGCGTACAGGCGCTTGCTTCTCACGCGCGAATGTAGTTGATTGCCATGGACAAGGCTCACCTGGAGAGAGCTCACAACAAATATCTCTTTAGAGCCTTAGAGCTTTAATCACTCTCTCTGTGGCCAAATTATGTCTATTATTGCACATGGTAATCGCATTTTTGAACTCAGAAAAGGAAGTACTTACTCTACCAAAATGTTATTGTGCAACAACGTGCAAACTTTTCAAGCTTTCTGGTGTGCTTTCCTTTGACTAGTTCCTGATGTTGCACATATCAAGAGATATTCTCTTACTGCAGCCACAACCATACAGGCCACTGTTCTCAGGCTTCTCACTGCAGCCAAAGCAATTGGAGAAGATCTCGGACACCCCTTCCCTGATATGCGACCTCTCGTTGGCGTCACTGCTGATGCCTTTCTTCTGCACTACCTGCAAGCTATCTTGAAACACTTGTGCCCGTGCTTTGGCAGAGACGCTAGAATAGTAGTTCCAGTGGATTGCCACAATGGTAACTTGCGCCTCAAGCGCACCTAGCCGCCAAATGAATTTCTCCTTGAGAAAGCGGTAGACCTTGTCTTCCTCGCTGAGTTTGGTCAACCCACTGCTGATGGACGGCACCAAAGCTAAGCCAGATTGATCGATGGAGACGACGCTCTCGCAATTGTAGTCAGACGAATCCAAATCCTGATCTTCCCTCGGATCGTTCAGATCTAGACGGTTGAGATTGATTGTGGGATGGTCGAATTCCTGCTCGACCGCATCAGGAGCGTTGTGTACAGTCGGTGACCGACGTTGAGGCATGGAGTTGGACATCTTTGACCGAAGCTGGTACGTCCCAAAAAAGTGCGTCAAAATAAAATAACGAATCGATTCAAAATAAATAAACGGCAGAACCGGTGAAGATCCAAAGCTTTTAGTCAATGAAGTGACAATTGCAGAAAAGATACTCGTTAATCACCAAAACAAAACACCAACGAGAGATTTTTGAGGTCGGGTCATTGAATGAAGGAAAAAGGGTTTTGAAAACAAAGAGAGTGGTGGAACACGAACCGAGAAAGTCAACAATCTAATGCTAAGCAACGAAAGCATGAGTTTGTTAATGTTGGCTTCAAGCAACACCCAGATCAAAGCAAAGATGAAGAAGGATTCCTACACGATCTCTCCAGCTACAGGAATCAGATAAGGACAAGAAGCGAGCGAGGAACGCAGAGAAGCAGAGGTGGATCTGCACTTGAGCAAGACGAGAGTTGATTGAGTGAGCGGCGTGAATGGGAGAGTTGAATGAGAGTAGGGTTTTTGCTTGACGAAGATGCAGAATAGGATTTGAGTTGCAGGAGAAGGATTTTATAGAAGAAAGGCAAGGGAACCGCTCTCGCTTGCCATTTTCCCTGGAAATAATTAAATAAAAATTCACTAAAAAATGTTCTACCAGAAGTAAATATTGGCATTTTGTCAACAAATGTTCAGGAACGCTTGTTAATCATCAAAATACATGAATTTATAATTTTCAAACTATCTTCTTCCTTTCGAGATGCATGATTGGGACGTTAAACATGAAAATACCTTAAAAGCGTTAGTTAATAAAATCTGGTAAATGATCGGTGTAAAATTTATCGGTGAAGCATGAAAGGTAAAATATTTATGCACAAGAATGCGATGGCAAGAGGTGGGGTATTAATTGAACCTTCAAAGTTCGGATATCCCATCCTAAACGGAGGTGCTATCGGCAAGGGGCAAAGTGATGACAAGCAACAAAGGGACAAAAATCGTTTTCAATTATAATTAGTTAGTGTACTATAATTGAAAAATATACATATTAAATACACCTTAAGCATGATAACGAGATGATTGCTCATTCCCAGAATTAATTGAACTCATACACGGAATAAATTGGACCTCTCGAAGTTCAAGGATTCCCTCATAAATAGGATATATTGGTAGGTGCCAAAGTGATGCAAGGAACAAAATGAAAAAATGTTGTTAAATGTTATGGAAGTTAGTGCACCAAAATTGAAAACGTTACAAACCATGTACGCCTTAATAAGATTATTCAATGAATAAAATAGAATTGTGCAAAATAGAGGCGGTAATGACCATAGGAATGAGATGATTTGACCCGTGTGAAAAGGCAAGAGTACCCTTGAAAGTGTCCTTACCGTGAAATTCGTCATTATCTTTTCTTTTTTTTTTTAATCTATTACTAAGTTACAGGCCAAATGAAGAGGATAGTGATTCGTAATACCTTTTTTGGCATTTTTTTTATTTATTTGGTAAAATATTTAGTCACATGCCAACTGGAGAGGATAAGGATAGAGATTTTTGTAATATCTTTTTTGGAATCTTTTTTGGAATTTTCTTTTTTATTGGTTAAATTATTAATTAGGAACTAGATAGGGAAGATACAGATAGAAATTTTCTTAATACCTTTTTTCGTTATTTCTATTTATTAGGTAAAATTATTAAGCACAGATGAAAAGGTGAGGATAGAGAAAAGATTTGGCTAATACATTTTTTGGCATTTCTATTAAATAGTAGAATTATTATTACATACCAAATGGAGAGGATGGGACAGAGATTTTCATGATACCTTTCACCAACCACTGAATTGTGTTCCCAAACTCCAAGTTACAAGCCAAATGAAGAGGATAGGGATTCGTAATACCTTTTTTGGCATGGTTTTTATTTATTTGGTAAAATTTTTAATCACATGCCAAATGGATAGGATAAGGAGAGATTTTTATGATATCATTTTTGAAATTGTCTCTTTAATTGGTTAAATTATTAATTACGAACTAGATAGGGAGGATACAAATAGAGATTTTCTAATTCCTTTTTCTTTATTTTTCTATTTATTTGGTAAAACGATTAATTATAGACAAAAAGTTGAGGACAGAGAAGAGATTTTGGTAATACATTATTTGGCATTTTTTTTATTTAATAGTAGAATTATTAATTATAGGCCAAATGGAGAGGATAGGATAGAGATTTTCGTGATGCCTTTCCTGGCGTTTTTCTAATTGCCATATTTAATTTGTTTAAGAGGTACTAAAATTTGGGCCCATGTGAATGAGGGTACAAATGTGGTCAGATCGATTTAGCTGGAGTTTGGGAACCTAGTTCAATGGTAGATGAAATTTGGACAGATGATATTGAGACGAGATTCAACAGTATTTTATTTATTCTCTTATTTATTTATATATGCTCATGTGATGTTTTTGGTGTGCATTGAACATGTGTGATTGGCTGCATAAATTCTTGCATGGGCTCATTCACAACACGTCCGAATTAAAGAGAGGCCAAGATTACCACTTAAGTTATAAATTAAACAAAAGTTACCTGTAAAATTCTAATGAATACTTTAATAGGTGCATCAAATGCTTTAGATTTCTCTAGCTAAATCACTTTATAACTAGTTATTTAATAAAAACACAAAAAATCATCATGCATATATCATGTTGAATTAAAGCATTCTTTGCACGTTTATCGATTATAGGTAGATAATCTCTCCTAGATAAATTGCATGTTTTGTTAGGAAAATAAAAATGTCCATGTCATATAGAATTAGGTTCACGAAATGTACGTCATTTATTGACTGTTGTTAAGTTCATTTAATTAGAAATTGCCCGTCATTAGATTAGGTCATTTAATAAATGTCGCGTGACATATAGCTCGCATATTAAATTACATGTTGCATGTCATTTTAGTTAAAATAATTTTGTATGTCATTGCATTGCATCACACGTCATCAGAATTAAATCATTTTAGTTAATTTAGATTGCATATTTAAATATTGCATGTTCATTAAGAAATCATTAGTTTTTTTTTTACTCATTCATATAGTTTAGGACATGTTGTCATGCCATATCATTTCATATTAGATTAGAAGTATTGCATTGCATATGGATTATAGTCTCGTTAAAAAATGAAAACTAAAATTGAGTAATTGTGTGTTAATTAGAAATCATATCTAGGGTTATTGATGTGGATTTTAATTTAACACTGCAGATGCTTTCGTTGCTTTGAGGGTAAGTTTTGCATCATTTAATTGTTTTTTTTTTTTTTTTTGGTGTTAAATTGGTGGTTTGTGCACCTGCATGAACACCTCACATGTTAGGGAGTTAGTTTAAAATCAATTCAAGCTGCCTGCAAAACCCTTTTTTTTTTAAAAAAATGATACCGAAAGGGCATTAGAGAAATCTAGCGTAATCAAGTCCCGTGCCCAAATCTTTGGTTCGTAGGAGTAAAGTGAAACTCCCGTTACTTTACTTGGGTTTCTAATCGACCCACCAAAATTAGATTAGTGGCGACTTCTAATTGAAAATCAATTGCATTTTAAGAACTTGAATCTAAGTCGCGAATTGGTATGGGCTTGGGAGAGCCCGCGTTAAGTCTAGACTTAACAATCCATTAGCCAAACTCTAGGTGGTGCACCCGAAAAATTTTGGTCGCGACACCTCCTTAGTGTGAAGATGAAGATGAAGATGAAGAAATGAATCAAGATACAGAGGAATCCGCAAAGGAAATACTTCGAATCACTCTATTTCAATATGATTGTAGTACAAAGCTTCTGTATATCAATGACAGCTTATGAATACAAATCCTCTTTTTACATCCCCTGTTTTCTGTCTCTCTATCACAGCACGTGTCAGCTATACAATGCAGAGCATCCATTGATGATTGCTCTCTAAGCTCTATCTCTCTGTTTTGCTTCTATCTTCACTTCCTTCTTCATCGAAGAAGAAGAAGACTACTTATATCAGAATAGAACAACAAACTGAATACAACCAACTATTTTTCTTAATTTGTTTCATCACTCTAAACTGAATAACAGCACGTGTGTCAGTTGAGATCTACATGACTTGGCGATCCACATCTTCTTTATTTCAGGCTTTCTTAATCATTGATAACAATCCATGTCTGCCTTCATCACGAGCTCTTCACCGTTGATCATCAGCTCATTGTTACTTTCCCGTTTTTGTTTTTCCCACGTGTTCTTTGCTTCGCTTTGCTGCTCCGTATAACTCTTTCTCTTCATAGTTCTTTCTCTTCCAGCATCAGTGTTATCTGCTGAATTTATAGTGGCTGAGTGAGACTTTGTTCCTATATGCTTAACACTTAGTTGGTTCCGGATACGAAAATTAGACACAGCTACTCGAGAATCGTTTCCCATGGTAGACAAAGCTATGTCATGTTACAATAAACAAAAATATAAATTACCTATACCTAGCCTCCTACTCGCATGCCTTAAAACAACCAAGTACTTTTCCCTCTCTTGATTAGCCAACGTCAAATCCATATGGCTGCAGCAATTAAGAAATGTCAATATTAACCAAGCTAGGGTCATAGGATGAAATGCCATGGGAATCATACAAACTGGAAACACAAAATTCACGTAATATAGAAACTTAAAAGTTCAGATATTTATCAACAAATCTTTAAAATAGAGGTTCGTAGCAGCACCTTCAAACACAATATAGGATCTATTCAAGTGCATTGTTCTTGATTATATGAGAAAATCCAAAATTTAAGGGCATCTACCAAAAACCATTACAAGCTACCTTGACTTAAAATTGTTAACAGGAGCTTAGGATGAAGTACCTTCGTGGGGATTCTTTCTGACGCTATTTTCAATCAGGGAAATGAGCTTTTTAAACGTTCCAAAAAAAAAAAAAAAAAAAAAAAGGAGCTTTTTGACACTTCCAATTTGTTCACCGTGCCTCTAAAGTAATTTCAAGCAAGCCACTTTATCAACTATCCATTGCAAAGTAATGAAATGACGGTGTTGCGTGATATGTGGTATGCTGATGATAAGCATTCCACATCACGTGTCTTGTCAGCTTTCTATAACTTTTTCTAAAGATATCCGATCGGCTAAACGAGATTGAAATCGTTTTGAGAGTATAGTAAACTGTTCAAAGGTTCTGAAAGTGATGAAAAAAGGACTCTCATGTCGCACTTGTGCCCCCATCAAAGGAAGACAACGTTAAGTATTAAAGAGTATGCCTTCAATGTCCAATGATTCTCAAACTTGCACTCTTAAAATGGGAAGCCACAATCTCTAAATGTATGAACGGAGTTGTACTAGTTGTGAAATGACCAGAGGATTGGATATCACGTGACTAAAGTTGCTTACCAAAAAAATAAAAGAAAATTAGATTGGATGTCACATGACTAACGTTGCTTACTTAAAAAGAAAAGAAAATGAGACAGTTCAATTTTTGCAGTTCCAAGAAGCTTTAGACCATCCTCCGAATTTTCTTTCTACTAAGAAAAATAGATTTAGATCTAGAGCGACATCAAGTTGATTTCCAACTACACCTTTTATTAGTTTGATCATAACATAGCAAATGACTAAAGCTCTTGATAAAGTTAAAACATAGTGAATTAGCTCAATTCGGATCCAAATTATGCATTAAGTGCAGATTCCTATATGATTTACAGTCGAACGCAAATGAGTTAAACTTGGTAAATAGCTTCCAGTTAGGATATTGAATCCTAAATTCTTATCGTGCCTCCACCCACACCAAGGCCTTGTCTGCTAGTCATAAAAGTAATCCCCCTTCCATTTAGCAACATAGTGGACCTAGGTTGCGTTTGGAAACTTCCTTCCCAAGGGACTTTTTTTTTTGGGGGTGGTAAAGGCCATTGGGCCAAATATTTTGGTGTTTGGCAAATTTCTTTTCACTTGCCTTTGCTAAAGGCAAGCCTTACCAAGGCTAAAAGCCCAAGGCAAGTTAGGGACTGCCTTGGGCTTTCTCAGCATGCTGGTTTTGAAGCTAATAAATTTTTTCTTTCGAAATTGTCCTCGTTAATTTTTCATTTTTCCAATTTTACCTTGACAACTGTTCATCATCTTCATCTTCTTTCCTTCTCTCTAGACTAGCATATACGTGTGGTCGCTAGCAAAGGGTAGTGTCTGGCGAAGGGCAGGCGGTGCAGCGAAAGACAAGTGCTCTGACTAGGGTCCCATGACCCTCCGACGAGGGTTGCCATGTGGCAAGGGTCATGGCAACCCAAATCGCACGCAGATCTAGGTCGCGGCCTAAGAAACACCGACACTCTTCGGAAGTCTTTATGTCGTGTCCGATACTTCGACACATATTCGACATGCTCCAACATGCTTCGACACGTTCCGACACGCGATCAATGAGTGTTGGGAAATCCAACACATGGTCAACTCTTCCCAACACGCTCCGACACACAAGACTGAAATTCCGACACACACGGGATCAATTTTAAAAAATTTCAATACTTGAGGGCTCAAAATATAAATATATGAAAAAATAATTAAAGTAACAAAAATAAAGGATAAAGAAGAAAATTATCACTCTCAAGTTTCTCACCTATAAGTTTTGACCTTCCTATGAGTGACGATGGAATGCCCCTCTTCTCGCTGGCATCACTCCGTTGCCCCTACAAACTTAAAGTTGTGATTTTTTTTTTTTTTTTTTTTTTTTTGCTTCTTTCTACCTCTCACAGGCGTCGCTTGCGAGTTATCTCTTTTGGTCTATCTCATATTTTCCATGGCCAATTTAGTTATTTCCTTCTCTTTGAGTTCTTGTCCTAGATTTTCATTTTTCTCGAACAATGTTTTGCAGAGGAGCTGCAAGCCAATCTATATCATGAATTCCAAACTCTGTCTAGACTAAGAAATCTCACTAATCTCTAACAAATGTAAGAAAACATGACATATTCCTTCAAATTTACTCTTTTGTGTTAGCAATTTTTGAATTTCTTATTCAATCTCTCTCAAATTAAATAATGAATAATATTAACAAATGTTAAATTAATATTTTAAGTATAAATTAATTCTATGCTCATTTTATTATTATTTATTTATTTGTGCATTTATTTATAAATATATATTTCTTATATAACGTGTAGGAACGTGTCGGAATTCTCTATTTTTGAGAAATGATGTGTCGGTGTGTCGTGTCGTGTCGTGTTGCATATTCGTGTCGGTGCTACATAGGGGCGGGGGCGGGGCGGTGGTGTGGTTTGGAGTCATGCGAAGTCGAACCAGATCGGATTTCTTTCCATGCTCCAATTTAATGAATCAATTCTTTAAAGTAAGGCCCTTCAATCTAGCAAGGGATGCCTCACCTACGGCCTACGAGGCCGTGATGGCCTTGCCTAGGGCTTTTGTGGCTCCACTGACTAAGGGTGAGGCCTTGCAGCTAGCAAGGTCACTGCCGTCATCATAAAAAATAATAGAAAAGCCAAAGGAAATAAAAATGATAAATTCAAAAAATAAAAAGATAGAAAACATATTAAAAATTATTTATGTCAGCATTAATCATGCCATGTAGGACAACTGGCGTCAACGTCAGCGATTTCTAATTAAAGTTGATCTAATTAACTCAATTAGCAAAGTGCGAAAATCTTTAGAACTTCATTGATAAAATTGAACTATTTATGACTAAATTAACAAAAATGTAATAGGTTTATGAAGTTTTAGACGATTTCCCCCTTTTCAACTTTAGTTGCATGTCAAACCATGCTGGAATATGACTTAGCCAAAAAAAAAAAAGAAGGGAAACTGCCCCTATAGATAAGTCGTCGCCAAAAAAACTTCCCCTCTTGACTTGCATAAATTTTCTTTTGGTCCATTTTATTCTCCACGACAACTCATCGATGGCGCAAAAGTTTTTACATGCCACGCTAGCATGGTCCGATGGGTTATGCACCCCGAATAGAATAGAAATTTATACAAGTATGGGGGCTCATTTAAACAAATAATTAAAGGAAGTTCAAAGATTTGATTGAAAAACAAAGTACGTATGCTCAAGAATGAGAAGTAGAATTTCATCGATGTAATATATTAAACAATATATAATTTCTTTGTATAAATGAAAGGGAGAGTCGCAGCAACGGTACCGGTAACCCTTTTGAGGTGTTACTATAGGTGTTATGGCGCTCAAAATAAAATTAGCCATTAGCGAAAAAGCTGAGTAAATTTGCGAAGACAGCTAATTTTGGGTTCGAACTTCATAGTATTTATTACATTGCGGTATTGGTCGGGCCAAAATCAAGACTTCGAAACCTTGTACGGTGAACCGGCCATGAAAATATACCCATGTTCTCTTTTGTGTTTTATTTTTTTGAAATTGCCGAAGGCATCTAGATATTTTGTGTCCTTGGAAACACATTTTTTTTGTTCAGAATTCATGACTTTCGAAATTTGGAAATATCATTGCTAGATTAGAAAGAAATTTTTTTTTTTTTTTTTATCGAATGTGTGCTGAAACTTTATTTGATTGATTTTTGTACTCTAGTATCTCGACATTTACCAACCTAAAAACGAGATGTTTATAATCCAGTTTTGAATTTGCAACATCCGTGAGTTAGATACCAAATTTCAAATAGATATAATTTCATGAACCCAATGAGGAAGAAGAGGAAGAAGAAGAGGGGGGAAAATACAAAATGCAAAAGAAGGTTAAGGAGGAAATTAAAAAGAGAATAATTTCATTGCCCCCTTTTAGCCTTGGATAACCGTTAATTGCCTAAACAAGTATACCGGATCAAAATTAGTATAGCCTAATATGTCAGGATAATAAAAATAGTACAAATTAGGACTACTTTTTTTTTTTTTTTGGTCAGAAATTTTAGGGCTATCTGATTTTATAATAATATTCCTACTATATCATTAAAAAGGTTAAGCGTCTACGTATTATTTGACTTAACCCCCAAAATTTTTTAAATATTGTTTATTATACAATCAGAGTTATAACTTAGATAATTTCCATTATCAATAACCTAAAGCAGGCCTTTCAACCGATTCATTAACCCCAGAAAATAATAACTAATATTTAACTCCTTTGATTCATGACGAGAAAATATTGGCTGCAGCTCTGACTCCAACGTGGCTTCCTCCGAGTCCATTCATCGGGCGACACGTGTCGCCCAGCAGCCACGCTGGAGTCCGAGCTTCGGCCCTTTTATTTTCGTAAATATTGGTGCCAGATCTCGAAAGTTTCTCTCTCCTCCTGCACGTATTGTCCTGTTTTACTGTTCTGCAAGGAACCGAACAGACCTAGCCTGCACATTCTCTCTCATTGCATTTATTACGAAGGAAAGAGAAGCAAAGCTTTACGTTGCTCTCCAAGGAAAAGAGAATTTACCATTTCCCATTTCTTTCACCCGACGGAGGTTTCGAAATTTTGAATCTCAAAATCTCTCTACGCTCGTCGCGTCGCTCGCTTCTCTCTCCGGCCTCTCCCTCCTTCGATCTTCCCCTCGTCCAGCACTACCCCTCCGTGGATCACGCTCACGGCCGTACCGTTCGAGAACTCGAACCCCCGAAGTTGGTGTTCCGAAGGACGGCCTCCCCAACCGGCGACTCGGTCGAGGGAGCTGAGAAGGAGGCCGCGGTGGAGTAGTCGAGGGACTTGATGTAGACGCGGCGAAGCCTGAGCTCGGGGCTCTTGACGCAGACGGTGAGGGCGAACCTGAGGAAGGCGGCGCGGAGGATGACGATCAGGGCGAGGGTGTAGACGAAGCACTTGCAGCTGCTGCGCCTCTGGTTGCGGCGAGGCGGCGGTTTGGCGAAGTGGGTGAGCTCCACATCGTCGCTCCGGAGGCGGGGTCCAGAGGGCACGATTGGGCTGGTCGGATCTTCTTTAGGCATCGCCAAAGTCGGAGTTCAAGTGAATGCGAGAGAGCACGGTCACTCGCTGAGAGAGGCTGTTCTTGATGGTGGTGATTTCGCTTTTCTTTTTGGGTTTGCGGGATGATTGTCATCGTGTTCATACGATTCGGGAATCATGAATAGAGAGCTTTTTAAGGCATATAAAACTATATATGGTCTATCTTCCTCTCCAAATCTTTTTCTTGCTACTTCTCGTTCTTTTTCAATCTATATCTGGGAGAGCAGATTGGATCATTTGTCTCCAGAAATCATTTCCGGTCAATTTCGCTTAAGGGTCAATCTTTATAACCAGAGGAGCTGTCCAGATTGATGCAGATAAATGGACAATGATCTGAGAATCTTTGATCTTTCACTATAATCAAAGCAAATAACTATACCGAAGCTAAAATTTTCGATCCCAGATTTCCAGCAAATAAACAGTCAAGAATGCAATAAAATCAGAACAAGTGCTAACTAAGACAGCCTTAAACCGCAGGAGTCTCTCGCGAGGGGTTTGCATTCCGACGAGGTTTTGCTTTTCCGGTGAACCCAGCATTTGATGCATATGCCATAAAAATCGCAGGGAAACAAAGAGAAGAATGATATTAGACGTAGATTCACGAACGCATTAAACTAGGCTTCTAAGTTCTAACGATCGATCCGACTATGTGGGATTCAGCCATTCACTCAAGCATTTTGTCAAACATCTAATATGCACCGGTGAAACGATAGATTTTAGACTAGATCAAGGCTCGAACACAGGTCTAGGTCCCTAACAGAGGGCGCCATAACGCGTTACAACACCGATGAGGACTGGAAGAACCAAAGTTCCCATGAAAACGAAGTGAGCATGCTTCGGGAAACCCACTGGGTTGAACGGGAAAAGGGTTGCGGTGGACGGCGGCTCTCGGGCGGACGACTGGCGACGGCGAGGCGTTCCTTCAAGCTCCCTCTCTCTCTCCCTTCGTTATTCGATTGCTTTGGTTATAGTAGTCGCCGAAGTTAGGAGTTGTTGGGAGATCAAAGATTCTCTGCGTTATTCAATTGCTTCGGTTATAGTGGTCGCCGAAGTTAGGTGTTGTTGGGAGATCAAAGATTCTCAGATCATTTCCTACTAAAGTTGCGCATGAAACCCAAAACAAGCCAGCTGATCTTTCCTCATTGCACACCCCAACATATTCATACAAGCACACAGACGTGCACCCCTAATTACGCACGCGCAGGAGATTATGAGCTCAAAGAGAGAGAGGAAGATTACATAATACAATCAATCGCTATTTACATTTGCAAGATTTTAGGAGTTAGTGTGGATGACCAGATCCAGATCCAGCAGAAAGTCTTATTCCTCTCTGTTTCCCAAAACCAAATGAATCTCGTCCTCAAGCTTCAATCTGTTTCCTATGTGGTGAGATGATCTTGAAAACATGCTCTTGGCTGATGCAGTTGTCCACCATAACTACCCATCTGCTCTTCTTCCTCCACCCTTCGCAGCCGTCGATCTTGCCTTGGGCTTTAGCACCTTCCTACGCCGCCTCAAACGCCCTGCGCGGGTCATCACCGGCGGAGGTTCAAAGAGCGACAGCAACAGAGTAGCACAGCACAGACCCAGCTTTCACACGGTCCCGCACGTCTAACCGTCAAAAACCTCGGACGACGGCACAGGAACACATCAACCCCCTCAGTGAGTGACCTGTGCTCTCTCGCATTCACTAGCTCACCCACTTCGCCAAGCCGCCGCCTCGCCGCAACCAGAGGCGTAGCAGTTGCAAGTGCTTCGTCTACACCCTCGCCCCGATCGTCATCCTCCGCGCCGCCTTCCTCGGGTTCGCCCTCACCGTCTGCGTCAAGAGCCCCGAGCTCAGGCTTCGCCGCGTCGACATCAAGTCCCTCGACTACTCCACCGCGGCCTCCTTCTCAACTCCCTCGACCGAGTCGCCGGTTGGGGAGGCCGTCCTTCGGAACACCAACTTCGGGGGTTCGAGTTCTCGAACGGTACGGCCGTGAGCGTGATCCACGGAGGGGTAGTGCTGGACGAGGGGAAGATCGAAGGAGGGAGAGGCCGGAGAGAGAAGCGAGCGACGCGACGAGCGTAGAGAGATTTTGAGATTCAAAATTTCGAAACCTCCGTCGGGTGAAAGAAATGGGAAATGGTAAATTCTCTTTTCCTTGAGAGCAACGTAAAGCTTTGCTTCTCTTTCCTTCGTAATAAATGCAATGAGAGAGAATGTGCAGGCTAGGTCTGTTCGGTTCCTTGCAGAACACTAAAACAGGACAATACGTGCAGGAGGAGAGAGAAACTTTCGAGATCTGGCACCAATATTTACGAAAATAAAAGGGCCGAAGCTTGGACTCCAGCGTGGCTGCTGGGCGACACGTGTCGCCCGATGAATGGACTCGGAGGAAGCCACGTTGGAGTCAGAGCTGCAGCCAATATTTTCTCACAGCATAAGGCCAAATAAAGCAATCGGGTCCTGGATTTTGGAAGGCCGCGGGCAGCGACAACTCCGTACATTCCAGTAAACATCCCCAAAATTGCGTTGCCCTTGACAAGTCTCTCATCCATCATCACGGCTCCCCCAGCAAAGGCATTGATGCCGACTGGATGGTGCATTGAGTTCTGGCTGCCACCTATCAAGAAAGTTAGCGTTCTATCAGTAGCAAATGACTCGATCACTGAAGAAGCAGTGAGATATTAAATGCCGATTGGTATATCTACATCGGCTCGCTTTAACTTACTACCAAATTTTCAATTGAAAAACTATCGGTTCCCTCTTGAATTTCCAGCAACGTTGTTCAACCCTAGTTTATGCTCTATTCTTAAAGAATTATAAGCATATATACTAATATATTTGTTTGTAGTTTTGATAAATTCATTTATTTTGCAGTTGTAAGTTGTATGGCGTAGGCTTTAGTCTTGGAAAGCAACCCATGTGCGAATTCATTTATTGCGATGTAAGTATGGAATTGCACAGCTTTGGATGGGGTTAGTCATAAGATAATAAATACGTAAAAGCTTAATTTTTTCGATTAAAAAATGTTGACACATTTTTTTCCTTAAGAAAAAAATTGAAGTTGACGGGCTTTCTTTCTGTCACTTCCATCCTCCTGTAATTAATTCTGAATATTCAAATAGTTTCTCGATTCGCGCCAGCAAAGAACGCATGCGCGGGGCGGTGGCTGGACGGAGGAGGAGGTGAGATATCATGAGAAATAATTTTTCTTTAATTTGAGATAAATATCAATTATAAGTAAATCTATAAGAAAAAAAGAAGAAAATACGTGGCGCTCAAGATATTTTCTACCCTTTGGCCTTAGCCACGTGCCTCCTTCGCGAAGGTACCACCAATAGAAATTAACTTTTTTTTATTTATAAAATGTCAAATGGCAAATGTGCAAACATCGAGTTTTCTTTAATCCTTCCTCACGTCCCTGCTCGTTGCATGCAAGGCAACCCGACGGGACTTTGCCATGCGTCTCTCACGTTCATCATCGACAAGTATTGTTTCATTGAATATCAAGAAGAGGATATACATCTAAATAAACATTTAAATGCTATAATTTTATTTTAACCGTATCTATCTTAACTGAGAATAAGAAAAGAAAATCATGTAATTTATGTAGTTTCAAAATACTTATTAAACTTGGAATAGTACACATATTCTAGGACGACCACGTGGGTTTGTATTTAAAATGCGATAGCTTATTTGACGTAACTGAATGTGACCGAGAAAATGAGTTAAAATTGTATTGTTTATTAAATTCAGTAAAAACTTTTGATATGCATTGTTTATTAGACTTTTGATATGCATTGTTTATTCTTCGATTTGATTTTTTATAAAATCGTAGCCTTTTGAGTTATTGAAAGGAAACCCACTTTGGCAAAACAAAGTGAGGGTGCAGCTGGGCATTTTAGCCCTAAAGAAGAAAGATGGTCTGTCTGAAATAGCAATAATAGTAGTCTGTAAACTCCACTCCATCTCTCCCATCTTCTCCACCAAGTTCTCGTTCTGGGAAGCCAAGTTAAAGTTAGCCATTTTTGGAATTGCAGAGGTTCTCTCTGCAAGTGCAAAAATGGCATCCAAAGTTGGACTGCGGTTGAGGAGGGACTCCAACTCCAGACATTTAAGAGAGCATTCCCACGGCGTTTGGGCTTGAGAGACGCAAGGGCAGAAAAAGGAGGAGGAGAAACAGGGGCAGAGAGGTGCGCCATCTATTTCGTCGCCGCCCGCCATCGAAACATCGGATGGAGTTACTTCCCAAGAATGCACTTGTGAAGTCAGCTTTCGTTGCTCCATTTCTCCCTCCCTCTCTCTCCCCCTTGTTTGCCTTGTTTCGTTCGTGAGATCATTCATCACTGAGAATTGGTGTTTGATCTTCTTCTTCGTTGCGGCCATCGTCGGCCGCCTACTAATTGTCAGCCATCTCTTGCCGCCCGTGGGCACCGTCGGCAACCGATTGCCAGTGACGATTACCACTGCTTGTAGGCCACCGGCCGTCACCCATGGCCCTCCAGCCAAAGACTGCCACTGTCCACCGATAGCCTACCGTTGCCAATTGCCACGTGACCGTCGCCTGTTGCCACAGGATCATCGACCGTTGCTGTTGACCGCTGCCGTAGGATTGCCGCCCACAGCTCACCGACCACCACCCCCTCCCATGGCTAGTGGGCTATGGGCGGCAATCTTGTGACGATGGTCAACGGCCGTGCGGCCATCGTGTGACGGCCGTGCGACGGTCGTGCGACGGCCGGGCGGCGATCATGCGGCAGCGAGTGGCGGTCGGCGGTTCGTGAGTAAGAGGAAAAAACAAATAAATACAAAAATTTATAAATTTTTACTAAACGCATTTCTATCCTTTTTTTCTATTCCAAGAATATAAATTTTATATAATTATCAAACATTTTACTTTACTTAGAAATTGTTCTCGAAGTAGAAATAGAAAAAAACTATTTATGAAAAGAAATAGTTCGTCGGAATAGAAACGTTACCATGTGCACCCTAATAGTTTTGCCCTAGCTAGCTAGCCTATGAAAGCAAAGGGGTTCACAAGATCCTGCCAAACGCAATAATAGAGCTAACATTTTTGTAAAGAAGATCATTCACTGATTGCACTAGCTTGTTCATCATTAGCCCCTTGGGAAGGAAACCCTGCCATTGTGGGGTAACCATCCCCCTCAGACGGGACCAAACTGCACATACGATAATTCCAACTATCTCTGTCCCTTATGGCAAATATTTTATTTTGCTTTTAGGGATCATTATGGTTGAGGGAGATGTTGCATGCATAATCGAGGTGATTGGATTACAGCTATTGTGATTCCCTCTACCCCCACCCCAACTGACACGTGTCACGATGCTATGTTCGACTTCATTGCTTCTGTGTTGTTGCTTGTGGCAAGGTGCATGAAATACATATGAATTGTTATTTACCTTCACGTGTCTCGACATTCATATTGATATGATTTTCCGGTTTTGTAACAAAAAAGTTTCAGAAACAGGGGCAGAGAGGTGCGCCTTCTGTTTCGTCGCCGCCCGCCGCCAGAACGTCGGATGGAGTTACTTCCGGAGAATGCGCTTTTGAGATCAGCTTTCGTTGCTCCATTTCTCCCTCCCTCTCTCTCCCCCCTGTTTTCCCTGTTTAGTTCGTGAGGTCATTCATCACTGAGAATCGGTGTTCGATCTGAGTGCCAGATTCCATATTCTGACCAACTCCTGCCCTAATGACGAAGCTGTTGGTTGTGCTCCTCCTCTTTGCTCCTTTTTCTTGAGTAGCTGCATCGGAAGTGTCTGGAAGAGGACGCACGTGGAGATTGAGAATGGTTTGCCGACCGGAACCACTCTCACCGTCCACTGCAAATCGAAGGACGACGATCTGGGAGCCCGTCAAGTGAAGGACAGCTGGGAATTCTTGTTCATACCAAACTTCATCGGCGAGACCCTTTTCTTTTGCGGCTTTTCATGGCCCGGACAATTTGTGTGGTTTGACATATACGTGCAATCGAGAGACGAAGGCCAATGCACCGAGAACACCAAGTGCGCCGAGGGCAGATGCACCGTGTGCACTTGGAAGATCTCCCCTAATGGTCCCTGTAGGGTCGGCGAAGAATTCGATGCCTATTATCACTGGAACGCTCGTTCCTAGTTAGGGGGAAGAAAATCCCTTCTGCGAAGGTATGTTATCCCTACTTCCCAAACAAATTCTTCGTTATTATCTATGCCATACTTTCCCTCTGTGTACTCACTAAAGTTGGTCTTCAATATGTACTTGACGTTCCTCCTCGGATCGGCGGCCTAAATCTCAATTCTGGTCCGGCAGAGGAGCCAGAACGTCGAATGCTTAGAGCTTTGGAGGGACTCGCCAGTGAAGGTTTTCAGGAGGAGGAGGAGAACGAAGGCGATGGGAACAAGTGCTGCAGCGTACAACGTCTACTCGTAGACATGAAGTTGATGTTAATTTCCTTTTTTTTTTCCTTCTTTCTTTTATTTTTGTGCATGAAGATAGGGAGAGAAAGTGATGTTGATGAAGATCAAGTAGATGATATGCATACATTAATTTACGTCTCAAGATTCTTGAGTTCTCCATGTTTTTTAATTAGCGCTTTGACATCCGAGTTATCCAATAATATTAATTGATCTCGATTTATCCAATAATATCTGAATGATTCTTGTAAATATTTTTGCATATCTTCAACAAAAAAATTTAAAAAAAAATGAAAATTTTAAGAGGCGAAATTGCCCTTCATAGCCAATGAGTTTAAACCCTTCTTTGATATTGATATGCGCAATTCAGGTCTTTATTTAAGAAAATGATAGCACCTTGAGTCATTATTTGAAATAATGTCCACTGCATAACCTTGTTTTAAATTAATATGGGCATTGTGGACCCCTTATTTGAAAAAATAATAGCTTTTGGAGCCTTTGTTTTAGAAAATGTCTACTTCAAATCATTATTTGAAAAAAATATTGCAATTTGGGTTATTATTCAGAATTTTTTTCTTTTTTTATGACATAAATTCTATATATATTTTTTTTTTTCTTTTAGTTCGGTTTAGTATGATGGAAGATAAAAACGAATAAATATTACCTTTAAACATGTTAATATATTAGTTCGCTTTTATGATCACGTTTTGCAACGCATTAATAATGCGATCATTTGCATTCTCATTCGTCTTCTTAAGCAACAACTCCGAGTTGGACCACATGTTGCATACTGCATTCTAAGTGGAGAGTCAACGTCGTGACTAGTTTCGTACAAAAATAAATTTAAATGTTTTTAGGAGGTTTATCTGCTGAAATTTTTTACGTCCAAAAACAAAAAGTCGCCTCATAGTCATTGCATTAAATGCGCTGACCGTGTAGGGGTAAAATCCATTCTGTGGCATCTTTATTCCAAAAATATTTTGTTACACTCAAAATGTCAAATTCATAGCAAGGTAGTTTATCTTAAACTTTTTGGCAACACAAAAATTCTCACACTTATGTTCATACGATACATTTATTCCAAATTTTCTTTTAACTATGCCAAAAATCCCAACATTAAATTCATGCCACACATTTACTCTTCATTAATTTTTTTCTTTTTGATTCATCTTCACCGCAACCCTCATTGCAACTACCCTCAACGTCTCCATTGCCACTATCCTCGCCAAATCAAGGAAGAAAACAAAGGAGCAAGTTTAAAAAAACAAAACAAAACAAAAAAATAAGATATACTGAGTTGACATCATATTATTATCAGGTGAGTATCTTGTCAATACCTTTTGCTTTCCATCATATCATAATCAATAGCAAGATTTCATGTCCTTCCGGTATTTTCATCGGCACATGATCAAAAGCTCTTTGCATGCATAAAAACGCAAAACGTAGGTAGCCGCATCATCCATTAGTTGAATTAATTTATGATATATATTTGATACTGATATAAGCTTTGGGTTTATGATGCCATGGAAAAACATTTAGAGCAAAGGTGTCGCAGCCAACATAATTTAAAGTATTTTGTGGCTTTTTTAGCTATTCAATATGATGCATTAATCAAGATCCGTGCAAATATTGTCTCTAGGGGAGGGAGTACTGCCTGACGGATGCATGATTTGAAGACTATTCATTTGAAAAATGGTCATCCAACTCTTACGAAATATTGAAGTACGGACTATATTAATAATTAAATTTTCGTGGCCAAATCAAATTTATTAATCACGTACGTATCTCAAGTCACTAAAATTGGCGGTTCTTTTTGTATATGAAGATCGATCACTTCGCGTGGACGAGTAGCGAGCATGAAAAAGATAGCGACCGAATGAAGCATTAGTCAAATATAGTAAATCTATCGACCGCTTATATAACTTACTAAGTAAATCTACATTTCGTAATTATTTTTGTCTATATCGGGACTTACCAATCACATGGATATGTCACTAGATACGCGTAGACTTCTATTTTCCTATTGAGAAAGTTACTTGACTATATAAGTAAATTATTGACAAGATTATCATTAAAGTTGCCTTTTATATTTTTTCCATGTGAAAGCTTGCTAATGGGGTGAGAAGTAGATGTGATAACTAGGAGCGTGCATGACAAAATTTATAGAATATAAATTAATTTCTGGCCAGAAATTGATTTCTCAATTTCTATTCCATGGACAAGTTTTTCAGCAAAGAAATGCATTTGATAACAACTCAAATTTTCTATTTCTAGAGTAAAAATCTGTTTGATAAGAGAATAAAATTTATATTTCTAGGAGCGGTGATGGCCGACATTTGATGACCGGAGTCTGACGTTCGACAATCAACGTCCGACAATCGACAGTGGGTGGTCGGAGTCTGGCGTCTAGTGGCCAACATCCGGAGTCCGGCATTGTGAAGTGCATATTATTCAATTTTACTTTTTTAGTAAGTTTCTATGAATTTTTTCATATTACACCTTAGAATTAAAGTTTACAATATATTTTGTCTCGTTCTTTGTTCTATGATTTTTTTATTTGCCATTGTGAAGTGCATCATCACTATATATTTTGTCTCGCTCTATGTTAGTCACATAGTTAGCAATATAATCATATAATTTTCACATATTGATTTTTATTAAAATTTCAATTTCTCTTTTAGAAATTACACGTGACATTTACTAATAAATATTGGTACAAAGCATGAAACTTAAAAAGGCATACTTTTACGTTAACTTTTGTTCCCTATAGGTAATTATTATTTTGCTAAATGATAAGGTTCTGATTTTTTTAATTCTTTTAGAGGGAGCTTTTGTGATTTTGCAGCATAAGGGCCATTTTTAATAATTAATTTTGGAAATTTGTACTCCGGTTGCCCAAATAAGTCCAACTAGTACAATGAATGATTCGTGGCTATAAAAGCACGGTTACAATGTCAATATAACAGTACGGTTAGCCTAGCTGGATCCTTTACTAAATTAATAAAGGCAAGATGTTTCTCTTTCAGTAAATTACGGAACCTAAATCATCATATAGAACAAAGAAACGCAATTTGTCGAAGGAGACATCAAGAAATCTTTTCCACTAAAACAAATAAAAGAAAGAAGGTAAAATTTGATATCTTGAAAAGCCAATTCTCAATACACCAATGTAAAAATCGTGGACAACTTGAAATGAAAAACAAAAAGAACAAAAGAACGACCCCATCCAATGTAGAATCACCGAGGAAAAACTAATAAAAAGCAAAATACTCACGAGATCATATTACTTTCTGGCGTATTCAAATGCCTTGTAATGTTTCCTCCGCTCACTCATCTTGAAGGAAATCCTAAAGGGCTTGCCGATTGACGATTCAAATGCCTTGTAATGTTTCCTCCGCTCACTCCTCCTGAAGGAAATCCTAATGGACTTGCCGATTGGTTTTGCCTCGTCAACGGACTCCTCCGTTAAGTCCTCTTCCTCCTCCTTCCTCTTTGCATTCTTCGCACTCTTCTCCTCTTACCCACCCTCCAAATTAGCCTCAAGTTCACCTCCATCTTCATCCTCATCTCTTCCATCATGCGACATGAGAGGATCATCGTGCCTTGGGCGCCGACTCTGAGTCGTCATGGTCGAGAACAGACGCCCTGCCATGCGTTCCCTTTGTAGCCGCAAATATGTCGGGCGATCTAGGGTGGCTATCGTGATCACGGTGTCAATGAATTAGTGCTTGATGCGCAAGAAACTATCAAGAAACTTCAACGATCTTTCTGGTTTTCGGAACGGATTGTATCATGCGACAAGACCTAACCGCCTAGAAACTCAATCGTGAATACTGGTGGAACGTCAGCGAGAAATAGAAGAAGACTAACCTGAGAGAAATCCTCACTTCAGCGATGGTGGAACAGAGTCGTCTTGGTGTCACTGATGTGGTCCCTCTCTATCTGAGGTTTGTATGCGATACAAACGTGTTTGAGTGAAAAACCAGGTTTGTTTTGGTTTTACGTGCAGATATTTCCTCTTTTTTTTCTCGCTCCAAATTTAAAAGGATACCCATATCTCTCTAAGTATCAAACAATTCTTTGCCAATCTATTGTCAATATTTATATCTTGTAAAAGCTTTAGATGGTTCAAATTATTAAAAATGTCAAAAGATGCCTAAGCTGCAAAATTTAAAAAACGTAAAAAGTATAAGGCATTGGCAGCAAATTGAAAGCGATTTATACAAAGAAATAACTTTTATTGATTTCAAACATGTTTTTTTTTTTACCTATCTAATAATTTCTACCAAAGTATAAAGAAGTAGGCATTGGCAGCAAATAGCTGTTCTCTGAGAGATCACTATCTCTAGATCGGACTAAACCAAGATAGTTTTAGGAAAATAAAAACTTTTTGATCCATTAATTTATTGATTTGGCTTTAATTGTTTTATGAAGTAATTATCGATAATTTGATTGAACCAAACTAATAACAACTTGATATCCACGAACAAAAATAGATTCATCTATAAACTTAATAGTTATGTTACAAAACTATCTGCTTCAACATCAATTATGTTTTTTATGAGATTTGATATGTTGGACGTGGAAAGAAACTAAAGAAAATAATTTAAAAAGAAAAAAAAAAAGAAACCGAAGAAAAGGAATATTCTCACACATTTGAGAGAGAGAGAGAGAGAGAGAGTAAAACAAGAAGATAATATCACAATGTGTGTAGGATACATGACAAATCAAATTGAAAGATTCTAAATCAGATAATACTCCATTCATTATATGACAATGTGTGAAGGATACACAACAAATCGAATTAAAAAGATTCTACTACTTTTTCATTCTTGAAATTAAAGATGTCAATATTTTTGAATTAAAGTCATTTGTGACTTATCGTTATCTTTCAAAGAGATAAAGTATAACTAATTTATATTGAAATTGAACCTTATCAATAGGGCTTTGTAACTTAATTTGCCAAAAAAGAAAGTTATTTGGCTTTATTTGTTTTACAAAGAAAAAAGCAATAAATTCGATTGGGCCAAATTGATAACTTGACATCCACAAAACAAAAACCCCTGGATTCATTTGTAAGCTTAGTAATACTATCACAAAACTATTTGCTTTAACATCAATTTATGTCCTGGCCAAAAAAGCATTAATTTATGTTTTATATGAAATTGGATATCTTGGATGTGGAAAGAAATTAAATTAAATAATTAAATAAAAAAGAAATCAAAGAAACCAAAGAAAAGGATTATTCGCACACATTGGAGGGAGGAGAGAGAGAGATAACAACAGTTTTAATATCCTAATGTAATGTAGTCTTAATAGTTATCATACTTTATTGATTATATTGCAATGTGTGACGGATACATGACAAATCAAATTCAAAGATTCTATTAATTTTGCAATTCAAATTAAAAATGTCAATATTGCTAAATTTGAGTTATCAGTAACTTATCGCTATCTCTCAAAGAGATTAAGTATAACTAATTTATATTGAAATTTAATCTTATCAATAGAGCTTTGTAACTTAATTTGCCAAAAAAAAAAACTAAAAAACTAAAAAAAAAAGAAGCTATTTTATGGTATACTTTGTTTGGTCCTAAATATTTTGCCGTCGTTCATTTTAATCTAAATGACCTAAAGAAACTCCCTTCACATGACTTTTCCTCAATGCGTTTTTGCCCCCGCCAATATGTTTATCTATTCCTGCCAACAAGCCCCTTCTTAACCACTAAGTCGAATCTGATGGCCCTATTTCATTGGTATTTATAGTATAATCATCACATACTTCAATTTAACTCACATTTTATGTGGATTATTAGATAAATCTATAATAAAATATTTAAGTACAAATGTCGATAACAATATAGAACATGACAAAAGCATGCATGGTTATCGTTTGGCTTTGCGTAACTACAAAGAATATATCTAGTTCAGGGGAAGAAGGCCCATAAAAATAAACTATATCATTTCTCAAATTCATAATTGTCAGAATAGATAAATAAGATCGTTTCTTATATTTATAGTAGTTTCAGTATTTGAACTCGAGCTTCAATTACATTTACTTTCTAATTGAGTTCAGTCGACGTTCCTCTTAGACAATCGAATTTAATTGAATTGAATAACTAAAGTACGACCATTGTGTACCCGATGGGGATAAGCCATTGTGCTATAATGTCCTCAATCATTTTAAGTCAAGAAGTGCTCAACTTACTGCTTTTGGTCTTCGGGGGCCTAATGCTTCGTGAATCATGACTAAGAATGGACAATTCTGGTTAATAAATACACCTTAAAGAGTCTAACAAGTAAAATGCGGAGTGATCGAATCTACTCTAAATTTGATATTTAGGAACAATTTCAGTTTTTTTGTACATAGCAATAGTGATAATATTAAATGATTTTATACAAATTAGCCCTATACTATATAAGACTAGTAATCAATTTTTGTTATGTTACCTTTTTATTATTGAGACGCTTTCTTTCTTCATTTAACTTGTCTCATCTTTTTTACTCAAATACCTCATTGAATTTATTAAAGTGGCTATATTTATCAAATTTTTGCAAATTATAGTTTAAAATTATTAGCACCGTATATTTTTTATTATCAATAATTTAGTTAATTTAGTTTCATATCATTTTCTATAACTTTTAATCTTCCACAGTAAGTAGGGGAAAAAGAGAGATTTCCTTTAAAAACACGATATTATATTGTTGACACATGAATTTTTGTCGACTTTTTAGGTATCCATTTTATTTTACAAAAATACAAAAAAAAAATACATTAAAAAAAGGATGGATAAGATTAAATTGAGAGAGAGAGAGAGAGAGAGAGAGAGTAAAATTTTAATAAAAATTAAAAAAGAAAAAAGAAAAAGAAAAGAAAAGGGGAATATAGAAACAAAATCGAGTGGGCTGGTTTTGTCCAGCCCACTTTGGAATTTTCCGCTTTCTAAGCCCCATCAGCCCCCACCTAGTCTGGTTCTTTCTTTTTGGGGCCATCTTTTTTCCTTTTAGCCAATATTTGTCTCTCCTTAGCCCACCTCTTATACTGTTTTCTCAGCCCACATCAAAATTAAAAAGGAAAAAGAGCCCAGCCCAGCCTCCTTCTAACCTTGCTTCGAAGGAAAATAACAGGGCGTGACCTAAGCAAAACCAGAAGGTGAGCTCGAGAAGGGGCTGAAGAAAACCGGGAAATTTTCCATCGACAGTTGCGGTCGCTAGAGTAAGCGGCCGGACTTGGTGGCCGTCAGTTGGAGTAGGTGGCCGTCGGTTGGTGTTGGTTCGGTGGTGATGTGTATTGCCACCGACGATGGGTACAGAGGTTGATTCGATGCCCAAAATTCAGGTTTGGTTAAGTTGAAGAAGGTGAAAAGGTTTGGGACAGAAGAAGGTGCAAGGTTGAAGAAGAAGGTGCGAGGAAAAGGACAAAATAGATAAAAAGACAAAAGGGAGAGAATATAAGAAATTAAGAAAATCATTAAAAAATAAAAATAAATTGAGAATTTTCGTTTTTAGTTTGATCAGATCGGATCCAGGTATACGGGTTGGGCCAACAGGTCGAATCACTAAACTAGTCCAAACCCATTCCCAAATAATAATAATAATAATAATAATAATAATAATAAATAAATA
Source organism: Eucalyptus decipiens (assembly GCA_014182575.1). Classification (NCBI taxonomy): domain Eukaryota; kingdom Viridiplantae; phylum Streptophyta; class Magnoliopsida; order Myrtales; family Myrtaceae; genus Eucalyptus; species Eucalyptus decipiens. The sequence goes on from CM024615.1 coordinate 52,946,208, forward strand.
AATAAATAAATAAATAAATTAATTAATTAATTAATTAAAATTTCAAAAAAAAATTAAAAAGCAATGTACGTTAATTGGGTTAATTTTATGAGGAGGACACTCAAACTATCATCAATCACCATCGATTATGTGCTGATGAAATGATGTTTATCAAAGTTATTTATTATCCTTATGTCAACAAGAGCAATATATAACAAATTTCCTTATTCGACAGCTAAGCCCCTGCTATAATCTCAATTTCATTCAACTCAATTTTCCTCAATATTGCTATAATCACCTTCTTATCTTCTATGTGACCATCTCCATTTCTTGTGCATGCACTTCCCGGATTCCAAACAGATAAAATTACATTGCATAGGATTATAGAATTACAGAGGAGAGTTACGATCATCCATTTCTTGTATGTACACGTTTTATGCAGAAGCCTTATACAACAAATATAGCCTTTAGTCATGTGAGTGATGGTCCTCTTTCTATTTGCCTTCTAAGGCAATAACTTGTGGGTGACATTTTTTCCATGTCTGGCAAAGCAACAAAACTGGCTTCATTCTTTTATTCTGGTCTCCTCTAGCTTCTATTTGATGGCAAACTTTTGAATTTTGAGAATCTGACTATTATACCGTCTTGCCACCCTGCAATGATGGCTTCTTATTTATGTGGACATACCGATTATTGAGTGTTTGTTGCAAAATCACTTGGGTTTGAATATAATTTTTTTTATGTAAATTTGTATATTTTGGGAATCTTGTAGGCTTGTGTTGGCAAGCAGAGTTTTTCCATCGATGTCTTCATAAATACCTTTGGGTCGAGGATTTGCGGTTCCATTACCAAGATGCTCGGTGTAGAGCTTGCTTGCTAGCACTTTCATTTTTAGTCTTTTTATTAGGAATAAATGCTATCATTGGTTCAATCAATGACGTTAACTTCTCTGTTTTCTGCCTTCTTGATAAAGCAGTTTAGTTGCTACATTAGGTTGTCATAGGGTCAAATCATGCGACAGAGCAAATACATGCTACTGGAGGAATAAAACTCTATTATGGTATTTTCTTTTGATACATTCGCAAAGGACATTGATGGCCAAATTGTGAAGATGTCCTGACAAAATTGCCTCACATGATTTTCTTTTGCGGAGGAAAAAAATTGCAAAATTATCAAGAAAATATTTTGGAATGCTTTAGGGAGATGCAATTGCATGTCAAAAACTCTCTAAAGGCCTCTAGGCTAAGGTAGGTCCAAAGATAATTTGAAATGCTACATTTTAGACTTGCATACCATCAACACACAGCCGGCGATAATACCACTATGTTCCTTCTTTCTTGATTGCCCCCCCCTCTCTCTCTCTCTTCAAGCCTAATCTTTTGTGCTTTTTTGATAAAAAAAAAATTGCATTTGAGCTTTAAAAATTTTAATTAGTTCGATTATATCCTAAATTTTATGTTGAAAAAGTACATTTTAAGGACATAGTGTAGCAGCAAATTTTAATTGACATTTGGACAATTTGAGGTAAATATTTTAAGCAACATTCTAACAATTTAAGTGACACTTAGAATAATTTTATTTTTGGGCAGTTCTTATGTGGCTTTTAGATTAACTATATGCTCCTATTTTGCACTTTTATTTCGCACCATCTCCTTTTAATTTTCTACTAGAGTTAAATGGCTTGAAGATTAGAGTCTTTTATTTTTCAAGGAGAAATTCAAAATGGACGTTGCTGTCCTTTGTGCATTTTCAATTGGCTTTAAAATGAATCAAATGTATTCTATCTTTTAAACATATATTTCACACCCTTCTCTCTCTTTTTTCCTTTTTTTTTTTGATAATTTGGGTAATATAACTACAAAATCTATTTGACCACTAACTAACATCGGTAAATTTGGGCAATTATCCCTTTTTTTTACTTAACCTTTTTCACTCCAAATTTACACCCACTTTGCCGAAATATATTTCGAAGCCAAAGAAAATGTGGAGCAAGTTTTCCACATTCCTACTTAATAATCTCTGTTTTTTCCTCCTTTTTATTAATTGTTGAAATTCTAGGATAAAATTTTTCTCGTTTACAGTAAGCTGAGAATGAAATTCACATTTTTTTATTCATTATTTAACATTTATCTGTTTATTTGAATTCGTAACCATTTAAAAGTGCTTCCTGAATTAAACATTTGATATACAATGGTATTTTGAAAATTTCGAAAAATGGACATATTGATGAATGCAAATTGATTCAACCCATGGGTTTTAGTCTAATGGTTACATTTATCATTCTTCCAAGCTCCCAATATCTTAATTGCTTTGAGCAAAATGGGCTTAGGGGAAAACAAAATAAAAAAAAGAGCTTGAAAAATTGGTGTATCACAAGATAAAGAGTTTAAATTTGCCTTATCTCACATCAAGATTTAAATTTAATTTTGTTTACTGATTTTTATAGTTATTTGATCTGTTATTGTTCCATATCTCCATACTCCTATCCGTCAACCTCCTCACTTCTCTCTCTTTGGGACGACAACCTTCCCAGCCAGCAACGCTCAGAGAACAGCCTCCTCCACAAAAGGTTGTCCTAGCAACGCTTAGAAGTATTTCCTCCGCTCAGAGGTATGTCCTTTTGATTTTTATTAATCGTGATTAGCGATTGTACCTCTGGAGCACGAGCTCGTGGCTTTGGATCACCACATTGTGGATGCTTCCACCCTCAGTGCGCACGGGTGGTTGAGTATGTTGAGTAGTTTGAGTCACCCCTTCCAATTGTTTCCACTTTTTGTTAATCGATCCAGGAGGAACTTATCTTGTGTTCGTAAACTGAACATATCTCGGCTGATTGTCTATCTTGGGAACTGTAATCAATATGGAGCTAGAATTTCTTGCTCGGTTCATGTCGAATTGCCGATTTCATTTGCACAGCTCATCCTTAGCAATCGAATGTTGATTGTTTGTTGATTGTTATTTTTTACTTTATAAAAATGAATGGTGACACACCACCGGAGGTGGCCGGACGCACCCACAAGTGCACAGCACGTGCTTGCCTATAATTACAATTTTGTCCCTCACTTTTTGCAAAATTGCAGTTTTTCCCTTACAATGTTTTAACAATTATGTCCTTCATTTTTCTCTCATGTTACCAAACTGACCAGTTGACCCAACCCAGTCATCGGCTGACCGGCATTGACCTCCATAAATTACGTGTAATCATTTTTTGTTATACATTTTTTGTAGGAATAATGTCGCGTTTCATACGCATGCCTATATTCGCAAGTACAGATGAACAAAAGGCAAGACTTAAAGGGATTATAGCAAAATTAGCTAATTATCGGTGGAATAATAGTGATATAGTGATGCACGTGATGAGGGTCAATGAGATGATACAAGAAATCATTTGGAATGGTTACCTTATGCCAGATTTTGAGAATGTGTCGACCTTAATGAACACTCTTCCATCTAAATGGCAAGTAGTGTTAAATAAACTAAGGGAGGCCAACGTGGTTCCAACTTATAAAAAACTTACAAAAGAGTTTTTGAAGGAATACTCTAGGATTATTGTAATGAAGACTTCAACCCTCGGGTTGAATGCAACTTGGCGTAGAATGAATGCGCCTTGGAGGAGTCATAAGGGATCTCTGAGAGTCTTTTCGTGGCTGCCCAATATGACCTTAGAATTTTCAAGGGAATTTTTAGAGGAATTTGAAAAATTCTTTCCCTGTTTATGAGATGGTTAAAGATCATTGAATTTATTTATTTATTATTTTTCCTAGGTTGGTTTGAGATATCTTAGGTGTAAATGGCATGTTCATTTAATGAAAATTCAAAAACTTCTCGAATATCATCATCATCGCAAAATCAAAATCAAGACATCTGCTACTGTCACATACATGTTCTGCTGTTTCTTTTGTCTCCACTGGCGGCCATCAGGATGTGTATCAGAAATCAGATATGAAATCCGTCAGCTCATTTCTTGTAATTATCGGTTTGCCAAGACTCATACCGAAAAACGTTAGAAGTACTTACAGATGGCTAACAAGTGACAAGATTTCATTGCACAAACTAAGGGACTCACGTGAGGTTTCAATGTTATAGCCGAAGATCGAACCGCCGATTGCAGTGATGAGGCATGTTACCACCACATGACATGCGTGCAGGTGGGCAGGAGGCGGGAGGCGGGCAGGTGGGCAGCCAGCCGGCCGGCCGGCAGTGGGTGGGATGGACAATAACTATGGAAAGACAAAACAAGTCCTTCTCAAATAATTGGTCAAAAAGAAAAACATGTTAACGAAAGTCTCAAGAAAATCTAAAAAAGTAGATGTCAGTATATGTAGCATAATTTCTCATGTCACCTTGACGAATAGTTACTATGGAAGCCCTGCAAAGGAACCGTCCAAAGTTACAAATATGGGTGACTGCACTAATTATAGAATTATTGTTTTCCAATTATTTAGTGGAGCTCTTGAATATATCCTTTTATCCTTGGCTCGATTGTTTCAATGCAATTAAGAGACTACAGAAGATTAAACATAAAGCCTATAGAGCAAGCCAGATGAAAATAAGCAACAGGTCGACTGTAATTGGAATCGAGCCCCAAACTGAATGACAACTAGCAGCTTATCAACCACTGGAACACAGACTGATATTTGCACTACACAAAATGGTAAAGAAGGCCGGATCAAAATAGGAAGAAGTTCCATGCCTATTTGATTCTTGTGGGATATTTGAAATTGAAAGTTTTTCGATATCGCTAGAAGTTACATTCTTAAGTTCGGCCAGCTCTAAAGTGCTATTCATATAATTTACTGGTACCAAAATAGTTCACGCCAGGAATGCCACGGGAACAAAAATCTTGAGTCTGCATCAATGGTATGGAGAAATTAGATTTCTAATGCATCTACATTTGTGCATTGCCAACTGAACAGATTTTTAGCTATACAGAATAGTTTTAGAGAAAATATCTGGACGTGTTTGGTATATGAACAGATTGCACTCCACGAAGTTCATAACAAGAAAAAACGAACAGTGCAACATCCTTAGTGTAAAAAGAGCTTACTTAACTGTAATTAAATTAACCTGCAAACGTACAAGTAGCCAATGTTACCTTATTTGTTCTTTCCCTCCTTTTCAAATCATGCAACTTTATCCATATTTACAATTCTAAAACGCACGAATACTGCATATGACATGACAAAAAATACAAATGATGCAGGTCCTTTCGTCACTGGATCTACAGGCCCGTTTGGCATTCTATAAAAGCTCTGCAGTGATGTTGTCGTAGCTGAGTTGTGATGTGATGTGACCACAAATATTAAAGACTTTTGGCATTGCATGTCTTAGAGTTGCCCCCGCCGGAGCAACATCTTAGAACAAAGTGGAGCAGCTCTCGGAACAACAGCTGAAAGAGGTTCTGCAACTTGGGAAGCTTCACAATGTCTAAACATTTACCAAAAACATTATTTAAAAAGAAGCAATCTTTTAAGAGTTGTGGCTTTTGCCTTGCAAATATACTAAACGCCATCTAATCTACCCCTAACGTGCTTCTTTTAAGACAATCGGCATACAGGTTCCCGTTCTTGTATGGCAACCAGTAGCATAAGAAGATTTAGTTAACTAAAGGACACAACTTGAGAACGATATCATTTTCATCTTTAGCAAGATATCCCTTTAAACGGAGCTAGGGAGCATCTGACAATGCCTTTAATCCACAAGCGCAACTGAAAATCATCAAGCAGAAGCAAACGAAAATGGTGCAATAGCAGTAGAAAACACATGATGGCACTTCCTGCATCCAGTAGCATAAATCTAGGATGAACTAACAAGAGATAACAACATTAATCAAATGCGGCATGACGCATCCACGCAACACGAGGAGAGGTCAAAATTTACTTTTGCGCTTCCACAATGTTCCCTTCCTTACTGAGCTTCGTCATCAGCCAAGTAGACCAAGCAATGTTCGATTTGTTGGAGAAATCTTTCCAGAATATTTTGAAGCTGACAAAACATCTCTATCAGTCTAGTCTGGATAAATGCAGACCTTCTGTTTAGAGTCTGAAGACTTGCATATCACCAGACTCAAAACTCAAGACTCAAGACTATTCTCATTGACAGTTTTTAGTCCAGTGACGAAGGCAATCCAGAACCGAAGTATTTGGTTGAGGATTTAGTCTTATCCTCTGGAGAAGATCTCTTGGCTGTATAATTATAAACGGATTCTTTTATTCGTAATCAAGATCGTTTGAAGATCAGATGGTCGACGAAATATTCTTTGAAGGTTTTATTCTTGGAAACCAAGATCCTGATTGTATGGGCGAACATGATTGATGGGCTATCGTCAGGTTCCTTTAATAGCTCGAATGATCTTCTTGATTGATTCCGTCCAACGGGTAGATTGGAGGAATTCCTTTGGTAAGTGCCAACGGTATGATGGCATAAATGAGTATAAAAGGAAGACGTTCTAGTTGCTTTAGTGCATGATCGATAGACAAATTCCAAAGTCTGAAGCACCTTGATTATTAGTCGATACATTTCGAGCGAAGTTGTAATACACAAAGAATGTCTATATTTAGTGATACCCTGAGCGAGTGTGGTAGATCACCTACACCGAGAAATCAAGGAAGAACAACGCTGTAACATCTCTTTGTTCATAGTGGAATCTAGCCAATAGGCTGTCAGTGCAGAAGAGTGGATGTAGGCTTGAAATAAGCCGAACCACTATAAACCGCGTGTTCAATTTTCTCTTCTCTCAGTCTTACTTCGATTATTGTTTGTCTCAAATCCTTTAACTGTCTAGTATTGTGCAATTATTGAGAAAAATCGTTTATATACCTATTCAGCCCCCTCTAGGTACTTATTCTAGCTATATCACGATTTCGCGTCACTACTCGGCAAGTGAACTCTGAAACTGACGGAAGGAGTGATAAACCCTAGAAATGCCTAGAACAGTGGCGATTCTCCCCGTGGCCTTGGCCGAGCTGAGTGATGATCTCCACAACCCCAACATTCCAAGCCCTTCCAAGGCCACGGCAACAACTCGACCAACACCAGGGGGATCATATTAACACTAGGAATCTCTTTTAAGTGATTTTACTTTCTTACTTACAGTTTTATTTTAGCAGTAAATTTTCCTCGGAAAAATTTGCCCATTGTTTTCTTTCTTTTTTTCGCGCGAAGGAAAACCCACTTAATGGGGGAGGGGCAAATCCCAAGCTGAAAAATTTCTTTCAGATTTTCTAAAAAATTAGTAAAAGAGTTTAGTGGTGATACTCAATTCTCATATCAAAGCACCACGTCAAGTGCGGGCGGATGGATGTATATTTATCTAATCGGATCCACTTTCTCTTTCGTTGTACAATGGCCATTGCCCTTATCCAAAAAGACACGTGATATAGAAGGAATCATCATCATTAACTTGCTTCCTCCTCCTGTATAGGTTCCCCATCGTTAAATCGAAGGGCCCAAACCCGACTGAACTCATAAAAGATCCTCTGCATTATATATTTTAATATGATGCTCTCTGAGTCCGAAACTTCTTGTTTTTTCTTTTTCCCACCTGGCGGCTCCTGAGCATAATGGTTCTTGTCAGAAGTTATACGTATAGGTGTTGTTTCTGTGTCCTTATGTATTTTGTTTGGCAAACTGGGTTCGCGGGAAGGAATCTGTGCCCTACGAGAGCAAGAGGAAGCAGGATTTTCAGAACGGGCCATGGAGAAGCATATTCGATCAACTCCACGTTTGTGCAGGATTTGGTTCCTTACTGTGTTTAGAGTGTTGCGGCCGGTATAGATACTGTAAGCGGCCCGTTATTTATTTTATGTCTTGATTCTGCTTCCCATTATTGTCCTCCAGCGGCTATTGATCGAATTTGACGGCGATGTCTGACATCTTCCTCTTTCGTATTCTCGTAACTGTCAATCTGAGTTGTTTAGAGAACATTCCGCGTCTGCTGTTTATCCTTAGATTTATCTCTCTTTTACGATGATGAGGTACTCAAAAGATACCTAGTTGTCCATTTGATTTAATATCCCACTAGATGTGTATTACCAAGACAGTAGCTTAATCATTCAATTGACCCGAACCCGAACCACCCAAGACCCCTCGGGTCTCGCTATTCACCCTTACAGGAGCCGTCACCTAACTGGAGCAAACCACCCTCCCAAGGACACGATCCTCCTCGAAGACCGCGTTGAACCTCCGGAACCAGTCCTTCGCGTGGTTCATCGATGTCTCTGCCCGCGGAAGCGAGGCCAGCACTTTGCTTGACCCCATCTTCTCGTAGTTCGCGGCATTCTGCTTGGCCTCCGCCTCTTTGCTTCGCCGCCCAGTCCTCCCCCAGCAAGTACCTGAGGCTCGACTGCCAGACCTTGACGACCACGTATTGGAGGTTGTTGGCCAAGGACAGGCACGACAGAGCCACGTCACAGCATCAAGAGTGCGAGCCGCACTGAGATTGGCGACGCGTTGGAGCCGAGGTCGGGGACGGTAGCCTCCACCGGTCAGTCAGCAACTATAACAGTAAGGATCTCGCTGTAGTCGGCGAGGAAGGTGAGCAGTTCTTGACGTAGGGCGTGAGGGGTGGACCCCGCGGCCGGGACGGCGGCCTTGGAGGCATCCTTCACACGAGGCGTTCACTGGCATGAGCATGTCCTGTTGAAGAGAAGCAGCTCTCGATTGCGGTGTAATTAAAGTTTCCCTTGTGCTAAGGAGGGTTTAAAAGTTATTATTTATACCGTCTATCTATGAGGACGTGATTATTTGCTTCTTTTTTTGTGTGGAAACTATCATGTTAGCACACACAATAGAGGAAAAGATAGCTCCAGTTCAATTCTGAAAGGCCAATTTCGTGTTTTATCATCTTTTTTTTTTTGCTTTTTCCCCCAGCGATGGAATTGTTTATCGTCTCCACGAAAGGTGAGTTTCATTCAAGCCATTTAATTCAATGAATAGACAAAATGTCACCCAATAAAGAAATGACTATCACAAATGTTAGTTATTTGGTAATTTGATATATCAGTTATCTTAAAAGATCTTTTATAAGTAGCTGTCGACCTGATCTTATATCATCTAGAGGCAAATCCTTTGATTATGTTAATGTTCTTGCAACAGCAATACAAATAGTCACAAAAAACATAGTGTTTGAGTACTCATCGTATACAAGCGAATGGAATTTATCATGGAGGCATGCACATAATAGTTTTACTCACTTCTAAAGGCAAATAATCTATTAGCAACTAAATGTTCAACTCGAATTCCCAAATGTGTCATAGTAGGGCCAATTTCGTGTTTTATCATCTTTTTTGCTTTTTCCCCCAGCGATGGAATTGTTTATCGTCCACGAAAGGTGAGTTTCATTCAAGCCATTTAATTCAATGAATAGACAAAATGTCACCCAATAAAGAAACGACTATCACAAATGTTAGTTATTTGGTAATTTGATATATCAGTTATCTTAAAAGATCTTTTATAAGTAGCTGTCGACCTGATCTTATATCATCTAGAGGCAAATCCTTTGATTATGTTAATGTTCTTGCAACAGCAATACAAATAGTCACAAAAAACATAGTGTTTGAGTACTCATCGTATACAGGCGAATGGAATTTATCATGGAGGCATGCACATAATAGTTTTACTCACTTCTAAAGGCAAATAATCTATTAGCAACTAAATGTTCAACTCGAATTCCCAAATGTGTCATAGCAGGGGCAATAATTAACTTTAAATAAGCAATCACATGCATCAAAATCAATGCCATATTCGCATTTTTTCTATCCCATCTTCTTCAAATTTCCTTGCACCAATTGCTTATCTTAGATGTACTCACGACTCAGTGTGACTACATTTAAAATAGGCAATTTTACCTTGGAACTTTCTGCTTACATGGGCATTCCATGCTTTCATTACTCATTTTAGGCTTTCACCATAAAAAATTTTCTTTTTGGATCCTCCCAAAACTTCCTCCAGGGTAATAGTGAAAATATCCATTTTTCAAGTGGAGAAAGATCACCACTTTGTCGCCATAGGTGGAGTAGATACCTGCTAAGTTGACTTACCAAACACGTGCACAATAAGGAAATGATTACTCCAGAAGTAAACAGGAATTATGCTCGCTTAAGGATTATAAGACGCCATTAAGGAAAGGAACAAGTCGCATCCCGCCGTCGGAACTTGTGTCAGCCCTAGATTTCACAATCCAACGGCTGAGCACTACCTAAAACCCCGTTATTCTACTTGTGAAGACTTTCACAAAGATTTCCATTCGAGGCAAAAGATTAGGTCATACATGCCTTCATTAGAGTCATCAACATTATTATGAACGGACAAAAAGGACTCGCATTTATTAATTAATTCCGCTCCCTAGAGTAGACCATCTGATAATTTTACAATAAAACGTAGGAAACATACTTGTCATGTAAAAGAATGACCCAACTTTCCATAATTAAATATTAATAGTGAAGTCCATGTGTTTTCATAGATAGTTAGCAAAAACAAGTGATATTGTGTGCCTTCTTTGCCTGAAAAGTATTACTCAACTTAATTATTAATACCGAGGCATTAATTCATACGTAAAAAATGATTTTCAAATAACCAATGCATATATTACTTTTGGGCGAACAACGACACCAACTATTTTTTAGATAGGGAAATATCCAACCAATGTTGATTGAAGTCTTCCATTAATCATAATTACATGTGATGATTAAAAGATGTGCACTTGCTACCTAAAGCCTTATTGTTTTAGGACATCTATAAGTTCGAGTAAAGTAGATTCCATGTATTTCCTATTTCACAATGTGCCTGATTGTTTGTTTTGAATTGTTCTCTACTTGCTAAAACTAGTGAATTCATGTGTCATGGCAATGATAGGGAAGTGACTTGATGGCAGTGCTCTCTCCAAAACGGAAAAGGAAAGGCACATTACCCAAATTGTCAGTACATCCTACATCACTCATATATGAGATTTATGTGTTCTTCATTTATGTGTGATCTTATTTTATCTAGTAGTTTAAACTTTCAAGTGTAACTTTAGAACATGGCATTAGTATATTTACGAATGTATGGCCCCGTTCATCAAATTTCACATGAGCTTACATGTAAGGGAATGTTAAAGTATCTCTTATTACTTGTTTATAGGATTTATATATATTTTTATATATATACATGGTCTCGTCTACTCATTAATTGAAGTTTTTAGTTGGACTTTTGAAGCTGAGTTATGTTATATTTAGGAGAAAAAGATGAAAGTTTAAATGGAAGTTAGAAAAAAAAATATATATATCTATAGATATGGAATTTTTATGAGAAGGGAAATGAGTAGACTTTAAATTTTAGGCATTTTATCCCCATGTTCATTTTCCCCCGAACATGGCATCGATAATTATAAAAAAATATGGGCCCTATCTTTGTTGATGACTTAATTACGAAGTAACTTTTTATTAGAAATCCTCTATTGAAAAAGAGGTTTGGCTCCACTTAAAATTATAAAGGTAATATTGAGTATTGTCTACTATTTAAAAATTATATTGAATAAATTAAAAATTCATAACTTCATTAAATATTAATCTAAAATTTAGAAATTATTTATATCATTTTTCTATGTTTAAATTATTTGAATGGTTCATCGGATTGGGTAAATGGCAGGCGAAATTCGTGGGAAAGTACTTGGACGCTTTCCCCCTTCGATACCGACAAAAGACGTGCGCAGCCCTAGCTGACGTCATCCTAGATCGCGGCTATTTTTCACCCGTTGCAAGCGACAGCTTCCTTTGCGCGAGAACAATCCCATCATTCGATGTAGATAAGATACGAAGCGCACGAAGCACTGTCATCAGGTGAATGAAATTGTCGTTTTGTGATTATTTGTTGATACTTGTTAGTTGTTCCTAATCCAAAGGTTGTATGGTAACCTTCTTCTTAAAGAATATTCCTAAGATACTGATTAGGGGTGAGCATGGTCCGGGTTGGTCCGGGCCACCCCTAACCCTAGGACCATCCCATACAGTGTCGGTCCTCAATTTTTAGGACCGAGGACCGACCCTATTGAGCCTGGGACCAAGGACCAGACCGACCCAATGGATTCGGTCCGGTTCTAAGGTCAATCCGAGACTAATCAATAATTTTTTTCGTCTTATTTTTTATACTCCCTAAAATAGTAAACCTATAAATTCAAATTACACATCCATCGACAATGCAGCATTCTGCAACTAAACTATAAATACCAATACATATTTAGCAAATTTAAGATTACACAATAATAGAAATTTCGTACCTGCTAACCACTCATCGAGATATAGGACAAGATGGAAAATTCTTGTAATCATCTATCTTTAATATTCATAACATCATATGCAAAAGCGTTTTCCTACATTTGATCATATAGAGTCCACTCAACCAAAAAATGAGCTTCACACCACTTAACTAGCAAATAACCGTAGTAACTACAGTACCGCTTTACTCTTCAAAAACTTCTACCATTTGACACAAGTTAAAAAGCAAAGTGTAGCTAAATTCATTAGTAAAATACAATTAAACCATAAAAAGTTCAAAATACTTAATATAAACCATGAATATATAATTTCACATCATGTTAATTCACTTGAACTTCTAAACACCTAAAAACAAAACAAATGACACATAATTAATACTCAACAAAAGTTTTAAATTGAAATTACTATTAGTGCTATTGATAAAACGTCTCAATATAATATAATATAACAGACATTTTATTTAGGTTTGAATGTATAAAATAATTATAAATAATATAATATAATATACGGGGTTGGTCCAGGGGTTGGACCGACCCAAAACTCTAGGACCAAGCGACCAACCCAAGCACAGTGTTGGTCCCGAAATTTCAGGACCAAGGACCGACCCAATTGTTGGAGAAATCCCGCGAATATTTTGAAGCGACAAAACGTTTCTTTCGGTCTAGTCTACGGACCTTTACAGTCTTTCGGTTTAGAGTCCGAAGACAGGTTGGATATCAAGACTCAAGACTCAAGACTCAAGACTCAAGACTTAAAGATATTCTCATTGTGCAGGTTTTCTAATCCAGTGTCGAAAGGCTATCCGTAACCTAGGTGTTTGGTTAAGGAGATAGTCCTATTCTCTCGGAGAAGATATCCTGGTCAAGGTTAAGCTAACGGATTCTTTCTATTCAAAGATCCGATGATTGACGAAGTAATCTTGGAAAGTCTATTCTTGGAAACCAAGATCCTGGTTGTATGGGCGAACAGATTGATGGGCTATCGTCAAGTTCCTTTAATAGCTCGAAAGATCTCCTTAATTGATTCCGTCCAACGGGTAGATTGGAGGAATTCCTTTGGTAAGTGCCAACGGGTATGATGGCATGAAGGAGTATAAAAGGAAGACATTCAAGCTATTTCAGTGCATGCTCGATAGACGAATTCCAGAGTCTGAAGTTCCTTGATATTCAGTCGATTCATTCTGAGCAAAATTGTACACACAAAAGAGTGTTTATACTTAGTGGTATCTTGAGCAAGCGTGGTAAATCATCTACATCACTGAATCAAGGAAGAACAACGCTGTAACACTTCTTTGTTCATAGTGGAATCCAGCCAATAGGCTGTCAGTGCGTGTCGCGACCCGACCTCGCCGCCCACTCGAAATGTATCCAAAGAGGGGAAAGGTCGGGTTTAGGGATACTTGATCTCAAGATCGTGAGCTCTCCCAAGCTCGTACCCCGCGTGACAGCGGATTTATTTATGCGGTCTAATTGTTTAACAACTTAAGAATATAGACAGGAGTCGCCACTAGCCTCAACTCTGGGGGTCAGTTAGAAACCCAATCGAGGGTCGGGAGTGTTCCCTCGATTCCTACGCAACCAGATATCTAGGTTCGGGGACTTGGGTTACGCTAATATTGCTATTAGCGCCCTTTCGGTACCTAAACAGTATGTTGTGTTTTTCCTAACATGTCCATGCATTTCTTTTTTATTTTTTCAGGATCATCAATTCTATACTAAATGATCATGCGTGGTGGACTATTTACATGCTATTCTATTTCTAAAAAATAGAAAGGAAAACAACTAATGAAATTGAAAATGCAAGGCATTAAGTAAGCAATCAAGGGAAAGCCGTAAATCTATCAGGCAGTCCTAAAAATATAAAAGAGAAACAATTAAAAAGAAAAGAAAGAAACCCGCAACTCGTCGGGTTTTATACAATACATGGAACCCGAGATATATGTCGGGAAAAAAGAATATTACATGGCAACAGTCGGAGTGGACATCGACCTCCACCATCTTCACTTCTTCTCCACTTTTTGGATCCTATTCTAAACCTAATCTAGGAAACTGGATGATTAGATGCATACAAATGAAAGAAACAACCATCACGTATCAAAACAATCGAAAGCAAGACATTTTTTATATTCACAAATTGTGACTAAAGTCACGAAATCCCTAAGTCAAGTTCTATGCGGCATCCCAAAGGCACTTGCGTTATCCTGCATCGCACCTAAATCATTTATCTAACAATCACATGCGAAGCATAATTGACATGCATTTAGACCATATGGTCTTGATTCTTAATCAATGCAAACCAATGAGTAAACCAACTAAGGATCACTTATTCAAACACATGCACCATTGAATTCGCTCAACACATGTATTCAAGGGGAACGAAGCAAGCAATATGTAACCCACAGGATATCTAAAACTGCTTGTAGACAATTGACAAAGGACGTTATTTCATGAAGGAAGCACCTCAAGATTCCTAACGCATGAATTTCTAAAAAATACTAGAATGTGAACTAGTCAGTCTATAATAGAACAAGGCAGCATGTAACATAGGTATTTTACAACATAGTGAATGCAATTGGACACATTTATTATCTCATCTTAAGTCTAACAACAACTAGCCACAGAAAAGACAGCATTGCAGTTCAAGACAAATTCCAGATTTCGAAGCTCAATTTGAAAAAAGGGAAGGCAGGGCAAATGATGACTAAATCGCACATATAATATGTCAATGGAAAGTTTGAGAAGCCTATTACAAATCTCTAGAAGACATTAAGTCCTAATAATATCATCTACCAGTTCATTCCAAGGACCGAAGCATATCAGTCAAAACAGGCATACGAATTTCCACATCAGAGTAGAACATAACAATTTTCCAGAATTACTTCCTGATTTTTAAAGAAGAGTTCATGTGGCTAATAATATCGGATCAGGGTGTATTATAGCTTGCTGGAAAACTAGCTGAACCATCTTCAACTCTCATGAAGGCATTAAACACAAAAAACTACAACAACCAACTCGTATCAGGTCATTTGTACAAAAGGACAGATCAGCGAAAGAAACAGAAAATCAGCAAGTAATGCAGGTCACTGAGGAGCCGAACAAAGGCATAATGAGTTTCCAAATGTCTACAATCACTGATGGAAACTTGAACAGCACTAATTCGATTTTAATCTAGAACATGCTGTTTTATTTACCTTTCTTTATCAAAACAGGACATAACAAAACATGTTCAGACGATGAACAAATAGGCATGAAGATCCATATGACTCTTCGACCATGGCAAAACTTATTTCATCAATGGTTCAGTTTCAGACATGAATCAATTATTTCTACCGATCAACAGTCAAAAGACATTCGAAAGCCAACTCTGATCTAACTTGAGCATTTCATCGAGCAAAAAGTAGGCATCTCGACCATGAGTCCAAAATGCAACCGCCAAGTAGGAAAGCGCAACCAAACTGTCACAACAACAATATTACAGGCTCACCATCATTTCAGGTGTGTTTTACTAAGACTGATTACCATTTTTTTTTATGCGAAGGACAACCTTGACCCAAAAATAGACATGAAACCAGGAAAAGGCTAAACTCACATTAACTTTTAACCTGCAGAAACAACAAGACAACAAAAAGGATAAGGAGACAGAAAAATAAAGGCTCACGATATTCAAAGTTCATTCCCAGCACGGTACAGCAGAACCTAGATCAAGAAGACCTTATCCAATGGAATAGCAACCAATTATGAAAAAAAAAAAAAGAAGCCATCATACAAAACAGAGAAAAGCCAACATAACCTAATATTAAACTGCAAAAACCCAAGCTACCCTTAACAGAACACCAGATGGTTCTCACCGTAGATCAAACAATGTTTAGTTATGGTGCATGGATCAATTCATTTTCATTTAAGGGGCTCTCGGTCAAGTTTCGGAGTAATCAGCATCAGATTCATCTTGCGCACGCATTGGTATGCATCTAATCCGAGAGTTCCAAAGACAAATCCCCAAATGCATAGCTACTAAATTTGAAACGAAAAGAAACAAAACAAAAGTAAATTTATACGACATATAAAATGAATTGATTAATCGGTGGAAAGCTCTATGTAAGAATCTGAATCAAAACATACATTCAGGAATTTTATCGAACAGATGCTAGACACTTCGGCCAAAGGATCTAGATGCGGAAATAAGAGAGAAGCCACGTCCAAACTTATCACAGAGACTCGAACATCGTTGAATTTCATGCAGGAGTAATCGAGCACTCGATCTCAATCTTCAGCAAAAACAGAACATACAAGCTAAAGACAATCATAGTGCTTACTGTGACTTTGAAGCCGGTGGTGCTGGGAAATAGCCTCGGTTGAATCTGAACCTTGAACCCCGAGGTCTTCGACCGGCCGTTCCAGCGGATCAAATCCGGTGTGCGAGAGAGAACCGAAATAAAATCGTTCACGAGTCAGAAACAGCGAACGAGAAATCGGAGACCCAACCCTAACGGATCAAAAGAGAGAGAAAGAGAGCTCACCGATCCGGTGAGCCCGATCCAAAGAGAAGATCGGTTAAGCGTCGTTGTCGTCGATGCCACTGTTTTTGCTGAGTCTACGCACGCTCGAATCGTCAGAATCTTCGTGCTCGGAGACCGAAAGGAATACGAAACCACGAAGACCGGGCAGCCGGAGAAAGCCGTCCCCTTGCCGGAGGAAGCCGGAGCGATTTCAGTTGCGCCGGCACTGGAAGCGAGCAATGGACGCGGAGCTTGAGCTGAGTCGGAAGCCCGTCGCCTGATCGTCCGCTCCTCCGATCCTCAACTGAGCGCCAAAAACCCTAGAAATCGGCTTCGCCCCCAGAGAATTTTCGAGAGGAATTCCCTTCGTCTCCAACCCCCAAAGAGAGAGCTCGAGAGAAAGAGCGAGAGAGAGCCTCCGTGACAGAGAGAGCGTCCCCCGAAGAGAGAGAGAGAACCCGTGGAGAGAGAGAGATCGTGAGTATTGTTCGAAGAGAGCCCCCCTTTTATATTTTTTTTATTATTTTTTTCTTTTCATTTTCCTTATTTCTTATATTTTTTTTTTCTTTTTGTTTTCTTTTCATTTTCACTTTCATTTCATTTTTTTTATGCTTTCCTTCATCCATTTTTTTTTTTATCTTTTGGGCTCTTTATTCTTTTTCTCTCTTCTCTTTTTTTCTTATTTCTAATTTTTTTGTCTTTTCATTTCAAACAATTTTTTAACTTTTGCGAATTGAATGCTTAAAACGTCGACAAAAATTTCGGGTGTCAACAGTGCGGAAGAGTGGACGTAGGCTTAAACTAAAGCCGAACTACTATAATCATTGTGTTCAATTCTCTTTTCCCTTCTCTCGTCTTTTGATTCTTTGTTAATATCCATCGATTGTCTAGTATTGTGTGATTTAAGTAAAAATCGTTTTATACCTATTCACCCCCTCTAGGTACTCGTTCTAACTATATCAATTGGTATCAGAGCCTGTGTACTCACTTTATTTGAAGTGTTTTACTTCAGAGTAAAAGATCCATGGCTAGTATGTTAACACCAGGGCTGGTGGAAGGGTAAAGCAATACCAGACCACCCTACTTTGATGGAAAGGATTACAACATCTGGAAGAACAAGATGAAAGCTTTTCTGCGATCAAAGGATCCTCTGGAATAGGACGTTGTAGAAAAAGGAATCATTTCTAAAGCTGCAGCTATCTCAGAAAGAGGAAAAGAAGCTGTGGAAGCTAGCGGAATGTCTCAGGAAGAAATAATCAAGAGACAAACTCTTGATGCAAAAGCAATATATTCTTTGTATTGTGCTTTGTCACCTCTGAATATAACAGAATATCTTCTTGTGATACAGCAAAAGAAGTCTGGGATAGGTTACATATCACCTACGAAGGAAGCGATCGAGTGAAAGAGACCGAATCAATATTCTTCTCGGTCAATATGAAGCCTTCAAAATGAGATCCTGGAGAATCAATAAGCGACATGTTTAGTCGTTTTACAGAAATTGTGAATGGTCTTCAAAATCAAGGTCAACCAATTTCTGATTCTATGAAGGTTAACAAGCTTCGCGTGGACTCTCCAAGGATTGGAATCACATAAAGACTTCAATAAGAGAGACACAAAGAATCATGCCACTATCTGTCGATGATGAGCTGGTTGGAACTCTTCGGTCTTATGAAGTGGAACGAATAAACGAAGACGAAGATCCAAAAGGTAAGAAAACCATTGCATTAAAATCAAATGATGATTCGATGTTGCAGATTACGAAGACGATATGAACGATGAGGAACTTGCCCTTATGATAAGAAGATTCAGAAAGTTGAATAGAAAAGGAAGAAGATTCAACTCTAAGAGACAAGGCTTTCAAAGACAAATGACCAAGGCTAGCTGATGATGATGAAGCAAATAAAGATGTAGTTTGCTTTGAATGTAAGAAAAAGGGACACATCGACCCTAACCTGTCCTCTTCTAAAGAAGAAGAAAGGAAAGGCTGAAAAGTCTCGAAAGGCTCTCAAAGCTGAAACACGGAGTGATACGAGTGTGAAGAAAGTAATGATGAATATGCCAACTTGTGTCTAATGGCGCAATCGGACTCGAGACTCAAACTCGAATCGGACTCGGACAAGCGAATTTGAAGTAAGTAATTTCAAAATTCCTGTCAAGGTTTCTAAGTATATTGATGAGTTGTGTTTAAGTCTTAAGACTTCTCTTAAAAGGATTTCGAACTTAAAAGGGAAAACTCTGTTTTAAAACAGCAGGAAAATATTTTGAAAGAAAAATTAAATGTTTAGATATGAATGTTTCTACTCTTAAAGAAAATGAAGAAAATCTTTTGAAAGAAAATTCTCGTTTAAAAATTGACTCATCGAATATTTCAAAGAAATTTTCAATAGGTCGAGAAACTTGAAAAAATTCTTTCAAGTACAAAGACCTTATTTCAATAAGTCTCTGGATTAGGTATGTGAAGAAACTATTCCCTTAATTGATTTTCCTAAAGTAAAAGAAAGAATTAAGCAAAGACCTTCAAAAGAAGCTTATAAAAATCATTTCAAAAAGGTTTTTGTAAAGCCTGTAGGTCGAGGTGCTCTCAGTGTTCTAAGTGCAAAAGTCCAGGATCATTTTGAAAAAGAATGTCCTATGGTTTGGAAACCTGTTAAGAAAACTTGGGCTAATCTTGTTTATCTTACTAACACAAAAGGACCCAAGAAAATGTGGGTACCAAAGAAAGCTTGAGATATTTCTTTTAATACAGGTATCTATCAAGAGAAAGGTAAAGTGGTATCTAGACAGTGGATGTTCAAGACATATGACAGGAGATTCAAAATGCTTTATAAAGCTTGTTCAAGTAAATGGTGGAAAAGTCTCATTTGGAGGAAATAGCAAAGGAAGAATTGTGGGTTTTGGAACTGTGAAAATTGGGAATCTCACAATAAGCAATGTTTCTCTAGTGGAAGGACTCAATTATAATCTTCTCAAAGATCAGTCAACTATGTGATACCGGCTTTAAGATCTTCTTTCAAGAAGGAATATATTCCGGAACAGTAGAGACTCTACTCAGTCTTTCCGGGTAGAAGGCATGGAAATATCTATCTCCCCGGACGTGAAACGGAAGAATCGCAATGCTTGATTTCAATACAAGACGAAGCAAGTCTCGTGGCACGAAAGCTTGGGCATATTAATATGAAGCAATTAGCCAAAATCTCATCAAAGCATCTTGTTCGTGGTCTACCCAAATTGCCTTATCAAAAGACTGAGTTTTGTGTACTCCATGTATTCTGGGAAAGCATGTAAGAAATTCATATAAGTCTATAAATCATGTCTCAACTAATCATGTACTGCAGTTACTTTATATGGATCTCTTCGGACCAACCAGAACCCAGAGTATTGGAGGTAAGAAATATTGCTTAGTAATCGTAGATGATTACTCTCGCTTTACTTGGGTATTTTTTTCTAGCAAGTAAATCCAAAACCTTTTCATATTTTGAAAAATTTGCTAAAAAGATTCAAAATGAAAAGGGATGTGTTATTTCAAGCATAAAAACAGATCATGGTGGTGAATTTGAAAATCAAGATTTTATAAAATTACGTGATGAATCGGCTTTAAGCATATGTTCTCTTCTCCATATACTCCTCAGCAAAATGGAGTTGTGGAAAGAAAGAATAGATCTCTTCAAGAAATGGCAAGAACTCTTTTAATTGAAAGCAAAATTTCTTCTCGATTTTAGGTGAAGTTGTTTCAACAGCTTGCTATATTATTAATAGAGTCTTTTTAAGACCTATTTTAAATAAAACCCCTATGAATTATTCAAAGGTAAGAAGCCCATTGTTTCATACTTTCATGTATTCGGTTGCAAATGCTTTATATTGAAAAATGCAAAAGATAATGTTGGTAAGTTTGAAGAAAGATCATATGAAGGCATCTTTCTTGGATATTCTTCATCAAGCAAAGCCTACAGAGTCTATAACAAGAAGAGTCGACCGTGGAGGAATCAATGAATGTCAAATTTCAAGACTCGTTCAAGATGAATCCAATCAGACTCATCATGAAGAGTTTGATCTTGCTCCAACCTCTCCAAAGTCTTCAACTCAAGAGGCGTCACAATTTCAGGAAGACCAGCATCAAACCATTTTTGAAGACTCAGGCAAAGAAAGGGATCATTAGTCAGATAAATCAACCAGTAACTGGAAGATTAAGTCCAGTCATCCCAAAGATCTAATTATTGGCGAACTTAATGAAGGAATTCGCACCAGATCCAAAAGGCGTGGAGAGTCTAGTGCCGTAGCTCTCATTTCTAAAATTGAACCAAAAAGCATAGAAGAAGCTTTGTCGACGAAAGCTGGATTGAAGCTATGCAAGATGAGCTCGAACAGTTTATCATTAATGATGTCCGGGAATTGACACCTAAACCAAAAGGTAAAAGCGTTATTGGAGCCAAATGGGTTTTCGAAACAAGATGAATGAGAAAGGTAAAGTCGTACGAAACAAGGCCGACTCATAGCCAAAGGATATACGCAAGAAGAAGGGATAGACTATGATGAGACTTACGCACCGGTAGCAAGGTTAGAAGCTATTCGATTGTTGCTTGCTTTTGCTTGTTATAAAGATTTCGGGTTATTCCAAATGGATGTCAAAAGTGCCTTCTGAATGGATTTATCCATGAGGAAGTCTATGTGGAACAACCTCCCGGGTTTGAAGACCCAAAGAAGCCGACTCGGTCTTCGACCTGAAAAGGCTTTGTATGGTTTAAAGCAAGCACCTTGAGCGTGGTACGACGGACTCGGTAAGTTTTTAATACAAAATGGATTTGTTAAAGGTAAAGTTGATACTACTTTATTTATCAAAAAGGAAAACAAAAGCTTTTTAATTGTTCAAATATATGTAGATGATATTATTTTTGGATCATCTACCGAAAGTCTATGTAAGAAATTCTCTAAGTCTATGCGGGATGAGTTTGAAATGAGTATGATGGGAGAGTTAACATTCTTTCTTGGACTTCAAATTAAACAATTGAAGGAAGGAACTTTCATTTATCAAGAAAAATATGCTAATGATCTTGTCAAAAGATTTGGGCTTGAAAAGTGCAAAAAGACCGACATACCAATGTCTTGTTCCTTGAAGATAGACAAAGATGAAGAAGGGAAGAAAGTTGATCAAAAATTATACGGGAGTATCATCGGTTCACTTCTTTATCTTACCGCTTCTAGACGACATTTTGTTAAGCGTTTGCATCTGTGCTAGATTTCAATCAGATCCTAGAGAATCTCATCTCAGTGCTGCAAAACATATTATTAAATACGTTGGTTCATCTTCAAGCATTGGTCTATGGTATCCAAAGAAGGGAGACTTTAATCTTCTGGGATATTCAGATGCGAGATCTAGCAGGTTGCGAGTTGATAGAAAGAGTACTTAGTGTACGTGCCGTTGCTTGGAAACGGGATGTATCTTGGTTTTCAAGGAAGCGAGCACTGTGGCTCTTTCAACAACAGAAGCAGAGTATGTAGCCCTTGGCAGCTGCTGTTCACAAATTCTGTGGATTAAACAACAACTACAAGACTTCGGAATTGAAGACTCTTGCACAGAAATCAAATGCGATAGCACCAGTGCAATAAATCTCACTAAAAATCCAATTCTTCACTCAAGAGCAAAGCATATAGAGATTCGACATCACTTCATCAGAGATCATGTTCAAAATGGAGAAATCTCAATTCAATTTGTTGATTCAAAGAGTCAATTGGCGGATATATTCACAAAGCCTTTGGAGAAAAATCAATTCGATTTTATTCGCTCCAATCTCAACATTTTGAAGCTTGAGGAAGTTAAAGTCTAGCGACTCTCAGACTTTCAGACTCAGACTCAGACTCAGACTCAAACTCATGGGTATTAACTGTAAGTTGTTATTTTATTCTGTCTCAAAAAGGTATGATTACTTAACAAATTTATAATTACCAAAAAAAAGGGAATCGTGTCTTTTCAAAAATATAACTTCTATTAAAAATGGCAGTTATCGATTTTAAAAGTACGACGGTTCACTTTCCTTCGTACCGATTAGTTTTTCCTTTTTGAAACAGAGCTAAATATAAACAGTTTTTCTTCTCTCTATCGTCTAAACCCTCGAAAAGCATTTTTCTCTCAATCTCGTTTCCATTTCGTGTTCAAACTCGAGAAAGTTGTCAACTTTTCTTGGGAAATCGATTAAAGAAATCTCTCAGTGTCAAAGAAGGATATCTTCTTCAAGAAAGTCCTCAAGGATTGCAAGCAGGGGACCACAAAGAGCAAGAGAGGGTCCTACCCATGTTGATCTCACCGAAGAAGATGACTTATCCAGTCAGCAACAGAGCCCGATTCGCTCTCCAGCACGTGATTCTTCTCCATCTACCCCACAAAGTGCAGGTCATCATCAAGAGGATGAGATAATCGAGGATGCGGCTTTGTAAGAATACAAAAACCCTCTTTTATCTATAAACTCTATCGTGCTTTGAAAAGCATAGGAACTCCATTGAACCACGTGAATGAGTTTTTCAAAAGTAAGAACTATGGGAATGAGTATCTTTTTCTGCGACAAATGGAGGAGTTGGGAATTGCTCCTAGAGGAAGAGCAGAGGAAACACTTGCTAGTATTCCCAGTGATCCTCGTGTGGCTGGACAGACTCCTACTGATGGAAATGACGATGATAAAATGTTCTATGATTTTCAACCGAGATTGGGTGTTGCTGCAAAGGTGAAAGGAAAGAGGATGGATTTGTTTAAATCCAAAGAATAGGAGAATTTGCTTTTCAGCTACTGAAAGAGAGGGGTGATAAACCCTAGAAGCGTTGATTTTGATTTTGGATGCTATTCATGTGAATTTAAGGGAGAAGTTCGATCTACTGCAACTTGAGCAATTTTGCTCTGACACTACTGAAGGATATGCTCAACTGACTGCATATTTCTATTCGAATCTTAGCTTTTTGGATGCGAATAGAATGTCCTTTAGTGTCCGAGATCAAGACTTCATAGTAGATGTGGACATGTTAGCTGATATCATTGGAGTAGAGAGAGGATCATATCAACCGATTAAAGTTTCCGGTGCTCGTCTTATGCTGGATCTTGTGAAAGGCAACGATACGAAGGGAAAATTGTCTACACGAGAATGCGTGCTATCAACATTTTGCTGCACAAAATTGTCATCAACTGTCTTAGGCCGAAATCAACATCAAAGACAGATGTGTCAAATTCGGAGGCAAAATTGATGTATGCAATCATCAAAGGGAAGAAATTCTCTCTTCCTAACATCATTCTCTTTCACATGTATAGAGCAATGGTGAAGGACAAGGGACAACTGCCTTATGCAAGTCTTGTGACCAAGATCTTCAGACACTTGAATATTGAGCCCCCACAATCTCGTGTGTTCGACCATGTGATAAAATAGTGGTGGGTGCGAATGGTGACTAAAATGCGTCTCGAAAGAACTTGAAAAGGAAATGGAGCGAGTTCAAAATGAAATCTCCAGTACCTTCGGCATCCAAAAGGAAAGGAAAGGAGCAAATCAATCCACCATCCAAAAAGCAAAAGAGGAGACTCTTGGTGGATGAAGAAGAAGAAGAAGAAGAAGAAGAAGAAGATTGCACTATTTCGCATTGATAAGGAGAAGACGTTCGATATCGAATCAACGGAACGTCGGGAGAAGGAGAAAGAAGCGAGAGGAAAATCAGAGAGAAGAAGAGAGACAAGAAAAGGCCGAGAAGAGGAGAAAGAAAGAGCGAGCAAGAAGAGAAAGAGAGAGAAGCGACGAGAGAAAGAAGAAGAGAGAAAGAAGCGCGAAGAAGAGGAGGCAGCCAAAGAAAAGTCTGCAGATAAAGATGAAGATTTTCAAGATCGCAGAGATTGACCCTCATTCTTTCCCATCCGAGGCTTTCGAAACAGGGGGAGAAGATTTAGAATCAGGGGGAGGAGTTGAGCATAGAAAGTCTACATCTGTTCCTCGTGAAGATGTTCAAAAGCTTGGAGAAGGTCATGATACATCAACATCGAAAGCTGCGCGATTTCACGAAGATCCTTCGTCTGCGTTTACTCCATCGACAGAGCAAATGTCGGTACACGGACGGATAATTCGGCAGATTTTCGTCGCATACTTGATATCCTTACGGAAATGCGTGGTCAAATCTATGCTTTGACTGCGAAATTCAAGTCCCGAAGAATCTTTGGAAAGGCATCTTGTTTCCCTTCAAGATCATATCAAAGATCTCTATCTTCAAATTCAAGCCAATGCCAAAGGAGAAGAGGTAGCTCATCTAAGGGAAGACTTGAAGAGACTGGAAGGATTAGTTCAATCAATGGGAGATTTCCAGATCGTTCGCATTCCCAAGCAAAATTGACTACTTTCTCGCCTTTTTCATGATGACAAAAAGGGGGAGAAATTGCCAGCTTTGAACTCTGAACTTTGAAACTTTTGAACTCGAACTTTATATTCTATTTCTTTTATGTGCTTATTGTAAGCTTGAACTTGAGACTTGGTCTCGATTTAAGTGTGGATTTTGATATCGAATGCTTGCGTTACATCAAGTATTGTTATATGGTTTTACTTATGAAGGACTAACCAATCTTCTTGTGGATGCGAGTACGGTTGCTCTTTATTAGTTCTTATGAGATAACCATATTACTTGAGTAATATTTTGCAGGTCAAAGCTGTTCAAATCTACAAAGAAAGTTTTGTCACCATCAAAAGGGGAGATTGTTGGAGAAATCCCGCAGAATATTTTGAAGGCGACAAAACGTTTCTTTCGGTCTAGTACGAACCTTTACAGTCTTTCGGTTTAGAGTCGAAGACAGTTGGATATCAAGACTCAAGACTCAAGACTCAAGACTTAAAGATATTCTCATTGAGGTTTTCTAATCCGGTGTCGAAAGGCTATCCGAACCTAGGTGTTTGGTTAAGGAGATAGTCCTATTCTCCGGAGAAGATATCCTGGTCGGGTTAAGCTAACGGATTCTTTCTATTCAAAGATCCGATGATTGACGAAGTAATCTTGGAAAGTTCTATTC
Organism: Eucalyptus decipiens; assembly: GCA_014182575.1. Lineage (NCBI taxonomy): Eukaryota > Viridiplantae > Streptophyta > Magnoliopsida > Myrtales > Myrtaceae > Eucalyptus > Eucalyptus decipiens. Next base: position 52,971,952 of record CM024615.1, read on the forward strand.
TTGGAAACCAAGATCCTGGTTGTATGGGCGAATAGGATTGATGGGCTATCGTCAAGTTCCTTTAATAGCTCGAAAGATCTCCTTAATTGATTCCGTCCAACGGGTAGATTGGAGGAATTCCTTTGGTAAGTGCCAACGGGTATGATGGCATGAAGGAGTATAAAAGGAAGACATTCAAGCTATTTCGGTGCATGCTCGATAGACGAATTCCAGTCCGAAGTTCCTTGATATTCGATCGATTCATTCGAGCAAAATTGTACACACAAAAGAGTGTTTATACTTAGTGGTATCTTGAGCAAGCGTGGTAGATCATCTACATCATGAATCAAGGAAGAACAACGCTGTAACACTTCTTTGTTCATAGTGGAATCCAGCCAATAGGCTGTCAGTGCGGAAGAGTGGACGTAGGCTTAAACTAAAGCCGAACCACTATAATCATTGTGTTCAATTCTCTTTTCCCTTCTCTCAGTCTTTTGATTGCTGTTAATATCCATCGATTGTCTAGTATTGTGTGATTTAAGTAAAAATCGTTTTATACCTATTCACCCCCTCTAGGTACTCGTTTTAGCTATATCACCAATCCCCTTGGGAACCAGATCAGGACCGGCAGGGTTGGGCCAGTCCAGGGTTGCTCTAAGGTCGACCCTAGACCGCTGCTCACCCCTAATACCGATAGGCTTATCTTGACTTTGTAAAAGCTATTAATCAATTTTCTTTGAGACTTACTAGCTGATTTATTTTTTATTTTTTAAAATAAAATTTATATAATTTGCAAGACTTTTAAGTAATTGTTGAATAAATACTATGACAAATGCAACAAAAAACTTCAAATTATACCAGCTTATGACACAAATACTCTAATAATTATTTTGTGTCACAAAAAAAATGTAATTGTGATATAACTACTTTAAACTTTTTCTTTTTGTGTCACGAAAATATTTAAATTTATAAATGTGTGATATATATATATAATTTATTTCAACTCCATCCTAACATAAGTTCGAGGTTTTTTTATAGGGCATTTGTGTCACAATGAATAAGTTGAGGATTTTTAATGATACAAAAAAAGTTTGGGGCATTTTTTTTATTTTTCACAATAGGCATAATTTGAAGTTTCTTGTGATATTAACCTACGAGACTAAATGGAATTAGATATATTATTTTTTAAGGATTTTGAATGTATCCCTAGACATTTGATAAGACATAATTAATTATGTTTTGAAACTTGGCATTTCTATTTATTACATCATATAAAGAGAATCTATTTTCACTCTTCAATGTTTTTAAACAGGTTTTGAACATTGATTTCTCCAATTTGGATACTTGTGGAGTGTCTTTAAGGCACTAAAAAATATTTTTACTGAAAAAAGTGTCAAAAGTACTTTTAGGCTGTACATGATAAAATTTATATTTCTTGATTTCTCTATTTTTCTGTTTCCCGGAACAGGTTTGGAACAGAAATCCGTTTGGTAACGCAATTTGATTTCTCTATTTCTAAAATATATTTCTATTCCAGAAATTAATTTGGAGGAAAAATCAGAAGCTAAAAATTGTAACTTCTCTGTTTCTGAAATAGAAACAGAAATTATTTCCTTTTTTCCATCCTATAGAAATAGAATTTTTGTTCTCAAATTGGCAAAAAAGGTTATCATACTACCATCCTTTGATGTTGTCCCACAAGAGATTCTTATGGATTCTAAGCATAAATGTTACTTCAAGGTAGAATTCTCATATATTCCTTTACACCATCAATTTTATTTTGTTGATAATATTGTATAATACTAGTCTTTGATAAAATGACAGGGCCGTATAGGCGCTATTGATGGCACCCACATTCATGCTTTTGTACCTATGTTGAAGCAAATCCAATTTAGAGGTAGGAAATGGACCACCACTCAGAATGTGATGTGCGTTTGTTCATTTGATATGAAATTTACTTTTGTATATGCTGGTTGGAAAGGCTCTGCCAACGATTGTCGAGTGCTTGATACAGCACTAGAGACTCCTCACTTGGAATTTCCTCAGCCGCCGCCAGGTATTTGTTTGTCCTTTAAAGAGTAATTTCCTTTATGATCATATTTATAGTTACAAATTATGACGAATGTATGAATACATTGTTGTAGGCAAATACTATGTCATGGATTCTGGTTATGCAGCAACTCCAGGATTTTTAACTCCTTTTAGAGTTGACCAGTATCATTTAAATGAGTATAGGGGTAGAGCGAGACGGCCAACAACTGCAAGAGAATTGTTCAACTATAGGCATTCTTCTTTAAAGAATGTCATTGAAAGATCATTTGGGGCATTGAAGAATTGCTTTTTCATTTTGAAACACATGCCCTCATTTGCAATTCGAAAGCAAGCACATATCGTAATTGCATATTGTGTCATCCATAATTACATCCGTGATTAAAACGATGGATAAGAACTTTTTCCTATATAGAGATCCGATGTACTTGGCTAAACCTATGCAAGATGAGCTTGCAAACGTTTAATTGACCGAGGAGGGAAACCAAATAAATATGCTTAGGAAAACCATTGCCAAGATGGCAAGGGATAATAATACGCCGGAAATTCCATGAAATTGTATTTTCAACTTTTGTAATGTATTAGTATTATTTCGACTATAATTTTGTATTTGAGGATTTCCTATGTTGTTATCTATCTAATTTTTATTCCTAGAAATAAAAATTTTATTTTATTATCAATCGAATTTCTGTTCCAAAAATAGAAATTTTGAGTTGTTATTAAACGGGTTTATTTGCTCAAAAACTTGTTCTGGGAATAGAAATTGAGAAATCAATTTCTGGCCATAAATCAATTTCTATTTCAGAAATTTTTATCATGCGCAGCCCTAAAAACCAAATGGTTAGGTAGCCCTTTCAAAACAATTATTAAGTATACTTAATATAAAAATATCTTTATCTTTCATACGTGGGTTACACGCGACACAAGAGTAATAATCTATTGGCAGTTACGATATTTTCTTAAAATTTTTGTTAGAAGGAGTGTTCATGCACAAAATCCAAAGTAGAAAAGTCAGGATCTTTTTTAAGAGCCGAAGACTCTCTCTCCATTCGGTCGAAGTCGGTCATGAATGCGTTTCGAGGGGTCGAGGCTTTTGCCTAAAACACGAAGGCAAAAGAAGTGATGGTGATGACAAGAGAAGAAAGAGTCGGTGCAGAATTTAGAGCGCGGCTGTAGAAATTAATGCAATATCAAGCAAAGTTATGAAGCTGTAGGTCTAGTCTAGTCTAGTCTAATATAATCTAATCTAACCTGACCTAGTGAAAATCGATATAGAAATTAGCTAACAGTCTTTTGAATCCCAGGCACGGCCAATCATGGGTTGACAAACTTGACATTGGATTGAAGTCATGGAGGGATTCACATCAAACTCTATCTTTCCTCCTATCCCTTTCTTTGGAAATGTATGAAATACGCCGAGCGGGCGAGGGCAGAATTAAAAGAAAGAGAAAGAAACTGGCGTGGAATTAAGATCATCTTATATGCTCTCTAGATCGGAGGAAAAGGTGAGAATAAAGAAAAATGATGATTTTCCCTAGAATTTGGTGCAAAAAAGCCACAAACAATTTCAAATATTTTTTGTGTCATTAAAATCCATAAATCTATCTATTGTGATACTTATAAAAAAATCCTGAATTTATATCCGTTTCACAAATATACTCTTGATGTAATTGAAATAAGGAGTATATGTATATTACACATATGTAAACAAAAAAAAAAAATTGTTGAAAAGTTATTTGTGTAACTGTATCATAGTAGGGAAATTTATAATTTTTGTCACATAAAAAAGTTAAGGATATTTTTGTATAATGAGTATTATATCTTTTTCGCCGATTGATTAAACAAAGGCGAGAGAGACAATTATTGTGAAATTATTGTAGTCACAATCCTCTGTCCAAATTACTAATCTAGAATCACTCCATCAAAACCCTAACCCTCCTTTTGAGTCTGTCCAATCACCATTATGTAGGTGAAGGTTAAATTAATCATGAAACAAATGGATAGTTTGATATCCCTCGTTTCCTTCACTTCCTCTTTCTTGTTTTTTTCTTTCTTTTTTTGGGGTTGAACAGTTCCTCTTTCTATTTATGTAGTGAATTCTGATAATTAAACCTTATGGGGACCTATATAATGCAAATATATTGAATATTATGATGACTTTTTTGTCAAGAAAACAACATTGTTGGATAATTGATAATACAAAATCATTGTTATGATGTTAATCCAATAATACGTGTGTCGATACATGGCACCATCTGAATTCAGTTATAGGGAGAGAGATTGAGGATTATGAGACAATTGGTTTCTACAATAAACCATTAAATCATAGGATGTCTAATTATACAAAATCGATGAAGTTTCTTGCTGCAAATTTAATTTCAGAATCAATAAGCAAATCAATTTGTTGCAGGCAAAATTGTCTCGCCGTCGAGAGAGTTGGCAAAGTCTTGCACATTTCTCAACAATAAAATGAAGATTTGATGATTATGCACACAAAAATTGCTAGAACAAGACCAAAACACCAAAAAGGTTGCTGTTGCAGGAGATGCTACTCTTGGTGATTGTATCCTCTTCCCTGCTTTGAGCTGATCCAATGTCAATTAAGCTATCATTCTACTGTGGGTCTAGTTCTCATCTCTATAACAAGTCCTCTAAATCTATAGTTGCTTGATCGGTTGCATAAATTATCATCTTTTTAATCTGTTTCACAAAGAGATCAGAGAAGGGTGAGAAACAGCTGAATCACCAAAAAGCAAAAGATGCCACGGCCAAACATATAAGGTAATATTGTGTGTTGCCTCAAGTTTGTCCTCTTTGGCTTTATGATTCCTTGGAAGTTGTCTGAACTCCCCAGTCAAATGGAGGCACCGGTGAATATTCTTGGGAGAGACAAAGTCGATGGCAACTTTTGTGCATGACTACATGAAGAATGATGATAGGGCCAACAATTTAGAGGACTTACAATTCAAGGTGACGGCACAGGTAAAAGAGGAAAAGAAATAATTTATTTACCTTTAGATTTCTGACTTGGTGGGGACATCCGGCGGGAATAAAAACTGCTTCGCCTAAGTGTTGTTCAGATGTCCATGGTTCAATTCCTACATATTTTCAAAAGTTATGTTCGACCATTGTATTAGAGGAAAAATTCATCGGTATCAGCATATGCTAACCAAATTCCTCCTTCAACTCCCTATTGTGCTCCAAAGTAAGATAAAACGATTGGTCATGGATCGGATGAATGACTTGAGCGTCGAGGGAGTATCAGGAACGTAGCTTACATATATGTGCCAACAACAAGAGTAACATGATTGTGCTGAGAAAAGATTCACCTCTTTAACTGGAGCATAGTATGTATGCCTGAATTCGTTATGGTGCTTGCGAAGATATGCCTCCAAATCAGGGACGTCCTCTCTCCAGAAAATGTCACACATCGCACCGCCTCTTTGATTGATTTCTTGGTCGGAACAGAGATCATGTCTGCATTGGTCTTCTTCTTTTCCCCAGCATCCCTCACGGCCATTGAGGCCTTCAAGACCCGATCTTGGCATCCTCTTGCATCTAGGTTAAGCTCTTCACGTGCTTGACATTGAAGTTCCTTCACATCCGGTGCTTTGTGCTTCTCTTTCAACGTTTTCACTGCAGATTGCTGCTCTTCACGTAAGGACACCTCTGCTGTGTGGATAAGGATATTCACCTACCAGGCGGGTAAAAAGGATGGGAAGTCAACACAACGCATGCAAGAGGTGTGTCTGATCATGACAGATAGTTATTTGCATGCCATCACCTCATTCCTAATAAATGCAATGCATCTTCACAACTAAGCTGTGCCATCTACTGCCTAACCAATGTAGTGCGTTCTAATTTTGGTGGATGCCGCTTGGAAATCTCCGTCATATCTGGAAAGAAGCTATTACTGTACTGGACAATAGCAACAACTTTCACCTCTAGATCATGCTTATGGCGACACATTTTCTCTACTGTTTTGTCGAACACTTTCATTCATGCTTTTCTTATAATGTTCCATGCTTGGTAATAAAGTCATGATGATAATGAAACATTCAGTGATTTACAAAGAGAAAATCGGAGATAGGAACTGGTGGCCGAGGAACATCTTCTCCGGAAAGGATGCTCGCCCGAAGAGGATCCCGTTCGCATAACAGAAGCAGAGACGCCCGTTGGTTTTCAGAGTGAGCGACAGAGAGTGCGTGAGGGGCTCAGCTGGTTTTTGGAGAGAGCAGTAGCAAAGTTGGGCTAGAGAGCGAGAACTAGAGAGAAGAAGTTCACCTGGTGTTTGGGCGAAGGCAAATCTGATTGCCGAGAGAGGCACAGAGAGAGAGAGAAGAGAGACAGACAGAGAAGCGGGGAGAAATGGTGCAGCGTCTCACGTACGGGAAGCGGCACAGCTACGCCACCAAAGTCCAACCAGCACAGGGTTGTGTACTGGACCACGAAGAAGAAGAAAGCCAGAGGCTCCAAATGTCCCGTCATTACTTGGCAACAGGATTCAAAGGATTCCTCATCTGAGATCTGCTGAACACAATAGATCTCGATTATCAAGAAACCGTCGTACTGTGAACCGTCGTCCACGACCCCGTATGCTCCGCCCGGTCACATTTTGGATCTATCGATGTTGCTGGCTCCCATCGTATCGCCAACCACCTCAGCGAATCTCAATCTTCTCGGTATTCCTGCACCTTTCCCGGAGCCTTCATTGCTGAGACAAGTTGGTTCACGAAATTTGCCACATCTGACCATTTCCTTGCAGGAACAACGACACAAGCCCAGCAACTCTTAATTCTTTTGCCCGATCAGCAAGGTCGGCGCTTTTCCTCGTATTGACATGCAGTCCGGCGTTCGTTGACTGCACCATTTCACGATTGACAAGCAACCATCCAGCCAGCCATCCTTCCGATCCAGGTAAATCTCCTCGCTCAAGCCCTTTTCTGTTCTGTCCTAGCAACATGATATTACCGAATTGAATCATTTGATTTTTGAATGGATCAAGCGAAGTCGAGTTATGCTCATGACATATCCGTGATAGTTTGGATTTTAATATGCCATGTTTGGACTAACGAATGCTGTAAATCTAAGTCTGAAGCTCGTGTCCTTCAATGCGTGCCATTTGTTCGACGTATTGTCCGAATGAAATATGTCATACACAGGAGCACCGAACTCTAATGAAAAGTTTCAAGTGAACCCCGATGATCTAAGACTGAGTTGACGCGAAATATGTTTTTTTTTTTTTTTTTGGTGATCCGGGAACCCCCGTACAGCCGGCAACCGGCGGGGCAAACCCGGGGTGACGCTAGCGGAGGACCCACCACCCCGACGTCACGCTTAAGATCCCGTGCGGCCAGCGGGATTCGAACTCCTCCCCTCTACGCAAAGGGTCATGGGAGCCTTATCCAACTGGGTCACCGCAAGCAGTGGTGACGCGAAATATGTTTATCCATGCCTTTATACATAAAGTTAGATCGCACATCAATCGCTCAATAAAATGCTTGAGAGAAGGCCGAAACTCATCCATTGTTGAATCTTAAGATCGATTTGCTTTTGCTTCTGTATAGGTTGAATCTGGCCTTATATTAGTGTTTTCTCCGTGGTTTTCACGCATTTGACAAAAAATCCATGCTCGAGTTCAACGCATATATATATCCTCATGCCCGAAAGCTCTTCGTCAGAGACGTCCCCTCTCGCCGGCGAAGTTCATGATTCAAAACCACCCTGTCAGTTTATCTCTTCACTTTGTTGTGTACTGTTGATTGATTGCTTGTTAGAAAGGCTAGGATGGAAGGGATTAGCTTCGGATGGGTATTTTTGTTCATGGTTGTGGTCGCCAGAATGAGTGGTCGGAGTTGGGGGTGGGTTGCCGGTCGGAATGGATGAACGGCGAAGAGAGTTGGTTTGGCGGCGATGGAGGCGCTGGCAGTCGCGGCCAGAGCAATGGCGGAATGGCGGGGCGTCGAGGCGGGTGATCTTGGTTCGGTAAGTGCAGGGGGAAAGGAAAGGATTCGGGGAAGGAGGAGGAGCGTTTCTGGACGTTGAAGGAGGAGTGCAGGAAAAGAAGACAAAACAGGGAAAAGGACGAAACAAGCAAAAAGACAAAAGAGAAAAAAAAAAAAAGAGAAAGAAATATAGAAAATTCATTAGAATATAAAAAGAGAAAAATTTAGCTTTTTTTAATTCAGTTGAATCCGGGTCGACAAGTTGGGTCAACAGGTCGGATTGGGCATATCCGCTCCGTTCCCAATAATAATAATAATAATAAAACTCAAAAAAAAAAATATTTTTAAAAAATTAATTAAAAATTTGAAAATTGCAATTTATAAAATTCGAACATAAAAAAATCGAATTTCAAAAAATCATTAAAAAATGTGAAAATCCAGAAAATAATAAAAAAATTTGAAAAATTCTAAAATTCAGAAACATTTAGAAAGATTAGAAACCCTTAGAATTTGAATCCCAAAAACAAAACAAGCTTTTAGGGCGTTACGATAAGTTTCTTTATTTCGATCATCCTTTGATTTTTAGGGACGATATTAGGATACTTGTGTGCTTTTCTTTATGATTTTAATTGATTATGTATTTCAATATTTTGGGTGTTACTTTCTTGCTTTAAAATGGTTAAGACGAAACTTGGATTTCTTTCGAATAGGCTACTACAGCATTAGTTAGCACATGATCAAGTCAGGTACCAAAAGGGCGTTAGTCTTAGGGCTAAAGTAATAAAGTCCTCGAATTTAGAACCTTTGACTACATAAATATTAATATATTATCTTGTATCTTTTAGGTTTCTAATTGACCCCCAAAAAACTAGAGGCAACAAGACTAGTGGTGACTCCTTAGTCAAAATTTGCATAGGCTTAAATGATTTAAAATTTTAAATGCCCAATGTCGCCCGAGATGTGGGCTTGGGAGAGCCCGAGTCAATGGAAGGCCGTCACCGAAGTTGACAAATGCCCCTTAAACCTAATTCTCATTCCATACTCGGAAAGGGTTAGGTCATGACAAGATCATTTCCCTAAAATTCTTGCTTGGCCCATTTAATTTATATAATACCTACCCCCAATAAATATTTTCTATTACTATTTTATTTAATAAGGAAAATAATAATAATTAAAAGGAGTATATATAAACTATATATTGAAACAAAAAAATAATTATAAATATATAGAAATAAAAAATGGTATGAACTTTTGCTTTTACATCAATGAAATACCAATATGTCTACATTTGCTATTCAATTATCCGACCTAACAAATTCGTTTATGTAGATTGTATATATGCTGAATAGTGATAAATAAAAGGAAGAGTAAAATTGACGCAGTTCATCATGAATTAGTTGATATGGGCGAGTACAAATAGGGTATATGTAATGGAATGGCGGGAATCCAAATCTTGGATGTTTTTGTTTTGAAAATTAAAAAAATAATAATTCTAAAATAGATTTAATCCAATATACAAATAATTGGTTTACAATATGGAAGAAATCCATGTAAATGTGATATTAGATATTGCTACTAATATATGAATTAAAAATATATTTGATCTTATCTACTCTACATTTTTATGAATTACGAATTTAGATAGGGATTTCAATAGAAGTCTTTCCCTTTCGTGTGACTGTGAATTGAATGACAAAAAATACGAAATCAATAGAAAGAACGAATAATTCAACTAATGGTTCGGACAAAGAAACAGAAGAGTAAAAGTCAAATGGAATGACAAAAGACGGCCTGAGGCAGAAGGAAAAATACAATGTGCTTTTATGCTTGGTTTGGCTTTTACAGAGGCATCAACAATTTATGGATTGATTATAGCATTAGTGTTTTTATTAGCAAATCCATTTATGTAATATAATAAAAATAAAAAAAAAAAGATGCAATTTTTTTTTTTTTTTTAATGTCCGAACTGGCTTTTTTTCTTTTTGAATTACATTAATATTTTACTTTTACAATTATTTATTCGTTGAGATCAGTATTATTATTATTAGGAATTTGGAATATTTTTTTATTCTATCTAGAAACAAGAAAATTAAATAAATAATAATTTAATATATTGAAATATATAATATTATTAGATAAATATATTAAATATATAGAATTAAGAAATAAAAAATAAAACGAAGTAAAGAATAAATAGAAAACAATGTGAAGTGATGCAAAAAAAAAAAAAAGGACTCTTAAATTTTTTATTTTTTATTTAATCTATGAGAAGAGATTGTATGAAAAATCTAAGCGATTTTTTTCGTTTCCTTGGGTCACTGGCAATCGATGGGGAGTTTTGGATTTAATGCCAATATTTTAGCAACAAATCTGATAAATCTAAGTGTAGTCCTTAGGCTAGGGGTGTCCAAACCAAATCAAAATTTCGTGCATTTTCGGTTCAATTTCGATTTTGACTCGGATAATAAAATAATAACCATCTTTTGTATTTGTTCGGACAGTTTCGGTTTGGTTAAATGAACTGAAACGAGTTGAAAATTGTACACAATTTCTTTCCTTTGTCATCCCTCTCAAAATCGCAGTGAGAAATCCTAATTATATCAACACTCTTCATCTTTGTCTTGAAGGCACAGGGGCTAAGATCTCGCCAGTCCCTCTCTACTGACCACCTGCATCACTAGCCACTCTCAACGTTGACGCGGACACCTCCTAGCTCACCATCGCCCCTTGAAAGCCGTGCACACATTCCTGATGGCACACTATTTGAAGAAGCAGCCCCATAGTCAATTTAGCAGGAGCTCGGCAATTTCGCATAAGTCTAAGTAAATAGAATTCGAAATTAAAAAATTACTTCAAAGCACTGTTGACACCTAAATTGTGATTAGGTTATTAATTAGGTCTTATTTTCTTTTATTTTTCCTTTTTTAGATAATAAAAATAAATAACAAAAACAACAAAAAAAATATCAAAAAAAAAAAAGAAAAGCAAAAGCCCACCCCTCTCCTCTTTTCTTTTCCTTCGCACAGTCCGCGAGGCCCATCCGCGACCTAACCCGGCCCGGCCCCTTCTTTCTCCTTTGTCTTCTTCCTCCCATCTTCTTCCTTCCTCCTTCTTCCGCCTCGCAAGACACGCGCGCGACGAAGACGCGCTCAAGCACAACCTACACCGAGAGAGGAGCGTAGGCCGGTGGGCGAGAGGACGCGCATTGAAGGCGAGCGTGCCTCCGTGGAAGGGGGAAGATTTGACGCCGGTTTAGCCGCACCCAGGGCCGGTCGGCGTGCGAGGGCCGACGGCCGAACCTCCGTCGACCGGCCTCCTCCTCGCCTATAAATAGAGGAGCACCTCCGTCGACGAAGGGACACGAGCAAGCTCTGAGAGCTTCCCACTGAGAGACTTCGGGGGAGGAATCGAAGAGCGAGCGAGAGAGAACTCGGGTCGCGAGCTCGGCTGACCTCCCACTGAGAGACTTCGGGGGAGGCCACCAGCGAGCGAGTCCGAGGAGGTCGGATCCGGCCGGTGGAGGCTCGGATCTGGCCGGAGTGAGAGAAGGGAGGCCGGAGGAGAAGAGGCGGTTCGGATTTGCGAAGTAGGCGGGAGCGAGAGGGAAACCGAAGGGGGAGGGCTGGATCTCGTCCACCGCCGTGCCGCGATCCCTCCCCGACGCCGACCAGCAACGCCCCCGCGCTGTGCTCCCTCGCAGACAGGTATCAACCACCGCCCGTCGTTCGTTTTCCGCTTGAAACCCCGGTCGCCGTCCCGCCTACCGCCGTAGCTTCGCCGTCGCTTCCCCCTCGAGAAACCAGCAGCCACCGTCCGTTGCATCACCGCCGCCATCGCTCCCTCCGCGAAACCCTAACCCCTCACCGAGAAGACCCGTTACGTCACCACCACCGTAAAACGCCGCGCCGTCTTCCGGTGACGTCCCCAGCCCCTCCATCGGCGCCGCGAGACGGATGGAGAAACCAGCGACCTCGCGTCGGGTCGAGCGGGGTCGGGCGCGGTTCACGAAAACCGGGTAGGGTTTCGCGAACCGAGGCGGCCGGTTGTCGGGTCGGGCGTGGGTCTTGACCGGGTAGGGTTCGGTTGTCCTGGGGCCAAGCGGGTTCGGACGCAGTGGGCCGGCCTCACGCGGATAGGGACCCCTCTTGTTCCTTGGGGTTCAATTAAAAAATTTTGGGCCGGGCTTGTTTTAAAAATAAATAAAGAAAAAATCCGAGTCGGAACCGCGTTTCGGGCCCGTCCTCATTCGGATCACTGGCCCGGGTCGGACCCAACCCGCGGATCCGACCCGGGTCAGTTTTTATATTATTTTAAATAAATAAATAAATAATAAATATTTTATTTTCAAAAATATTAAAAAATGATAAAAATATTTTATTTTCAAAAAAAAAAAAAAAAAAATCAAAAATATTTCATATTTTCCAAAAAATGCCAAAAATCCAAAAAAATGCCAAAAATCCAAAAAAAGCCAAAAATTCATGAAAAAGCCAAAAAATTTAGAAAAAGCCAAAAGACTTGTATTTTCCCAAAAATACCAAAAAAATCCAAAAAAAATCCTTTTTGTGTCCAAAAATTAGAAAAAGACCTAGAAAATGTTTTTCCTTCCACAAATGCATGGAAAATCCCTCGAACATCCAAAAAACCTCAGGGTTTAAACAAGATTAGGTACCGAAAGGGCATTAGTGATTAACTAGTGTAATCAAGTCCCCGATCCTAATTTCTCTGGTTGCGCAGGAGTGAGTATTTCTCCCGATATTTCACTTGGGTTTCTAATCGACCCACCCCAAATTGATTAGTGGCGACTCCAATTTAAAAATTGATTTACAGGTTAAAAACTCAGACTATTAAAGTCGTGAATTGGTGGACTTGGGAGAGTCCGGGCTTTAATAATTTCAGCCAAGCCATTAGCCTCCTTAGGCACCCGTACCCGATCGCGGGCGCCGAAAAAAAAAAGAGGTCGCGACAGCTTGGCGACTCCGCTGGGGACTTGAAGACTTAGGCCATTTTTGTCTTGTTTAAATTCTTTACTGACTTAGGTTTTTTTTCTTCATGCAGGTCAAAAGCTTAGAAATTTATTTTTGTTTAAAATAGATTATCTTGTGATTATAAACTGTTGTGCATGCTTTACTGTTTTAAACACTACACATGGCACACACAACCCGGCCGTCGGACCTGGGCCGCCATAGGATTTCTAGGATGGTGTTAAGAAAGATACGACCTCGAACGCGAGACTGCGATGTAGAGGTTGCCTTTCTTTTCCCCGAATTTCTTAGCCGAGGTTAAGGGGGTATGCTGCTAACGCGAGACTGCGACAGGCGGATACCTTTTTAATTTCATCAAACCTTCTCAGTTAGAAATCGAGCCGCACATATCATACGCATGTCTATGTGATTGCCATCAATTTTCTCGTGTGAAGTAAGTTTTTATTTCGTGTACTGTGCAATTTACTTACATTCCTGTATATATTGAGTAGTCCATGATTAGTGTAGGATTTAATATCACGGTCATCTAAATTTGGAAGTAATTGTCATAAGTTTTTTTTAAAGTTTTAAAAAAAAATTGCAAAAATTACTTTCAGTTGATGTTTTCTCAAGCATGTTACAAAATTCTTTTCCGCAAGAATTTTCATTTGCCTCAAAAAAAAAAAAAAAAAAAATGGGGATAGAAATCTTTTTCAAAATTTGTTGCAACTTATGCTTTCTTCGCCTTTCAAATTGAATATCTTTTTAGCTCATGTTAACATGTCACGTGCCCTCTTTTTCAATCCATGCTTAGGAAATCATCTACCTTTTCATGAATAAACGAAATGAGTAGGGGTAGGTTGTCATCATGGACTGACTCCCTATTTACGCCTTGTATTCACACACGCTTGTTTATTCATGACTAGGTAATCACGGAACGTCAACGTTCGCCAATCTAGACTCGTTCAAAAGCAAGAGCAAGAATGGCCGAAGAAAATGTACCAAGCCGTATTGCGATCATGGAAAGTGAAATGAAGCAAGTCTTCAATGTGCTTCAACAACTTTCAAAACAGATAGACTCCATCCAAGGCAAACTCACTCCCACCCCGGCCTCAATCGAGGTATTGTTGCCACAATCATCTACTAGGGGTGATCAAGGTGGAGATACCGACAATAACATGCCCGAATTGGAGGATGATCCGCACCCAACCATGATCGAGAAAGCTAGGGACAGCGGTTTGTCTAAGACTCGAACATGACAAACGCCTTGAGAAACTTGAAGAGAGGCTAAAACAATTGCGGGGCCTTCAAGATCCTACTCCAATGAGACCTCTCCATCTACTCTAAGGTCAAAATGCCAGAAAAATTCAAAATGCCCGAGTTTGAGAAGTACAATGGCACGACTTGCCCTAGGGCTCATTTGCAAATGTACTTGGTTCGAATGACCCAATACATTAATAATGCACCATTAATGATCCAGTTGTTCCAATCAAGTCTAATAGGCCCTGCCCTGAGGTGGTACATTACAAAGAACATGAATCTCCTTGAAACATGGAGCGAAGTGAGTGAGGCGTTCCTCAAAAAAGTATAAGTTCATAATGGACATTACCCCTTCTCGTGAGGATCTTGAGCGTACCGAAAAGAAAAAGCACGAATCGTTCAAAGAATATACTATCCGATGGAGGAATCTGGCCGCCCAAATCAGTCCTGAACCAACCGATTTCGAGCTGAGAAAGATGTTTATCAAAACCCTCCCTTATGAGTACCGCAATCGAATGGTAACCGCGATCGCCGAATCATTTAATCAACTCATTCCAGTAGGGGAGCAAATCGAGATAGGGTTAAGGGATGGTTGGTTCACTGAACCTGCATCCACGGGCAAGTTCAGCGTGAAGAAAGATAAAGAACCCCTGTTAGATGTCAATGCAACCTACAATCATTCTGCAACAATTCAGACGAGTGCAAGACAGCAACAGACCACCAGCCGTCAGCCATCTCAGCGTTACAACAACAAGAGACAATTTACTCCTCTTCCTGGATCTCCATCACAGGTATTGGCAGTCCTCCGGAAAAAGAACCTCCTTTCGATTGAGCCAAAACGACCCAACGCTGAAAGTTTTTCCAATTATGACCCGTCAAAAATATGTGACTATCACATGGAAGAAGTGGGGCATTCGACTGATGAGTGCTTCGCCCTCAAGAGTCGAATCCAGAACCTGTTAGACACTAAGGCTTTCTCATTCCAAGACAATCCGCTCCCTGATCACATCGACAAAGTAAACGCGGTATTCAGTTTTGAAGATAGTCAGAGCAGAAATGTCGAAGCACATACCGCTGACATCTATCAAGGACTGGTGAAGGCTGGATATTATTCAAGCAATGAAGTGCCACCCTTAGCAACAGAAAAAGAAGGGCCATATGACATGACCACCATGTTTGGAGATCTTTTCATGGACACCATCAATGAAGGACCGTAAGGGGAAATGGGTGTAGGCCCGCTCAAGTAGAACCCTCTTTAATTTCTTTGCGTACTCCCCTACGTGGGAACTTGTACATTTTTCTTAAGTCTGGCTTGTTTTATTTTCAACATCAGTTCCGCTTGAGGAACTAACTTTTGAAATCACTATTCCAAAATGTAAATCCACATATTAAATAAAGTTGAAAATATTTTGAGAGCATGAGGCGGTATCCCAAACCGGCTCAGTGATGCTATCCAACCATGAAAAGAAAATATCATCCAAGGAGAATACTGAGGGCTGGGCTTCCTCATGCTTTTCTCCCCCAAAGACGTATTTTGAAAATAAAAATATTTCATCACCCAAAAGCTTTTGTCAAAACAAGATGATAAATTTAAGCACGTTTGTCTTTCTAACCCTCTCACTTTATGTTTCAGAACATCATCCCCTTTGATTTAGTGTGACAAAAGGTATTTGAAACTGGCACATCGTGTGAGCTCGCCAAATTCAAAAGCATCCTTCTAAGAAAGCGAAGGAGACGAAGGATGAGACGTAATAGGCACAGGCATATTATCAAACTTGAAGCATGCATAACACGATAGCTCAAGGCAGGATGTCGCGAGTTCATTGATGGGACTTCCAGCTTCAACGAGCCAAGAAGCACAAAGAAGAAATTTCTTGTCTTCCTTTGAATTGGCTATTGTCAACAGGGAGGAAATCTAGACAGTTGAGGCAGTCTCTAGCCCCTTATTTCAGACAATGACTTAAGGCCTAGAAACCTCACTTCATGCTCCAGACACATGCTCTTCCAAGAAGTGATTGCCATCAGAGAATTGGAAGTTTTGATTGTCCATCTCAGATTCCATAGAAGCTTGAAGTACATGACTTTGCCCAATGCTGCTAATCATCATATAGTCAAAGACAGAAGAAAATTCCACAGAAGGAAGGCGTTGAAGATGAATCAATGACCATCAATCATGCATACATGGCCACGAATGAGGAAGGCCAATTGAAAGAAATATCGAACTGTGTCAAGACGAAGAGGCTGTCATCAACATTCAGAGATCCCTAGGAGTCAGCAAATATAAACTCTGGGGAAGGGTAATTTGGTATCGTTTCCAATACTCCCATTATTTAAACCAACTTTTGACATATTTTCTCCTATTGACAGGAAGCGTAGGATTCGAGAAACAAGCTTAATGGTTAAATTGGGCAAATCAAGTGACCCATATCGATTTACCTAACTTGGTATGAAAGGACGTGTCATCCAGGAGCCGGTTTGGTTAAATAAAAAAGGAAGCGCCCTACGGACACCGTCGGCGCCTCTAGCCGAGTGGTATCCGGGAAGAAGCAAAACGGTCCGAAGTCGGGGGTTCGAATCCCCGATGCGGTAGTTAGCCGCTTGGTAAAAAAATAATAAAATTTTTTTGCTTCTCTTGCACTTGCAAATTATGAGAGAACAGGTGACCTAACGAAGCAAAAGGCATAGGACTTCGTGTCCCACTTGCACTTCAGGTCCATCCAATCCAGTGAAGGGTAATGTTGTGAAGGGTAATGTTGTATCGCTTCCAAGTTATTCGACTCTTGAAGGAGTTTCTGACTAACATGATCCCTTTTATCTGTTGCAGGATCACTTGACCGTAAAAAATGCGGATAACAAATCAAGGAAAGACATGTCAAACTCTGATAAGCTTTCCTAAGCGAAATGGCATCCTGAGTAATCACCAAAGCAAATGATAGAGATCCTTCAGGCCTCAATTCACCTGTAATTTTGACCCTGTTGATTGATCCATTTTCATCTTCTTTTCTGCAAGGGCAAAAGCAGAGATGCCCGATCAAATCCCCAACCCCGGCTGATCCTTCATGTGTCATATCCCTAATCAACAGGGACAACCATCGATAGCCATTTGTGAATAACTCTTTTGATGTTCAAAATTCAACACATTTGTAAGTATAATACCACCAAGTAAACACCCCTAAAGCTGTTAATAGGGTTTCGGAGTCAAAACCATTCACTTGTTTTGAAGAGTTCAAACTCCATATTCAAAATGTTGCATGTCGTTTCCGGATGAATTCTACATGATGATTTTGCCTGTCTAAGTCACCGATTCCACCGAGGATTATTAGAATAGACAGCTAAGTGAAGAATATAAGATTAATTGAGCATCTTTGGATGAGGCGCGTCGAATGATGAAAGGCAAGCCATATCCTACACATAGTCCCCCCATCTATACACTTGTGAGATGAGTGCAGAAGATTCCATGGCTGCAGTGGTAAAAGAGTTCTCTCGCGAATGGTACGATAACCAAAATAGTGAGAGGCATTCCATCGCTCACCCCATTGAGCCCCATACACCGGTGAAATTTCTATCCTACCCCCGTCAAGAACCACCCCACACTGGGGCAGAGCGGAGGCAAAGCAGCACCACAAGGTGAGAAAAGAGATAGAAATTTTCTTGCTCGCACTTGCATCAATCTCCGGGTGTTTTTATTGCATATGAACACTCGCGTTAATTTAAGTGCCCTAGAATGACGAAGAGCAATTCTTTCTCTATGCATTTGTATTCATTGTACAACTCAATTGAGTCTGTAATTTTACCCTCACATTGAGACAAAGCAGAAGTTATTTCCACAGCCCAGAGCACCTACTGAAGATGAAGACTCAAGAGTCTAATAACGGTGCTTCGATTGAACTTGCCTAGGCCAGTTCCTCCAACGACAAAAATGAAAAACAGGGGCATAAAAAAGCAGTGTACCTGGTAAAAGCAAGGTCAATGCCCATAAATGAAAAACTGGAATAAAAATAGGGGCATGAAAAAAAGCAGTGTGCCTGGTAAAAGCAAGGCCAATGCCCCCCAGTCAAAAATACAGCCAAGAAAAGTTATTGTTGTGATCCATAGAACCTCCATTTGACAAGAAAGACTAGTGACAAATGCCAAGACAGTCACCAACCCTCACCCTCTTACATGTGAGCCAAGTCTACGTTACATCCCATTGTAAAAGTCTCTTCAGACTAGGGGCACTTCAATTAACGTAGGATTTCATATGTTTATAAACATCGCTCGAAGAAGTACGAGCAAGATTACTCTATCTCTTTTCGCAGGACTCTTGACTTGCAAATCCAGAGATGATCGTGCGGCACTTCGTTCATGAGCCTTGACCTTGACGGTCCTATTCGACGAGCTATTGACCAAGTCTTCATCACAATTTCAACAAAGACCTCTCACATTGGTAAAGTCGTACCACTTGCGAGAATACTCAGACCCCTGCTGACATGATGACAGTGAGATAGTGTGGTCCTTATAAATCCCGCATCAATGGTCGGGATAGCCTTTTCCATGAGAGTGAGCGGAAAGTCCTTTCGCATCGAAAGTCCCTCATCTGGCATGCTCAAGACATCTACATTCTAAATGAAGGTTGTCTTTCAAAATCTTCCCCAGTGGAAATCAAAAGATGCAAAACTGACAAAATTATCATGCATGAATCTCATTTGAGCTCATGAATTTACAGCATATACAATCATATGTGCATATTGTGCAAATAGCAGACATACTCTTAAAGATCAGAGATATTTCCAGGTAAGCATATCTCTATCCCCATTTGTCTTAAAGTACCTACTCCTGTCCAGGTACTCTCTTCGAGTCGTCCCTTGAGTTTGGATGCCTACTGCTGTCTAGGTATCCCTATTGTCTTTGAGTACCGGCCACCGTTCGGATACTCCCTTTTCCTGACACTCGACATGTTCGAGTTGTCTCCAGAATATTGATACTTGTGACTGACCAAGTATCCCTTTATCGTTGAATACCTATTGTTGTCTAGGTATCCCCATTATCTTTTAGTACCAACCACCGTTCGGATACTCCCTTTTCCCGACACTCAACCTGTTCGAGTTGTCCCAAGAATATTGATACTTGTGACTGACCAAGTATCCCTTTACCATTGAATACTTACTGCTGTTTAGGTATCCCCATATCATCAAGTACCCATCGTTGTCCAGGTACTTCCTTTTCATGACACTCAACCTGCCCGAGTTGTCCCCAAATTATATAGCAGCTGTTCAAGCATTCCATTGCTTTGATTGGTGCCGCCATCCAGGTATGCTTTCTAGCACTTGGATCAGCCTGAGTGGTCCCAAATCATATCATTAAATACTTGTGTTCATCCAAGTATCCCAGTACTTTGTAAACCTGTGGCTATCCAGGTGTTCCACCCCTTTTAAGTGTCTGCGGCAATCCAGGTAAGCCTCGTGCTATATTTAAATTCCCTTTACCAGGAGGTGAGAGACCTTCATGAATATCCAAGGTACGTCCTCGATATTCCCCTTTACCAGGAGGTGAGAGACCTTCATGAATATGCGAGGCATGCCCTCGATATTTCCAGTTACCAAGAGGTGAGAGACCTTCATGAATATCCAAGGTACGTCCTCGATATTCCAACTACCAGGAGGTGAGAAACCTTCACGAATATCCAAGGTACGTCCTCGATATTCCAACTACTAGGAGGTGAGAAACCTTCACGAATATCCAAGGTACGTCCTCGATATTCCAACTACCAGGAGGTGAGAAACCTTCACGAATATCTCAGGTACGCCCTCGATATTTCCAATTACCAGGAGGTGAGAGACCTTCACGAATATCTAAGGTATGTCTTCGATATTCCCAATTACCAGGAGGTGAGAGACCTTCATGAATATCTAAGGTACGCCCTCGATATTCCCAATTACCAGGAGGTGAGAAACCTTCACGAATATCTCAGGTACGCCCTCGATATTCCCAATTACCAGGAGGTGAGAGACCTTCACGAATATCTCAGGTACGCCCTCGATATTCCCAATTACCAGGAGGTGAGAGACCTTCATGAATATCTAAGGTACGTCTTCGATATTCCCAATTACCAGGAGGTGAGAGACCTTCACGAATATCTCAGGTACGCCCTTGATTCTTCCTTCAGAGTTTTGTACTTGTGATCATCCAAGTACCCCTTCGATACTTGTGATCATCCAGGTATCCCCAAAGAGTTTGTACCTGTGATCGTCCAGGTACCCCTTCGATACTTGTGATCATCCAGGTATCCCCAAAGAGTTTGTACCTATGATCGTCCAGGTACCCCTTCGATACTTGTGATCATCCAAGTATATCCAAAAAGTTTGTACGTGTGATCATCCAAGTACCCCTTCGATACTTGTGATCATCCAGGTATCCCCAAAGAGTTTGTACCTGTGATCATCCAAGTACCCCTTCGATACTTGTGATCATCCAGGTATCCCCAAAGAGTTTGTACCTGTGATCGTCCAGGTACCCCTTCGATACTTGTGATCATCCAAGTATCTCTAAAGAGTTTGTACCTGTGATCGTCCAGGTACCCCTTCGATACTTGTGATCATCCAAGTATCTCCAAAGAGTTTGTACCTGTGATCGTCCAAGTACCCCTTCGATACTTGTGATCATCCAAGTATCTCTAAAGAGTTTGTACTTGTGATCGTCCAAGTACCCTTTCGATACTTGTGATCATCCAAGTATCCCCAAAGAGTTTGTACCTGTGATCGTCCAGGTACCCCTTCGATACTTGTGATCATCCAAGTATCTTCCAAGAGTTTGTACTTGTGATCGTCCAGGTACTATCTCCCAACAAACAGATGCCCTGAGAAAGGTCGGCGCATCTCCCGTCAAGGCGACCGAAGAAAGGTTCGGGTCCTAGACAAACAACTTATTGCTCTGACAGGCGACCGAAGAAAGGTTCGGGTCCTGGAAAAGCAATTCCCCGTCAAGGCGACCGAAGAAAGGTTCGGGTCCTAGACAAAACAACTTATTGCTCTAACAGGCGACCGAAGAAAGGTTCGGGTCCTGGGAAGGCAATTCCCCGTCAAGGCGACCGAAGAAAGGTTCGGGTCCTAGACAAATCACTTATTGCTCCAATAGGCGACCGAAGAATGGTTCGGGTCCCGGGAGAAGCAATCTCCTCATGCAACGAGGTAAGATGACGCCTTGATACTTGCCAAAACTCGGGGTTCACACCCTATCTCACTCACTCCCGGTAAGTAACTACAGGTATCTTCTTATCTGTCTTAGTATGTGTAATATTATATTGCTTATTTTCTGCATAGGACAATATGTCCCAAATAAAACATAATCTTTTGCATATGTATAGACAAAATTTAGGTATCAGGTTTGTCTTTGAATGTAACCTCTACGAACTCACCTTCAAAGAGGGGCAGCTGTTGACACCTAAATTGTGATTAGGTTATTAATTAGGTCTTATTTTCTTTTATTTTTCCTTTTTTAGATAATAAAAAATAAATAACAAAAACAACAAAAAAAATATCAACAAAAAAAAGAAAAGCAAAAGCCCAGCCCCTCTCCTCTTTTCTTTTCCTTCGCACAGGTCCGCGAGGCCCATCCGCGACCTAACCCGGCCCGGCCCCTTCTTTCTCCTTTGTCTTCTTCCTCCCATCTTCTTCCTTCCTCCTTCTTCCGCCTCTGCAAGACACGCGCGGCGACGAAGACGCGCTCAAGCACAACCTACACCAGAGAGAGGAGCGTAGGCCGGTGGCTGAGAGGACGCGCATTGAAGGCGAGCGTGCCTCCGTGGAAGGGGGAAGATTTGACGCCGGTTTAGCCGCACCCAGGGCCGGTCGGCGTGCGAGGGCCGACGGCCGAACCTCCGTCGACCGGCCTCCTCCTCGCCTATAAATAGAGGAGCACCTCCGTCGACGAAGGGACACGAGCAAGCTCGAGAGCTTCCCACCGAGAGACCGGGGGAGGAATCGAAGAGCGAGCGAGAGAGAACTCGGGTCGCGAGCTCGGCCGACCTCCCACCGAGAGACTTCGGGGGAGGCCACCGGCGAGCGAGTCCGAGGAGGTCGATCCGGCCGGTGGAGGCTCGGATCCGGCCGGAGAGTGAGAGAGAAGGGAGGCCGGAGGAGAAGAGGCGGTTCGGATTTGCGAAGTAGGCGGGCGGCGAGCGAGAGGGAAACCGGAAGGGGAGGGCTGGATCGTCCACCGCCGTGCCGCGATCCTCCCCGACGCCGACCAGCAACGCCCCGCGCCGTGCTCCTCTCTCGCGACAGGTATCAACCACCGCCCGTCGTTCGTTTTCCGCTTGAAACCCCGGTCGCCGTCCCGCTACCGCCGTAGCTTCGCCGTCGCTTCCCCCTCGAGAAACCAGCGGCCACCGTCCGTTGCATCACCGCCGCCATCGCTCCCTCCGCGAAACCCTAACCCCTCACCGAGAAGACCCGTTACGTCACCACCACCGTAAAACGCCGCGCCGTCTTCCGGTGACGTCCCCCCCCTCCATCGGCGCCGCAGACGGATGGAGAAACCGGCGACCTCGCGTCGGGTCGAGAGGTCGGGCGCGGTTCACGAAACCGGGTAGGGTTTCGCGAACCGGAGGCGGCCGGTTGTCGGGTCGGGCGTGGGTCTTGACCGGGTAGGGTTCTCGGTTAGTCCGGGCCAAGCGGGTTCGGACGCAGGTGGGCCGGCCTCACGCGGATAGGGACCCCCTCTTGTTCCTTGGGGTTCAATTAAAAAATTTTGGGCCGGGCTTGTTTTAAAAATAAATAAAGAAAAAATCCGAGTCGGAACCGCGTTTCGGGCCCGTCCTCATTCGGATCACGCCCGGGTCGGACCCAACCCGCGGATCCGGCCGGTCGGGTTTTTATATTATTTTAAATAAATAAATAAATAATAAATATTTTATTTTCAAAAAATATTAAAAAATGATAAAAATATTTTATTTTCCAAAAAAAAAAAAAATCAAAAATATTTCATATTTTCCAAAAATGCCAAAAATCCAAAAAAATGCCAAAAATCCAAAAAAAGCCAAAAATTCATGAAAAAGCCAAAAAAATTTAGAAAAAGCCAAAAAAGACTTGTATTTTCCCAAAAATACCAAAAAAATCCAAAAAAATCCTTTTTGTGTCCAAAAATTAGAAAAGACCTAGAAAATGTTTTTCCTTCCACAAATGCATGGAAAATCCCTCGAACATCCAAAAACCTCAGGGTTTAAACAAGATTAGGTACCGAAAGGGCATTAGTGATTAACTAGTGTAATCAAGTCCCCGATCCTAATTTCTCCGGTTGCGCAGAGTGAGTATTTCTCCCGATATTTCACTTGGGTTTCTAATCGACCCACCCCAAATTGATTAGTGGCGACTCCAATTTAAAAATTGATTTACAGGTTAAAAACTCAGACTATTAAAGTCGTGAATTGGTGGACTTGGGAGAGTCCGGGCTTTAATAATTTCAGCCAAGCCATTAGCCTCCTTAGGCACCCGTACCCGATCGCGGGGCGCCGAAAAAAAAAGAGGTCGCGACAAGCACAAAAAGAAATGCCAAAACCGGAAGGTCCCAGCAAAGACGAACAACTAAAAGCGACAATGAAGATCAAATTGCTATACAAAGCACCGAGGAAACACTTCAATGAATGGGCTCAAAGGTAGGAGAGAACTGCTAGTAAATTATACAAAAATTGTCCGACGCTTCTCACGGAGTTCTCTGTTTTGCCTCCTTCCTCATCCTTTTTTAGCGCACTCTGTTCTTTATTCTATTCTTCACCCTTGTCAACTTCCAGTTCCTAGTCCTCCTCTTCTTCTTATCCAATATTTCTAGAGGAGTATTTGTCAAATCTTCTGTAATCGAGTTATCCTTGAAAGTGCAACTTTCCTTAAAGGTATCAAGTTTTATAAGCATAGGTTGACAATCATTGCATAGTCAAATAACATCTTTATTAGGAGTTGTTGACACTCGAAATTTTTATCGACATTTTAAACATTCAATTTGCAAAAATATAAAAAACAACAAGTAAAAAACATTGTTTGAAATGAAAAGATAAAAAAATTAGAAATAAGGAAAAACGAAAAAAAAAGAAAAAGAAAAAAGAGAGAAATAAAGAAAAAGGAGAGAAAAGAAAAAAATAATAAGAAAGGAAGGAGTGGGGCGCACGGATTCTCCGACGAGCTCTCTCTTAAAACGCTCTCGCGACTCTCTGTGGAGGGAACTCTCCTCTCTTTTTGGGGCTCTCGATTCTCTCTCCGGGTTCGCTCAATCGCGGGGATATCGAAACGGTGGCGGTTACATAAAGAACGGCGACGACACCAGCGTCTCTCTCTTCGCCGGATCGGAGGCATTCTCTTGAAGATTTCTCGGATTTCTGGCGGAAACGAGAGAACCGGTTACTCCCTCTCGATCACTCTCTCGACGGGGTCTCGAATCTCCGGCGGAAACCAGAGAACCGGTCTCTCCCTCTCAATCGCTATCGGTTCCGGTGTTTCTGAGAGTTTTTCGACGGATTTCTCTCTTAGTTTGAGGCAAGGATTGGTGACATCGACGACGACGCCCTCGCTTAACCGATCTTCTCTCTGGATCGAGCTCGCCGGATCGGGGAGCTCTCTTTCTATCCCTCTCGATTCGTTAGGGTTTCGGTTTTTTGTTCTCTCTTTGAATCTGTTCGGGTCGTGGATTCTGATTTCTCCTTCTTAATCGCTCTCTCTGGTGATCTTGCTCTCGGCTGAATCTGACGTTCTCGTCGCGGATCACGTCCTTCTGGAGCTCGAGGTGCGGGGGTTCGGGGCTCGCGCCGAGTTTGGAGGTCTCAACTCGGCTCCGAGGGCGTAACTGGAGTAGATTCGCTGGTGTTGAAAGGTAGAAGTTTCTGGAGATCGATCCTTCGCCGATTCATTTAAGAACTGTCATTTTCGCTGCTTTGCTCGCTATTCTCTTGTGATCCAATCTAGGTATAGTTGTAACGCCGTAGTTGTCTAGCATTTCTTTTATGTAGAACAATAAACATAGAGTTAGCTTCAGTTTTCATTCGGTAGTTTATGTTGAACATAATTGAATGTGATTCGTACCTATTTCCGCTTCTGCATTATGTATGTTGGTCAATGGGAAGGAATTCCTGGTGTTCGTGTTTTGGGAGAAATGGTTATTGAAAAAGTGAAGGGTCTCATGAGCTCCGTCTTGTTATCCTCTGATGGTAAAACTTTGGAAGCTGAGGCTGCTCTTAGGACTGAGACCTAGAACTTTAGGGTGAAAGTAGCATCTTATTGAGGATGTACTATTGATTTGATCCTACTTGGATGATGTTGTGCTCGCGTGATTTTAAGTTGCTGATTCACCCTCGCATTTTGGTCACTAAAATGAGATGCCTGCCATATGTTTGTGAAGATGCCTGAATGAATCTCTGCATAGTGTCTTCATCGGTCTATATGCAAGATATTCAAGGCTTACTTAAATCATGATGCCCATATTGATTTCATCTTGCTTACTATCGATCTAATCAGTCTGAGTAATTTTAGCATTATGGCATGCTTAAAACCTGTGCTCATTGGCCTCGTTGATTGTGAGTAATATCCGTCTTCACTTTGAACCAGATTGAGTTTTAGAAAGTAATAAATCTCTGTTCTGGTCTGGTTTTACTCAAATTTGGGAAGTTTTCTAGATCAAGTAGAGATCAATTGATGGGTAAAACTGATGGTTGAAGTTGGCGGATATAGGCAGAAGTTTGTAGATATAAAAGCAGAGTTTGCTACTTTTGTCAATCCTTTTAAAGTTGTAGGGTTTGCTGTGATTCGTTTTTAGGACTACTCTTTATGCATTGTCTGGATGGTTTTATAAACCATTAGTTATGCATTATGTTCTAATTCATTTATGCTGATTTGTATGTCCTCATGATGATCATTTTTCGACTATCAATTTGACATCAATTGGACTCAACTTCTCTTAAGAAGTGGGCTTGTTTTAATCTTTCCTATGATGCTGATCTCGCATGATTTGCAATGAGTTGATGATTATTGATGATGAACTTGAAGTTGATTGAACTTGATTTGCCTTGATCTGCAATTTCGTATACCTGTTATGTAACTTTCTGTTTTGGCTTAAATGAGGTAATAGATGAGGCTTTCTGGTCTTGAGCCCTTTTAGACATAGAAAATAGACTTCTCAAGCTTCGATTTGATAGTTCACATGCCCTGAGAGGACGTCATTTGGTCATCAAAAAACACCTACAAAATCTGTTGATTCTGCAGTAGTTTAGTTTTTTAGGTTGATTTGCTGTTCTGCTCTGATATTCTGTTTCTTTCGCTGATCTGACCTTCTGTGCAAATGACTTGATATGAGCTGGTTGATGTGGTATTCTGTGTTCAAAGTCTTCATGAAAGTCGAAGATGGTTTAAATATCTTTCCAATGAGCTATAGAATGCCCTGATTGAATCTCATTTGATATGGTTTTCACATGTCCAAAGTTCAGTCCAGAATCTGTCCTGTTTGAGACCTGATGCGTGTGTTCAAATTTGAGCTAGTAAACATGCTTTGCTAGAGTTGAATCTTTCATGAGAGTCATTATCATATTTGAACCTCGTTTGATGTGAATATCATGCACCCATTTGGTTAATTGCAATTGAAATTTGTCAAGCATGACATTCTCAATTCCAAGCCACTTTGCAATGTTAATGACTTGTGTGACTTCTTTACATTCTGATTTAGGGTTAAATGTTTACCCAAACCTTTTTCGCATTCAACCTTATGTCATGTGCAAGTTTCACATTTTTGTACATTGTCTAGGTGGTCTTACGAACCTTTAAACGTGCATTGTATTTTGTCTTGTTTGTGACTTGAATTTGCTAGATTCGTGTTCATGTCTGATGCCTATGTCTATTCGTTATAATAATGATTTCTATGCGTTGTCTTAGTCATATAAGATGAGGCAAGGAATCTTTGTTTCTTAGATTAGGTTTAGATTAGGACCTTGAAGATAGAGAAGGCATGAAGGTGATGGAGGTCGATGTCCATTCCGACCGTTGTCATGTCTATTTGTTTTCCCGACATATGTCTCGGGTTCCATGCATTGTATAAAACCCGACGAGTTGCGGGTTTCCTTTTTTTCCCAATTGTTTTCTTTTTTATATTTTTAGGACTATCTGATAGATTTACTACTTTTCCTTGATTGCTTACTTAATGTCTTGCAATTTCAATTTCATTGGTTGTTTTCCCTTCTATTTTTTAGAAATAGAATAGCATGAAAATGATCAACCACGCATGATCACTTAGGCTAGGAATTGATGATCCCGAAAATGTAAAAAGAAATGCATAAACATGTTAGAAAAAACACAATATACTGTTTAGGTACCGAAAGGGCGCTAATAGCAATATTAGCGTAACCCAACTCCCCGAACCTAGATATCTGGTTGCGTAGAAATCGAGAGAACACTCTCGACCCTCGATTGGGTTTCTAGCCGACCCCCAAAAAATGAGGCTAGTGGCGACTCTTATATATTTTTAGGTTGTTATAAACAACTAGATCGAATAAATAAACCTACTGTCATGTGGGGTACGAGCTTGGAAGAGCTCGCGATCTTGAAATCAAGTACTCCTAAACCCGACCTTTCCCACCTTGGAAATTTCGAGGGGCGGCGAGATCGGGTCGCGACAGGAGCTTTAGGCATGGTTCTAAGGCAATATCCGAATGGCTAGGTAAAAAGACAAGTCATATTTCAAATAGTGATCATCTTTTACATAAACTAAACTTGCGGGTGCACTGATGTATCACGTAGTTCTATGTGAGTGTCGTTGCCTAAGAGTATGAAGGATGTGAGGGCAAATTTACAGATGAATAACATATATTTGATAGATGTGACAATAGATCAAAGTCTCATGAAAGCCACAGTCCCCACACATTGTAGGCAAACAGTGGCTTGCAAAAAATCCGGAAAATATTCTTCTAAAAATTATCCTTTTGTGAAACGAGCAGGCTAAATGTGACAGGAAGTTACATTCAATATGGGTTTAGTATTAATGGGCTAGATCTGGTTTTAGTAAGTATAGGTTTTGGTTAGTTTCTAAGGGGGAAAATTTGGTTTAATTCTATGATTTGAGCCTAGTTTGAATTTTGATTGAAAAATCCCATTTCAACCGGCCCATATTCAGAACGGGCCCAAGGGCCCAGCTCAAGTCCTCATTTTCGCAATAAAAAGGTAGAAGATAGCTTTGAAACAGGCCTTGATTATGTGGTTAGATTATTATATTGGTTAGTATATACTATTTAGACATTTTAGCATGTGCCCTTGATATAGCTTAATTTTTGGTACGTTGATCTTTTAGGCAAGAAATTGTATTCAATTTGAATATAGCCTCTAGGGCTTAAGAACATGTCCATATATATTTTTGTTTGGCGCTTTATTGAATTTACTTCCATATGCTTTATTTTCCATGTACTTGTTGTGGTTTTTTTTTTTTTTTTTTTTTTGGTAAAGTACTTGTTGTGGTTATTTACTTTTGCTTGATTGCACATTTACGCATGGACATTGTTTAGTGGTATGGGTTCATAAGTTTACTTCATATGCATCTGATCTAGCTTAAATTTTGGTAGGTTGATTTTTTAGGCAAGAAATTGGACTCATTTCATTGTATGCTAATTCATTGTATGCTACGATGATGAAGACATCAGTTTCACTCGTATTTAGTTTTTCTTTGTTAGTAAGTAAGCTGTGTTGGAAGTCTTTGGCAAAAGACCTATGTCGAGGTCAAGGACAACTTGCCGAATGGAACTACTTTATGTTGTTCTTTTGTAACAACATAAAGTAGTTCAGCAAAAGTACGTTGTTCTTTTGTAACATTTCATGGCCTGATCTATTTGAGTGGTTGGATATATATGTGCAGGGCAAGGACCAGAGTGTATGCAGGAGTGTATTTGGAAGATCTTGCCCAAAGATCCTTGTAGGCTCAATGAAGTGACGAGGCAGCACAATGTTTGTTATCCTTGGAATCCATTAAAGCGAGTCAAACAAAAATTGTAAGCGTTGGACAGTTTATCAAAACATAGGCCCTATTAAGAAGTAGACAATCAGGAAGTAAACATAACCGCATCAAGAGAACAAAGGGAAAAAAAATAAAAAGCGAGAAACTCCAATCATATATGCATGCATGTGGAAGAGAAAAAAAAAATGAAGTAAGAAAAAAAACATGAGGACAAGAAAAATCACATGAGTTTTTTCTTTTGTCTGTCTTGAGTCAAAAACCCACTATTGAAACTAAAAGTCCCATCCCAATCTCCTTGATAAGATGATAAGATCAAGCTTCAAACATTCTACCATTCTATTTCTCATTTTGGAAAGAGTAACCACTAGCATAAGTTTGCATGGTTAAAAAAAAATCACATGGGTTGGACACATTATATATGTATGTATGTATGTATGTATGTATGTAATTCCTGTTTTCTTTAAGGTAGAGTTGGTGGGTAAGTTCTTTTTATTAATTTTATCCTTCTTTCTTTTTTTTTCTTTTTTTTTTGTATTAAAGTTGATAGGCGATCTTTAAGATTAATTTTGTTCTCCAATATCAATTATTAAATTGAAAATAAAATTTTGGTATTTTTCTTTTTTCAGATTCAAAACTAAAACAGCTAGTTTGATTTCACATTTTATCATTCAATAAAAAAAATTGCGTAAATATTGTCGGAGCCAAGTTGGGATGGAGGATTTGCTTTCCCAAATAAACTTGAAATGATTATCATTATTCGCCACTCTTAACGCTAGAGCCTTTTGTAATAAGAATGTCTAAATGTTATAATTCATCATTTACTTTAACTAAATACGAAAAACATGGGTATATAACATTTGAGTGTTAATCAAAATGCATATTTGGTCTTAAAAATTGAGTTTTCTGCCAATGAGTTTGAATTTAAAACTAACGTGTTTCATAAATCACTTGCTAGCTGAATAAAAAAGAAACTCTTTTCACTGTTAGATTGTGGTCAATCTAATAATAGATTAATGTGCTTTATTTTCATCATTTTAAAAAAATCCTTTAATTACCCTGATAAGCAATGAAAAGAATCTTAGAGAATTAGGGCACGGCAATTCCTACAGCCTGTGAGATGAGGCACATCTTTTATTACAAACTTGACTAAATTGCCCTGAAACAGTGGTCCCACCTTCTTTAGTTAAACTCGTAATTCTTTTTCTTTTTATATTTCCATTAACACTCAACCTTTTTCCCAGGTCGCATTTCTTCCGCACTTCTCTCTTTTTTCTTGCAATTGAATCTAAAAAGGAAATATATCTTTTCGCCGATTGTTTAAACGGAGGCGAGAGAGAGAGAGAGAACAATTTTGAAATTACCGTCATCACAATCCTCCATCCAAATTACTAATCTAGGATGACTCCGTCAAATCCTAACCCTCCGTCTAAGTCTATACAATAATCATTAAAATAATCATGAAACAAATGAACAGTTGGTATCCCTCATTTTTTTCACTTCTTCTTTCTATTTTTTTTTTTTTTTGGTCGAACACTTCCTCTTTCTATTTGTGAAGTGAATTCTCATACATAAACTTCATGAGGACCTATATAATGCAAATATATTGAATACTATGATGATTTTTTTGTCGAGGAAACTCTATTGTTTAATAATTGATGATACAAAATCATTGTTACGATGATAATCCAATAATATGCGAGTGTGTCAATACTTGGCGCCATTTGAATGCAGTTATAGGGAGAGAGATTGAGGATTCTGAGACAATTATTTTCTGCAATAAACCATTGAATCGTAGGATGTCTAATTATACAAAATCAATGAAGCTTCTTGCTGCAAATTTAAATTCAGAATCAATAATCGAATCAATTTGTTGCAGAAAAAATTGTCTCACAGTCGAGAGAGTTGGCAAAGTCTTGCATATCTCTCAACAATAAAATGGAGACTAGATGATTGTGCACACAAGAATTGCTAGAACAGGACCAAAAAACCAAAAAGGTTGCAAATGCTACTCTTGGTGTTAGAGTATCCTCTTCCCTGCCTTGAGCTAGATCCGATATCAATTAAGCTATCATGCTACTGTGGGTCTAGTTCTCATCTCCGTAACAAGTCCTTTAAATCTTTAGTTGCTTGATCGACCGCGTAAATAATCATATTTTTAATCTGTTTCACAAAGAGATTAGAGAAGGGTGAGAACAACTGAATCACCAAAAAGCAAAAGATGCCACGGAGAAACATATAAGGTAATATTAAGTGTTACCTCAAGCTTGTCCTCTCTGGCATTATGATTCTTAGGAAGTTGTCTGAACTCCCCAGTCAAACAGAGGCACTCATGGATATTCTCGGGAGAGACAAAGTCCGTGGCAACTTTTGTGCGTGACTACACGAAGAATGATGATAGTGCCAACAATTTATAGGATTTACAATTCAAGGTCACAGTATAGGTAAAATATGTAAAGAACCGGTTTATCTACCTTCAGATTTCTAACTTGGCGGGGACATCCGGCTGGAATAAAAACTGCTTCGCCTAAGTGTTGTTCGAATGTCCATGGTTCAATTTCTACATAGTTTCAAAAGTTATGTTGGACCATTGTACTAGAGGAAAAATTCGTCGGTTTTAGCATATACTAACCAAATTCCTCCTTCAACTTACTCTTGTGCTCCAAAGTAAGATAAAACGATTGGTCATGGATTGGATGAATGACCTGAGCATCGAGGGAGTGAGTATCAGATCCAGGAACGTGAGTTACATAAATATGCCAACAACAAGAGCAGCATAAATGTGCTGGGAAATTCACCTCTTTAACTGGAGCGCAGTATGTATGCCTGAATTCGTTATGGTGCTTGCGAAGATATGCCTCCAACAGGGGGATATCCTCTCTCCGGAAAATGTCCGACAACGCACCGCCTCCTTGCTTGATTTCTTGGTCCGAACAGAGATCGTTTCTGCGTTGGTCTTCTTCTTTTCCCTGGCATCCCTCATGGCCATTGAGGCCTTCAAGACCCCGATCTTGGCATCCTGATGCATCTACATTAAGCTCTTCATGTGCTTGACATTGAAGCTCCTTCACATTCCGTGCTTTGTGCTTCTCTTTCAATGTTTTCACTGCAGATTGCTGCTCTTCACTTAAGGACACCTCTGCGGTATGCATAAGGATATTCACCTGCCAGGCGGGTAAAAAGGGAGGGAAGTTAACACAACGCATGCAAGTGGTGTGTCTGATCATGACAAATATCTATTTGCATGCCATCACCTCATTCCTAATAAATCCAATGCATCTTCACAACTAAGCTGTGTCATCTACTGCCTAACCAATGTAGTACGTTCTAATTTTGGTGGACAGTGCTTGGAATTATCCTTCATATCTGGAAAGAAGGGATTACTGTACTGGACAATATCAACAACTTTAACCTCTAAATCATGCTTATGGCAACACAATTTCTCTGCTGTTTTGTCGAACACTTTCATTCATGCTTTTCTTACAAATGTTCCATGCTTGGTAATAAAGTCATGATGATAACGAAACATTCAGTGATTCATCAGTACTTTTTGAAGAAGGCGCATCGCATCTGACATATCGCAGTGAAGCTTGTCACAGAGTCACCTCTTCCTAGCTCTTCTGCAAAACCATAGGCAATATAGGTCTTCGGTCCCATGTCTGGCTTCAAGACACTTGGTGGTAACTTTGTAGCCAGGTTAAGGAAGCCAGATCAAGGGTTGGTATAGGCATGAAATGGCAGTGCAGCTATGAACTCCTCACAATGGCGTGGCAAAAGATCCTCAAACTTGTCTGAAGGAGGCCAGTCCTTTAGCTTTAGCACCTGAGGCCAATAGTTAGAATACATTCGCCCCTCTGAGTAGCCTTTAAAGAATTTACAGGTGCTAATGTCCACCTGAAAATTCAATCAACTGCCATAAACAAAACATTCTAGGTATGATCAAAGATGATCTTAAATGCATGGAAAAGAAAACAACAAGTTTCTAGATAGATTGTAGAAAAGATTGTTGACACTTAATTTTAGCAAATCTAGGGAAATAAGGAAAATAAAAATTGCATTTAAATAAATAAAAGAAAAAAATGAAAAATGGAGGAAATTGATTTGATTGATTATGCATGAAAATTTGAAATTTTGATGAATATTCAAATTTTGTTAAATGCAGAAGCAATTTAAAAATCAAGTGAATAAAAAGCAAGAATTTTTGCAAAATAGAGGAAATCAAAGAAAATCAGTGATTGTGAAATCATGCTTTGATTTATAACTTTGATTTAATGTGACTGGAGATGGAAACTCATAAAATACCATACAAAACGGTCGTTTGGAATCATTATAAAAGAGAGGTTCATTCTTCGTAATTGGGAGGTTTTTTTTGGAAAAATTGGAGAGCAAATTTGAAGAGTAGAAAATTTTCGTGAGAAAAAAAAAAAGTGTGGTTTGACCGGTGGGCAGGTGAAAAAAGTGAGAAGACCAGTGAAGTGACGTGAAAAAAAAAAAAAAAAAAAAAAAAAACTGTTCTTCGTCCGGCGTGTCTCGCCGTGCCGGCGACCTGCACGTCCGCCTCACCGCCCGGGCCGCGAACCCCCAGTCGTCCACGACCCTCCAGCCGGCGCCGCTCCGATCTCACACCCGCGTGTCCGCCGACCTGCGACGGCTCAGCACCTCCGCCATCGTCGTTCCGCCAGATCCGCCCCCCGACGTGCAGCACCGCACCTCGACCCTCGACCGCCGCTCGATTCTTCACGCCGGTGGCTGCGACTCCAGCAACCCACGAAGCCAATCCACGACGACGTTGCCGCCTCTGTCCCGTCCAGATCTGCCAGTCACCGCCGGTCCGAGATCCGCCGCGCAAGCCCAACCGTCCGCTCCTCGACACCCGCACTCGAGATCTTCCCTCGACCCAGCGGCACCGATCGAGCCCCGCTCGCCCTCCCGACGCACCTGCTTTGCCTCCGCCGGCCCTGTCTCCACCCAGAAGCCCTGATTCCGACGCCTCTGCTCTGGAAACCTCCATCGCCCGTGACGCTGCCACAGCCGCCGTGCCCGCGCCTGTGCCTGTCCGATCCAACCTCGCTGGACGCCTAGAAACCCGTGCCTCCGTCTCTGCCTCCGTCCGAGCGTCTCTGCCCACTGCTCGAACGCCGCCCAACAGTCCGCGACGCTCCGACGCCAGCTGAGCCCCGCACCGCTGCTGACGTCGTCGCCCAGCAACCCGTGATCCAGATCCTCTTTCGCCGCTGCCCCGAGCACGAACCCGCCACCGTTCACCTGCAGCCGCTCTCCGCCGGAGCCCCAACGACCAGTGAACGACCGCCCGGCGCCGTCCACCGTCATTTCTCCCTAGGTAGTTTTTTCTTATTTTTACTTTTACTTTTCACTTTTTTTTTTTTTTTTTTTTAGTTTAGTTTATTCTTTTTTGTTATGTTATTTTTTTTATTTTATTTGATAGCATTTTTTTAGTTTAGCTATTTAAGTTGTAATATTGAATGTTAATCTTCTTGAATTTTGTAGGCATTATCCATAGGGGTTTTATCCGAAATTATTGTAATTACTAATTTGATCTATAAGATGTTTGATCATTTTTTTTAATTATATTAATTCTTGGGTTTTTTGATAGTATTTTAATTGTTAAAACAATATAATTATTAATTTAATCCGTAAGACTTCGGATTAGATTTTAATTATTTTGAACTCTTTGTCATGATAATTAGGGTTAAAATAATCGTTAATTTTTTTGTGAGATAATAGGTTATTTTTTCGATTGTTTTAATCCTTTATTTTGTTGATAGTTTAGATTTAATATTTATTTAATAATTACTTATCTTAAAAAAAATTAAAAAAATCAGAAAAAAAAATTCAAAAATCTGCATGAGTATATAAATTTAGTAAATCAGACATGTAGGTTTAGTAAATTAGATTTTTTATTTTAGGATTACATTTTCAGGATCATTTTTATAAATAAGTTAGGGTTATACCTAAATAATTTTTTTAGGGTTTTAGATAATTTTTGCACATTTTAATTATCTCATTTTTCCAAAAAATAGTTTTCTAAGATATAGGGTTTAAATCAAATTAATCCCTGGAATAAGTTAGAAAATTATCCCTTTTTAGATAGATTAATTAGGGTTTTTATAAATTCTAAATTTCAATAAAAAAAAATACAAAAGTACTATGTGCATGTTAACTAGTTTGCATAATAAAATCATTTAATCAGAATTTGTTCATTAGTGAAGTTAGGTCATGAGGTGCATAATAACTAGTTTGCATAATAGGCCCATTTAATAAGAATTTGCATATTAATAAGATTAAGTCATTTAGTTAAAAAAAATGCATTTTATAAAAGAATTCTAATTTTCAAAAAACCCCAAAAAAATTATTTACTTTGTGTGATGCCATTTATTTATTGAATGTTTAATAATGATTGAGCATTTGTGTGATCACCCCATTGCATGATAATAATTTAGGTTAAAATAAATCCAAACTAACTACAAAAACATTTTTAAAATATAAAAAAAGAAATGGTACCGAAAGAGCATTAGAGAATTCTAGTGTAACCAAGTTCATGTACCCTTAGTTTCTGGTTCGTAGGAGTAAAATAATTCTCCAATTATTTTACTTAGGTGTCTAATCGATCTACCATAAACCGATTAGTTGCAACTACTAATTAATAATCTTTTGCATGTTAAAAAAAAAAATAGAAACCTAAGTCGCGAATTGGTATGGGCTTAGAAGAGTCGCGATTCTTAGGTGATGCACCCGAAATTAGGTCGCGACAAAGATGATATGATTATCAATATTTTCAGTTGACACATTTATGGTGAGTACTTACTAAATTTTCCTAAAACATTGTCTTCCAATATCTCTTGCACTTATAAGAATCCTGAGTACATGGACAAGTAATTTTGTGTCTTTACATGTTATTTGAAAAACTAAAGGTGGGATAATGATATTTACTTGGCAAGCAGCTAGGCAGCCAATGGCATTGCCTTTGGATTTTGAACCAAATGCTGAATCCTTATTTTCACATAATGCACGCTACATTACCATGGGTTCCCAGCTCAAACCAAGGGTCCGCTCTAAAACATTTTGAACTATGACAGGTTCACCTTTAATCCAGTGACTTTGGAAGCATAGAAGCTTATCTTCATCCAATATTGTACTTGATGCTGGACAATATAAGTAATCGTCATCTGAGTTTTTGCATGCGGCTTTTCGTAGCATCTTATCCCCAGTTTCAAAGCAATCATGCTTCTAGTTTCTTGCTCGCAACTCAAGCCTTCTTATCCAATATTTATCATGCACGCACTTAAGCTCTAATCTATGATTACCACATCCACCCATCTCACTCGGAGCGCAATTGATGCTCCCGTCTATGTTAGCTTCCCATTCAATGGATTGAGCAACATGACTTTGAGAAGTTTCCGTCTGTGGCACCGGATCCATGTCATGAATTGCCACAGGCTCCCCACTGTGAACATAGCCATTGCCTCTGTTCTCATACTGAAACTTCACCTCAGCACGAGAAGGAACTTCCCCCTGACGAATTTCTTGGCAGCAATCGAGACAAAGTTCAAAATGACACTTTGGACAGCTTCTACGAAAGTCTACAATTGAAGTAGCACAAATGTCTCTGCTCCACACCAAAAAAAGGAAAAAGAACAAAAAGGGACAGATATATATCGTTAGTCACATAAGAATGAAAATGCATGGAAGTATTGTGTTTTGTACACTCCACATGTATGCTAAACTACTTACTGTCACGACCTTCTTTTTTTCCATTCGGGGAAAAAGAAAAAAGTTTAGGGGTATTTGCCTAAAGAGGCGGACCAATGGCCCTAGATTAGGCGTGGGTTCTCCCAAGCCCATACCTCGCGCGACGTCAAAATTTTGTTTTTTAGTTCTTAAGAATCTATGTAATTTTAGGAGTCGCCACTAGTCTATTGGGGTCGGCTAGAAACCAATTAAGACACGGGAGTGTTGTCTCGATTTCTACGCAACCAGAGATTTTTAGGAACTAGGACTTGTTCACACCAATGTTTCTATTAGCGCCATTGCGGTACCACTAACTTGGAAAGTTGTTTATCTAAATGGCCATACAATCTTGATTACTAATTATAATTTTTGTGAAAACACTAAGTGTCCATGCAAATGTTTTTGTAGTTTTTTTTTTTTAATGTCTAGACTAATCCTAACATAATTTAGAAGAGAAATTTACACTCAAATTAATGAAAAGCGGTGGTAAGTAAACATCCAAGAAATTGAAATGACTTGAAAATAAACGCGGAAAAAGGTAAACCCGATACAAGTCGGGCAAATAATATTACATGGCCTTGTTATCACGTAGGGACAGGACCCCCATGAGCAAAATGAGAATTCAAATATACATGAAATTACTCTATATGCATGAAATTACTTTAAATAGTTTTAATCTACGGAAAATGGATTATTTACAAAATTGGTTATAAAATACCAAAATAACATTAAATTAGAAAAATGACCTTTTAAAATTAGGAAAATTTCATATATGTCACTTCTATCCTAATTTGATGCTATCTAACATTTTTTGATATTTTTGAAATTTTCATATTTTTCTCTTTTTTTTTTTTTTATAATTATTTTTAAAAAATAATGATAATTCCTTAAACCGATCTATGCTAACATGGAGTAACACAGCACATGAATATGACAATAATCAAGCTCAAATCGACCGTTTCAATATTGAAACTTGGTTTGCGCATTTCGTCAAACACTTGGCGTGCATCAAATCATCCCAAACCAACTTCCTCAGGCCATGTTTGCGGCCTTCAATCCCAACGCATGAGCAATATTATGTGGAACTAAAACATCTACGTTAAAATAACACATGCAAGGAGTAAGATTAGATAGAAATCACAGCTTAAAACACACGAAAACCAAGCTGGAATCGTCATCAAATATGTGGGTTTGATCTGATTTTGCAAATCTGGGTTTGAACCAAGGTCAAGCAAACAGGTTGAATGCCCATATTCAAGTCCCGACACTTATCACATACGAGATCTAAGGGAAACACTACTTAATCCGAGTGAAAGTAGGTAACATGAGCTTTCAAATGCAACAAACATCATAGAGAATGACCCACCGAACAACATCAAAACGACCTCTCCAAGAAGCACACATGCAAAACTCTTGAAGAGATTTCAAACACCTAGAAAAATTTCAGTCTCAGAAATCAGTTTTCCGGGCTGGCTTTCCTCTTAATTTTCATGATCAAAACATGCTCAAACTCGAAAATAAGTATATCTAGGATGCTTACCTTGCTTCCTCGTTTCCTTTTCAAGTGGTTTTTGGCCGATGAAACCCACAAATTATCCTCGGGGGCCTGTGGAAGTTGGCTTCTTCAACTGGAAATGAGATCTGCAAAAAAAAGAACTGACAACGAAGGTTTTCGTTGACCTCTAACATTAGACTTCAAGACGTCTTTTGTTGGAAAACTTGACACCAAACCAAACTATATGTATTATAGTTTGGGTTAAAGTTCAATATTTTCCTCATTTATCTCTAAAATTTTTCAAAGATACTGGCTTTCCCTCACTCGTGACCAACCAGTCTCAACACTTAGAAAAAGTTTCGGACTTTCTTGGCCTGCCAGGAGGGCACTGTTTCAGGGGCTTTATGAGGCCTTCCCGATCTCCATTTGAGACGTGCGACCTATGGTTGGAAAGATATTTGAATAAAGTTTCACTCTCTAGTTGAAGGTTTTGGTTAATTTTGGCCGAAGGGTTGTGAAAATCTCACTTTTCTCTCAGAAGGTTGATCTGGAATTTCTGGGCTTCTTGCTTTCTGGAGTTGCTTCTGAAGGTGTCTTTGGGGAACGATTCCGAGCTCTCTCCTCTCCCTCTCATCTCTTTGCTCTCCTCCCTCGAAAGACCTTGCTTCCTTGATCTTATCCCCTGAATTAGAGGATTTTTGGTCGGCCTTTTGTCCACCTACCAAGCCTGTCAACTGACCCAGCTCACCCACTTTCTGACTTAGCCAAAATTTTCAAATTTCGCAACTGTTGAGTGTCCAGATTTGATGCGATTTTCCCGTGCCTGCAGCAGCTTATCTCTGACCAATGTTTGTCCACTTGTAGTACCAATGATGGTCTTCCATCATGTGCAGAGATCGAGCTGGTTGGGCAGGTGAGGAGGATATGGTGGGGCCACCAATATGCCTACTTAGCAGCTCCGAATTAAGACCTAATTGTGGGCTGGGTTTTGGTAACTAGTTTGAGTGCTTTAATCCATCAATTTGCTGCGGTTTTTGATCAATTAGCAATTAAATATATAGTAGTTTAAGATATCAACCAGATTTTGCAATTGTGCCTACCCAATTTTGCAAGAAAGTCCCTCAAAGTTAGCCATTTTCTCATCCGAAAATACCCAATTCAAGGCAAATTTGGTCTTTTTGGCTCAATTTGATTGATTCGAGTTGGCCCAAATTCAATTTTAACTTAATTGGTGACCAAGATGATGATTTATGGGCTTGGGCGCAAATTTTGCAAAATTTGCGAATTGGTCCCTCAACTTTTGAAAATTGCATTTTAGCCTCAACTTGCCATTTGAATTCCAATCTGACCTCCTGGGCTTAGCTAGTCACTTTCAGATCATCGGCCCCAACTTGCTTCTTCTTTTTTTTTTTATAGCAAAAACATATTCCATTAAAAAAAATATATTAAACACCTAGATATTTTTAATTTTTTTTAAGGTGTCGCAAATTCCCTCTTTGGAAGGAAGCTAAAAGAGATTTCTTTCAAAGATAAAGTGACACCTAACTTTTTTGTTTTTTTTTTTTTTTACAATAGTAAAATAAAAATGCAAGTGAGCTTAATGTAAAGAGCGTGGTTTAGGGATGTACTTATGAATACTTTGAAAATTGTGGTTTAAGGATATACCCACGAACCTTGTGGTTTAAGGCAGTTCCCATGAATCTTATGGTTTAAAGCAGTCCCACTAACCTTGTGGTTTAAGGCAGTTCCACTAACCGTGTGGTTTAAGACAAGTTCCACTAACCTTGTGGTTTAAGGCAATCCCACTAACCGTGCGGTTTAAGGCAGTCCTACTAACCGTGTGGTTTAAGGCAAACCCACTAACCATGTGATTTAAGGCAAACCCACTAACCTTGTGGTTTAAGGTAGACCCACTAACCTTGTGAATTGCATGATTTAAGAATGACCAAAAACCTGTTGAAAATGCATGGTTTAAGGCTAACCCATGAACCCTTTGAAATTGCAAGGTTTAAGGATAACCAAGAATCTTTTGAAAATGCATGGTTTAAGGTTAATCCATGAACCCTTTGAAATTGCATGGTTTAAGGATAACCAAGAACCTTTTGAAAGTGCATGGTTTAAGGCTAACCCACGAGCCCTTTGAAATTGTAAAGTTTAAGGATAACCAAGAACCTTTTGAAAATGGATGGTTTAAGGCTAACTCATGAACCCTTTGAAATTGCAAGGTTTAAGGATAACTAAGAACCTTTTGAAAATGGATGGTTTAAGGCTAACCTATGAACCCTTGAAAATCGCATGGTTTAACGATAACCAAGAACCTCTTGAAAATGCATGGTTTAAGGCTAACCCATGAACCCTTTGAAATTGCAAGGTTTAAGGATAACCAAGAACCCTTTGAAAATGCATGGTTTAAGGCTAACCCATGAACCCTTTGAAATTGCAAGGTTTAAGGCTAACCCATGAACCATTTGAAATTGCAAGGTTTAAGGATAACCGAGAACCTTTTGAAAATGCATTGTTTAAGGCTAACCCATGAACCCTTTGAAATTGTAAGGTTTAAGGATAACCAAGAACCTTTTCAAAATGTATGGTTTAAGGCTAACCCATGAACCCTTTCAAATTGCATGGTTTAATGGTAACCGAGAACTCTGAAGGTGCATGGTTTAAGGCTAGCCCATGAACCTTTGAAATTGCAAGGTTTAAGGATAACCGAGAACCTTTTGAAAATGCATGGTTTAAGGCTAACCCATAAACCCTTTGAAATTGCAAGGTTTAAGGATAACCGAGAACCTTTTGAAAATGCATGGTTTAAGGCTAACCCATGAACCCTTTGAAATTGCAAGGTTTAAGGATAACCGAGAACCTTTTGAAAATGCATGCTTTAAGGCTAGCCCATGAACCCTTTGAAATTGCATGGTTTAAGGGTAAACAAAAACTCTTTGAAATT
This sequence comes from Eucalyptus decipiens, assembly GCA_014182575.1. NCBI lineage: Eukaryota > Viridiplantae > Streptophyta > Magnoliopsida > Myrtales > Myrtaceae > Eucalyptus > Eucalyptus decipiens. Next base: position 53,013,283 of record CM024615.1, read on the forward strand.
GCAAGGTTTAAGGATAACCATGAACCCTTTGAAAATGCATGGTTTAAGGCTAACCCATGAACCCTTTGAAATTGCAAGGTTTAAGGATAACCGAGAACGTTTTGAAAATGCATGCTTTAAGGCTAGCCCATGAACCCTTTGAAATTGCATGGTTTAAGGGTAACCAAAAACTCTTTGATATTGCAAGGTTTAAGGATAACCAAGAACCCTTTGAAAATGCATGGTTAAGGCTAACCCATGAACCCTTTGAAATTGCAAGGTTTAAGGGTAACCAAAAACTCTTTGAAATTGCAAGGTTTGAGAATAACCAAGAACCCTTTGAAAATGCATGGTTTAAGGCTAACCCATGAACCCTTTGAAATTGCAAGGTTTAAGGCTAACCCATGAACCATTTGAAATTGCAAGGTTTAAGGATAACCGAGAACCTTTTGAAAATGCATTGTTTAAGGCTAACCCATGAACCCTTTGAAATTGTAAGGTTTAAGGATAACCAAGAACCTTTTCAAAATGTATGGTTTAAGGCTAACCCATGAACCCTTTCAAATTGCATGGTTTAATGGTAACCGAGAACTCCTGAAGGTGCATGGTTTAAGGCTAGCCCATGAACCTTTGAAATTGCAAGGTTTAAGGATAACCGAGAACCTTTTGAAAATGCATGGTTTAAGGCTAACCCATAAACCCTTTGAAATTGCAAGGTTTAAGGATAACCGAGAACCTTTTGAAAATGCATGGTTTAAGGCTAACCCATGAACCCTTTGAAATTGCAAGGTTTAAGGATAACCGAGAACCTTTTGAAAATGCATGCTTTAAGGCTAGCCCATGAACCCTTTGAAATTGCATGGTTTAAGGGTAAACAAAAACTCTTTGAAATTGCAAGGTTTAAGGATAACCATGAACCCTTTGAAAATGCATGGTTTAAGGCTAACCCATGAACCCTTTGAAATTACAAGGTTTAAGGATAACCGAGAACGTTTTGAAAATGCATGCTTTAAGGCTAGCCCATGAACCCTTTGAAATTGCATGGTTTAAGGGTAACCAAAAACTCTTTGATATTGCAAGGTTTAAGGATAACCAAGAACCCTTTGAAAATGCATGGTTAAGGCTAACCCATGAACCCTTTGAAATTGCAAGGTTTAAGGGTAACCAAAAACTCTTTGAAATTGCAAGGTTTAAGAATAACCAAGAACCCTTTGAAAATGCATGGTTTAAGGCTAACCCATGAACCCTTTGAAATTGCAAGGTTTAAGGGTAACCAAAAACTCTTTGAAATTGCAAGGTTTAAGGATAACCAAGAACCCTTTGAAAATGCATGGTTTAAGGCTAACCCATGAACCCTTTGAAATTGCAAGGTTTAAGGATAACCAAGAACCCTTTGAAAATGCATGATTTAAGGCTAACCCATGAACCCTTTGAAATTGCAAGGTTTAAGGATAACCGAGAACCTTTTGAAAATGCATGGTTTAAGGCTAACCCATGAACCCTTTGAAATTGCAAGGTTTAAGGATAACCAAGAACCTTTTCAAAATGTATGGTTTAAGGCTAACCCATGAACCCTTTCAAATTGCATGGTTTAATGGTAACCAAGAACTCCTGAAGGTGCATGGTTTAAGGCTAACCCACTAACCTTGTGAATTGCAAGGTTTAAGGATAACCAAGAACCTCTTGAAAATGCATGGTTTAAGGCTAACTTATGAACCCTTTGAAATTGCAAGGTTTAAGGATAACCAAGAACCTTTTGAAAATGCATGGTTTAAGGCTAATCCATGAACCCTTTGAAATTGCAGGGTTTAAGGGTAACCAAAAACTCTTTAAATTGCAAGATTTAAGGATAACCAAGAACCCTTTGAAAATGCATGGTTTAAGGCTAGCCCATGAACTCTTTGAAATTGCAAGGTTTAAGGGTAACCAAAAACTCTTTGAAATTGCAAGGTTTAAGGATAACCAAGAGTGGAGGTGTAGTTTGACTGCCATACTATTTCAGCTTGAGAATTTTGAAACCAAACCTATTATCAGGAAACAAACTGAATCTAATTAGTCTTTGTTTATTTTCTGTAGTTACTAGAGTTGAACATTCACTTTTCCCTGCATATCATATTTCTCATATAATTCAGTCAGCAGTCAACACAAAGTTCTCTCAAAGGAAAAAGTCGCCATGTTATATCAAATTCTTTACAAGAAAAGAATTGACCATCTCCTTTTAGAAACTAATGCATTGGAAACTATACATACCTGAGCTGAACATTCTAAGAGAGCAGTAGATACATAGCTGAGACAAACCATCTAGATATCGAAGCATTCAAAGTTTAGACTCGTGGGCAGATGATTAACGATTTTGTAGATGTTGGTTGCTGCACCATAGACTCGAGATTCACCTCAATTTGATTCTTGCTCTTTATGAGTTTAGTTGGTAAAAAGGTCCTTGGCCGCCTAACACATGGCACTAATCCGCTAGAATAAATGTGTTGGAAGAAAATCGGTGGAAGACGACTTACCTCTATTCAATGCATAGTCAACAATTTACCCAGGAACGATCGTTGAATTGCGGATGAATCACGAACAATATTATCTCATGTTGGTCTGAATGTAATCACGAGGAAAACATCCGATTTCCACAGCATAAATAACAATTGTTCTTGTAAAGAAAAAATGGAATGCCTACTTTTTCTTTGATGGAAAAGGGGACAAGAAAAAGATAACGCTTTCTTTTTTAGCATACGTTCTGCCAACCTTATCAACGGTTATCTTCAGGAGTCTTTTATATAACTCCATCACACCCTTTCAAAAGGGTGTCATTCCATTGTAGCATATCAAGATGAAACGATACATTCCAATTGCATCCCATCATGGATGTACTAATTAAGTACAACATCTCCCACTCGGACATGATGGGCTTGATAGAGCTCTATCAAGAATATAAGACATTCAATATTCATCAACTTTACAAAATAATTCATACTAGTAAGTAAGCCATGCAATTAGTGAGTACACCTGCACTTGAGAGCTCAAATTATGCACATGTTATGGATTGACATAATGGCTACAACCTCAAAAAGGAATAAACAATCGATGTCTCATTGTGCCCCAAACATATTTTGTTACATCAATCCAAGTATACTTATCCCTTAAAGGCTATACTTAATTATTCTCAAAACACCATATATTACTATTATATCCACAATACATAAGGCGATATAATTGGTCAACCAGTAAATACATGTGATAGATGTAAAATAACAATAGTCTTCCTTCATACTTATGTCTCTCTTCATTTCAGAACAACTGATTTCCTAAACGCTTTCCATAAGGCCATATCTATTCATGTCCGCCAATAACATGTTAAAGTAACAATATTGATCTTTCACTTCGAGAACAAAGTTAGAAGTAACATAGGGAACAAAATGAGGTAAATAATAAATTACCTCAAGGGCTCACACAATGAGTAAATAAAGATAATTTCACTCACCTTCCCTTATTGGTCATACAATGCACATGTAGTATGAATTACATGTTATAGTGTATTTCTCTTTCCATAAGAGTGTATGTCATTAATTAAATATAACCACTATACGGATATTAGCATAAACATAGTCACGTGCTTCTCACATACTCATGTTTAGCTCGAGTGCTATATCAGCTCGCTTTCTATAGCGCCCAATTAAGTACCCGCATTCAGCATCTTTCAGGCATACATGATTGTGGGACTATCATGTTCGGTCTTATTATAAATAAATCACAAATGTCATCTTGACTCCAATCAATGTGACATATTATTTTATGTACTAAACTTATTCTTCAGCATTCATTTGTACATAACGTCTCATCTCAACGTGCTAACTATAACACTTGAGGTGATTGCTCGTATGAGTGAGCCAATCATTGCCTACTGACATATTTTCCAATAATATATGTGTGCTTGTGCTGGTCTCATAATGGATTTGTACTTATTGATAAAATATCAAGTCATCAATAAACAAACGAGTACAATACATATGTCCACGTATACATAAACCAATGATCCTCTACAATAACACATATCACATTCTACACAATCCTAATGACATCCTTTGGGTCAAGAATATGTCTCTAGGAACAGCCTTCGTAAATGGATCAACAACCATTCTATTGGTTGAAATGTATTGTAGGATCACTTCTTTCTGCACTATATATCTCTTATGATTCTTTATGTCAATGTGCTTCGTCCTTCCATGATACTTGGGATCCTTCACATAAGCAATAGCTGCTTGACTATCGCAATAAACTATCACTGGTCTTGGAACCTCAGTGACAGTGGCTAAATTATCCAAGAAACGTTTTAGCCATACTGTTTCTTGCACTACGACAAAACATGCAATAAATTTTGCCTCCATTGTAGACAAGGCCGTGCATGTCTGTTTTTTGCTATTCCAAGAAATCGCACATTCATTGAGCAAAAATACATATCCATAAGTCGATTTATGCTCATCTGGGTCTTCATCCCAATTAGCATCCGAATAACCTAATAGGCATAAATTATTCCCTTGGTAACAAAGTCAATAGTTCATAATACCTTTCAAGTATATCAGGATCCTCTTCACTACTTTCTAGTGTGTTTGACCGGGATTTGATTGATATTGGCTCACTAATCTCACGGCATAACATTTGTTGGGTCGAGTACATATCATAGCATACATCAAACTTCCGATTGCACTAGCACAAGGAACAATTTTCATCATTTTAATTTCTTCTGGAATCTTAGGACACATCTCAATATTTAGGCCTTCACCTTGCATGATAGGGGTATCAATGGGATTACGGTGTTGCATATAAAAATGTTCAAGAATCTTCAATATATAATACTATTGTGATAAAGTAATGAGTTTCTTTGATCGATCTCTTTCGATCTTAATTCATAATATATAAGCAGCTTTTTCCATGTCATTCATTTCAAAATTGGAGGATAACCATTCTTTTATGGTAATAACCAAAACCTTGTCATTTCCAACCAATAAAATATCGTTCACATAAAGTGATAAAATCACAAATTTATCTTTGGACCGCTTAACATATATACAGTAATCTTCTTCGATTATCGTGAGACCAAAAGTAGTTATGGCTTGATAAAAACGAAGATACCACTGTTTATATGATTGCTTAAGGTCATATATTGAGCAATGAAGTTTGCAAACTTTATGCTCTTGATCTTTAACTATGAAACCTATTGGCTGCTTAGATACTTAGAGCTTCGGAAGGATTTGCTAGTGAAGGTTTTCAGGAGGAGGAGAACGAAGGCGATGGGAACAAGTGCTGCAGCATACAATGTCTAGTCACAGACACGATGTCGATGTTAATTTCCATTTTTTTTCCTTCTTTCTTTTCTTTTTGTGTGTGAAGATAGGGAGGGAAAGTGATGTTGATGAAGATCAAGTAGATGATTCTCCATATTTTTTAATTAGCGCTTTGTCATCCGAGTTCTTTGACTCACGCCACAACAAACGAATGAAACCAAAATCGGTAGGATTGAAGATGGCCTTGAGCTCTCTATTCTCTAATAAAGAAGGCCTAAGCACATACATGATTTCTCTGGATACCACCAAGCTTGAAAAGACTGCCCTTGGATGTGATAGAGGCGATGTTGTATAAATGATTTGATGTTCATCCTTAGCCAACTACAAAGGAGTTCCTACTGTGTCCCTGAAGAAAAATATGAAATAGCGTCCAAATAACATTTAGGAGTAGCAATTAAAACTTCCAGTAGTCAAAGCTGAAATAAATTTGAGCTCGTAGCATTTTCAATTACACCAACGATTTGCCATTTGCTGGTGCCCTTATAATAATTAAGTCAAATGAACATGTAATGAAAAGTAGTGATTAAGATAAATTAGAAAAGATGTCAAAACAAACTAACAACACCTTAATTGTCGATTAGAAGAGATTCCCGAAGGTTTCCCGTCGCAAGCAAATTGAAGAATGGATCCTGAGATGTTGCCGCTTTTCACATTAATTTTATGCGAATTCATATTCAAATTACTTGAAGACAAAGATTTCTATATTGAAAGAAAGGACGCCATTTTTGGTTCCAAACTTCATGTTTGAAGGGTCTCAACTCGATGCCGGGCCATCAAGAAACCCACCATTTACAAGAGATCTTGTCCTCGGGGATCCGTGTAGTCGTCGCATAATGCCCCTCCTCACTCAAGACATTACCGTGTTTCTCATGGCCAAGCACGGAGGCATTGGGAGTAGATCAAGTCCCATCCCCTTCACCAAAAAGCAAAGCTTGCTCGATTGCTTTACCCATCTCAACCTTTTGAGGGACTAAAACGCATTCATCCGTTAAAGAGACAAATGATTTGAGAACACAGAAATAAAACTAGATAATAGTAGGCAAGATGGGAGAACTTTTTCAATTATCAAAAGTCGAGCGAATTAAGGGGAGAGAAGGGAAAACGAAGATGATTATAACGGGTGTACGGCCAAAGCTCGTCAATCACATGTGGAAACACCCTAAATATCTTAACCTTTGAGAAAACAGGCAATGCTTCCGTAGTGTATTGATGGTGCCCCTAGCGAAGCATTTTTTCTGTCACTATCTGAATTGCTGCCCTCATTCTTGTATGTGCTTTCAAGTAATGGGAACTAATCAGTTTGCTATAAGCACTCTAGCATTAGATGATACTGATGTGTTAGATAAAACTCCCGAAAAACCTCCATCAATTAGATGGAATTTGTTATCATAAATGAAGTAATCATTGAAGATTGATTTAATCTTTAAAGAAAAATTCTCCTCAACTCCTTCATGTGTTAACTTTACATACTGCTTTTTCTTTGAAACAAAAGAAACGATGTTGAATACTGAAACGACATCCAGTAATGTCTGCAAGTTACGAAAGCGGCAATCAATTCGATGCGATAATTTCTATTACCTTTTGTCATGGCCTCTGAAGTTCCTAAACTTTGTAAAAAAGCATATGGAGAATGACCAACATAAAAAAGAAGCAAACTATAAATAGAGACGTTGTTTATTGCCTTCAACAAACACAAATTCTATTAAATAGTTTGACTTCATTTATAGGTGTTACGGCAAGTGAATAATACAATTTTGGTAAAATGTACGAGATAAGATAAACCGATCTTGGGTGACGAAAGCCGAAACAATTCGCCCCCCACCTCCAAAAACAAAAACAAGAAATACCCCCAAAACCCCCTGTTTTTCTCAATATGTAAGCCAGATTTTTGTTCTACTCAGTAAGGCCAGAGAGAGGACATATTTATTAAGCACTAACACTTAATATGATACTTGCTCCCATCTAAATCACATGGCATCGAGATATCATTAAAAGATAAATCAGGTATAACATCCAAACGGAAACAGAGGAGTTCTCATGTCCCCTCCCCATTCTTCCAACATGTTTTACTAAAGCTGAAAACATAGGTCCATAACTTCTTTTCCGGTTCTGAATAAGCATTCAAAGGTCTGGATAATTCATTTCAAATGGCAGGTTTGGCAATGGTTGAAGTCACAAAGTCTGGAGTTGGTTAAATCTAGTAGAGATGGTGTTCTTCGTGTTTGACCAAATGGTCCATAACCTTTTCTCCAGTAGAGTTAGATCTTTTGGCTAAACTAATTTAGTCAGTGCTCCAACAAAGCTAGTGATCGCAACAAGGCAAATCTAGCAATGTTATCGCCACGCTAGCACATTAATAGGCGGCCTATGTAAATTACCATAATGTTCTCATGGGCAAAAAGCACACACTAGGCTGAACTACCTCAACAATAGAGTAAGGAAGAAATATATACTTGAGGAACCAGTACAGTGAGACGCGCCAGGTAAGATGGATAACTCACTCTAAAAGTCAAGAGTACAAATGTCAATTTTGATTATTTAGAAGCATAAGCAAGGACATAGATTCATGTCCATCAAGAAAGATTGAAAATGATATGGTAGTTACTGAAAACTTAAAAGAAAAACTTGTACATGTATCCATAGAACGAATATGGCTTTCTGCCTATGCCAAATTTTAGATGCAAATCTATTTGTTGTATCTTGACAACAAAAGAAGGATACAAGCTGCCTTCAACATTGGTTCAACCTTCTGCACAGACACGTAGCACATTGAAAATATCCAATTATATAGAAGGAAAGTTTGCGATTTTGCACAAGTAACATTGAGTTTGGAGGTTGAAGGAGAGTCTAATATTTAGTTTAATTTCTGATTGGCTTAAAATTAGTGTTAGATAATAGCATTGAGGTTCATTGATCGCAAACGGGTGGAGCATCTTGTCCAGTCAGGTCAGAAAGAAGGAAGGGGTTTTAAAAAAAGAGAATGATCGGATAATACCCGTGTAGTACTTGTGTAGTACTTGTGCAGCGCCATGAAGCTATTCAATGAAATTGGGCTTCCCAACATCACACTTCCTCCACTCTAGACTACAGTAGAAAATTATGGAGACACTAGAAGTATCAGGTAAAATTATCCATTCAGGGTTCAATTTAAAAGTAATGCATGTAGCTAGCTGCTGAAAATTGCTAAAATATCATACGCAAGAAATATGGGAAACATGACAGCAATCTATACTGGTGAACCCTGATCACCTCTTAAGGCGCACACTGAGAGCTAACAGTACATCAAAATTAAAAGCAAAAAATCCTCATGACCACAAAACATCATGAGAAAGCCTAATGTACCTTTCTAAAAGAATTTTTCCATTTGGGCTTCTTTTCGGTTATCACCTAAAAGCAAGAACTTAATAACTGCTCCAGCTTAGCTAATTGCAAAAGCCTCATATCCCTTCTTACTTGAAACAAGCATGCTCATTATTTAAAAATAACACAATAGTTGATCTTTGGCTTGTGTGAAGAGACTTTGAGTGCATTGGTTTAAACCTTTTAGGTTGCACAAACAAGACCACCATAAAGCACTAAAGATCCATGAATCATTCATCTGCACCAACGAAGACTTCAATCTCACTTAACCCATTATGTCCCGAGAATGATCCCTACTCCAGTATGCTGTCATGGCGATGTGAGCTAGCTTGGGAGAAAAGCTGACATGGGGAATGTCGTTGGCCCAATAACTTAGGATCATAATCGCTCAAAAACTGAACAACAGCAGTTCACTCATGCTCTAGTTTGGTTCGATAGGAATGGGAAATTTAGGACTTGGGCAGGGATATTTGGGTAAACGAATTATACTTTCCTAAGTATAAAATGATGTGACAATGTAAAGTAATATTCAAATACTTCAGTAATGTGAACAAATGCTTTTCCCATGGTTACACGTTGGAGAGGAAAGTTTTTTTAATGGATTGCAAATGTAAGAATTACCCCTTTCCAAATAGAGGTCAAAGTCAATAGAATTTTTCACTTTCAGCGATGCCACATGTAATTTCCTGGTTGCTTGGTGAGACTTCGATTTCCACATCAGCGATGGAAATTCCGATGGGTGAGAGAATGAATGACAACCGTGGTGCGATGGAGGCACCATAAGAAATACGTCACGGAATTTGGGCTGATTTTCTTTTGGGTCAAATCCTAAAAAACCCTAAAGTGATATATCTATGACAAATTTACTCAAAATTACTTATGTAGTAGTAGTAGTTGCTTTGAATGGAGACAGTGAGTCTCAGATTATTCCTGAGGCAATACTTGGAAATTACAGGAAAGTCATGGTACGAGCTGGAAGTGCTCATCCATCGAGGGCTGAAACCTCTGCTGCAAGGGCTGAACCCCGAATGGAAGACATCCTATAGGCATTGGCCAATATTGGAAATCTGACGGATAGACAAGCGCAGCAACAACCCGGAGTGGAACGTCGCCCTCAGGGACTGGTGGAACAATTTCTGAAGTTGAAACCACTTAAGTTTAGTGGAATGGGAAGTCCTGAGGAGGCGGAACATTGGATTGATGGAATGGAATGGATTTTCCGGTTGTTGGACTGTAGTGATGTTGAGAAAATAGTTTTGGCAGAGTACCAGCTGGAGGGAATGCAAAGTTTTGGTGGAGAGCTTCGAAGGATACAATCTTTCCACCAGGTACTGATGTGAACTGGGAAGAGTTTGTTAGGGCTTTTAATATGAAGCATTTCTCTGATTGTGTCAAGGATAGGAAGATCACTGAATTTGTTCAGTTAGAACAAAGGGAGCTGACGGTAGACCAGTATGAGGCAAAATTATCTGAATTATTTAGGTATGCTCCTAGGTTGGTTGAGGATCGAGAGGAAAAGGCTAAAAGATTTTTGAAAGGGTTGAGGACTGATATTAGGAAACAACTAGTGCTTCTGAATATAAGGGATTATAATGAGATTTATGAGAGGGCACAGTTGGTGGAGCAAGAGTTAGTGAGAGAGCAATCAGAATCTAAGAGGCAGATGACCTTTAATGATGTTCGAAGGGGTAAGAGACCCTATCCTGGTCAAGGTCAGACTTGGGAATCTAAGAAAAATAATAACTTTGGAAATTTTAGAAGAGCTTGGAGTGGCCTGACTTTTGGGAAGGCACCCTATCCGCCTGATATTTGTTGAAAGTGTGATGGGAGGCATGGGCCAGGACCTTGTAATAGCCAACTGAGATGTAATAGATGTGGGCAAATAGGACACTTTAAGAAAGATTGTCCACAAAAAAGGTTGCAGCCGAATGTTAGCTTGGTGCGACAGGTACAACAAAGTACCGTTGAACCAAATCCACCAAGGAATCCACAGAGGCTACCACCACAAGGAAGGGTGTATGCGGTCACTCAAGAGGAAGCAGGAGCTTCCAAAAGTGTTATCTCAAGTATGATTTCAATAGAGGGATAAGAAGGTATATTCGTTATTTGATGTGAGTGACACGCATTCATTTATGTCCGAAAAATATAGATGATTGTGAGGAGTAGGAACAAATCTCTAGATATGCCTCTTCGTATTTCTACATCGCTGAAAGATATGCCGTTATCTACGTTGGCATGTGAGATGAGTGAGATAACCCTAGGGGAATGAGATCTAGAAATGGACTTGATAGTGATAGTTATGTATGACTTTGATGTCATCGTAGGAATGGACTAGCTCCGTAAGCAATGGACTAGGATGAATGATCTCCTGAGATAGTACTTACTCGTGCACTAAGGATAAAACCGTGAGGCTAAGAATGGGATAAGCCAAAGCAGATAATATTTCTGTAAGTTAACCCCTATTGAAACGAGACCCTTCAGTAGATGTGTAGTTTGGGTTCGAACCAAGCGAAAGCTGGTGTACCTATAACGTCCCGATCCGATGAGAGCGAGGAGTGGACGCCGAGGTCAGAGGACCATAACAAGGAGCAACTCCCGGTAGGCTTCTAGAATGGCAAAAGGGAACATGAATGAACCGAACTATGAATTGAACTAGGAGGGCAGTATTTCTGGGATAATTTTATCAGAGTGGCGCAGCGGAAGCATGGTTAAGCTTGTAGAACTCTTGTTTGTGAAAAAGAAGGACATGTCGATCCGTTTGGCATTGATAATAGGCAATTGAATCATGTGATTGTTAAGAGTAAGTACTCATTACCTAAAATTGATGACCTATTTGACCAATTGCAAGGAAGTTCAGTCTTTTCTAAAATTGACTTGAGATCGGGATATCAGTTAAGGATTAAGAAAGAAGACATTCTTAAGACTGTGTTTAGGACTCGCTATGGACACTATGAGTTCCTAGTTATGCTATTTGGATTGACAAATGCCTTAGCTGCATTCATGGATTTAATGAGTAGGATACTTAAGCCTTATTTGGATCAAATTGTGATTGTCTTCATTTGATGATATCCTGATATATTCTAAAGGACCTGAAGAACATGCGTAGCATCTAAGCATAGTGTTGCAAGCAAGGCTTAAGAAGTGAATTATGAAGAGCGAGTTATGAATTTGAGGATTAAGTTATGATCATTTGAGCTAAGTAGTGACTTCCTATTTGAGGATTTCATTGGAAGTCTTGATGCATTACATGGAGGCATTTAGTATGTATAGATTGATCTTGGAAGTCATGAGTTTGAGTGGTCATATGAGACATGAAATTATTTGTGGTTTATATATTGGAATAATAGGTTTAATTGACGATGATCAACTTTTAATTTTAGGTGATGATCTCAGTTTGAAAGGATTTGGTGGAATTAGTGGATATAATCAATTGTGGTTATAGTCTTTCCAAGGTGAAAATGTGAAAGTTCATGTTGTGGATTTGATGAATGGTTAGTCTAAGTGATGATTCTTTAGGACGAGATATGAGATATATTCGGTGGAAACTAGACAAGTTTTATTTTGATGGATTGTCGATCTTTGAATTAAATAAGTCTTGGTGGACTATAGATATTTGAATCGAAGGGATGATGCTATATTTTAGGCTTGAATCTATGTTGCGGTGCATGCATAGTGAATGTCTTTGTTGGACTGAACCAAATGAGTTATTGGTGGTGTTGATTTTGATGGTTCTAGGCTTGAATTGGTGGTGACAAAGGTATAGGAATAATTTGGCCAAATGGTGCGTTCGATTGAGTCGAGAAGGTGGAATGCTTTAAATTTGAATCTCATTGATAGTTGCACTTTAAATAGAGCTTGAAATAGATGTTTTCACAAAAGGAATTGAATATGAGACAGAGGAGGTGAATGGAATTATTAAAAGATTTTGATTGTGAACTGTTTTAGAAAATCTCTTGAATTTCATCAAAATTTATGAGTACTGTGACACCGTGCCCAAATGTTTTAAGAAATGTTTCTATTTCAAAGAATTCTGAACTTTTTATAGAAAACATTCCAACCCATGGGAGTTGGGATTGAGATTAGAATTTGCCAACATATCGATTTAAATTTACTAAGGGTTTTGATAAAGTATTTTATTTCGCGCCGCGATGCAAGTGCAACTCGAGGTTTTATATGTGGATTCCGAAAAACATTTGAAATTTAAACGTGATCATGGATTTTATGGAATTGGTATCATGCTTTGATTATGTGAATTGGTTTCAACAATATGAGATTTACCTATTCTCAAATACTATCATTGGTATACCGCTGTGTCTTTGAAATTCCTATTTTGCATTATTTGATATAATGAGGTGGAATTTTCAAGAACTCAAAGGATTTTCCACATTGGTGATTTGAAAACGTTTTGACATGGAAATGACATTTGATTTCAAAGCTTGCTGTTGTCGTTGAATGCTTTTGAAAACCTCGGTTTGTATTGTTTGATTTCATGAAGGAAGATTCTCAAGCATTCAAAAGAAATTTCAGATGTGGTTATTGTTTTAAAACTGTTTATGATGTTGAGATAAATTAAGATATGTTAAGAGCTTGCATCCTTAACTTAGGAGGAAGTATCAGCCCGATCTATGACACATACTCGATCATGAAGCCATCATAGTGGATGAGAGAGTGAGGTATATCGAAGAGCCTGTGCTGATATTGGATCGGAAGGAACAAAATCTCAGGACCAAGAGAATTCCATTGGTTAAGGTATTATGGCGATATCGTGATGTGGAGGAAGCCACATGGGAGAGTGAAAATGAGATGAGGGAAAGGTACCCTCACTTATTTCAAGAGACATAGGAAATGTCTAATTTCGAGGACAAAATTCTCTAAAGATGGGAGAATTGTGGCATCCCAAAATTCATGGCAACCTCTAGTCACATTTAGGTCTATGAATAGGAGATGGAAGTACCATTAAGTTATTTTATGACCATTTAATCCATAATTTGCAATAAGATATATGGCCAAGCTTTTAAGGGATAATTATGTGATAGGAAAGAAAATTCTATTATTGGCCATGTGCATCATAAATTGGAATTCATGGATTTGTGACAAAAATTTTAATGGCCTTATTATTTATGCAATTAGATATTTATTTAAATGATGATTAAGATATATTATAAAAATAAAATAAAATAAACTTGGGCCATTTAAATTTGGACCTTAGGCCAAAGTGAGATGGGCCTAAAGTGGGCCATAAGCCCGGCCCATTGTCGGCGCATGGAGGGGGAAGGAGGAGCCGCATGGCTTCCTCCAAGTGTCTTCGGCAAAGGAGACACTTGTCTCCTTCTTAGGGACAAGTGTCCCCCATGCAAGAAGAGAAAGCATGCAATATATAAGCCACCAAAAAGAAAGAGAGAGAGAGAGAGAGAGAGAGAGTGAGAGAGAGGGAGAGAGTTGCCGAGAGAGAGTGAGATGCGTGAGAGAGGGAGGCCGAGGAGGAGGAGCTCGCCCGTTGCTGCCCGCATGCCGTTCGTCCGTCGCCGGTGTGCCGCCGTTCGTGTGGTCTAGAGGCAAGTTGGGGTCCTTTGCTGCTCTTGCATGTGTGTGTGTTACATGTATGTTTGGTATAGTGTCGAATTTGAGTGATTGGAAGGGGGAAACCAAAGCTTGGATGGCTTGTTCTTGAGTGGTATTGCTGTTTTCGCTTGAACAGTTTGAGTCAGAATGTTGTGTGAGCTTGAATGCATGTTTAGAGTCCGATTTTGGCTTTGATCTCTTCATGAAAGTTGTATCTAACATCTTAAACTACAACATACTAAAATTTCGTGAAAAATGATGGATATTTAAGGGGTTAAACTCTCATTCTACGGAGACCTCAGATCTGGAACGATTTCACTGACATCTTGATGAATTTGTGGTTGCATGTTGATTTTTGCTAAAAATCTCTCTTCGATTTCTTCATGAAAGTTGTATGGGACATCTTAAAATAAAACATACTCAAATTTGAAGTGAAATGAACAAGTATAACCTAGTAAATCGACTAGATCTTGAAGACGGTAATTCTGGAGATGTATTACAGGACACCCGAGACTTCATGGACCTAAATGACGACTATACTCTGGATATTTGACTTGGATCTCTTCACAAAACTTGTATAGAACATCTTGATGTATAACATATCCAAATTTCAGAGGAAATGAAGAAGAATAGGTAGGTGAAAACTCAGTATTTCGGAGAAGCATGTACTGGACGTTTCGGTGATGGATCCATAAGCTTCTTGAGACTGTAGGAATTAATCTAGAAAGAATCTGACTTGGAAGTCTTCATGAAAGATGTACATAAATGTCTTTTCTATAACTTGGTAAAATTTCGTAATTTTTGGAGGTCGTATGAATATTTTAATCGAATTTCTTCGGAGACTGTGCATTCTGATTTCATCCGAAAATTACATGTTGTTTTGTGTGAATAATGGATTTGTGTGGAATTCTCATTGGCCGTGTATTTTGCATGAAATCATTATCCTATTGTCTTATTTATTACTTGCCTTAATTTTATGATTTTTGAGATTTTATAAATAATTAAATTTAATATTTTTGAAAATGCCATAAGCTGAAATTTAAATAAATGAAAAAGGGCATGATAAATGGATTATTTTAATTGGCATAAATTCCATGATTTTAATTCATAAATAATTTCACCATGTAGTATGTGTGATGGGGTCTTGATGTATGCATTGAGATGCATGTGTGAATTCAATGTTGATCATGATTTTTGGTTGCCATTGCATCATATGCCATGCTAAATTGAGACCGAAATTGGTGAACATGAATAATGTTAAATGAGGAGATTGATGTGGTGGATGATAATGCCCCGGGAGTGTCGGGATGCTCGGTGGTATATGGTACGTAATTCCAGGGGAGGCCCGGTGGTATGTCGGTACATAATTCCGGAAGCCCTGGAGGTTTGTGCCCAGGGGGATGCCTCGCGATGCCAGTAGGGTTGTGGGATGCCCGGCCAGGGAGTGTAAATGCCAGAAGCCCTGTCGGAGGTCTTTGCCCGAGGGGAATGCCTCGTGATGCCAGTTGGGATGCAAGATGCTCGGAATGTGGGGGGGCGGGATGCCCGGTGGCCTGGAATGGCTGAATGCCGGAGGTTTTCTCGCATGGGATGCGAGTGTAAAATATGAGATGAAATTGATGAATCGAGGAAGGGTGATGTGGTGATCAAATTGAAAAGTTAAAAGTAGAAATTGAACCATGCATGATATGATGTGATATGATGATGATCGCCCATGGCATGATGATATGCATGATGATATGCATGATGATGATATATGATATGGCATGACGACATGTATGATATGATGATGCCATGATGATGATGACATGTGTGATGTGATGATGTCAGGATGATGATGATGATATATGATATGGCATGATGACATGTATGATATGATGATGCCATGATGATGTTGACATGTGTGATGTGATGATGTTATGATGATGATGACATGTATGGTATGATGATGTCATGTATATGATGAGGATGACATGTGTATAATATAATAATGTCATGATGACGATTATATGAGTATGACATGATGATACACATGTATGTGTTATGATTGTGATGATGATACATGATAGTATGCGCATGGCTTTAAGGTAAGTAACGCCTGCAGTACATGTATGACTTGTATGATGCATTGAGTGGTTATTGGATTCATTTACCTGCTGAGTGGTTGTACTCACCCCTTTTGAGAAATAATATTTCAAACTAGATAAGATACCTCTGCTGCCACTGCTACCAGTAGATGAATCAAGTGGTTGGTTATGATTGCAAGGAGGAGGATAGCAAAGGGAGG
The DNA here is from genome assembly GCA_014182575.1 of Eucalyptus decipiens. Taxonomy (NCBI): domain Eukaryota; kingdom Viridiplantae; phylum Streptophyta; class Magnoliopsida; order Myrtales; family Myrtaceae; genus Eucalyptus; species Eucalyptus decipiens. The sequence continues at coordinate 53,029,816 of CM024615.1, forward strand.
AACTTTTGGACGCCGACACTGATCGATGGACTTTAAGTATTCAACTGTTGGAGAAGATGTCGGTCATCCTTTGAAGTGTAGCTGAGTATAGAAAACTACGGCATTTTGATGTATCGACTAAAGATGTCCATCTGCTCTATGTAAATAAACGTGTTCGGTTTTAACTTATATAAGATGTTTAGTAGGTGTGCATCGTTTTCTGAATATAGGAAAGGGAGTTGTTGGATGTGCTTCCGCATATAAATTGCGCAAGGGACCGATTGCAAAAAAAAAAAAAATGTAAACCCCCAAGTTGTATGGACCCGCTGCAATTGAAATGGTATCAGAGTGACATGTTATTAGGAAAAGTGAATGGTAAGCGAACTATGGCGACCCTAATCGGATCAGGGGCCGTCGAGGGGTGCCACAAGATGTACCCATAATTCTCTTGAAAAACTGAACTATCATATCAACAGTCAATTGGCTATACATACAGTTAGACTTTTTGCACAAGTACCTGGACACATATCGACCAAGACTTGTTCAATGTTTCTTCCATGAAATGGATATAATAGTGTTAGGACTAGCACCTAAAAACAACTTCGATGGACATAATGTGCAAATTAAGTTGCTGCTAAACTAATTTCCTTTACACCATATAACGTCAAATCTAGACTGGAATATAGCTTGTAAATTATGGCGAGCCTCTTAAAGTTTGGATGATCAATTCATATATGGACTATGGACCTATACATGACAATGGAAACGATGCATTGCACGATAGTTACCTAGGTTTGTCATCTACAAGGTCCATCTTGGTTCCAATAACATGCATCAAAGCCTTTGGTTTAACCAAAATCTTAACGCCCTAGTCTTCAACCAACTCATCGAACTTCCTCTTTTGCATCCAAAGACTAGTGACTAAATTTCATCCGGTAACTATGTAAATCAACATATCACGAAAGAAAAGACAACGAGCATCAATCACTAGCTTGAAATTCACGAAGTATGGTTTTTGTGCTTATTTTCGTGTTTTGGGTTCCAGATATACATGGATAAGCAGGTCTCAATCTACACTTATTTTCCATATTAATGTTTGTTCTGTCTGATAACACACTTTTTGAAAGATGGTTAACCTTTGCACTTTTTCAGTTAGTGAAAAGTGAACTAGCGTTCCTAAACAGAAAATTTTAAGATGAATATGACTTTCGAAGGACAATGGTGGGACAATCCACTTGCTGTATGAGACAGTAAGTTTTCAAGGCCTCTGATAAATGAACATAGGCCACATGGCATTGGCTAGAAATGACTTGCCTAATACTGAAGAAAGATAAACTAATTAAACAACCTAATGCCTACTTTTGCACGGTATCACAAGACAGTAGCATAACAAAAATAGAAAGATGCACATGCCTTCAATCCCGAAAAAAAAAAAAAAATCGGAGATTTGAACTCTCGTATCTTAACCACACAGTTAACATAAAGCAAAAGTTACACCGAGACTTTTTGATTCGTGAGAACTGTTTGTGATCACCTACAACTTAAAGGTTTTTGCTTTCTACACTAAGCAACATTAATTAGGCCTTGCCAGCTTTTGACGCAGAAATTAATACTGGCCATTGAATTTGCTAAAAGATGCCACAAATTAAATTAAAGCCAAACCCAAACTTAACCCCCAACAAACCAAAGACAGAATTACCTGGTTAAATTGCTAACCAAAGAGTTGAGCTTTTTATATTTTCTTCAAAATGGACAAACCATGTCTCTTTCCTTTTCTCATAATTTAGACATAGCCAAAAAACTTTACATCACACCTAAAATCTCAAGGATTTACTTCCAGAACAGCATTATGAGAAATTTAGAAAAGCGAGTACGAAATGCAGCTACTCCTAGAGGAATTTAATTTGCCACAAAAGACCCACAAAGTGATGCACTTGAGTCCAAGCAACCGAGAAGACCGGGAAAAAATATCTCAAAAGCATATACAAAGCCCAACATTGAATGTCAAACCAATTGGTAAAACCACGCGGACAACGAAAAAGCATCAAAACAGTCTAAAATCTATGTATTGGTGCCAAATTAGTCCTAAATCTTTTAATAATGCCAATTTAGTCGTAAACCTTGAGACATAGTGCCAATTCCATTATAAATATTTTAGTAGTGTCAATTTAGTGATAAAATTTTTAAATTAGTGTCATTTTAGTCTTAAACGTTTTGACTTGGCTCCAATTTAGTCATTTTGGCTTATTTTGACAGGATTTTGCTCACATGGACATCGGGTCTTGATGTGGCACTCCTGGCGTTGAAGTGTATAATTTTTAATAACATTATAATAATTTTTTGATTTCTTTTATTATTTTATTATTATTCTATTGGTTTCCCTTTTTTCTCTTTTTTTCTTCTTCCTTTGGGTGGTGGCCGAGTAATAGGCGACGGCTGCTGGCCATGGCTAGCAAATTCCTTGCCTAGGCAAGGGCCGCCTCATTGGGTGTTGCCTCACGCAAGCTAGGATTGATTATTGGTGATCTTTATTATAATTATTATCAAAAATGAAAAAAGGGATGTCACTCTGTGGTGCGGTAGTGCTTAGGCGTGGACACTCCCATTATGAAAACGAAGTGGGCCAATTAGCATTTTGACATATTCCGTAATTATTTTGGGTATTTATTCCTGTAAGTTATTATCAATTATTCATTCGAGTTATATATATTTATATATATAATGTATATGTTTTATATTGTGTCCGGGTAGGGCATGCGCATGCAAATTATGCTGGACCTGTCCTTTCGGAACATCGCCGATTGGTGTCCCCAGTGCCCGTCACTCGGGGAGGTTTTGTCCTGAAGCGCGAAAAATAGCTTCCAGAAGAAAAATAATGGCGATGCCTTTGCCGAAGCCAAAGTGAAATTACAAATAGAAAACAACCAAGGAAGACAGAGAGCTTCTAGAAGGAAAATCCAAAACTTAAATGGGCTCTTTTGTCTCCTATTTATTTATTTTGGTTGCCTTCTATAGCTAGAGACTCCCGATGGGCCCAAAGAGAGAGATTGAGCGGCCAAGACGGAACCGAAGTGAGTCATCCCAGACAACAACACGATCGAGGCATGCCCACTATTGGACACGATTTTTAAAAGTTCCCCTTCTCCATTTTTTTTCTCCCCCTCTTGAATGATGGTGACCCAACGTGATGACTTCTGTACTCAGTTTGCTCCAAAAAATGACACGCAAGGTCCCTACAATTTGGTCCCATACAGTGTCATTTTTAAATTTTTAATTTTTTCAATGCAATCTATGAGTTTTTGTTCAGTGTGTGGTGTTGTCCTGAAATTTTGATTTTTTTTTTTCGTAATATGGTCATTGAATTTTAGTCTAACGTGCAATGTGATTTAAATGGACATTTAATAATAGTTCATTAATCACATTAATCAAATTAAATATTTAAGGATAGCATTACATATTGGGTTAAAATTTAAAGGCGAGTCAAACTGTCAAATTTTCAACTTTTATCGATTTATATCCAATGGATTGATGTGGCAATTGCATTATTTTGGAGCAATCTTACTATCGTGACCCATTCTTAAAATTTGTTTTGCTTGTTTGGTGATGCCATGAGTACACACGACCATAAGGATCAATAGTCCTAGAATTAGTTTGGGCATCTTTTTCCATCTAATATGAAGGACCCCAACATCCAGGATAATCGTAACCTCTTATAGCCATCCCTGAAATGCATTACTCAATCGACGGAGAAAAAATTTAGAGCGAAAATTTTTGTAGTACATGCAAACACGAAACTCATCCTTCCTTGGAACCCGTCCTCATCCAAAGTCCAATATAAGCTGATCAAAATTGGAAGAACCAATCCAAAATAATGAATACAGAATTTCGGAAAGTACGAAATTGCCGAACCGGAGGAAAGTACATTGAGCACGAGGACCCGACGACATGAATCGGAGCGGACCCTATCCACAGCCGCAATCAGCGTCTAAGCCGAAAGAACTGCCATTTCCCTTATGCTCACTGACTGATCCGAATTTGAGGGCAGAGATGTCGTTATGCACGACAAGAAACTCACTATCTGAATTAGATAAGAAAGCCAAGAACCATAGTCCACTTGTTCATGGATAAACCAACTAGGCAAATGCAAAAGGAACATCTTTTTTTTTTGTCTTTTGTGGAGACATTGAATGAGCGAAAATCAGGATCCAATCGTCATTTTAATCAGATTTTAGAGGCATGCTGTTATATCGGAAAGATTAAATTGGATTCATGGGTTTAATAACATGGCTATGAAAAGAAAGAAAATGCCAACTAATGCATAAAACTAAGAGCCATAGGTCTCACTAGCTTGGGTTTCTACTTCATAGTGACTAAGACATAGAAAACAACGCTACACCTAGTAGTAAACGTAATAGCATAACTAGAAAAGTGAGAGGCTCCGTCTGAAAGGTCAAGAAACTTTGAGAGGACTGTTAAATCAACTATCTTCCAAAGGCATTCGCACCTAATTTTTTTTAAGAAAATAAAAACTAAACTATGCAAATGGCAATGCATTTGGAGCATAACCTACATACCTAGCCTAATCCTCGGCCCATTTAGCTTGACTGTCTTGGTGATATTCAAGTTGCTATGACAACAACCAGTGTTGCGTCCGAGGTCAAAGTCTTTGCCGGAGCAATTTTGGTTCTTTGGCTTAATTACTTCTCATAAACTATATACATTGGTAAGGACCGAGCAGGGACCATTGCATGGAGTAGTGGTGGGTGTCATAGTGACTCCAAAAGCGGTCCCCAAAACGAATTGTTGCAAGTGCAGTTTTGCATTTTTATTATCCATGTTCTGTTGCTAGTTCTTTTTTTTCTTTTTTTGGTTGGTGTTCCGGTACTAGTTGATTAGTGATAATTTTGTTAGTAATAAAGGATATTAAAATAGAAATTTAAGTAATTCAAGTAAATAAGAATTGTATGAGGAAAGAAGAACGAAAAGCGAAAGACGAAGGAAAACATCACAAGGCTATGCAATGGGCGAGGTCAGAAGATGTTCAAATCCGAATAAAAGAGCACAGTACATAAGCAACCCAAGATTCTAAAACCTCAAACACTATTTTGTTGTGTTCCTTCCCCAAGACTTCTTTGAAATTGAGCCTCCTCCATAAGCATTCACACAACTAAAATGCTCAATGGCATGACTTGCAACAACCCATGCCACCTTAGACAAGCTAAGGACGTGATTTGAAAGCTTGAGAGCAAAGTCGACGAAGGAACATGCAACACCAATCATAAGAATGAAATTCCGTTTCCCAAGATCCTTACAAGTAAGAATATTGTTCCAAGTTACCATCCAACAAAACAAAGAGATTTGGTCACTCACTGATGACTATTATACATTCAGTAAGTTATTCATCTCTAAAATCGTATTTTTTCAAGTACAACTTGAACTATGCATTAACAACTGTCATTTATAACAATTGACGATTGTCCTTACAGATTGCCAACACTTCCTATTGCTCCCTTTTGATGTTGTATTGCTCAAAGCTAACCTGTTGAACATGATTTAATAAGTGTTGAATTGGATTTTACGATACATCTCTCACAAGAGATGTTTTATCAGGGCTATTTGAATGTAGGAGAGTAAGAGATCAATTTCAGCAATCGACATCAATTATAACTTATATTTTAGTCAATTAGGAGGATGAACCGACATATGATGATCTGCCCAATTTTGTTAGAATTACAAAGTGATGACTCAAGTTCATTACCATAAGTATGCATTTATTTTTTATTTATTTTTTGTTGAATCTAAATACTCAGATCAGTTATTTGTGCTTATTTTGACATTTACACCCTTACCAACACATCTCTTCTTTGAGAAGATTGATTATGGACCAGTCTCTCTTTAATCATCTTGGCCACTATTGACAATCCTACTGGATGAACATTTTCTATCACCTAAAGATTGACATATGGTTACAGTAGAGTGGTGTTTTGACTTGGAAGACACTGGCGCTTTTACGCACTTGCTTTAATTGGAAAAAGTACTTGGATGGCTTCCGAATCACTATCATTCCTCGAATATTGTCCCCGAAAAAGCAATTCATAAAGAATTACAAGACAAAAGTATGATGACTTAAACGGCAACATTAACATGATTTTGAAAACTTCATATTTGGGTTTAAGAGCAAGTTCCGTGGGGTAAATGCATTAAAAAAGGACAAATTTTAGCGGTTGGTGCCGCTAGCGTGCAGCCACTACCATATAATCAATATAATCACACATCTCATACGAGATCGCTTGATTTTCTCTAATTAACGTAATTTTTGTATATCAAAGAAGCATTTGAAAGTCAATATAATCTTTCCTTTTACCAAAAAAAGAAAAGAAAAAAGAAGCATTTGAAATGGGTGGATTGAGATCCAAAACAATTTACAATCTCACGTATCCAAAACACCTCCAATGTATATGTTACTTAGACAAAAACTTCATGTCGAATGAAAAAAAAAATAATGAAAAAATTCGTAAGTAAAATAAAAAACATAAAACAAAAAAGCTTATAAATTGAAATACTTATAAAGACTTAGGGTTGCAAAATGGGTTCTATACCCATTTTGTGACTCAGATTCAATGAGCTCAATCTCATACAAGCAACTCTTTTTATTTTTAAATGAGTCGTAAATGACTTGAGAAAAAAAAAATGAAAGAAATCAACACATTTTAAAACTCATTTTGTAATTTTCCTCCATTATTTATTTATTTTTTACTATTTAGACTCTAGGTTTTGTCAATCAATGACTTTGAAATTGATCAATTCATATATAAACGAAAATAATGTTTAAATAATTTACAAATCGAGCTAAAAAATAGCGGAGATTAGATATTACTGCTACTCAAGTATGTTTCAACGTAGGGATATCTCATATTTTTCAAATAAAATAATATGAAAAGTAAAATAAAAAATGAAAAAGAAATTTAAATTAAAAATCTAATTTATTGAAAAAAACTTCTTCTTTTTCCCCATTCAAAACTTTAGCCACTGTTTCTCTCTCTCTCCGAAAAAGAATTCCACTTTCTCTCTCTACTGCAACAAAAAAATGACGGCAACCACCAGAAGAAGGACCTGACCCAAGCCGACCAGGGCGGTGGTCTGCTCCCTCTCTAGTGGCTTCACGCACCGCTGTCCTCTGCTGCCTCCTTCTCCTCCTCCTCCAACTTTGCATCTCGTGCCTCCGCCGCCACCATCACCTCCTTCTTCCACAGATCTGCCTCCTCGACGCGCGTCAACCTTCACTACCTAGCGTAGCACTCTCCTTCCATCTGCTCCTCCCTCGATCGCCCCACTTGGCTGTGCCGATTCACAGCACAAGGCGGCCAACTCGTTAGGCTGAGCAGCCAGAAGTCAATGTTGCGGAGAACTTGCAGTGCTCACAATGATGCATCCCAGCTCGTTCCAATGCAACTTGCCCAAGAGTTGCGGATCCCCGAGCGCAAGTGTCGGCTAGGGGTGTGCAAAAAAACTAGGATCCGCCCGGACTGCTCGGAACCGAACCGGAACTGCCCGGAACCAATAGTTCTTAAGGGAACCGGTCCGGTTCCCGGTTCCAATTTATGGGAACTGGTGGGTACTGGTCCGGTTCCCGGTTCCATAGGCAGATCCGTCCACCCGCCCACCCGGACTAGACCGATTAATTTTTAATATAAAAAAAATTTATTAAAACAAACCCTAGATAATAGCCTGTCTCTCCGTCTCCCTTCCGTCTCTCTCTATCTCTATGTTTGTCTCTCTCTGTCTCTTATTGAAGTGTTCTTTTAGTCTGGAGCTTTCGCAAACCGACCGCCCTCGACGATCGTCTTCTCCATCCATCAACCACCTTGAACCAACCGCCGGACGTTGGGAAGCAGCTTGCCCCTCCGGCTCGCGGCACTTTGCAGAGGCTCGCAGTCTTGATCTCTTCGCTGCCGCTGCCGCTTACACTCATGCTCACTTCGCTGCCGCGGTAGTCGGAGGCCAGAGAGAGGCGCAACCGGAAGGCCATCCCTCTCGAGGAATATGCCACGACTCGTGAGTCTCCCGAGCCCTCCTGTTTGTTTATCTTTTTCTCTTTTTCTCGTTCCTCGGTTTCTTGTCGCGTCGAGAGCGTGAATTTGGTCGTGCTCTGCTATTGCGCGTGCCAGGAGATGTTGTCAATTCCTTTGTTTGTAGTTGGACGCGATTATCGAAAGCGAATGCACCACCAGAACGATTCAGTACTCGGATTCGGTCCATCTGCTAATTCTCGATATGTAGCATTGATTTGTCTATTTCGGTGATCTTTGAATGTGGTATTTAGTTGGGTTTTTGCCAAGTTCTTCATTTGAGTTCAAGAAGTTGTGTAATTGTAAGTTTGTGAGTTAAGACGATATCTTTGTACCATGTGAGATATGGTTGGAGATTTTTTATGCAACTAACCTGTTTGATGGATAGAAGTTTGAGCTAAGTGTAATTTTATGAGTCAGTGTATGTGCCCACAACGTCAACTTTGTGTTTCTGATTCGTGGGTGCGGAATGCGTTTTCTTTCCCGGCTAAATTCACGAGGTTCGTTGCTTCTTAATGCTGAATTTGTTCCGCAAAGCAAGTGAAAGCGGTTTGTCGATACGAAGATGAACTGGTTCCATGGATCCACCCGAGAACCGAATCGGACTAGCGGTCCGGTTCCCAGGTGGATCCATGCAATAAATGGGTGGATCATGGTTCCAATTTTTCGGAACCGGTCCTTAGCAGGCGGTTCTAGGTTCTAGGTCGGAAACCGCTCGCCCGGACCATGCACAACCCTAGTGTCGGCTACGTGTTGTTGTGGAGTAGTATTTTTTTTTTTTTTAAACCCCTAACGTAGTCGAGCGAGCAAAATGAAAGTAGCTACATGGGTTGGGCCGATAAACTAAATGGGTTGAATATGAGTCATGTGCAAATCCATATGGACCACACGAAGTTAGGCACAAATATCTTAAACTCATTTCCACCTAGTTATAAAATTTTAAGTGACTCATTTGTAACCTGAACTCCTAAGAGTGAGTCATAAAATGGGTTTCTAACCCATATCGACAGCTACTGTGCTGGAACTGTCAGGGGCTGGGCTCCCCTCTGACAGTTCGAGCTCTAAAGGCCTTAGTGGCCAAGGAGAAGCCTGATTTACTATTTTTGATGGAGACCAAGAATCAAGAGACGGTTATCATTCAGCTTAAACAGCGCTTGAAATTCAGTAATTACCATGTGCTCGATCCTGTTGGACTCGCTGGTGGACTTGCTATGCTTTGGCATGATAACATTGTAATCCATATAGAGCGAGTCTCTCAGCACTTTTTTGACACTACCTGTACAGATACTCGTTTGGGGACTCCTATGCGCCTTACTTGTGTCCATGCTCCAGCAACTTATCAGTCTAGACAACAACTATGGACGGATCTTCGCCTAATAGCACTTTCAAATATTCTACCTTGGGTGTGCGCCGGTGACTTCAATGAAGTTTTATTTCCTTGGGAAAAGGTTGGTAGACGAGTGGTTGAACCTCATCGAATGCATTCCTTCCGAGAAGTATTACACGATTGTTCTCTCATGAACATGGACAGTAAGGGTTGCGCCTTCACCTGGATGAATAATCGAGTTGGGGATGATCTAGTAAAAGAATGTTTAGATAGAATGTTGTGTAATATGGAATGGCGTATTGCTTACCCTGAGGCTGAGGTCTATGCTCTTCCTCCTGTGGGCTCTGATCATAGCCCTCTTTTATTGACTACTGATGCATTACCAGGCAGGCGCCATAAAAGATTCATATTTGAATCCTATTGGCTTCAGGAACAAGAATGCAGCGAGGTGATTCAAAGATCCTGGCATTCTCCACGTGCTATCAATTATAATCTACCCAAAAGACTACAGGCAGTAGCTACAGCCCTCACCAAATGGAGTCATTCGAAATTCTCACAGGCACCACAGCAAATCTTGCACCTGCAGCAGCAACTTCAAACATATATCAATTCTTCCAACAACTGTGGCGACAAGCAGCTAATTACAAATTTGAAGTTAGACATCCAACGTTTATGGCAACAAGAGGAACAACATTGGGCAATGAGATCCAGGATCAACTGGCTTAACTGGGGAGATAAAAATACCAAATTTTTCCATGCGACAACGCTACAACGACGACTTCGGAATAGAATACGCATGTTGAGAGATGACAATTTTAACTGGGTTAGGGATGATGGCCTTTTGCAAAGTATGACAAGGCGTTACTTTTCAGAACTATACAAATCTGCTGGAACTCGGAATTATGATCCTATCCTTGCTAAATGCCCCACTACTGTCACTATGGAAATGAATACTATGTTAACTGCCCAGCTCACCAGAGAAGAGGTCCGCCGAGCCACTTTCCAAATGGGGGCTACTAAGGCACCAGGACCTGATGGTATGAATGGTCTGTTTTACCAGAAGAACTGGCATATTTTACAGGAAGATATTTTTACAGCAGTTCAGGATTTTTTCAGATCTGGAATTCTACCGCTCCTCTAAACAAAACCAATATTACTCGATCCCTAAGGTTCCTCAACCGGAGAGTCTTGACCAATATCGCCCAATCGGTCTTTGCAATTATATCTATAAAATCGTTTCCAAGGTGTTGGCAAATCGTCTAAAGCCTTTCCTACTCCGATTTAATATCCGTCGAGCAATCCGCCTTTGTTAGTGGTCGCCAAATCCAGGACAATATCCTTATTGTCCAGAAGTACTTCATCGCCTAAGGATACGGAAACGAAAAAGAAATTTTCAAGCAATTTTGAAGGTGGACATGCAAAAGGCATATGATAGGGTGGAATGGGACTTTCTTCAGATTATCTACTCAAATTGGGTTTCCATGCCACTTGGGTTCAATGGGTAATGCAATGTGTCACAACAAAGATCCTTGATCAATTATAATGGCGAACAACTACCATCTTTCCATCCATCTCGGGGACTTCGGCAAGGAGATCCACTCTCGCCTTACTTATTCATTTTGCTAGCAAATGTGTTATCTGTTCTTATACATGAAGCTATCGACATGGGACATCTCAAAGGCCTAAAGCTAAATAGGTGGTGTCCAACCCTTTCTCATTTATTTTTTGCTGATGACGCCATATTTTTCATAAATGCCACACTACAGGAGTGTCAGAACCTAGCCAATATTCTAAATCAATATTGTTTGGCTACGGGTCAGATGATCAATAGAAACAAATCGGGCATTTTCTTTGGCCGGGATTGCCCGATAGTTTAAGGGCCAACTTGGCAGCTGAATTAAGGGTCCCAAGTGTTGCACAAAACAGGTAAATATTTAGGCATCCCTTCGATCGGGGCGATCAAGACGGGATATGTTCGCCCGGATCTTAGCCGAGTATCTCGCTAAATTAGAAGGATGGAAAGCACATTTTCTATCAAAGGGTGGTAAAGAGGTTCTAATTAAAGCTGTTGTACAGGCAATACCACAATATGCCATGTCTATTTTCAAACTTCCAGTTTCAATTTGCAAAACCATTGAAAAGAAGATTGCTCGCTTTTGGTGGCAAACTGACAGCAACAGATCAGGTATTCATTGGACATCTTTGGGATGTTTTGAAGAGTAGTAAAACCGAGGGCGGATTGGGATTTCGTGATCTTTTAGCTTTTAACAAGGCATTGCTCGGTAAAAAGCTCGGCGATTATTTCAAAATCCATCATCACTATGCAGCACATTCTTGAAGGGTATTTACTTTCATCAAAAGGATTTCATATATGCGGAAAAAGGTGCGCGACCATCCTGGGATGGCAGAGTTTATTATTGGGCGAGATTCAATTTCCACTAAACTTCAAAGTGGGTCTGTCGGAAATGGACGAAATATTAGAATAAGGCGGGATAGATGGCTTCCTAAAGGCATCCTAGGTGGTCCCGCACATCCAACGGAACCTCATCCGGTTGCTGATTTACTAGATTCACAGCAACAAAACCGGAATGTTAGCCTATTAAACCAGCATTATGATGCCCACACGATCCAAGAAATAACAAGCATTCCGGTTAGACCCAACCATACAGAAGACAAACAAATATGGACAGACACTACTCACGGCCAATACACAGTGCAGAGCGGTTATAGAGCAATCAAGACAGCAGATTCAAGTAGTCATGCGGACAGGCCATCGTCCTCATATCAGGTACCCCAGAATCTATGGAAAAGTCTTTGGTGTCTCAAGCTTGCACCAAAAATCCGGACCTTTCTTTGGTCCCTTTGCCATAATGCTTTAGCTACTAAAGAAAATCTCTTTCGACGTCATATAAATCGAGATCTGGTTTGTACTCTATGCACCAACAATGTTTAAAACCATTGAACACCTATTTCGTTCGTCCATGGACAAAATTGATATGGTCTCACCCAACCATTGGTATTTATCTCACACCTCAAGCTGTTCCTCGTTTAGATCAATGGTTAGCGATTGCAGGGTAGCTCGAAGAAGCTCTTACCTAACTTTGAAACTATAGCCGCGATCCTCCGGCAAACGGAAGGCGAGGAACAACTTTGTCTTCCGTCGACATCGCCTGAGATCCGATTCATCGCTGAATGTTGTCTCGGCGCAAGTTCATACGGCCAAGATTTTCAACGATCGATCTACACCAACAGACAAGCCCCGATCCCAACTTCTGAAGTTTGGCGACCCCCCGATCCAGGTGTCCTCAAGTGTAATATCGACGGGGCTTTTCAAATTGGAAGTAAGGAAGGATCAATGGCTTGTTTATGCCGGGATCACAGCGGAAAAGTGATTGCAGGACTTACCCGTAGCTTTGCGGCATCTTCGGCGCTGCAAGCCGAAACTCAGGCTCTCTCGATCACTCTGAAGTACTTGATCCAGCAAGGTAGAACGCATGATCCGATCGTGCTTGAATCAGACTGTTTGCTGCTGGTTAACGCCATCCACAACGATCGATTGACACCATGGGAGGTGCGCCCTCTGCTTGCTGAAATCGCCGTCCTCTTGCGTGACTTTTCCTGTCTTTGCGTGCAGCACTGTAAGCGAGCAGCCAACTTTGCAGCCGATCGGGCCGCAAAGGCCCATCGGGATGGAACCCTAGCTGCTAATTGGGCTGAAGAGCCCCCTCTTGTTTGCTTGATCTTCTTGTTACGGATGCTATGGCTGCAGGTTGTAATGTTGCTATCTCTTGAATGAAAGTTTCTCTTTTATGACCAAAAAAAAAAAAAAACCCATATCGACAGCTCGGATTGAACAATTTCAAAGTTCGTCAAGGACAGCTAAGAATTGGTGTTAGATAATGATAATGGACTTGATGCGGCGATTCATGAAGCGACAGAATGGAATTAGCTAGGCGATGCATGCACCGAATATCAAATGCAACCAAGTAGACCCGACCAGAGTCAATGAGAACACACGCTACATGTGGAGGAAAAGGATAAGTACAAATTTGTGGATGGCCCCTGGTTGCAGAGAATTCTGGTATAGAGCGATGCAAGTGTCCTAATCACTGTAAAAATCAGGCCTGCGATGATGAATCCCATGGTTTTTCACTCGATTGCAATCGGGACGCACCAGAAACAAATCAGATATGAGCTCAATGCCTTCCGTTTCGCTGGGAGCCAGAGATTCAGCTAAAGAAACGAATCGAGAAACGAGCGGGGGACGTGGGATTCTTACCCGGATTTCTGAAGCTTTGATTGGCGATAGGAGGATTACCGACGGATGCAGATGCAGAATCCAAACTCGGACAATAGATGGGGATGCCTCCGGGGGAATGAAAAGCTTGCACGGGCCAGGTCAAGAAAATGGCCCAGAAAAGAGTAGGGAGGCGTGTCTGTTTGGGCTTGGGCCCTCTGGATGGGTCAATGCTGTGCCATAAAATTTGTGATTCTACTTGGCTACCACGAAAGACATTAAAATCTTCAATCATATCATGATTTGCATATGAGAATAAAGTTATATAATTGAAATATGTCATCAACATAGAATAATCTTTAAAACAAATATAATTGTGCACAATCGGGCATATGTAGTCAAAGTGAAAGCGAGTTGCTAATTATTGGATCCTCCGGTGAATTTGGAATAAATAATATTGAAGTTAAAGTAGGCGAATTAGAACCACTTTTTCATGATGAAGGTTTAGATCCACAGTTTCATATTAGATACATTTGCTTTCTTATTCACGAGATCATACTAACATATTTGATTTCTCTTAACCCTCCACACAAACCCTAATAGAAATGCAAACCCTCTCCAATAATTGCGGCCAACCGATGATGGTGGAGGGGGCCTCCAAATCTTGAGGCGTGACCACCAGACCTGAAGGCTGGTTGCCGTTGGCGGTGGCAAGCTCAACAACACCGGCTTCTGAAGCACCACGCATAGAGGAGATGGACATATGAGATTGTGTTTTCAATCATGCCTAAGAACGGTGGACGTTAACACAGCAAGTTGGCGGTGGGAGGGGGGAATTGTCGTTGACGTGACGCTCGCTGTGGCTGACGACTATGGTAGTAGTCATCGGACACGTGATAAAATCCCGCAGAAGGGGAATATTAGTGAGTATAGTGTATCCTAACACTTTTATCTCCTGCCGTGCTTTAAAATAAAAAAATAAAAAAAAAAACACATAAATCAATCTGGTGGCAAATAAACTAACTTAAAAGAGATTGTAACCTCCGACCATTGAATAACTCAGCCCGACACGCTTTTCATATGGAAAATGACCCGAGTTAATTTGTCCTTCACAAAGTCAAACATCGCGTGGCATTCCCCTAAAACTTTCTCGTCCACGCCATTGCTCGTCAACTGCAGGAAAAACCACCCGCCGCCAGGAACGCCAACGTCAGCAGCGCCAGCCCCAGAAGTCCTGCATCGAGGTGGCGAGGCAGGGCTCGTCGAACTGCCGCTCAAGGTTGAGCCCTAGGGAGGCGCTAGCCGGGACCGCCCAAATCGCGACGAGCTCCAATTCCAGGTACATGTGGACGCAGTAGAGCGCGAGGATCGGGTACTCGTGCAACCGAGGCCTGTACTCATAGGCGTGGAGAATCAAAACCTTGATCGCAAGCCGGACCGAAGCGAGAGCGGATTTTGGGGACTCTTGGGAGATTTTCGCGTACTAGTGCGCCAACTGCTATGCTAGCGCAGCCTGATTTTCGACTATTGAATTCGACGGGCCTTATTAGATTCAATATAAAACATGGATCAACGCTTTTTTATTATTATTAATTTTTTTTTATAGGACAGGAAAGCATCTTAGTGTTGGCCTTCTCAAGCACCTCCTCCGCTCAGTCAACCACCGTACATGACGCCAGTTGTGACCAGGCAGTAAGAAATAAAATGAATGTAGCTACAAGCTTTGATCCTTGATGTGGTCAGGTCGAAACGCAAGGACCGAAAGATTCAACCCGATGGCCGACGGCCTGTAATTTGGATTGAGACAAAAAAAAGCTTACACCGTCTCATGAGTATAGGCAATTCTATAGAGAACATCAAATATGACAACCATGCCAAGTTTATCTATATCACCGTGGACATTGAGATTATGAACAATGTAGTATGCACTAAACCGTTTGAAACATTGTCAAAACATCTAGAAAGAGGGAGAACGGAAAGGAAACGCCTAAGCACCCTATGCATTAAGCCAGCCATTAGAATTCTAAGAGTACGGCAAAGCCAAAAGAGTTGCCTTGGTATCCAGATTGCGGTCTCCTATTAAGATCAAGATACCCACTTCCATGAATCCTGGATGCTCCGGGCCTTGCATTTTTCAATCTCATTGGATTAATTTCATCCAAACGGGGAGCATATCATTGCATCATAGACATGTTCGCTTGCTGGGACGATTCGGAACCTAGAGTCCATAGGTAGATGTCATGGGCCCCGACTGGCTGTAATCGGGATCATTACCTACCATGTAATTTCTTTGAGATACATTTGGATCTTGCTTATCATAAAGACGGACGAGCGAACGCATCTGCAGGTCCCTCTAGTATCTCTCTTCAAATTCAAAGACACTGGGCCTGTAATTATCAGTGACCCTCGTATGAGCCATATATTCCAAGTTCTGATGCCCATAATTGGTAGGAGGACCACCACCACTTGACCATCTCTGATTTGAATAATATTTACTGTTGCGCAGTCCATACATCCCGCTGGCATCATCAGAGAGAGAGAGGATCCTCGTCCCCCATAAAAATTTTCAGCTTGTGACATAGACATGCTTGGGTCAGCCTTTTGATAATTCATGCCCCTGACATCATTCTCAAAAGGAAATTTACGTGATCTTGAGGATCGATCATTGACTAACGACTTGGGTGAGGGATGACGAGAGCTTACCTTTTGCAGGTCGCTTCTCATCAATTTCTCTTCCCCGTCTTCCCGTACCACCTGCCTTTTCCCTAGAAGACTTCCCATTCATCAAATTGGGTGAGGGACAATGAGGTAGAACCTTCCCATCAATTTCTCTTCTACATGTTCTGCTACCATCGGCCTTTTGCTTAGTGGACCGATCATTGAATGACAACTTCCCATCTGCCAACATAAGTTGCCAACATAAGTGAGGGATGATGAGGGGTTTCCTTTGCAGGTGACTTCTCATAAATTTCTCTTCCACTTGTTCCAATACCATTGGCCTTCTCCACAGAAGTCCCAGTATAATGGCTATCCCTGCTTTCTCTCCCGCTGTCATTTTCAGAAAAACGCCCAATTTAACCTTCAGCCATATCGACTCTGCCAGTCAATTCTCCATGCCTACCCATTGGCATGGAGGTATCACTTATCAGTGACAAAGTACCAACGCAAAGGCTCCAGTCATCTTTCGGATAATGAAAATCCTGCAGTCATCATTTGACCGTGGCCTCTTATGCTTCATCATCAAGTGACCCTTCTCTTGGGCTATGGCCTTGAGTTGTGCAGTCCAATCTCGATGGCTCCATAGATACAGCAACGGTGGCTTATCGTTCCACTGTTCAATTTGTTTATCCTTCACATCAACAGACCTGGCAAATAAAATGACTGAAAACAGAGAGGTTATAATTGATCCATCAGATGCAAACATACAATCAGAAGGATAAACAGAACATCCCATTTCACCTTTCCAGACAAAAACTGATCGTCTTCCCATACCAGATCATAGCCAAACTTTTTCTCATCTAATCCGCAACGCACCGCTAGATTTAAGTATTTGCAAAGGCAAAAGAGAGAGCTCAAAGTAAGGTAGTTACCTTTCAGTTTCTGATGGAACAATCAGAATAAGGAGCTTTGGTTTGAATTCAAGAGCTTTATCAATAAACTTGTTCGCCAAAGCTGCTTTATCTCCAAAAGGAGGACTTAGACCCATGATTACTCAGGAAGAAAGGTAATAGAATGATAAAACATTCAACAACGTATGGATATGTTCGGAGAGAGAGGGAGGGAAAGAGGAGCTAAAGGGTCAATACCCCAGCTAAAATGCAGAGAGGTAAGCAAAACTCTGCCTCTTACCAAATTCGACCCAGAAGGTAGCTCTTTTAGTTGGACAGTCATCCAGTCCCTTAGTTTGAAGTTGAAGTTATTCTGCAATTAAGAGGAGGAGAAACTATATAAAACCAGCCTTACACAAAGGCAAGTCTAGGTTCAATTACCAAGTACATTTCACAGAGATCATAGCAACACCAGCATTACCAGCAAATGCCAAGCGGACCAATTATTCTTCTGCATGGCATTCACTGAAAACTGAATTGCTCAACGCAAATGCTAAAGCATATAAAATGGTTTACCACTGGCCACAGCCTGGAAAGACCTTAACAGAGACTCCCTATTTCAACCTATAGGCATCAAGAAGAATTCCTAACAAATTGCAAGTGCCAAAAGAAAATAAAAATAATGAAGGTGAAAAATAAACCTATTTTCTAAGCCACGGGCAGATTGCATTTAACAGACAACTTTTTGACAGTTGTGTGTGCCTCAATGTAAATAAGGCTTCATCCTCTAGTAGGTGCATGGGCACTAGTAAAGGTGCTCAAATTATGTTGGCATGCTCAAGTTTCTCATAAATATCCTGCAAATTGTAAATTACTTCAGATTTCAAGGCTCCAGCATAACAAAAGTGTGAGACCAAAGTGGGAGCAATGGGGATAAGGCTGAGAAAGCAGGTAACTGTGGCCAACTCTCGACAACTTGCTCATGTCCTCCTTTATGGCTATAGACAGCCTTTTCCTCCTCCATATTTCATAGTTAACAGGTTGGCTAATGTTTCAACCGCATTTCAAACCACAGTCCAGCAATTTCTTACCAGATTTGGTACAAATTTCCATAACAAAAAATTGACAGCATGTCTACTCCACACTTAAAATTATTACTTCAAAAGAATGATATAGCAATGCGCGTAGGTAGGCTACATAAGTCCTGAATCTGCATGCCCTGCTCAGCAGGTCATGGAGATATTTTTCACTATCTGGAGGACTCATCGCTCCTTGCACTCTGAAGCTTGAGTGATATGAATGCATCATTGTAGATATCGACCCTGAATACAGAGTAATTCAGAGGAAACTATGCAAGGGAACCACACCGTTCCTAAAGAAATCTGGCCTAATGCCTTACCAAACAAAGTACCATGGGATTATTATAGGCAGGCATATGAACCAACTAGAGATGCAACAAGCCTTATCAGAGTTCTATGCAAGTAAACCCTCCTCGGCCTGTACGGCCACCCCAACCTCTGTAGCCTCCTCAATAACAGTCGTCTTCCGAGGACCCTTGGGGTGGACCACTTTTACAGGACCCATGGAATTACGGCTCCCCCTTGATCTCCAAAATATAGCCAGTTGGCTGCAACCGGCAATTCCTCCAGGGACTAGAACCAGCACTAGCAACAACAAAGCATCTCCAGATTCTTGAACATAGAAAGGCTACAACTTTGCTTTAGACCTGAACCGATGGAAATGCTAGAGGTATGCTGATGAGAAGAATCCTACAGACGTCCTCTCATCTGACAATGATTTTCTGGACCTCTCCTTGTTAATTATTACACTGCTAGAAAAAGTGCGCCAACTTTGGCCGCAGTGTGTGACGTGTGTCGGTGTGCTTTGTAGGAGCATCGTATAAAGATGCACGCTGCTTGAGTCTATGGCTGTGTTGTTAAAGGTCTAATACCCTTGGCATCACTTATATAGGGGCATCAACCTTCAGTTGTAAAATAAGACCGAGTATGGATAATCTCTATAGCATACACATCTCCTATGTCTTTCTACACACTTTTCCACTCTTCCTCACGGTCTAATGTCCATAGATGTTTAAAGTTGCACTGTTAGCTTAAGAAGGTGAATTGGTCTCATTAGTATGTTCTGCACTTGCCACTCCATAGATCTTGTGAATCAGAAAATTTGTGAGACTTGAAAGATTTATGGCATAAATTCATGATTTCTGGAGACTAAAAGATGGTCCCTTGTTTAAGGCCTGGTAAGGGCCATGTCTGTGGCATAGCATGTCTGTCTCAGATATCCATGAGTCTGTTCAATTCACCCCTTCCTCTCATATGCCAAGAACATCTGAAGCGAAGTTCTCTGGTCTAATCCTCATTAGCACCACTCCGAACTTTCTTCTACAAATACATCGTTTCAACTCTATCATCAAATGCTCACGCACTCATCGACGAATTCTTACATCATATATTCCCGTTTCACATATATATTAGAATTTTCCCATCCAAAATTCGTCTTTTGGTTGGGTTTAAAGTCTTGCATTTGGAAATGCTTTCCTCTGTGCTTCACCTTGCACTACAAGCTTCCTTCTTTGCCAACCTATATTTCCTTAAGTTCTAGTTATTATGCCAATACTCTTAATTCCAGCCTCTACTTTTTACTTTTTTTTCCTAAATTTTTTTTACCTCTTCTTTGACTACCAAGGCTCCTTAGAAGCTTCCTCCAAAACCTCTTTGACCACTTCTCACACATAACCAGCCACAGTTTTTGCAGGTGTCATTTGTTCCGCAGCTCCTCCAAATATTGTTAGTATATTTTAGAACCAAACATTATAGGATCCTAAAGCTGATTTAAGCTTTTTAAAGCATTAGGAAATAAATAAATAAAGAAACTTGCATGAGTTATGCCATCACACTGTTTGACTCTATTGTATTACAAGTAAATATTGCACGCGATCATGAATGAAACTGCTGCTTATTGAAACAAATTGCATGATGACTTGTACAAATGGATGCTTGAGACAGTACAATTATTTCACAGCCAACCTAGTCTAACCTCGGATACTATACTCACTATGGCAACCCTATATTTCCATTCCACAATCTAAGGAATATTCTCTTCTTTACTACACTGGAACAGGAATAAAGAAAGGCTCTACGTCCCTCAACCTCCTCAAAGTGAAACAAGTGAACAACCACTGGACATGAGATTACTAACAATATTAACAAATAAACCATCCTTAAAAAAATGCCCCAGGAAAGAAGAAATACTCATGCTGCAGAACTATCTGCAAGGACAACTAAAACATTCTTCACACATAAAAGTTAACGAAATGAGGCAGCACGCGCAAATTACCTTTGGTGGAAAAATATCATAATTTTTGTAAGAGCACTTCTTTCCGGTCTCTTCAAGCTTCTTTGCCATTAGGCAGCTAAAATCATTAGCCCCACAACAGAAGTCAACAATCTGTTAATGCAATTTTTATGAGTTGGATGAGTGACTTCAAAACGTCATACGAACAGAGCCATAGAAGGGGGAAAAGTGTAAGAAGCAGATTTCGTTTCGTGGCAAAGACTGGTGAAACATAAAATATTACACGATGGCACGCGATGATTGTCAGATTTCTTTTAAAGCTCAAACAAGGCAATTCAGAATTCCAATCCCTCAGGAGGAACCTCACCAATCATGTTCCTGATCACATACGGATCACCTTGATCTTCTACATTTAAAATTCTCAAGCATCAAGAGTGGAAACAAACTACTAAAAATTAAGTTTCTTACCATGTCACCATCCTGAACATACCAATGGAGCTTGTCGACAATCTGCATCCAAAAATGTATCATTAAATTTGCACTTCACCAATATAATCATACAGAAACGTAAGACACAAGCTTCAAGACACGTCCTTTCGTTGAACCAAATGCCTATCTGACAAACAAACCCACAATATATGCACATCATTCACCAAGTATGGACCTGTCACCAGTTCTAATAAGTCAACAAATGCTTATGTGCAACTTTTGTTTGTCAATGGGAGACAAAGAGATACCTTGTAGGTACTTGTCTCGTCAAATAACTGACAGCTTCAATATTTTCTCATAGAATTTTTTCTTTCAATTTTATTGGTTAGAAAACTTGTATAAAGTTCAGATTAGATGGTAGCATGTATGCCTCAAAATAAAGATTCAATGTAAACAAAGCAATCAGATGAAAGGGACCGATTAACTCATTACTACAAAGAAACTCACTGAAACAGTTGACTGACCAAGTGAACATCTGAATTCGCTACTTCGTCTACATGTGTAAGATGCTAGCCTCGCTAAAAGGCCAAGTAAGGAAGCTAAGGAAATGAAAACATCTGACCTGTAATGAGGTTTAAGGGGCACTAGTATTGAGAGACTAGTGATAGATGAAATCCAAATGCCCTACATTTTCATTTTCAAGAAGTTGAATTTGGCAAAAATTAGAAGAATTTCCTAGAAAAAGCAACGAATATAAATAAATTTGGAGATTCCAGAATAGCTTTCTGCAAGCATAATAGAGCAACGATTTGCAAGTTTTTGACTTCCATAGAATTACGTAGAAGTGTGACTTTGTGAATGGACTGGCGCACATTTGGTAACTTCTATGTTGCATGTGCTATTTTTCCTCATCAAATGAAAGGGGGTCCACAAACCTTTAAATCTCCACAACAAAACGTCGAAAATCAATTTATTTATCATTACTTATGCATTTCATTCTGGCGTGTAACAATTTGCCGAAAAAAGCAAGGAAACAAAGGACCACATCTGCACATAGAACCAACTAAATTTGCCAACTGAAAGATAAAAAAGGCTTCAAATTCAAAGAACAAGCACCTCTTGAAGTTTATCCACTTTTGTAAAATGTCGACCAAAGGAAGTGTAGCGCATAGCAACTATAAATGGTGCAAGATATACTCCAAGCGTGTCCTGCAGCCAATCAAATCAGCATATGAGAGATTGTTCATCAACAAAAAAATTGCAACTTCGAGAGCAGGCTATGTGAATAAGCTAACGTATTTTTCTTTTCTCAAGTATCAGCCAAATAGGGGGATAAATTATGCGTGAACTTATAAAAGATAGAGAAACAGCTAATTACAAAAAATTGATAGACAAAAAAATAAAGTAAAACAAAATAACGATGTATGATTTAAACAATGCTTCAAAAATAGAACTAGATGAAAGGTAAGAAGCTTAATCTACGGTGTGAGCTCACATAAGGCCACAAAGGAAACCGATACTTTTGAAAATTTAAAAGCCAGTATTCACCAGACGAGAGAGAGAGAGAGAGGGAGAGAGAGTGTGCTGAACCTTCCACTTAAATATCTAGGTTAGAACATCCGGGTCTCAGACAACTTTTGCATCATCACTGCTGTCTCCTTCCTTTAGCCTCTGCAAAGCTGCTCGAAGAGCTTGCACATGCAATTTTTCAATTATGGTATCCCCATTGACAATTTGAATTAGTGCATAAGTATGTACGGTGAATTGCACCCTCCACTTTCCCAAATAGTAATTGCCCCATCAACGGTAGACTTTAGATCTTGTGCATCAGTAGATGGCACTTTCTGCTTTCTCATAACATCTCACATACTTATTGACGATACAGCTTCTTCCATTAGATCCAAAAGCCTGCTTATCATGGGGATATACATAGTTGAAGAATCAAATAGAATGAAATACATCCGACGGATACGCATTTGCTGATCATTAAATGCCAACTAAGACAACAGGCAAGAACAAATCACCTCCTCTCTATGTTAGCATCTAGTGCAGGAAGTGAGTCATCTGACCTCTCAGAAGCAGGCTGCATTGCTCTTCTCTCTTCACTATCTGGTACAACTTGTTTTCCCAGTTTTATTTGCTCAGGTGCGTTTGTCGTGAAGGAATGTAACCTTTCACCACTCAGAGAAAAGTGTGCTCCCCCATGATAAAAGATGTGCAAGGCTCCAAAGACCTCACCGACCGGCTCGTCGTCCAGGTCCTTGAAGAAGTAGGTTGACACCGTCTCCGACAAGGTGTCGGCCTCGTCACTAAATGACGCCATGTCACGCGAACCCAAACTTGACATGCTAGAGATATCGGCTGAAAGGGAGGGAGGCAATTCGAAGAGCAAAGCACTACTGTTTCAGATAAATAGGCCAAAACTGCTGACGTCATCTGCTTTTCAAATATTTCAAAGATGTCGGCCGAATCTATGCTTTTCGAATATTTCGGAATTTCATCGTCAGATCGCCGCATCATTTGCTTATTCAAAAAGCAACAGCTGCACGGTCGGGTTTGGCACGCGTTGAAGAAAAAAAGAAAAAAGAAACCAACTTCTTATTGCATTGATTCTCTATCTCTAGAAAACTCGTTACTATCATGGGGCAGGGACATGCTTACTTGGCCCGAAATATCATGGGCCAACCACATTCGTATTGAATAGTGATTGGTTTTTGCGACCATAAGTGGGTCATCTTAGACCTAAAGTTGCAAACTTGTAAAGGCGGAAAAGGCCCACGGAATTGTCATTGCTAAATCATTACGTGGAAGTGTTGACATTTTAGGGGGAATATTTTCAAAAAAGAAAAAAAAAAAAATTTGTGGGTTTTACATGGGAGGTCCACATGGATCAAACAAAGTCGACATTTACTACGAATTTGGAGCCAGGAAAGAAATCCCCCGTTCTCTCATGAAATTTGTATTCCATTATGTATCGTTAATGATATTATCTTCCTTGAATGCAGTATTGATTCATTTTAATTCCTATATGAAGAGAACCGTTTCTAACTTCGCTAACATAAATGCCTCTGCAATATTAATAGGAAAGATTCCAAGTTTTGTAGCTTATTTGTAATTGCATTATTTTTTAGATCAACATCACACGCTCGTGGTACAGGACCTCCGGCAACTTTTGCAGTTGGTTTGCTTCTGTAGAGATAGCTAGTAGAGTCTAATGCATTGTCAATTATTTGTCCTACGTCTCTTTATAGTATGCATAGATGATAAATTGAACTGCTAGGATAAGATTGATTTATTGATTAAATAAGGGATATGGATACGGGCATTGGGCATGCAATACCTAGGTAATTCGTGGATTTTCCTCGTTGGTATTGGATTTTGAAAATTTGAATTTAAGCCACTATTATTTTCGATGGGCGAAAAGTGAATCTATGAAAGCAAATATCCACGTCTGCCCATGTTATTTTAAAATATGTTTTTTAAAAACAAAAAAAAAAAGTTTATGAAGGATTCAATTATCGTAGCATGCATTTGAGATTAGGTTTGCACCGTCCAGCTACATCAAAGGACGCATTGGATGGGATTGTCGTCTAAATTTAGAAGAAAAGGAAAAATTTTCTTTCTTTTAAATTATTTTTGTTTATCTGCTTCTTGAATTCTCATTTTGCCTCTTTTCCACGTGCCAAAGTAATACTAACCCAATTTTCGTCAGATGAACCCCACAAGAGCATTTCATGGTTCACTAACGAAGTGGTCGTCCTTGAGTTAGCATATGATTAGGGAATCTAAATATTTTAAAATATGAATAAGAAAGCTAAAATATTTATTATTGGGATAATTGTAAAAAAAAAATTACGAATGCCTGCCTCGATAAATCATAAAAAAATATTATGATTAAATTTGTCAAATTAAAAGATTCGAGACTTAATTAATATCCATATAATAGCACTAATATTTTTAAGTAATTATCTTACTTAATTCTCATTTTCCAAAGATTTGTTTTTTTTAATAGATGCAGAGAGTAAAAAATAGACAACTAAAGGAAACTAAAATGTTTGCACCCTTGTAATATGAAGTGATTCATCATATTAGGGTGCGTTTGGTTCAAGATTTCCGATTGGCTTTTTGACCTCCAAAGCCCCATGGAGAAATGTTTGACCATTTGACAATAATTTTAAAATAGTTTTCAAGAGAAAGTCAAGCATTGAGAAAGTTGAAAATTTAATACTAGTAAAGATTAGCATTGAGCTTTTGGCATATGGCCAAATGCTAATATTCATTTTTTCTTCCAAAACTACCATCACCTATTAGTTATTATTTTTTAAATGCTAAAAAAATCAAATAATATAAATGCTAAAAATATAAAATCAAACTTCCGATTTTGCCCTTGGGCGACCTCAACTAATGGACGACAAAGCACCAAATCTGGTTCATTGGCAACCATAGCCCTTTGTCGGATCAGCAAAAGATTTGGTCCTTTTAAAAAGAAATTTATATATATTTGATTTTTTGTAGCATTATTGTCAAAATTTATATTTAAAAAGTTGCATATATTATTTTTTCAATTTTAAGCAAATAAAATTAAAAAACTAATATTACTTGCTCAAATGGCTTTTCAAATGTATTTTCTACCAAATAGCATTTATTTTAAAATTGTTTCTTGAAGCATAATTTACCAAACGGACTTTGTATCTATCCAAATTCCTTTAAACTAAATTATTTTGTATTTTTTAATGAATTTTCAAAATGCTGAACCCAATGTACCTTGAGAAAGTGGATTTATCGTACCGTGTGCTGCTGGTTTGCACTCTCATCGTTGTCCACAAATGGAGAGAGCCCCCAGGTGCACTTAACCTACAAATTAAGTGCCATCTTACGTAGAAATACCTATTTAAATCCAAATCCCACAGTCCATACGATCAACAATTGCCAATGCCCTAGTCAGTGAAAAAACAATTGCCACCCCACCTCTTTTTTAAACAAGTTAAATATATCTCCATTTAATCGCATGTAAAGTATGGTCGTGTATAAGAGGATTTGGTATCGAGTCTCTAATGAGGATTACAACCATGCGGCATGGGAATGCTCCAAAATGCTATTTCTACGTACATAGGAAGATGAAGAAAACTATTGGTCAAATGAATTTATTACTACAAGTTGAGTTGTAATACGAAGTTGCTGGGTGTGCGTCGGATTTGCTTCAGCATGCTAAACTCTTTGAAAAATGGTTAAATGCTAATTGGAGCCGTCGTGTTGCAACTTGGACAATTATAAATCTGTAAAGATTATAGTTTTCTCTAAAGGAAAACTAACCGCACGCTGGTGGCACGCCAATTGCAGGCTAGTAGCCTTTCTCTCCTTTTTTTTAGCCCTAAACAATGGATGGACACATCGAAAGATGTGCTCCAAGGTCTCACTAATGAAGACAAAGGAGGACTTCCCGTCTCCTTGTCACATGTCGTCCCATGTATGGACAAATGCGTTTTGTTTGTATTATGCTATCACTCCCATGTATAATTTTCTTTTATAAATTCTTTATTATAAAAACCTTCTGAAAAAAATGATCTTCCATTTCTATATAATTGTACAATTTTAATTTTTTTATTATGTGTTTTCATCAGTTTTTTTATTTAAAGAGTTCTCCATAAAGGTGATTTTACCTGATTTTGGAATGTTTCTTTCTTGGATAAACGGAATAAGTGTGCATCTATGTGGCTATATTTTTAAAAGATATTATTTAGATAAAAAAAAATTCATGTCGAATGAAAAAAAAAATATGAAAAATTAGTAAATAAAATAAAATAAAAAACATAAAGAAAAAAACTTATAAAGACTTAGGGCTGCAAAATGGGTTTTATACCCATTTTGTGACTCAAATTCAATGAGCTCAATCTCATATGAGTAACTCTTTTTCTTTTTAAATGAGTTATAAATAGCTTGAGAAAAAAATGCAAGAAATCAACAAATTTTAAAACTCATTTCGTAATTTTCCTCCTTTAAAAAAAAAAAAACTATTTAGACTCTAGGTTTTGTCAATCAATGACTTTGAAATTGATCGATTCATATATAAAAAAACAATAATGAATTCAATGGGCCTTTTGACCCATAAAAAAAAAAAACAAAAAAACTTTGGCAGGCCTTATTAGATTCAATATAAAACATGGATCAATGCTTTTTTATTTTTTATTTTTTTATAGGACAAGAAAGTGTCACGGCCAAGAGGTTTCTATAGCTAAAGGGCTGTACCTTTCTGAGGAAGACCTCCTATGATCATTAGGATTCCCAACAAGAAAATTTCCGAAACGTTCCAAGGGTGGGCGATACAGTAATTGAGACAAGTCTAGAACTCTCCTGTCATTAGTGTCGGTAGTTGGTAGGTTTTGTGGTACGATCTCGTCCGCCAAATGAAAAATCGATCAATGGTTGTAATCCGATGGCTTCTAGTATAAGAAGGGGTGCCCTCCCCTTCATTTGTAACCATCCAACCATTTCAGCAATACAAATGCTCATTTCTTTTCAGAGCTTATCTCTCTAGAAACTTTTTCTCTCTAGGATTCGGGTGAGCGAGCGAGTGTGCGATCAATCAAGCAAGGCTTGGCTTGGGTATCCCTACAATTCAAGTCAATCCAAAAGTACCTGAGTCACCGCATGGTCACGATTCCAACCGATCGGCTCGTGACAAAAGCATCTCAATGTCGGCCTTCTCAAGCACCACCTTTGCTCAATCAACCACCATATGGGACACCAATTGTGACCAGGCAATGAGAAATTAAATGAGTACAACTACACACTTTGATCCTTGATGTGGAGATCAGTCGAAGTGCAAGGACCGAATGATTCAACCTAACGGCCCTGCAATTTGGATTGAGACAAAAAAAGCTTGCCTCGTCTCATGAGTATAGGCAATTCTATAGAAACCATCAAATATGACAACCATGCCAAGTTTATCTATATCGCCATGGACGTTGAGAATATGAACTATGCACTAAACCGTCTAAAACATTGTCAAAACATCTAGAAAGAGAGAGAACGTAAAGGAAACACCCAAGCACTCTATGCATTAAGCCAGCCATTAGAATTCTAAGAGTACAGTCGACAGGGACTAGTAGTAAAGCCAAAAGAGTCGCCTCGGTATCCAAATTGCAATCTCCTGTCGAGATCAAAAAAACGCACTTCCACGAATTGCAGGTGCTTCAGGCCTCGCATTGTTCAATCTCATTGGATTCATTTCATCCAAACGGGGAGCATATCGTTGCATCACAGACATGTTCGCTCGCTGGGATGATTCGGAACCTAGGAGTCCATAGGTAGATGTCACAGGCCTCGACTGGCTGTAACTAGGATCATTACCTGAATGAAATACATTTGGATCTTGCTGACCATAAAGACGGACTTGCGAACGCATCTGCAGGTCCCTCTAGTATCTCTCTTTAAGTGCAGTGCTCTCTGGGCATGTAATTATCAGTGTCCCTTGTATGAGCTGTATACTCCAAGTTCTGATGCCCAAAAGGAGGACCACCACCACTTGACCATCTCTGAGTTTGAATAATATTTACTGTTGCGCAGTCCATACATTCTGCTGGCATCATCAAAGCGAGTGGATTCTGGCCCACCATAAAATTTATCAGCTCGTGACATAGACATGCTTGGGTCAACCTTTTGATAATTCATGTCCTTGACATCATTCTCAAAAAGAAGTTTACATCATCTTGAGTATCGATCATTGACAGACGATTGGGTGAGGAATGACGAGAGCTTACCTTTGCAGGTGGCTTCTCATCAATTTATCTTCCCCGTCCACAAGACTTCCCATTCCTCAAATTGGGTGAGGGACAACGAGGTAGAACCTTCTCATCAATTTCTCTTCCACATGTTCTGCTACCATCGGCCTTTTGCATCATTGAATGACAACTTTAGCTAGGGATGATGAGGGGTTTCTTATGCAGGTGACTTCTCTTAAATTTCTCTTCCACTTGTTCCTATACCATTGGCCTTCTCCGCAGAAGTCCTAGTAGAATGGCTATCCCTGCTTTCTCTCCCGCTGTCATTTCGAGAAAAACGCCCAATTTGACCTTCAGCCCTATCGACTCTGCCTGTCCTTTCTCCATGCCTACCCATTGGCATGGAGGTATCATTTATCAGTGACGAAGTACCAACACAAAGGCTTTGGTCATCTTTCGGATGATGAAAATCCAGCGATCCACTGCAGTCGTCATTTGACCATGGCCTCCTAAGCTTCATCAGCCAGTGACCTTGCTCTTGGGCTATGGCCTCGAGCTATGCAGTCCAATCTTGACGGCTCCATATATACAGCAATAGTGGCTTATTGTTCCGCTATTGAATTTGTTTGTCCTTCACATCAACAGACCCTAGCAAATAAAATGTCTGAAAATGGAGAGGTTATAATTAATCCATCAAATGCAAACATATGATCAGAAGGAAACAGAACATCCCATTTCACCTTTCCAGACAAGAACCGATCGTCTTCCCACACCAGATCATAGCCAAACTTTTTCTCTTCTAATCTGCAACACACCGCTAGATTTAAGTATTTGCAAAGGCAAAAGAGAGAGCTCAAAGTAAGGTAGTTACCTTTCAGTTTCTAATGGAACAATTAGAATAAGGAGCTTTGGTTTGAATTCAAGAGCTTTATCAATAAACTTTTTCGCCAAAGCTGCTTTAGCTCCAAAAGGAGGATTCACAGCCTTATGATCTACTCAGGAAGAAACGTGATAGAATGATAAAAACATTCAACAATGTATGGATATTTATTGGATATTTTCGGAGAGAGAAGGAGGGACAGAGAAGAGCTAAAGGGTCAATACCCCAACTAAAATTCAGAGAGGTAAAGCAAAACTCTACCTCTTACCAATTTCGACCTAGAAGGTAGCTCTTCTGGTTGGACAGGCTCTTCTGGTTGGACAGTCATCCAGTCCCTTTGTTCGAAGTTGAAGTTATTCTGCAATTAAAAGGAGGAGAAACTATATAAAACTAGCCTCACACGAAGGCAAGTCCAGGTTCAATTACCAAGTACATTTCACAGAGATCATAGCAACACCAGTATTACTAGTAAATGCCAAGTGGACCAATTATTCTTCTGCATGGCATTCACTGAAAACTGAATTGCTCAAAGCCAATGCCAAAGCATATAAATGGGTTACCACTGGCCACAGCCTGGAAAGACCCTAACAGAGACTCCCTATTTCAACCTATAGGCATCAAGAAGAATCCCTAATAAATTGCAAGTGCAAAAAAAAAAAAAAAAAAAAAAAAAAAAAGACGAACGTGAAAAATAAACCTATTTATTGCATTTAACAGACACAAACTATAGTTCCGTATCATCCAACTTTTTGACAGTTTTGCATGCCTCCATATAAGTGAGGCTTCATCCTCTAGAGAGTGCATAGTCACTAGTAAATGTGCTCAAATTATGTTGGCATGCTCAAGTTTCTCATAAATATCCTGCAAAATTGTAAATTACTTCGGATTTCAAGGCTCCAGCATAACCAAAGTGGTGAGAGACCAAAGAGGGAGCAACAAGGATAAGGCTGAGAAAGCAGGTAACTGTGGCCTACTCACAACTTGCTCATGTCCTCCTTTATGGCTATAGACAGCTTATTCTTCCTCCATATTTCATAGTTAACAGGTTGAGCCAACTGCATTCCAAACCACAATCCAGCAATTTCTTACCAAATTTGGTACAATTTTCCATAAAAAAAAATTGACAGCATGTCTACTCCACACTTATAATTATTACTTCAAAAGAATGATATAGCAATGCGTGTAGGTAGGCTACATAAGTCCTCCTGAATCGACATGCCGTGCTAAGCAAGTCATGGAGATACTTTTCACTATCTGGAAGACTCATTGCTCCTCGCACTCTGAAGCTTGAGTGCTTCAACACGTATCCTCCTCTGCGATGGTGTACAGGTCATATGAATGCAGCATTGCAGATATCAACTCTGAATATAGAGTAATTTAGAAGAAATTATGCAAAAGAACCACACTGTTCCTAAAGAAATATGGCCAAATGCATTCCCAAACGAAGTACCATGGGATTATTATACGGAGGCATATGAACCAACTCGAGATGCAACAAGCCTTATCAGAGTTCTATGCGAATAACCCTCCTCAGCCAGTACAGCCAACTGTTCTTAAAGAAACCTGGCATGATGCATTCCCAAATGAAGTACCGTGGGATTATTATAGGCAGGCATATGAACCAATTAGAGATGCAACAAGCCTTATCACAGTTCTATGCAAGTAACCCTCCTCAGCCTGTACGGCCACCTCGACCTCTGCAGCCTCCTCAATAACAGTCGTCTTCCCAGTACCCTTGGGGCGGACCACTTTTTCAGGACCCATGGAATTACGTTTCCCCCTTGATCTCCAGAATATAGCCAGTTGGCTGCAACCGGCAATTCCTCCAAGGACTCCAATGCTCCTCAAAGAGAACCAGCACTAGCAACAACAAAGCATCTCCAGATTCTCTGAACATAGAAAGGCTACAACTTTGCTT
The DNA here is from genome assembly GCA_014182575.1 of Eucalyptus decipiens. NCBI lineage: Eukaryota > Viridiplantae > Streptophyta > Magnoliopsida > Myrtales > Myrtaceae > Eucalyptus > Eucalyptus decipiens. Next base: position 53,061,236 of record CM024615.1, read on the forward strand.
TAGACCTAAACCGATGGAAATGCTGGAGGTATGCTGATGAGAAGAATCCTGCAAAATGAACAAATGCAATAATACAAGAAGGATTGCAAAATGTACAAATGCAACCTTTTGGGAACGGTTGCAAACTAAACATCTATAAATTTAAAGGTTATCTTGATAGGGCATATAATATTCAGAATAATAAAAAATAAAAAATTAATTTTTTAATTAAATAAAATTCTGAATTTCATAATTTCAAAAAATATTTAATGAACAAAAACAATTAACTAATAAAGATTAGTAAGATAACTATACGAAATAAAAGATAAAATAAAAGGGTTGGTGCTAATTACACGGCAAGTGTGTAAGCGTGTAAAGTACTAAATGCGTCTAATAATCGCGTCAAAATCATGCAATTATTCTAGATACATTGCAAAATGAACAAACGCGATCCTTTAAGAAATTTTGCAAACTGAACAAGTATAACTTCAAAGGTTATTATGTAAGGGCATATAAAATTCAAAATAATAAAAATAAATAAATAATTTTTTATAAAATAATATTCTGAATTTCATAATTTCCAAAAATAATTAATGAGCAAAAACAACATTTCAACTAATTAAGGTTAATAAGATAACAACCACCGGGATTCGCCCAAGTGGCTACCTTTCCAACATGGAAGGGGGAGGTGAGGGGTTCAAATCCCCACCTTCTCAAGAGGGGATGGGGGTGGGGACGCGTAAGTTTCAAGAGTGGGTTTCGACTCCCACGCCCTGCAAGAGGCAGGGCAAAAGTCTGAGAGTGAGTGTAGAGTAGGACTGACAAAAAAAAAAGGTTAATAAGATAACCATACGAAATAAAATATAAAATAAAAAAGGTAAGGGCTAATTAAAGCGTAGGCCCGTAAGTGTGTAAAGTGCTAAGTGCATTTAATAATTACGCCATTATTTGGCAAAGATTACGAAATGAACAAATATAACCCTTCGAAAAGATTGCAAACTAAATATATATAATTTTAAAAGTTATCTTGAAAATGCGTATAAAATTCAGAATAATAAAAGTTATGAAATATTTAACTAATTTATTTTATAAAATTAAATTTCGAATATCATAATCTCCTAAAATACTTAATGAACAAAAACAACCTCTCAACTAATAAAAGTTAATAAATTAACTGTACAAAATAAAAATTTTAAAAAATAAATGAGTTAGGGCTAATTAAATTGGGGTTAATTCCAAAAAAAAAGCACCAACTTTAGGTCGATGGACAAATCTGGCCCGAACTTTTTTTTGTCTCGTAAAAATGCACAAACTTTAGGTCAAGTGACAAAATTGGCCCGAACTTTTTCTTGTTACATAAAAATGCATCAACTTTAGGTCAAGTGACAATTTTGGCCCATTTTTTTTTTGTTTAAAAAAAAATCACCAACTTTCACTTAAATCCTAAATCTAGCCCCCCTTAACTTAAATTCATTGATTGTTTTTATCAATAAATCCATGTGCACTTACTGGCTAACACCATTAATTGTCTTGAAGAATAACGTGAAACTGTGTCATCTCACAAGTAAAAAAATCTACACGTTAAATTTCTCTAGCTATACTTTATCGTTTTGTTGTAATATGGAGCTGTAGATCACCGCCTGTCAAGAAAAACCACAGATAAGATTCACCAATCTCACAGCTAGAACATTTTCTCTTGAATTAAGGTTAACTTCAAATAGAAAGTTAATGGTAGGGGTTAGATTTTGGATAGAAGCGAAAATTTGTAATTTTTTATGAGACAAAAAAAAATGGGGCTAGAATTGTCACTTTACCTAGAGTTGGTGCTTTTTACGAGACAAAAAAAAATTCGAGCCAGATTTGTCCCTCGACCTAAAGTTCATGCTTTTTCATGAGACAAAAAAAAGTTTTGGCCAGATTTGTCCATCAACCTAAAGTTGATGCTTTTTTATGGAATTAGCCCAATTAAATTGTGGGTGCGCAAGTGCACAAAGTGCTAAGATTATGAAGTGAACAAATGCAACCTTTTGAGAAGGGTAGAAAACTAGACAAGCATATCTTGAAAAGGTTTATAAAATTCAAAATAATAAAAAAAAATAAGTAATTAATTTCTTTTATAAGTAAAATTACATATTTCATAATTTCCAAAAATACTCAATGAACAAAAACAACCTTTCAACTGATAAAGAATAACAATTCTTGAGAAATAAAAAAGAAAAGAAAAGAAAGGTTAGTGCCAATTAAATTGTGTTCACGGAAAGCGTGCAAAGTGGTAAGTGTCCCTAATAATCTCGCCAAAATTGCGCAATTATTCGGGAATGATTGCAAAATGAACAATTGCAACCCTTCAATAGATGTGGCAAATTTAATAAGTGTAATTTCAAAAATTATCTTGAAAATACATATAAAATTTGGAATAATAAAAAATAATAATAATAATAGTGATATTTTTTATAAAATAAAATTTTGAATTTGATAATTTCCCAAAATACTTAATAAACAAAAACAACCTTTTAAGCTAATAAATGTTAGTGCTGATTAAACCCCGAGCACACAAGTTAGCATAGTGCACCTAATAATCGTGTGCCTACCCACGGGTTTTGTGGGATCTAGCTCATCCCCCAACATTTTCTTTAAACACACTATAAAAACTTGTATTTGTAAAGTGGCTCATCTGAGGGGGGATGGGGGTAGGGACGCATAAGTTTCGAGAGTGGGTTGCGACTCCCACGCCCTGCAAGAGGCAAGGCACAAGTCTGCGAATGAGTGTAGAGTAGGAACAAAGTAGGACTGACAAAAAAAAAAAAAAAAAAAAAAAAAAAAAAGTGGCTCATCTCCTTTCCACTTTCCTATATTGGATAAGGAAAAACGTTTTGTTTGTTTTACAAACAAACAGCCAACATTAGTACCTTTTTATATGCACCTGCGAGGGAGTTGGCGTCTAATTCACCTTCCATTCCCGGACTTGCCGCAAAAGCATGGTGTGAATCGAGTGAATTTCAATTGGAGGCTTGTGTCGTGGGCGACAGAAGTGATTCGCGTTGGACACCTGAACTCTTTCTACTTTGGCATGGTAGCGATAGGGAAAGAGACCCACACCCCCTTAGTGGAGGCAACGAAGTATTGTATAAGCCACTTATAATTATGATCAAGGAAGGATCTAACAAAGAGGGTGCTCAACAAGTCATACATGTTGCTTGTTCTTGCTCCTTCAACACATAATCAGGCGCCCATAGCGAAGCCACATAATCAGAACCCGCTCGGGTTGGGCCGGGCTGGATTTTTTTTGCCACCCCTTATTTCTTACCGCTGAGCGAAAGATGAGCTCGTTTTATTCCCCCATGTCTTAATCCATCTCTTGTATAGCTAGATTTTGCTGGTGTGCTTACTTAGCCGAAATTAGCGTCTAGTTGAATGCGGGGAAAATGTCTAACTCGTAAAGCCAAAAAAGAAAAGAAAAGAATCATTTTCATTAGGAAAATGATGCCTAGACCTACTAAGGTTAGTTGAGTTATAGAGCGCCTCATCACTTAACAAACCAATATCGTAAACAAATTTTAAGGTTTCTGACCTAGTGAATCAATGGAATAGACTTATTCATTAAGAAAAATATTTTCTTTGGAAAATTATGTGGATTTGGTTAGATTAAAAAATCGAAATTTTTTTTAATTCATTTTATATTTTTAATGATTTACTTAATTTCTTTTATTCTCTCCCTTTAGTTTTGTTCCCTGTTTTGTCTGTTTCCCTGCACCTTCTTGTTCAACCTTGCACCTTCTTTTTCCCCGTAACTTTTTTCCTTCTACAACTTAACCAAACCTGAATTATCGGCGACAAATCAACCTCCGTATGCGTCGTCGCCGGCAATACACATCACCACCGAACCAACACCAACCGACAGTCACCTACTCCGACCGACGACTACCAACAACGGGCGGAAAATTTCCCGATTTTCTTCAGCCCCTCCTCCAGCCCTGCGAATCTTGCTGGTGTTTTACTTCAGTCCAAGCTGCTTTTCTGTCTATCATGGCCGACGCCATCCTCTCCTCCTCGTGCGTGCCAACGTCGCTCACGCGAATCTTGTCGGTTATTGTTTATCTCTCATGCGCCAGCTCACCTTCTAGAACACCTTCTACGGTTTGGTTTTGCTTGAGACTCCGGCATTATCTTGGTCACTTTTTAAGCCTACTTACTTTTTAAAATCAAATTCCCCGCGTCAGACGTTCATGTTTGATGTTGACATCATCGGGCACCAAGACCAAGACGGCTCGTGTTGTGGGGACTTCATTTTCCAAGGCTTCCTCCTGTTGGGAATGGGATTATTCCAATTACTCTAATGGTTTAAAGAAGAGGGTACGAGGTGGAATTTGGCAACCGGCACAAAGCCTCTTCGAGCGGAGAGAAGAGGAGAGAAGCGAACTTCCAAAGAAGTTTTATTTTTTCGTGTGTATGTTTATGTTTATCATTTGTGTCTGTGCATGTTTATTGACCAAAAGTAATGCACTTTGATATGATATTGTCGGATTTCATACCAATCACCTATCTTATAGTGTTTGCGATATGCTTAATTTGTAGTATTTTTTTAATGAAAAATCACGAATTGAAATTAGCTCAATTGGTCATTTTGTGGGAAACAATCGTCGGACTAGTCCTTTGCTCGAGAATGCGAGGCAAATCTTTGCTACTCGATGGAGTCTTACTTACCATATCTAATTTAGCTCTTTCGCCTGCTTTGGGTTCAAACAGGATCACTTGTTGAGCCAAAGTGACGTGGAGAGAAATAAAAAAGGAAAAATAAAGCTCCAAGTAGCTCTACCAGTCCACTACTGCTTCTTCATCGTTGAAGCTGCTCGTTCAAAGTGAGTTCCCTTCACTCGCGGCTATGGGTGGTTCTTCGTCTGCAACGGCTGGCGGGAGCGACCCCCGGGACCGACTCAGCAGGTGCCCTCGCTGATTCTGGCCGAGGGGCCGCTTGGCAAGCGACCCCCGGGCCCGACTCGGGGGGCGCCCTCGCCGATTTTGGCCGAGGGGTCGCTCTCGCCCGCCGAGTTGGGCCCAAGGGTTGCTTCCCAAGCTGGCTGAGGGTGAATCAGCGGGCACCCTCGCCGAGCTGGCCGAGGGTGAGCGACCCCAAGCGGGCTCAGGCGTTGCATGCCCTAGGTCCAACTCGGTGGGCGCCCTCACTGAGCTGGCCGAGGGCAAGTGACCCCTCGACCAACTCGGCAAGGGCGCCTACTGAGTCGGGCTATTGCCGATTCTTTGCGCAGAGAGCTTATTGTTGTTTTGATGTCGTGCAGGGGTTACGTCGGGATTCACAGCTCCGATTTCAGAGACTTCCTTTTGAAGCCAGAGTTGCTTCGTGCTATTGTGGACTCTAGTTTCGAGCACCCATCTAAAGGCAAACTTCATACTCATTGAACTTCTTTTGATGTTTATGTGTGTGTCTTTCTTTGTTCTATCGATTCTATATATTTGGATAAGATATTGTGGAAGCAAAGAGCAGATGACAGCAGATGGAGAGAATAGAGCGGGACGGGTCGTAGTTGGGAGTGACAATTCTAACTTCCTTGAATGCCGCAAGTGGGCCGAGAGGTCAATTGCAATTCATGTTCATGTATCGGTTTCTGTTGTGATCCTCCCGCTCAATTCGGATTGGGAGTTATGATCGTGATGAGGCGCGAATAGACAAAGGCTCTAATGCTGAGTACATCGATTTTGAGCTTGGGGAAGTGAGATTTGTATTGTGAATTTGGCTGATTAGGCATTTCAGGGTTGGGAGAAATCGTAGACTGTGTTGTGCAGCTATAGTGCCTGCTTCAATTGGGGCAAACTATACCCGAATGATCCCTCATGTGTACATTTGGATGTTTTCAAAGCATATGATTGACGGTGTTGTGTTGTATTCTGGTTAGTTTTGTTAAGCTCTTAGATTACCAAGTTCAGATCAATGCTACCACTGGAATATAGTCAAATTGATCGAATTCCCTTATATTTGTTCGATACAAATATTTCACCTGCTGTTTCTACTTTTGGAATAGAATTTGTTTAGTGTCTCATGGTGATTGACTGTCGGCTATTTGGCTTTTCTCTAGTCGAGTAATGAATTGTAGGTTGTAGGTTTCCATGGAGTAGCTTTATGCAAAAGAGGAGGCTCATGTTGTTTACTTATTCCCTTTTCATCACATTGCATTGAATATATAGCTCTTTAAGTTCTTGAAGGACGTTAGAAATATACTGAAATATTGTTTTGAGTTGTTTCCTCAAAGTGTTCCTCTCATCTGATTTTTTCCAAGCTGTTGATTCATTTTTAATAGAAAGGTTGTGATTCATTCTAAGTAAGTGATCCTATTTCAGGTCAGCTGGAAGTTGTTGGTTTGAAGTTGTGGGTTTGCATTTGAACAAGAAGCCATATCAAGTGAGTTTCATTGGAGCATCTTTTTCTTTTTTTCCCTACTTACCCGATTACACTTTATCTTCCATGATAGTTTTAAGTGTCATCTCAATTAATTTATATGATGCTCAATCAAGGTAAAATGGCATCCCAGAAAGATGTGTTCAATGCAAAATGGACTGAGCCTTTAACCAACTTGTTTGTAAGATTGTTGGTTGAGGAGGTTCAAAAGGGAAATCGCACGACTTCTACTTTTAACAAAGTAGGATGGAATAACATACGAGCTGACTTCAATAAACAGTCGGATACCAATATAACCTATTGCAGTTGAAGAATAAGGTGAACAAACTAAGAAGGCAGTATGGTAATTTTAAAAAGCTCCTTTCACAATCTGGCTTTGGCTGAGATAATGTGAATGGCACAGTTGTTGTCGACGATCCAAGTATTTGGGACTCTCACATCATGGTATGTTTTAAGTTTCGATCATTTTAATATTATAATAGATGTAAGTTTTAGAAGATTTGATTATGTTATTGACATATGTCATTATTGTGAAAATTGCAGGATAATAATGACTAGGCAAAATTCAAGAATGATGGATTTCCTCAATATCCTGAACTATGTATTGTATTTGGTGATACATATGCTACTGGAGAGCATGCCACAGGAAATGCCGAAGATGTGACGTTGTCAGAGGATGGTGGCAATGTTGTGTCTCCTTATCTATGGCATGGTAGATTAGGACATGTAAACTATGGTACAATGAAGAGAATGGCAAACTTGGGGTTATTTCAAGATTTGAGTTGGATGCCCGTTATAAGTGTGAGACTTGTGTTGAGGCCAAGTTTGCCAAGAAACCTTTCAAATCCATTGAAAGAACAAGTGAACCTCTACAATTAATCCATAGTGATCTATGTGATTTAAAGTTTGTAGAAAGTAGAGGTGGAAAGAAGTACTTCATCACATTTGTGGATGATTGTACTAGATTTTGCTATGTTTATTTACTAACTAGCAAAGATGAGACTATGAGCATGTTTGTCAAGTATAAAAATGAAGTTGAAAACCAACTTGATAAACGAATCAAAGTTCTTAGGTCTGATAGAGGAAGATAATACAGTTTAATCAATTTGAAAGAGTTTTGTGCTAGTTTTGGAATAATTCTCCAAACGACTGTACATTATACTCCACAACAAAATGGAGTTGCTGAATGATTGAACATGACACTAAAGGAGATGGCTAACGCCATGCTTTTGAGTTCAGGTTTACCTCAAAACTTGTGGGGGGCAGTTTTAACTGCAAATTATATTCTTAATAAAATACTCCACAAAAAGACAGGTAAAACTCCATATGAGTTATGGAATGGAAAGTTGCATTCCTACAATTTTCTAAAAGTGTGAGGGTGCTTGGCCAAGGTGGCGATTCCTCCTCCGAAACAAACTCAGTTGGGACCTAAAACGGTGGATTGCATATTTATCGGTTATGCTCAAAATAGTAGCGCATATAGATTTTTGATTCATAAATCTGAAAATGCGGAAATTCATGTAAATACAATCCTAGAATCAAGGGATGCTGAATTTTTTGAGGATATATATATCCTGCAAAAGGAAATCAAGGAGAACTTTCTCAGAAGAGACTTAGAGAATCAGAATCTGAGAATGATGAAGTTGTGGCCAAAGAAGCCGAACTTCAAAAGAGTAAAAGGTCTCAAATCGAAAAATCTTTCGGACCTGATTTTCTAACATACATGTTAGAAGGTGAGCCCCAAACATATAAAGAGGCAATGTCATCTCCAGATGCTCATTTCTAGAAAGAAACTATTGATAATGAAATCCATTCTATCTTAAGTAACCATACTTGGGAATTGGTTGATCTTCCACCTGGAAATAAACCAATTGGATGTAAATGGATTTTCAAGAAAAAACTAAAAGCTGATGGTTCCATTGATAAATACAAAGCTCGGCTTGTAGCCAATGGGTTTAGACAAAAAGAGGGTCTTGACTACTTTGATACTTATTCACCTGTCACAAAAATAACATCAGTAAGGATGTTGATTGCTATAACTTCGCTATACAATTTGCAGATACATCAAATGGATGTGAAAACTGCATTCTTAAATGGTGATCTCGACGAGGAGATTTATATGGAACAACCTGAAGGGTTCAAGGTCAAAGGACAAGAACACAAAGTGTGTAAACTTATTAAATCATTGTATGGACTTAAACAAGCTCCTAACAATGGCATGAGAAATTTGATCGGGTAATCATTCAAAATGGGTATAGAATTAATAAGTGTGACAAATGTGTGTACACTAAATCCACTACAGTTGGATATGTACTTATTTGTCTATATGTTGATGACTAATTAATTCTTGGAGATAACATTGAGGTCATCAAAATCACCAAGAACATTCTCAAGAAGAACTTTGAGATGAAAGATTTAGGTGTCGCAGATGTTATACTCGGCATCACAATTCTAAGGAATTCTGATGGCTTAGGTTTAACACAATCTCATTACATTGAAAAGGTATTTGAGAGATTTAAAGGATTCAGCACTAAAGATGCAAACAATCATTTTCTTCCACACCTAACTTTAAGAAAGAACACTGGAATAGTGTTAGACAGCTAGAATACTCTCAAGTAATCGGCAGTATCATGTATATCATGAATTGCACTAGACCCTGTAACCCAGGTCACGAGCACTGGAATGCTTTGATGAGAGTATTAGGATATTTGAAAATGACAAAATACTATGTTCTACAATATGACAAATATCCAGCTGTTTTGGAAGGTTATTGTGATGCCAACTGGATTTTAGATTCTGATGAATCGAAATCGACTAGCGGATATGTGTTCACGCTAGGAGGTGTTGTAGTGTCACGGAAATCCTCTAAACAAACTCTAATAACACGCTCTACAATGGAATCGGAGTTTGTTGCTTTGGATAAAGCTGCTAAAGAAGCAGAATGGCTTCGACATTTTTTAGAAGATGTTCCAATGTGGCCAAAACCTATGCCTGCAATTTGCATACACTGTGATAATCAAGCGGCAATTGCAAGGGCGCATAATGTGATTTATAACGGTAAGTCTAGACATATTCGTCATAAACATAACATCATAAGGCAATTGCTCTCAAATGGAATCATTTCTTTAGACTTTGTAAAGTCAAAGGAAAATATTGCGGATCCGCTGACAAAAGGTTTGTCAAAAGAGTAGATAAACTGCGCATCGAGGGGAATGGGTTTAAGAGCCTTAACCCAATAAAGAGATTCTAAGGTGGAAACCTAACCTATGCGATTGGAGATCCCATGGTCTAGGTTCAATAGGACAACGCAAATTTTGGAAACTCTAGTGTAAGCACTGTCTCCCATTCCTATGATGCAACAGTGCTTTCCTACAACGTTATTAAGGGTACGCTATGCATTTAATGATTCCTATAACTTGGAATATAACATCCAAGTAAGATATGGTAGGATATCTTTAAAAGGAATGCACCTATATGCGTGGAGCTGGCCGACTCTATGAAAATCTTTAAAGGCTAGATTTTCTAAAGCATGCATGAATCCCAAGAGGTTCAGGGCCGAAAGAACGAACACAACTGAGAACCAATCTTGAATTGGAAATACTCTGTGTGAGGTTTATTGTCTAGGCTTACACAAACAACTGGCGATTCAAGGCTTAGTCCATCGACTAGTTAAGTAAGTTCGATAGGCTTTCACTAAAGAAGGTTCAAGGCGAAAGCTACCTATCTTGATGCAGTGTATTTCAACAGGTATGCTTAGATTCCTTCGAGTCAAAAATGTTTTGTTGATCCACTAATGTGGGGGATTGTTATAATTATGGTTAATGGATCAACGAATGCCAATAAATTAAGATACGTCTTTTCTATTCACGTATCTCTTTTGGATTCATGAATTTCTTAAAATTTTCCGTTCACGTATCTATTGAATTCATAAATTTCCTAGATTCATGTATCTTTTAATTCATGTATTTATTGAGTTCACGAATCTCTTAAATTCACGTACCTTTGGATTCGTGAATCTCTTGAATTCATATATCTCTTTATTCATGAATTTCGTGGATACATGCGTCTATTTAATTCATGTATCTCTTCTGTACATGAACTAAAAATCTCTATAAATAGATGGGAGCATAGAGCTTCATAATGGTTTTTGGTTTTTCCGACTCGATTCCAAAAAGGCTCTGATACACTTTTCTACTCTTCTGAATTTTCTGAATATGTTGGTTCAACTGAACGGTTCGACTGAGTCCTATTTGCATAGTGCTAATTCAAACAGGTTCGATGTATTGTATCTTGGGAGGCATAGTTCGTGAATCTGCGGAGCACCATTGGCTGGAACTAATTGCCTTAAGGAGATTCGGATATCCGTACCTCACCTCCAACTTCATGTTCTAACTACAACAAATAGTTTGTGTTTTCTTTGGAGTATATTCCAACAGCATGTGCTTTCACTTAACTGTGTGATTTAATTATTCAAACTCTTTTGTGTTATTGTATGGATAATATGGATTGTGTGAGATTTTTATATTTGATCTGCTTCTACTTTAGAACTTAAATTGTTAAGAGCGTGTTTGGATTTTTTTTTTTTTCAGCTTTCTTTATTAATGTTATTATATTTGTGTGATGATATAGGTACTATGGAAGATGGATCAAATAGTATGTCTAATGAGTAGGTATAATCAGTTGACCAATTCTTAGATGACGGTGATCTTGACACATTGATAGGATGGTTATGCATGGTTGCAATGGACATGTCCGTGCATACGAAAGAACCTATTAAGGACAGCAATCTATCGGGACCGGAATGGATGAGAGAGCTCATTTGTGGACATTTAGATAGAATAGATGAAGCCTTCATAATGGAGAGGCATGTTTTTATGAACCTATGTGATTTGATGAGGATAAGATGTTGGTTGAAAGATAGTCGATATGTTAGGATAGATGAACAAGTTGGGATCTTCTTATCTTTGGTTGGTCATAATAACTTAACTAGAGATTTATGTGAGAGATTTCAACGTTCAGGACATACAATTAGCATGTATTTTAATTTAGTGTTGAAAGCAGTTCTCAAACTTGCAAAAGAGATTATCAAATCACCATCATTTGATGTTGTTCCATCGGAAATTCTTATGAATCCTAACCATGAACGTTATTTCAAGGTATAGTTTTCATATCAATTGTGCATCATCAAATACATGTAGTTGATAATTTTTGAATTTTCATAAATTCACATGATTTTTTTTTCAAAATAAATTCACAGGATTGCATAGGTGCTATCGATGGCACCATATAGATGTTACCGTCCCCAAGTCTTAGCAAATCCCATATAGAGGCAGAAGAGGAAATACCACTCATAATATGTTATATGTTTGTTCGTTTGATATGAAATTTACTTTCGTACATTCTAGATGGGAAGGATCTACCAATGATTGTCGAGTGAACTTGCGACTCCTCAATTGCAATTTTCTCGACCACCACCAGATATTTGATTTGTTTATAAGGAGAAATTCATTTTATGATTGTTTCATCGTTGTATATCATAACTAATTTATATATATATTATAGGCAAACACTACGTGGTAGATTCTGGTTATGCAGCACAGCCGAGATTTTTAACTCAATTTAGAGGTGAACAGTATCATCTGAATGATTATAAGGGGAGTGGAAGACGGCCAAGGACAGCAAGAGAATTATTCAACTATAGACATTCTTCTTTAAGAAATGTCATTGAGAGGTCGTTTGAGACATTAAATAATCGCTTCACCATTTTGAGACATATGCCTCCATTTACAATGAAAAAGCAAGCACTTATTGTAATTACATGTTGTGCTCTTCAGAATTATATTTGTGATCAAGACAGGATGGACAAAAACTTTTCCCGATGTGGAGATCCGAAGTACCCATATGGAACTAGAGAAGTGGATGTTGTAGATGATACATCAAATGAGGAAGCAATGGAGATAAACATACTTCAGAGAAGTATTGTAAATCAAATGGCAATGGATTACAATATGCCGGAGATTCAATAACTTATGTTTCTGACCTTTGTAATATTGTTTTTAATTATTGACTTATCAAAGCCAATATTCAAAGTTGAACAATGGACTACCTTACTTCATTATTCATTTATGGATAAGTTGTAATGATGAATTTCTAGTTAAAGCCTTTTCTTTGTTTCAAAGAGTCCTGTTGGTTTGAAGAGTTTTATTTTCTTAAACGTTGAGTGTTCGGTTTTGGGGAAGGAAATATATATATATATTTCCTTCCCCAAAACCGAGAGAAGTATATTGGCTAAATTAAAATTAACATCCATCCATATTAAATTCAAAATGGATTAGATATTTAATCATATAAAAGTAAATATTAATTGAAAATGAGAAATCACCATGGTAAAAAAAAAAATCTTATTGAAATATAAATATTATTGAAATTCTAATAAGAAAACCAAATTTAAAATAATAACAATTTTTTATTTTATTTTTATCTATTTTTTATTTCTATATTTTATTTTAATTTCTTCCTATTCTGAAATATATATTTGCTATATATAGAATAAATATTTAATTTTATATTATAATTTAGTATTTATATTTATTACATATTTTAGGGATATTAGTATAGTTTATGCTATGGTTTATTATTTACTATTTAATAAAAAATTGATTAGTTAATATTTTTATTACTTACTATAAAAATATAATTGATCAGTGAATGGTTTATGAAAATTCAATATCAAATTTTATTCTAGAATCAGAAATTTTATTTGTTACCAAACGCATTTCTATTCTTTTTCTATTCCAGAATCAGAAATTTTATTCGTTACCAAACAGTTTAAAATGCTTAGAATCAGTTCCCGGGAACAGAATAAAAAAGAATCATTTTCGATCGGAATCTAGAAGAAAATGAGAATCGTTACCAAAGGCGCTCTAAGCAACTAGTTTCGCTCTAATGCGCAGGTGTACGCTTGCTTTCCCTCATGATTACACAACACAACATGGAGTATTGTGAGGAATATTCAGCACCTATATACGGAGTCGGATCTCCGTCTACTGATGAATACATTGAAGGCAGACGTTGACTGGGAAGAAGACAGAAAGAGAGTAAAAGAAAAGGGAGACTTGAGTCCTCCCTCAATTTAAAATGGACGTTAACAATGTAAATACTAAAACTTGTAATTAAAGGCACAATAATTGTGTAAATACTAAAATTTGTAAATTTGGTACACTTGAATCTTGAAACTCATTTTGTTCACCTAGCCTTCAAACTTGAACTATTGATAAACTTGAGTCCTCCCTCAATTTAAAATGGATGGAGTTAATGGAAGAAGTTAAGAATATTGAAATTGCAAGTTTAAAAGTTAAATTCGGGATATGAAATATTCATAATTCAACTACTCAAAAACTACAAGTTTTAGGATTTTCACTGCAATTGTCTCAAATTTAGTATTTCTAGCTCTAAAATTTTTCATGAACCCAACTGTTACTTCATAAAAGATATGTTAAACTATATGGGTTTGATTAAATGGATTATGTTGGTGATGCAATCGTTTATCTTATCTTGCATAAAGTATTAGATAGAAATTTCCTTTGAAAGTGAGATTCGCTCTCCAATGGGAGATGGGACTCATCTCCGCTAGGATTGTAGCTCGAGTTTTTTGAGACACTAGGAGACAAAAGGAAACGACAATTACGATATTATCACATTACTATTTTATAAAAATTATGTGCCCTAACTTTACCAAAAAAAAAAAAATTATGTGCCCTAAGTGTGTCGTGCACGTGCCGTGCCAGCATCGTGCACGTGCTGTGCCGGTATCGTACGTATTATGTGCATATTCCAACATCAACATAAAAAACTTAAATTTCGATTAAAAAAGCATCACAAATCCAATTGACATAAGTAATAATGAATGTCTACTAAAAAACACTGCACTACTCAAGAACGTCTACTAAGAAACACTCCACTGACAACAAAACTTGAAAAACAAAAGAAAAAAAAAAAGGAAAAAGAAAAAGGGAAGAAGACAAACCCAAGAGGGAATAAAATGATCGGATGAACAGCGGGAGAACCACGGAAGAAGACGAACAGAGAGGGAAGAAGACGAACAGAACAGAGAGGGAAGAAGACGAAGAAAATGAGGAGATGAACAGCGTATGAAAAGAAGAAACAATGGTTAAAGAGTGTCTTGAAAGTGATTGGCAACAACTCCTCTCCGGAAGGATCAAAGAGAAAGGGATGGGAAGACAGCGACTGACAAGGACATGGGTCAACCGGGTGGGGTCCACAATTTTAGGCTTCATTCCATGTGACGAGAACAAAAAGCTGTAGAGGGCATAAAAATTCTCCAGCTGCAGAGGGTTTCTTTGTTTGTGTTTTTATTCAAAAATTATTTTGGAGAACAGAAATAAAAAAAAAAAATTATTTTTGTTACGATGAACGATTTTGGCCAAAAAATAAGTTTAGTAAACTTGTTCGGGAATAAAAAAAAAAAAAACCGAAATACGTTTGGTAAGTTTGTGTTCTTTTTTGTTTCTTTTAATTTTTTAATATATTTATTTTATTTTTCCTTTTTTTCTTCTTTTGGCCGATCACCGGCCTCGGCCATGGCTGGTGGCCTCGCCCAACCACGGTGAGGCTCGTCGGCCCTGGTGAGGCTCGGCCTCGCCTTGGTTGGGCGCGCCGAGCTCGCCCAGCCACTGGTCGCGCGGGCGGCCGCGAGCTCGGCCTCGTCGAATCCGAGCGAGCTTGAGCTCGGCCTCATTAGGAGCCGGCGATGCTCGGCGAGATTGTCGGCCCTTGACGGCCGGTCGCCGGTCATGGGCGAGGGGCTGACCAGGCCAAAGGAAAAAGAAGAAGAAAAAAAAAATAGAGAAGAGTGAGAAAATTTGTTTCTCCAAATTGTTAGAAAACAAGAAATAAATATTTTTGTTCTTGTTTATGTTCCAAATGTGTTGGGAACAGAAAAATGGATTTGGAACAAAAATGCAAAAAATGCGTTTTTATTCCTTTTTGTTTTCTGAACAAAAAAACAGAAATTTTGTTCATAAATAGAAAAAAGAAATACAAACATGCTGGCCCTAAAAAGACAAAAAGTCCATTTCCTTTTCTCTCTTTTTATATTCTGAATAAAATAAAATAAAAAATAGCTAGTTTTATGTGATGCGGCGAGGGGTCAAGTCGTGAACTCCAACTTACGAGGAGGCGTCGGTGTAATTAACGCACATCTCCAGGGGTACTTCTTCAAACTCAAATCCCCCACCCAAAGCCCTGCCGCCCCGCGCTCCTCAAGACATGACATTGCAAAAAAAAAAAAAACCAGAAATTAAAAAAATATATATTATAAGAGAATGTTTTCCTTTTATTTAAGGTTTTTTCCTGCAAGACCAATATAACAAACAAAAAAAAAAAAAAAATATAATAATAATAACAACAACAATAATATCACATCATTTTTACAAATTCTATCAACGTCATTCTATATTTGCGTATGAACTTGCTACCACATTCTTGTGCAAACTTAAATTCAAGATTTTGCATGCAAAGCATATTTTTAACTTACTTATGTTTCTCAAAAAATTAACTTTGTTGAAATATGATTTAAAACAAAACTATTTTTAAGTTTCCATCATCATTAACATCTTCTTTAATTTTTTTCCTCACGAGGCCACATGGTTGGAGAAAATTTTGGCTCTAATGCCACCACATCGAGCACTCTTGGGTCCACTTGGTAGGGGTATTTCGTCTAAACTAAGGCCAATCAACTCATTAATTTTATAGTGGCACTATTCAATTTGCCTTTTCTCTTTCTTTCGTTTTCCTTTTGATTATGACTTCACGGTTGAAGATGCACGATAGCCAAGTGAAATGCCTCACAGAGTAATTCGAAATAGAAATGGCCCCTTTCGCCCTCTCCTCAATCCGAAATAGACTAGTGGTGCCCAAGTCTCTAATAGGAAAACATATGCACCAGCCACATCTAACCGCATCCCAACTTTTCCAATTAAACTACTCAAGGAGCCATTTCACAAATTCATCTTTAAAGCATATCGTGAAATGGTTTATGGTCAGCAAGTTGAGGAATAGATTTTAATCATTTCAAACTCATATTCCCGGCTCAAGTTGAACAAAATTCCGAAGTAATGTTCTAAATTAGATGGATAGGTTCAAATGCTAATTACTTCTATTTCAAATAAAAGGAGAAACTACATCGAACTTTATTTTCGTTAATGTATAGAGAAGATTACCTTGTTAGTGAAATAAAATTCAAATTGATTATAGAAGAGACATTCAATATTACAAATCTCGCTCCTCAACATTCCTTTACTCTCTAAGCTCTACGGTTAATCCTAAAATATATTGTCTTACTATTGTACCATTAGGTGCTTTGTGCTAATGTCACGCCACCTGCCCTTGCTTTGAAACAGATCTGTTCAACCGGGAACAAGGACATCAAATCTCCACAACCAAACATGAGATGAAAAGGTAATAGCTTTTGTCTACTTCTTTTTTTAACCAAATTACATGAATTTTAACCACTACAAGCAATATCAAAAGTTAACCCGTTAATTTAAAATCACTCTATTTAAGGAAAGAAATTTAAAATAATATATTGATTATTCCATACACGTACATATTCCAATCAAATGAAGTTAATGCTATGCATTATTGCATATAGCCTAATTAACTTCCCTTAACATATATTACGAAACATGATAGGTTTACTTATGTGTTGAAATAATATTTCTATCATGTAACTTTAATTCGTAGTTCAATTTATAGTATTAAAATTCATTATATAATAAGTTATTTGTAATTAAATCGGAGAATTTGGCTTCTACTCAAAAAGTGTACGAAATTTTATTACCAAAAAAACGTCAAAGTTTAGTTCAAAAAATCTATAGAGGCCCGGTCCGAAGACAATTTGAAAATGCAGGCGTCAGAGCTGACCGTACCAAGCCTCGTAAAAACAAGCTGCGACCCGCGTAGCGTGGGCAGTACCGTAGGTGGCAGAAGAGAACCCGACAGCTACGGACGAGAGAAGCAGGCGTTGCTTGCTAGGCAGAAAGGGCAACAGCGTAGGGATGGTCCATGGCATTGGCAACGATGCCCAGACCCATGCCCTTGGGGTCAGATTAACGTGCATTCGAAATGCCAGATTGGGGTCATTGCTTAGCTCAAGAATGGCTCAAGTTCGAAACAGTTTGCGAGTCAGAAGATAAATCCGACGAAGTGTATCAGTTTATGGCAAATTATCACGTTTGGTCTTGAAATGTAACCAAAATTTTCCTCACTTGATTGCATGAGGCGTGAAAAAAAGTCAGTAACCATACATGGACCTTGTATTGATCAATATAATTGGTGAAATATATAAGTCTCATTATTTCCCTTTGCGGCACTTTGAGCTTTGTAGAGCAATATTGGAGCTTAGACTCTCCACTGCTTATATTCCTCTTTCATTTGTCAACTTAACTGCTATATTTGATGCGCATTTCTATGATTTGTTCATTCACCCATTGATCATGCATTGACCTCAAACTCAAGTTCGATCTCGAGACAAGACGAACCGACCTCTACATGCCTATTTGTCAAAGAAACCTCCTTTGCTTGCACCCTCACTGCTCGATTGGGGGATCCGTGCGAAATCCAAAATTCGAGATATGTCACATCGGAGATTTTTGTCGGAGCAAACCACCAACATGGAAATTCACTCTTTTTTACTTCACAGGAAGCGTCAATATTTAAAGAAACACAAGTACATCAAGATAATCAAACGTGCAAGCTCATACTCGCCCGCCATGACAGATCACTTCGAAACTGACCTGGCCGGACCGATGCGGATAGACTTTATTGTCATGGGGGATCGTTTCACGTTAAGTATACTGCTGGGGGTGCCCAATGTGCACCCATCCTTCAAGCGAGTGAAAGCCGAGAGAGGCCAAGCATTGGTGACGTCATGGGTTGCATACATACATATACAAATAGTAATATAAATTATATTAATATGTAGATATTTTAGGGAAAGGGAGAGAGAAAATAATTGGGGGCGAACGGCAAGGGAAGCAAAAGAAAGGGGGGAGAAAAACACTGGAGAAAGCTTTTGGACCACTTCCTTTCCAACGGACAAAAATTAAAGCTTACTATTATGTGTTTTTCTTCTCTCTTTAAGAGCCCCCACTAGACTGTCCTGATAACATAATTCAGCTGAAGCGGAACTATTTGATTCACAGCTTTTATGCAGAAAAGGGTAAGCCAATCACTACCTTAATAAGGTCATTATGCATAAGAGCATAGAAGGCAATAAATGGAAGAATTACCCAAAAAGTCATAAACCTATTCTAATTGTGCCAATCCAGTCATAAACATTTTTTTAGCCAATTTAGTCCTAAACTTTTTATAATTGTGCCAATTCAGTCCATCCGGTCAAAATTAGCCGGCCGACGACCGGTCGACACTGACGTGGATGTCGGCTGTCCGGCGAACATTGACGTGGCATTTTTTAATATTTGTTTATTTTTTTCGAATTTTTAATATTTTTGAATTTTTGAATTTTTTTTTTCTGTTTTTCCCATCATCTTCTTCGCCTCCTGACCAACTGGCGCCGGCCGAAGGCGAGGGCCAGCAGGCTAGTGAGGGTGAGACCCTGCCAGATCTAGCGAGGTGGCCTCGCCCAGCCAAGGCGAGGGTCGACCTCGCTAGTGGCCAGCAAGGCGACCTCCTCAACCGGAGGATCTATGGGTGGCTATCCCTCTCTCTCTCTCTCTCTCTCTCGTTTGAAGTTGCGGCACTTGCTCGGAACCGTTCTCTCTCTCTGCCTCAATCCGTGCCTTGCGATTGCGCCTCTGGTGTGCGAGCGAGCTCGCGGCTTCCAATTGCCGCCGCATTGTGGATGGCGGGTGAGGAGCCTCGTCGGCCACTAGCGAGGTCGACCCTCGCCTTGGGTGGGTGAGGCCCTGCCGGATTTGGTGAGGGCCGAGCTCGTCGGATTTGGTGGGGCCTCGCCCTCGCCAGTAACCAACAAGGTTGACCTCGCCAAATTTGGCGGGGCCTCGCCCTCGCTGGCCCTCGCCTCCGGCTAGCGAGGGCGAGCCTCACCATTGGCCGGTGAGGTTGACCTTGTCGGCCCTCGCCTCTGGCCAGTAGGCGAAGAAGATGATGGGGAAAAAAAAAGAATTCAAAAATTCAAAAAAATATTAAAAATTCGAAAAAAAATAAAAAAATATTAAAAAATGCCATGTCAATGTTCTCCAGACGGCTAGCTTCCACATCAGCATTAACTGGTCACCAGCCGGCTAATTTTGACCGGATGGATTGAATTTGCACAATTATAAAAATGTTTATGATTAAATTGGCTAAAAAAAGGTTTAGGATTGAATTGACACAATTGCAATAGGTTTAGGACTTTTTTGGTAATTCTCCCGGCAATAAAGTATTTTGGATATAAAATGTTGCCCATATAAAAAATCCATTTTCAGAGAGAGAGAGAGAGAGATTAGGAGTGGATAGTTAGGACACAGGGATTAGGAGTGCATAGTTAGGACACAGGGAGTATGCTGATGAAATTTTACTTTTAGGACAATAATGAGGAAGGAGAAGAATCATGTATGAGGTGTACGCAAATTTCTCCATTGGAGCTTCTTGACATAAATATATATATTTATAATATAAACTCCAAACTATCCTCCGGAGTTGTTCGTTGAGGTATTTTTGTTCTTAGTCTTCTGCTTTTCTTCAGTAATAAGCCAATCTCAAAAATCTTTCATCACGTGTTAAGCTTGCCGGAGAGCAAATCATGTAACGAGCACCAGGCCTACTACTGAATTAAAAAAAAAAAAGAAGAAGAAGAGGAAAAATCAGCTAGCCTACCGCTTGATAAATTAACATTGCTATTGCTCCTTTTCCCACCCTCTAGCAGCCAGTTACCTAGCACATCTAGCTTACACACTTTTGCTTTGAGATTTATGAGATGCATTTGATTGACCCTTACGAGTATAACTTTTTACATGCGCACATGTCAGCTAAAGGTGTCAAGATGAAATTGTCCTTTTCCAATGTTATTACTTTTATTATTTACCGTATTTGGAGATGCAGGTTTAATAATAGAATTTTAAAATTGTCGTGTCAATTACTTGCATTGTAGCATGGAATCTTTTTTTCTTTTGAAAATTGTAAGTGGATAATAAACTCTTGTGAATAAGACGAGCATCAACATTTTTGTTCTCGATGATTATGAGGGCTGATATAGGGTAAGGAAATTGTAGGTTTGCATGGAGAAAGAAGATTGAGCACGATGTGGCCCTAGTTGCAGATCTTGACATGTTCTATATCGAAGCAGAGAAAAAGAGGCAGAAGGAAAGAATGGTTTTCAAAGAAAATATGTTAAATTTTTTCACATAATTTGGTTTTTTTTTTTTTTTTTTTTTTTTTGTCTATGGATTTTATATGTGGTGATTCTGATGAATTTATTTAGTTGAGATACTGAATCATTTGGATATAGAAATAGATAATTTTTTATGTTATTTAACTTTAGCATTATTATAACTTGATAAAGCATATCCCCTAAGTGACCTTAACCCCAGAAAAAGGACGTTTGATTGGAAACTCTGATTTATTTTAATCCACGTACTAGAGCACCGATTTTTATCATGGATCTCTTAGAGACATCTTCAAGCTCGCATGATGTGGCCCGATTTTTTCTGATGAGGAAAAATCTTTTTGACATAAAAAAATATTTACTGATTTGCAAGCGCCACGACAAGGATTGTTGTGGTAGGGCATTTATTTACTGTTAACCAATTACAAATCGACATATGGCTATTGACGTGGAAATTCAAAAAAAATTATTATTATTCTCTTTTCCTCCTCCATCTTCAGCCTCCCCTCGCCTGGGCTTGGCTATTGCCGCCGCCGCTGCCGCCGCCATCCTTGAGCCGCCACCCCACCACGGCCACCACGTTCCACGGCAAAGCTGTTGAGCTTGTTGCCGGCAGCCGTGGTCGAGCCAACACAAGAACCCCAAAGCTGCTGAGCAGCAAACCAGATCCACCTGTTAAGCGACGGTATCGTCGCGTCCAGGCCGACCTTCGCATCCTCCCTCCATGTCGTCCTGGCGGCTAAGCTTTGGCTGCGAGCGCTTGTCCAGAGACATGGCGATGCAGCGCAGCGGTCGGCCTCTTGTCCATGGATCAGAGCGCCCACGCTCTCTATCGTAGGCGCAGACCAGTGAGCTCCGCATCCATGGCCGTGAGCAACGATGGCCTCCGCGTCCATCCTCTTCATCGTCCCGGCGGCAAATCATCTTTCCCAAATCATTGATCTTATTAACTTCTATGGTAACATTCATCAGCCAAGGCATATACTGTTTTTCTATGCAGTGATATGTCTGCTACAGTGGTATCTGCTAATGAATCACAAGAAAATTCTCTTAATGCCGAGGACTGGGAATTAGGGATTTACCAAGATGAAGTAGCTGCTAGCCAAGGTTCGGGAAAAAAATTCAAGATGGTACTTTGCGTACTCTTTATATTCCCAGTCACTCCCAACTCGCAGACTTGTTCACGAAAGCAGTTGCATGTGATTTATTTTATAATTTTAAGAACAAGTTGTTGACATATTTACATTTACCAACTTGAGGGGGAGTATTGGCAAAGTGGGTTTATACTAAAGGGCATAATTGTCATTGTATTGTTTTAGCTCTAAACCCTATGTATATATTGTAAATTACTTCATCAATGCAAGTAAGTTCGCCCAATTTCTACAAAAGCAAAACAGTTACTTTAACTTTTGATAAGTTCAATTGAAAAAGTAACCCTAATTGAAATTAACACGTTGGCCACTCGAACTAAATATAAATTACATCACCAAATCAACACACTCGAAGTAAGCATTTTACAAGCCATCAATATATTTTTCACGTTGAAAACCAGCATTGAATTGTTACTAAGAAGTTATGTTCATCATATATATATATATATATATATATATATATATATATATATATATATATATATATATATGGTTTTCCAGATTCTATTGTTGGATTAATCAATTTAAGCAAATTATATATTTCATATATCCAAAAGTCTAACCAATTGCCGCGGACTTGGGAAAGAAATCTGTGATCTACTCGTCTCGGTTATTCTATAATATAAAGGAGACGATTACCATAGTACACCTTTTAATAAAACATAAGGAGGTTGTTTGATGAAAGCGAATCTTATGGTACGTGGAACATCAACACCATTCTCATGTATCAAACTAAGAATCTCTCTCTCTCTCTCATCCATCGTGCATATTCCATTATTCCATTCTGCGTGAAACAAACGAAAAAAAATTCACCAATTATTGCAAATTAGGAATCCCATCGATCGAACATATTCCTTTACTTCTTATGGGCAAAAGCCACCAAAAATCATAAGTTTTTTTTCAACACAAAAAAATTCCAAATTTGTACTTATATGAACATTTACCTTCCGTCAAAATTTTATCAGTAAGAATTGTTAAAAATCTATTTACATAAACGCAAAAAAAGCAAATAATGTTGACATGACATACATTGAAATAAACATGACGATGTCTTGGCCTAAAATTCATTTAGCAGAACTTTGACTTTGATAGAGAGTAAAATACATGTTTGAGATTTTTTATGTTACACGAAAAAGTTACAAGTCACAGTAGACATAATTTATGATTTTTATGTCACAAAAACAGTTCATGGTAAATGTGTCATAGTATTCATATTTTAGGGGATTTTGTGACTTTTTCCCTTTTAAAATATATTTTTTTTTTGGTAAGGTAAGATATATATTGACTTTTAACCAAAAAGCTATACAGTAGGGGGTCTTGGCACCAAAAACTTGCACTCATGATGACAAACATGCCATAATGAGTGGAAGGGTGTTGAGAAAATCATTTTTTTAAAAAAAAAGAGTTAATATTAGGAGAAACCATAAATTAGTACACTTGTAATAAATTTAGTCAAAATTAATTTTTTTATCACAAAAAATTCTAAATACTTATGATAAATTTACTTCTATTAGTTTCTATCAAATTCTTATTTTAATGACACGTTGAAATTGGCGGGTGTATTATTTTGGGGTTTTTAAACTTGTTTTGTAAATTTTTGTGGTATAAATCCAATTTAAAGGAAACTAATGAAGGGTAAATTTATCTAAAATGTACCAATTTAAGGTTTTTGGTAGTAAAAAATTTACTTTAGTGTAGATTTATCATAGGTGTACTAATTTGGGTTTTGGTTGTCAAAAAATAAGTTTGTGATAAATTTATCTCATATATGTCGTTGAGAGTTTTTGTGGTATTAACCATTTTTTTAACAACTTGTAATTTTGACTTTCTTTCCAAGATTTAAAATAAAAAAAAATATTTATTCAAATTAAAATTTTAAGAAAGTGGAAAGTTAACCCAAAAAGGCTTGAATAAGGGCGTGGCTTCACATAATATGAGATATTAAATGTACGAGAAGAACATTTTTCATATTTGTAGAGTATGTTTATGAGAACATAATGTGTTTATCTTATGATATTTCGCTGGTTAAAAAAGTTTAGAATGTTTTCCACCAAAAAAAGAAAGAGTTTAAAATGCTAGATGCTCCACTTGAATTAACAATTAAGCATGACTAAAACAATCCACATGATCTGCCAGCGGCAATTTTAACACTTCCTTTCAACTTTCAAGTCTACAATTAATAAATTCATATGAAGATGATTTGCTTAACTAGAATTATGCAACCCATTATTAGTTGCTATCTCATTCTAGTTTTAGTTTTATAGTAAGTGGGAACTTCAACACCATGTCGATGCACGAAACCAAGATAACTCTCTCTCTCTCTCTCTCTCTCTCTGGTAAAAGTGTCAATGCGGTTCATAGTGCCATTAAGACGCTGTCTCCTCTGTACCTCATTTCAGAAAATATTTCAGAAAAGCTGAAGAGAACGGGAAACGGAAGGTAGAACACAGACCCAGCTCTCAACCATCCTCAACCTCAAAGGTCTCGAGGTAAGGCCTTCGTTTCAAGCTTTCTGGGTATAGTTTTTGCTGTGTGCACGTTGCTTATGTCTTTATGATCTTTGCTCTTTCTCGGCTCTGCGATCTTCTCATGATCATCAAGTCTTTGCATAAAGGTCTCATTTTTACTTCCTTTCGCGTTTACTTTCGGCTTTTTCTTGGTGTTTTATATTCTGTTTTCCAAGTGAAAGAATGTTTCAGGCTCTAACTCGTTCCTCACGTTAAATTTGTGGGGATCTTTGTTTGTCTTCTCATCTTTCCTGTTCTTGACGTTCTGCACTTGAACATTGCCACTCTTACTTTCCTGTTCGTGACATTCTGCGCTCGTTTACTTTTGACTTTTTCTTGGTGTTTTATATTCTGTTTTCCAATTGAAAGGATGTTTCAGGCTCTAACTCGTTCCTCACGTTATATTTGTGGGGATCTTTGCTTGTCTTTTCATTTTTGCTGTTCTTGACGTTTTGCACTTAAAAGGTCTCATTTTTACTTCATTTCGTGTTTACTTTCGACTTATTCTTGATGTTTTAGATTCTGTTTTCCAAGTGAAAGAATGTTTCAGGCTCAAACTTGTTCCTCACGTAAAATTTGTGTGGATCTTTGTTTGTCTTCTTATTTTTGCTGTTCTTGACGTTCTGCACTTGAACCTTGCCACTAAGGCCTCATTTTTATTCCTTTCGTGTTTATTTTCGACTTTTTCATGGTGTTTTAGATTCTGTTTTCTAATTGAAAGAATGTTTCAGACTGAAACTTGTTCCTCACGTTAAATTTGTGTGGATCTTTGTTTGTCTTCTCATTTTTGCTATTCTTGATGTTCTGCACTTGATCATTGCCGCTCTTACTTCGCTGTTCTTGACTTTCGGCACTCGAACATTGCTGCTAAGGTCTCATTTTTACTTCCTTTTGCGTTTACTTTCTAACTTTTCTTGGTGTTTTAGATTCTGTTTTCCAATTGAAAGAATGTTTGAGGCTCAAACTCATTCCTCACGATAAATTTGTGGGGATCTTTGTTTGTCTTCTGATTTTTTCTGTTCTTGACGTTCTACACTTCAACATTGCCACTCTTACTTTCCTGTTCTTGACGTTCTGCGCTCGTTTACTTTTGACTTTTTCTTGGTGTTTTAGATTCTGTTTTCCAATTGAAAGAATGTTTCAGGCTCTAACTCGTTCCTCACGTTAAATTTGTGGGGATCTTTGTTTGTCTTCTCATCTTTGCTGTTCTTGACACACTACACTTTTACATTGCCGCTTTTACTTGTACATTGCCCCTTTTACTTTGCTGTTCTTGACGTTCTGCACTTGAACATTGCCGCTCTTACTTGTGACTACCTTGGTAAAGTTTCAATCTTTCTCCTGAACCGGTGGATGGAGTTTCTGTCTCTTGCATTTTAAGAGCCTGTTTTGCCCAAATACCTATGTGGATCAGAACATTTTGATGAGAGGAGCTAGTTATGTTTTCAAGAGGTAGTGAATTTTAGCATTATGCTGTCATGTTTTATGCTGTTCTGAGATGGCCTTTTCTGCTAGGACGTCGCATTAACTCAGGAGCATTATGGAGAAGGGGAAGCGAGTAATTAGAAATGAAGTTTCGAGCGAAGGTGAGGATTAAGTCTTACAAGGTTTTGGCAATCTCGTTACTGACCTGTCCGATGTTTCAGATCGTGTAAGGTCTTCTATGGTCATAATGTTTGTGTAGGCTCTAGTTTGCGATCACTTGTTTGTTCATCTGTTTGGTGAGTTATGGCTTTAACGTTGATTAAAAAGTAATGATTAGGATGTTGGATCTTTAGGCAATAGAAGATGGTGCAGAAAGTAGATAATTTGTACTAGTTTAAAGGAGCATGAGAAGCTCAGAAATTTAATCACAAAGGAGAAGGGTGAGCTCTGCTTGGGGTTTAGAAGACAATAAGATGATAAACTGCAAACTACTCACGGAAATGATTAATCCTCTCGTTTTAGAATCTTATATCTACATTTTGCTAGTTGCATTTAGAACACCAAATATATGGAGTTTCAAAATACTTCAAGACGTCAAGTATGAATTCTAGCGTTTCTTCTAGTGGGAAAGTGATGTAAATGTAAGTTCCTCTTTGTTGCGCCATGCCGTCTATAATTTAGGTAACTGCTAGTACAGATTGCTAAGGCTCTGAAAATTTAAGGACTCTCTCATTTGCCACTTTTGATGGAAAACCCATTTGCTTTATTCTCAGAGGTAATAAAACTTATTTATGTATTCTGGTTTGATGGCTTTGTTACTGGAGAAGTGTATACCGGTTGCCATGTATGCATAAAAATGTTGAGCCGATACAAACAAAAATTAATATACTGTTATGTCAGTTATTTTTTTTATCACTTTGATATGTAGATTTGCATCTAGATCTCTCTCCACAGGTACCACCGGTTATAATTGCATCTAAGAGGGCATCTAAGAGGAGAAACGAAGCCCCAAGTAATTCCAAGATGACAAAAAAAGCAGGACCAGCTAAATCACAAGCCTTACCCAGGTACAGAACGCGACAATATTGCAGATTACAAGCTCAAGTCAATGCTCAAAATGATGAGACTGTAATTGACTTGTGTAACTCAACGGATAACTGATGAAACTGGTATTTAAAATGTGGCTTTAAACTGCAAATTAATCTTGAGGACTCTGCTCAGGACCAAAATATCGGTCCTAGCTGCAATGCATTCAAGGAATTTGAGGCAGAACATCTGCTGAATGCCGAGGAATATCATGCCCGATTTGGTAATGAAGATGTCGACAACTGTCTGAAGTCTTCGAAACCTATCTGTCTACTTATTTCTTCCATTCTCGCCCTGGATTTCACATGCCTACTGTCTTCAAAGTACCTGGAGGAGATTCCTTCTTTGGTAGAGAAGCTCGCAGACGATCCTTACTTGAGTGTTAATCAACTCCTTACGTTGAAGTCGCTCAGTGGAATCCCAAAATTGGGTGAGATTCTTTTGTACAATAAGGGAGTTGCTGAGCAGGCTACCAAATTTTCCGGAGATCTTCAAGCCTTGAAGGATAAGGTTTCTTCTATCGAGAAAGACTTCAATAAGCGGAAGAAGAAAGAAAAAGTATTGTAGTCTTAGGCGGATTCAAAGTCATCTATTGTGCAAGAAATAAATGAACAGATTGCGTAACTTCAAGCCAAGAAAGCCAAACTTGCTCATGACCTTGACTTGAAGAATAAGGAGAAAGCTCAAGTGGTTGCTGAGCGGGGTAACTTGGCAAACTCTATATCAGCTATGACGCAAGAGATTCAGATTGCCAGTGCTGAAATGTCAACATGAAAAATGAAGCAAAAAATCGATGAAATGTGAGTGGCTGAGGTTCTCACTTGGTATGCGTCTCTCAAAAGTTTCTCCTTTGGGAATTCCGGCGGAAATTGATATTTCACATGATAGTTGATGATTTCGGCGTTGACCATGCATCTTTGTGTTTCATTCCTTTGGAATTTTCTCAGTGTTTTCTTGAATTGATGTGGTTGTGAAAGCTTGGTTCAGTCAGTTTAATAGGGTCACCAGTTGTGTAATCTGAGTTACTAGAGTCAATGGAAAGGAATGCTGGTAAAAACTCAATGTTTCACAATTTACAACTCATCTCTGGAAATTGTCTCTGTTTTGTCGCTATTTTGGCATTTCTCATGCTGTTGTTTGCAACAGCATGCGCAATGTAGCTTGAAGTATCAGTTGATTAATTCGCGAGAAAGGGGTACGATCCAATTTGTCTTGCCATGGCATGTGATTCATCGGCTCAAGTCACCAGTCTTGACAAGTTTTGCTTATCTCAGGCCACAAAATCTAGTAATTCGGCTTATTGATCTTGTAATGCATGATTCTCTACAGCCTACTAGTCTTTGAAGTGTAAAGCTCTTTCGATTATGGCCCCGTTTGGTTCAGCATTCCCAAGGGGCTTTCAGCCCCTTTCAAGACTGAAAGCCCATTGGAAATAAATTTAGGTGTTTGGTTCAGCATTTGGAGGTGTCATTGGCTAAATGCTGGCCTTTGAAATGCAAGTCCACCTCAACTGTTCATCTGTTGACTTTTTTTTTTTTTAAACCGATTATCTTCCCCACACCCCAACCGTCATTGTCATTGATCGATGATGGAGTTTCATTGGATTTTATTTTTATTTTATTTTTTAAAATAAAAACCCTTTGCAAATGTTGAGTTCACCTTTTTTTTTTTGTCATTTTTATCTTTTGATAATCAATAGCCCAACTTTTTATCAATACACTAGAATGATAATTAATTAATGAAGATGATTAATACTACAATAATTTTTTAAAAAAATTCAAAGTTGAAAACAAATCTAAAGGAATCTTAGACCAAAAGTTGAGCTTTGCATCTAATCTATAATCAAATTCTTTTAATATAATTTTTAAATAAATTTACTAATATATATCTTTTATATTGCTCTCAACATAAAAATGTAAAATATTATATAGTTATTGTTTTTTTTTTTTTTTGCAATTTTAAAAATACTAAAACTAAAAAACTTAATTTTTTGAGCTTTGCATTTAATCTATAATCAAATTCTTTTAATATAATTTTTAAATAAATTTACTAATATATATCTTTTACATTATATCTTTTATATAGTCATTGTTTCTTTTTTGCAATTTAAAAAATACTAAAACTAAAAAACTTAATTTGGTCACACTAAATGTCTTTTTAAATATATGTTTACCAAATAGTCTTGCATTTCTTTAAAGCACTTTTCAGTTATAGTTTATCAAACAGTCTAGCATTTCGGAAAACTCTTTTACCTCAAAGGTATTTGCATTTTCCCAAGAGCATTTCCCCAAAACTGAACCAAACGGGCCATATATATGCAACGAATTAGCACATAAATGTAGGGAATTTTTTTCTCCTTTGTCTTAAGGCTACTTGATTCAAGTCCTTGCTTCTCCTTGCTCATTGCAAAAACAGGTTTTCTTTTCGTATCAAATTATTGATTTTCTTTGTTAGTCTCCGAAACTTAATTATTATTTCATGCCACAAATTTTTTGGACAAAAGAATATTTGAAGAGCCTGCTTCACATTTTAGCATCTTTAAAATTATATTGAACTTCAATAATTCTAAGACTAGTATCATATTACCATATTGTGCAGGATAGAGAAAGTCATGATTTCTAATATATACAACTTCAAATTGGTTGATGGCATGTGTACTAATCGACTGATTTAATAAGTGTTAAATGCACGTGTGATACTAATGCTAGGAGCTAATTTCTTTTCTACTGAGTGCTGACTATGTTTCTGGCTTAATCAAAAAACAAACTTAGGTAGCTATATATTATAGTTTAAACTATATGCCTACTAATTTGAAACTTACAAAGCACCTCATTAGTGAAGAGTTTTTCTTTAATTGGTCATAAGTGAAAAGAGTCTATTTAGCCTAACTTTTCTTCGCTTAAAAAAATGACATTTTCTTTCTTAATAAATTGGTTCCTGCGCAGCACCCTTCTTCATATTAAAAAACACTCAATCTCTTTATCAATTGAATTATCAAGGGTCTTATTAACAATTGTTCTGAAAAATTCATTTTTCCATATTTATAACTGAATTATTTATGAAATATGTTATAATGAGTTCATCATCACGATTAGTTGTTGCTCCACGAGGTAACGTTGGATGCAAAACATGGCATGGCTTATGCGTTGCATACCTATTGTGATGGAAATGCGGGCCTTTGGCTGTCCCATCCATCAGAGCATCCTCTTCGATGCTTGGTTGGAATAGACAGTAGGGCTCGTGTTCCATGAACCTCATCTCATTCCACGAGTGCATACTTGTTCTCTCGGTTGTGGAACTCTATTCATGGGTATGGGGTCATTGGCCCTTGTTCCCAAATCATTAAGAAAAGTTATCTTAACATCTATATGAATAGGTCTTTGCAGCAACCACCCACAATAAAATATCCAAATTTTAATTTTGATATTACTCCATAGTAGGTCACTATCCTACCATCGAAAGTTGATAGTGAAGACTTAGTTGTTTGAAATGGTTCATGTTGTTATTGAGGCAACCCCAAATGAAGTTCCTAGAGCCCTTCAAGTCAGGAGATCCATCGGGGGAGAGAAGACCAACTATATACCCCACACTGTATAATCTAATATGTAAGAGAATGTTATGAAGTGTTACTATTGTATAAATCAAAACTCATATAAAATTAAATAATTGTTATATGATCAATGAATTGAGTTGGGTCAATGCAATTAACCCGATTTGGCTTGAATCAAACATAGCCATCACAATTTGTCATGCGACTAAGAGGCTTCAATATGAGAAAAGATGTCTTTAGTTGCCAATCTGGATGGTGGTCTAAACACCGGTTCCAATTTTATGGAACCGAGAATTAGACCACCCCCTCCCTCACACCCCGCTGGGCCCCCCTAAGAACCACCTAGAAGTGGCTGATTCAGTTTGATTAGGGCAGTCTTTGTTGCTCATCCCTAGCTATGAACCCAATCTAGAAAGAATGATATATAATTTACAAAATTATTAGCGAAGTTTGAAACTTCATGAACCAAAAATTTCGAAATGGTTGGACTTGTGAAGGGATTTAAATATAAATTTTATAAGATACACGTACCTTATTTATCTCAACAACAAAGCCAAAGAAAAAATAAAAAGGATAACAGTATGGGTGATCTCTGTTCAATTTCGTTATTAGAACTTTTTTTTTTCTTTGCTAATGTGGTCTCCAAAGAATATGTATATATATATGGTTCAAATCGGTCATTGCATGAAAGAGTAAATGTAAATACTGGACTAGTCTTGGTGACATTGTATTATTTGAATATTCTAACAATTAAGGCTGATTTATAAAAATTAATCTGAAAAATAATTGAGTATGTTAAATTATTTACAAAATTGACTTCTCCTGATTTACTATGTAAGTACTATGAAAGCAGACTAGAGTTTGCAAAATAAATCAACCACACAACTTATTGATCTAAACGTGCTGTTAGAAGATCATTTGCATCGTGAACCTTCAACATAATCCGCCGTAACAGTAGGTAATTCAAACTAGTGTTTCATCACCATTAATCATTAAACCCGCAAGGGCAATCCTTACTTGATGTTAGTGACCTCTGGCCATCGTTGAGGCTCCGCGATGGCCGACAGAGAGAAAAAAGGGTAATTGTCGCTTGTTAATCACAATACCTTTAAGATTTAGGTAATAACAATTTTTTTTTTTTTATAAAATAATCATGACAAATCACTACAAAAAGAAAAGAGTAAAAATCTCATTAATGGCAAAGGCACCTAGTTCATTTGGAAATGTCGAACTTGATGCTAGGATTTTCGAGTTGCACATTGGTTGATCGTGCCCTGAACTCAAAGACATTATCCTAAGAGTTTTCATCGATGGGGGACTCATCTCAACCTATATTTTGGTTGCCCAAATTTAGAGTTTCTTC
The DNA here is from genome assembly GCA_014182575.1 of Eucalyptus decipiens. NCBI lineage: Eukaryota > Viridiplantae > Streptophyta > Magnoliopsida > Myrtales > Myrtaceae > Eucalyptus > Eucalyptus decipiens. The sequence goes on from CM024615.1 coordinate 53,093,077, forward strand.
AACTCCTTGCAATCTGGTGGCTGTTCCGGCCCTGGAAAGGAACGAGAAATAAGCTTGCCGCCAAGCGAACAATAAAAATTATAAAGATAATGCATATCGAAATATAGCCTCTTAGCATATTTTTTGTAGTTTAATATCAACGGAAAACTTCCTTCATTCCCATTCTGCTTTCTCAGTCTGATACGACAATCAGGACCAACACAAGACAGGTAATTTCATTAGGACAAAAATGAAACACGCAGGCACAAATATCAGAAAAAGGCAAAACTTACATGACAGGCGAAGTAATGGGTTTGAGATTATCAGCCACCTGTCGATGCTTCAAGATATCCAAGAAGCACATAAGCACGGAAAGACAACAAATTGAAGTGAACACTTACTTCATCTGGCAAATCATCGTCAATGAACTCCCACCATTCCTTCTGAAGGTTTAAAGTTTCTCTGTCTTCGTCATCGTACAAGACCTACAGTCCCAATCAAGCCACATATATTTACCACAATATCAAAGAACATGCAGTTGCCAGATCTCAGAGTTAAGGATAAGAGGTAGTAGCACATAGAGCAAGAGACGCCTGCTCAAACAATGACAAAATTCTGAAGAGTTAGCTATGAGATGGGACTCGAGGATAAAAAAAGAACTGATCTGCATAATGCAGATACATCCAAGAAGCTAACTGAGCTAATCAAAACAAATGGTAGGTCACTGTTGCAAAAGCTTCTGAAGACTATGATAGTCAGCTAATCTCATGCTTTTCTGTTATATGGTCGTAAGATTGAATTTGGCCATCATAGAACCTCTAAAACAACGAATTAGGAATAGGAAGAAAATCACATAAACAACCCTCACTGCAGTAGACCATCACTGAAGCAACAGCAGCAGCTGGCCATCATTGAAGGAACAGCAGTAGCAAGTGCAAGAAGGAGATGAGAATTGAAAAATGACATGGTCAACTGTGACAGAAACAAAGCATCCCAAGTGAGGTTCACATCTCATCCAGTGGCCACCAGACCTTTATTCTGCGACCAATTAATCCATCGACAAGCACCCTAGACTCTTGAAAATTGTTTCAGAAAATACATGACTTCATGAAGAAAATGAAAGGCGCAAAGGCTATGCCACCCGGCAATTAGGAAAAAGTAAGAAATTCAGCAGAGCTTGGGTAGATGCTTCGGTCTTATAACAATGATAATGTTAGTAATAAAAATTGAAGAAGGCATACTTAATAATATAGCGACAAAGAATATGATAGATTTATAATATCAGATCCAATCAGTGTACGAAAAGTATACTGCAACAGCTACAATCATAACCTTGAGGTGCCTTTACTAGTTTTGTTTTCTCCTTTGGTTGGCAGCTTCATTTTTTTTGTCTCCTAGATCAATGGGAAGCAGAGCTGCCTCACCTCGCATAGACTCCGTATTTGACTGCACTGTAGTTCTTCTGTTTATTCTAGAAACTGTAGGCGTAGCTGAAAGATCAGCTCTGTACAGCGAAGAAAGATCATATCCTTCCTCGGTTCTCATGAGTGAATTGGGTTTTGGTTCCCTTTTCCTGGGAAATATTGAATCCCTGGAGTGTAGGATATTAGCAATGCCGTGTTTAGGAGAACCATTAGGTCTTAGCTTTGCTGCAAAATTTGAGGTCAGTTTCTCTCCCAATTTCCAACCAGAAGGGTGCTGCTTTCTGCAAGATGGTATATTCCTTATTAGAGAATGAACAAATCAAAGCCAAGTTAAAACAGCAGAAACATATACAAAATGACAGTAACCTCATTCTCCTCCAGCACATTAGCCAGGAGACGGATAAGAAGATCTGAGCTGATATCTTCACTTTCAGCAAGGATGTTGGCCATTATTTGTTCCATGGCCCAGTATTCATCAGCAGATGGATTTGACCTTAATAAAAAAAGCACCCATCAAAATATAAGAGAGCATCAAAAGGTAAAACACTAAATTGTCAAAAGATAAAAAGATGCTGAGAACCATCATTTATTAAAGTCATAAGAGTGTTGTTGCAGTCTGTCGTAACAAAACTGTTAAGCCAAGTTATAATCCAACTACCACAAAGCCATTTAGGTACCATTATTTTTCCCTGCCCCAGAATTAATGCCAAGAGCTTGCACAGATATCACTAAATCCCAATCTCTCTTGTAGGGGTAGCAGTGTAACACCTTACATAAAAGGTCCTTGCTACACCAAGCAGAGCATTGAGTTTAGCAGGAGATTCTTCAACAAAATTGAAAGGTTTAAAGTACCAAAACAAAACCAACATGAAATGGTCGAAAGATTCATCCAATCATGAAAGGCAAACTAACTTATAAATGAACACTGATCTTCAAGGAAACTCACCCGTGATTAACTAACTACAAATACCATCTTTTTGAGTCATGAGACAGCAAGACAAGCGAAATTGTGATAATCCTGAAAACTAAAATGAAACTCAAAAAAGCAATTTCCATTAACTACTGTTATTGGTCAAAGGCTAAGAAAGCCATCCTTTTCTTATGATATCTGGTAAACTATCATGTGAAAAGAAAAAGAAGGGAGCGTAAAATGTTACTGATAAAAATATTACCTAGTAAATATCCAGAAATGTCGGCACATATGAAGAATTTGCGCCTCACAATCCAGGTCAAGCATTAGCAGGCATGCCTTCACCCTTGAAATATAATGAAAGGGCCTTTTCATAACACCGTGTCGACGGTTGAGATAGCTTGGAAAGAGCCTCCACGATCAGTTTAAAAATTTCCTGCCCAAGAATGGATACTGAAGAAACTGTGAAAGAACAAAATTTTATCTAGAGAGGAGTTCATCATATTAGAAAATCTCCAGAGTTTTGTTTTATATACCTTCATTTGATCTTCATTATATGGTTGTACTGGCGATGCCATCCTCAGAATCTCACTGAGGCAAGATGCCACTGTAACATCCTCATTACAATGTTTGAACAGAGCTTCAGCTATGAGACCCTTCATGCCAGGAAGAAGGGCATCTTGGAGGAAGTCCAGTAGTTCTTGCTCCATAGTTGCCAAGACATCATCAGCATTCTATGTAGGGGGAAAGTGTAGATGAAAGCAAAAGTCAGGTTGTATATCTAAATAAACAAAAGTAAAGAGTACAGGAATGTTTCTGGAAACGTAGAAAGAGAACACTCCTTTCAGATGCTCCAACAATTGGTGATGATTGTCCTTTAAGAGGTCAAACAAAGTGGGGCGGGAAAGGATAAAACTAGAGATTTGACTTCCTAGCTCATGGTAGCACAAGAAAATCATCCAGTGGATGGAGAAGTGGACAGCAAAGAACACCAAGTACAAGGAGCAATGCTCAAACAATATCCATTTAACTCGCTCAAAGTAATATGCTGAAACCAAAGTTCTATAGTTTAGCAAGGAGTTTGAAAGCCGTCATATGAACTAGATGCCTTCGTGCATAACCACCAAATGGATAAGCAAATATAGACCAACTTAAACAACAAAGGTGGCTGATGAGCAAACTGATGAGAAGCCCAAAGACAGGAGATCAATCATCCCCCAAACAAACATCAACCATCCTCAAGCATTCAAATTTATCCCAATGAAACACAAATAAGAAATCCCAATGCAAGTAAAGCTTTACAGCTCCGCAAATCGTATATGCATGAATAGGTAAATCGAGGCAGCATACATCAAGAAGAGTGAGGAGTTCATCAACAGGAGAGGGGGCATTGAGGAGGCCATTTCCAACCAATCTAAGCTGCACTGCCAAAGTCCTCTCAAATGAAGAAGATGACACCATTTTTTTCTCCTTTTACTTTGGGTGGCCACACACGCTATACAGCTCAAACAAACACAGAGAGTACTAGTATTCTCTTGCAGATTTGCAGAGAGTAATCAGAAACTCATCTACAGATTTATAGAGAAAACAAAACTTGGCAATTCAGAGGAAGAAATGAAAACACGGTAAGTTTCCACCTATGCTACGAACTTGGTCTTATCCCTTGGGTTCTGATTTAGCTATCAATTTTGGTCTCTTCGTTGGACTCTGACTGTGTGCTCTTTGCTATCGTGACAAAAAATGAACATAATAGTTAGAAATGTTATCATTCTGGATCTCTGAGTGTCTCTAGGCTCTGAACTAAAGGTTATAGTAGTTTTCTATTAAAAGGCTGTCTCTGATTCTTTAAACCTAATTGATAAAATAGAGTCCCCTAATTCTTTTTTGAGACCTCCAGTAATACCCGTCTCTCTCACATGAAGAGCAGCTACAAGGATAAGGCAAAAAGCTACGAAATCCAGCAACAGAGACCCATGAAGTCAAAAGAAAGACCAAAAATGGAAGCTCTCAGAGAAATACTTCAGAGAAAAGAAAGGGCACGATTGGGAACTTCTTGTTGGTGTGCAAATTAAATCTTGCTCATGATAGTCGTACCTGCTCACCCTCCCTCGTCCATTACGTGAACCTCTACCTGCTCTCTCCCTCTTTCACATTAACCTCCCTCACTCTCGCTCACTCTTGCTCACCGTCACTGCTCTGCCTTGCTCTCGCTTGTTGTCGCCCCTGTCCCTCTCTCTCTCCTCTCTCACATTGCCCTCAAATGATTCGTTTTTTTCCTACTCACAATTTTTGTTTGTCTTGTTGAATGATGTTGTTAGAGATGGATTTGGGGAGGCGAAGTGCAGGGGGAAGAGAGGTTTTTCTTTTGGGTCATTAGAGGGAAGAAAAAGATGGAAAAATTGTAGTCATAGAGTAAAGAAAAACAGATGATGGAAAAATTGGAAAAGTTTGTGAGAATTAGTGGCTAGGAGTAGTGGTCCGACTAGATTGGCCTTGCTCCAAATAGATTAAGAACTAAAAATCTGAACTTAGCCTTTGAAAACAGCCTCCATCAAAGGTAATATTGAAGTGGATTTCATGGGTTGCGTCCGTATGAAATGCAATGGTAAAAAAAGAATATTATAGTCACGGTCCCATTAGAGATTGTTCTATAATTCATGGTGCCAACGAAACAGATTGTTTTGATCAACTTAATTTTTCCACCATAACAAACAATGAAAAGTTTTAGGATAGTAGCATTGGGTACTTAATCTTGTTTCCAATGAATATGCTAAATTACTTAACGAAAAATAAGTGGGTATCTTAAGAAGTTATAAATGCAATCACCGCATAGGAGTCCAACACATCAATTTGCTAATCAATTTTGCAAACCTTTTCCCCTTAAAATTGACTTTAATTAACAACTATTTATGAATGAGATAACTTATACAAGCTATATAATAAATGAAGATATTCTTTTAATCAAATGATATGTAGATAGTTTACTAGTTTTTTTTTCTATAATAAAAATGATTGTTGGGAGAGAAAAGGGCAAAAAAAAAAAAAAAAAAAAGACAGGGAAAGCAAGAAAGAAATAAGTAAAAGGGTTTCTAAGGGTTTTCATAAAAAAATCAGAAAATTTATAAAAAATCAGAAATCTTCAGAAAAACCTAATAAATTAGCTTTTTCAGTGGTATGTTTCATAAAGAGCAAAGAAAAATCCATACAAAATTGAAATCCAATTGATTAAGCCTTTAGGGTTTTCCATACGATTTTTTTGGATGACTTTCTTTCTTTTTTGAGATGATGCATGATAATATTAAAAGATAATAAATAATAATAAAATAATAAAATTTAAAAATTCAGAAAATTCATGAAAAATTGAGAAAATTCATAAAAAGAAATTTTTGAAAAAAGATAAAAATTAGCTTTTTGAATAGTTTTCTCGTAAAGAGCAAAGAAAAATCCTTAAAAAATTTGAAACCCTATTGAATAAGCCATTAGGTCTTTACTATATGATTTGTTTAGATGCTTTTTTTTTCCCCATTTAGAGACAATGCTAGTTAATATTAAAAATGTGACATCCCGATTTTCCAATTCTGGTTTCAATTAAATAAGTCGGGCATTTCATCTTCGCGTCTATAGCTTTCTTCTCGAGTTGGCCACTCACGAGATAACTAGTCTATCGGTGAAGCCGTTAAGGAATCTAAACGCAATAGACTTGAGAATTCGACCATGAATCGGCTACTCGGCCGTATTAATCGCAAGGATCATTACGACACTATCGAATCGAACAGAGATCGATCGGTAACAGGTCGATTCGACCGAGATAGGTGATTAGAGTGTGGGTGATTCCACCCGATCGCAATATCCTCGTCGACAGGCACTAGACCGATTCTTACGTCGTTTTGGGTACCCGTGTCCGTAATCGAAACCTCGAGATTTCTACGACAATCGAGAGTCGCCAAGGTGTCGAAGATGCACTTTGTGGCTTGAGAATAATCAACCACGGGTCAATTGCACTGAGAAAATTCCTAAAAGCTACCCGGTAGATTAGGACGCGCTAAAGTCACGCTAGATTGAATTTAACCGTGAAATTGAACCCGATTACGAAATTGGAAGTTCTGTCAAGTCACAATTCATTTTAGGAATGTCGACTCATCTCCAGGAAGATTTTCTACAAACCGAGATTTTTGGCGAAAAGTAAAGTAAGGTCGTTTTTGTTCGAGATTGTCGAGGACCGTTTTAATTGAATCTTTGGGATGCAAGTTGGACCATTTGACGGGAAATGTCGTGAGAAGGCCGAGGACACATGGGTTGATTTAATTGAGCTTCAATGTGGATGGAATTGAGTGAGAATTGATTGAATTTGATGCACAAATATCTAAAATTCGTATCTTGGTGGGGCTAGGGACATTTGCACCTATTAACAAAGCTTGTGGAGGAAGCTTGAGGAGAGAGAGTGGCTGATGGCATGTGATGTCATGGTGGGGGCAAGTGGAAGGAGAGATTGACAAGTGTTGCAAGCTAGAGAGCCACCAAGGAGCCCCCTCTTCAGCAGCTTCTTCTTCCCCATTTCTTGGCTTTCTCCATTGTTGTTGAAGGAGAGAAGCTCAGCAAAAACCAGAGGAACCGAGCAGCACCAGCCCCTCCATCGTCGCACGCCCGGAAGGCCATCGTCGGCCGTTTTCCTCCCCTGTTTTCTCCTCGTTCCAGTTTCTGCTCCAGCCGACCTTTCGCCAAAGATCCGAGTAAAAAGTTAACTTCCCGGTTGAATCAGAGAACGAGCCACCCATCGCCGCGAAGAAGACATCTATACCGTTCCGGAGCACCTCACCGCTCGCCGGAACGATTCTCCGGCTGTCCCGTACGGCCGTCCGAAGCCGCCGCTCGCCGGACCGTCTGGTTCCGCCCTGCTCCGCCTGTTCCGCGTTTTCTTGCTGTTTCGCCCCATTCCGACCATTCCTTTGCCCGTCCCAACCTCCAGCAAGATCCCCAAGACCCCCGGGAGCCGCCGGTTGCCAACCACCCGCTCACCGGAGCTCCGATCGGCCCGTTTTCACCGTTGAAGTTGCTGGTTTCTTCTCTGCAGTTCAGCCCAGATCAGAAGCAGAAAACCAGAAAGCAGTGAGGTCTTCGAGGCCCGTTTTCAGTGTCTTCCCGGCCTCCGTTGGTGTCGCCGCTTTGGGGTTTATCGACCGCCTTGGTGTCGTGGTCGCCGTGAACTCACCGGCGCGCAAAACCGGTGAGTTTATCCTCTAATTCTTGCTTAGTGAGTTAATGACGCTTAAGGGGTGTTTAGATTAGTCTAATTAGGTTTAGGTGATTAGATTAGATTATTTTAATGTAAATTAGATTAGTTGTATGATTAGCTTAATGGATATTTAATTAGGGCTAATTGTATGATTAAATTAGTGTAATCTTGTTTAAGCCCTAATTAATTATTTTTAATTAATTAATTATTTCGAATTTATAAATATTATTTTATTAAATTATATTATTATAATATAATATTTAATTATTTAATTTTCGGAATTAAATTTAATTATTTAATAATTTCGAAAATTATGCGGGATGGTAGGTCGTTAGAATTTCGCACCGATCGCAGCAGTGCGGTCGGTTTGTGCTAATTGTATGTTTAAATTGAGAAATTGAGTGATTGATGATTATGGTTAATAATTCCACTAATGTGGAATTAAGTGAAATTGGAGAAGTTTTGGTATTTAACTTGAAAATACCCGGTGCTAGCTATTGGTATCGTAATTGGTTGGTAGAACCAGTTTGAATCTATTGATTGATTTGATTGAGGATTGGTTTGGGTTATTGTTGAATTGATAGCTTTGGCGAGCAGTTGTTTATACATGTATCAGCTTGGTTGAGCAAAATTATATATATATATACGGCTACAAAGTGAGCTATATATATACGCTACGAGCCTTCAGTGAGCTATATATATACGCTACAGCTTCAGTGAGCTATCTATACGCTACAGCTTCAGCGAGCTACCGTCTATATACTACAGCTTTGGAAAGCATATGTCGTATTAACGACTGGTTTGATAGACGGTATGGAAAGATAGATAATGGGATTGAATTGAATCATTGTGAATGATCAAATGTGATTGAGAATTGAATTGTGCTTTGCCGTGCGAAAGGGACCGAGGCGAGGTAAGCCCTCTATCCTATTTGTGTGGCTAGAGCGCCCGAGGCGTATTTTCTTCCTAATTGAGTTTTAGAGGGTAGGACTCGCGAGACGTAGTCTCATCCCGGTTGTGGGATAATATTTCGGGTCCCTAGATGACGGTCGTGGAGGACCGGAAGTCCGGGAGTTCGGAAGGTGGAGGTGAAGAATCGGCGAACGTGTCGACAAGTTGGTCATAGGACAGTTCCCTAGTTGTTGAGCCTGTCTATTTTGTAGACAATCCATTGTTGTATATAAACCTATGTGTCTATAAGAAAGCTTGTTTGGTTGTGATTGATTGCCTGCTTTTCTATCCCAAGTTAGATGTTGTCAGGGGATTTGTTTCGCTTCCGCATGCATAATAAAAATGAATGGGTCGGCGACGTGTCCTGGGAAGTCGCATTTGTATCGACCAGAGTGGGATGTTCGCACGCTCGGAGGATCGGGCGTGACAAAAAATATAAATAATATAAAAATAATTCAAATTTTGAAAATTTATAAAATCAGAAATATTTAGGAAAGAACTTTAAAATTCACATTTTGAGTGGCTTTATCATAGAAATTTTTGGATGCCTTTTATTTATTTATTTATAGATGATACTAGGCAATATTAAAAGATAAAAAAATATCAAAAATTTTAAAAATTCATAAATATCAGAAATCTTTAAAAAAAACTTTCAAAATGAGCTTGTTGAGTAGTTTTCTCCTAAAGAGTAATAAGAATTCCTTAAAAGAAATTAATGATATTAAAAATTAAAAATTGAAAAATTATAATTCAGAAAATTCATTAAAAATTTCAGAAAACTCATAAAAATTAGAACTATTTAAAAAATTCTTAAAAATTAGCTTTTGAGAAGTTTCCTCATAAGAATTAAGAAAGCATCCTTAGAAGAATTGAAGCCCAATTGAATAAGCCTTTAGAGTTTTGTGATATGATTTTTTTGGATGCATTTTTCCTTTTAGAGACAATGTTAGGTAGTTTTTAAAGATAATAAATAATTAAAAAAATTAAAAATTCTTTAAAAATTCATAAACTTCATAAAAATTAGAAATTTTTAGAAAAAAAGCTTAAAAATGAGCTTTTTGAGTAGTTTTCTCTTAAAGAGTAAATAAAAACCTTTAAAAAAAATTGAAACCCAATTGAATAAGCCTTTAGACCTTTACCATAGGATTTTTATTTTCATGTCTTTTTTTCTTTTTAGAGAGGATGTTAGGTAATATTGAAACAAAAAATTGAGGTTAAAAAATTCAGGAAAGATTCAGAAATTCATAAAATTCAAAAATCTTTAGAAAAAACATTAAAAAAAATAGTTTCTTGAGCAGTTTTCTCTAAAAGAGTAAAGAAAAATCTTAAAAAATTGAAATACAATTGAATAAGCCTTTGGGTTTTACCATAGGATTGTTTTTTTAGAGACGATGCTAGAACATTTTAAAAGATAACAAATAATAGAAAATTAATAAAAAATTAAAAGTTCAAAAATTCATAAAAATCGGAAATCTTTTAGAAAAAACTAAAAAAATTACCTTTTTGAGTAGTTTTCATTGAAAGAGTAAAGAAAAAAATCCTTAAAAAATTGAAATCCAATTGACTAAGCCTTTTGGGCTTTGCCCTAGAATTTTTTTGAATGCCTTTTTTTCTTTTCAAAGACGATGCTGGTAATATTAAAAGATAATAATTAATAGAAAAATAATAAAACAATAAAAAATTCAGAAAATTCGTAAAAATTCAAAAATTCCTTATAATTAGAAATCTTTAGAAAATAACCTTAAAATTAGCTTTTTGATTTGTTTTCTACCAAAGAATAAACAGAAAATCCTTTAAAAAATTGGCATCCAATTGAGTAAGCCTTTAGGGCTTTTATTGTAGGATTTTTTTGGATGCCTTCTTCTTTTTAAAGATGATGCTAGGTAATATTAAATGATAATAAATAATAGAAGAATAATATAAAATTTAAAAGGTCATAAAGCTTTTTTGCAGGTAGAACAAAATACTCTAATCTTCAAACCATTTATAGTTTTATCTTTAAACCTAATTGATAAAATAGAGCTCCTCATTTTTTCCCGAGAGGTCTAGTAATACTTTTCTCTCTCGCATGAAGAGCTTTCCTTTACCAACTTGGTAGCTTCTATTTACTCCCAAATCCTAACTTAAACCCTAGCCTCTCCTCCATATAATAATGGTGCAATAAGTTTTCCCTATTCCTTTTGGGTAAGCTTTACCTTTAATCTTCTTCTACTTTACCCTAACCTTAAAGAGCAAACCATCCCACCACTACCTCGTACTTCTACAATCATTTACCAAGGCCATCAAAAGGGAGTAAAGAAATTAGAGTGCTCTCTCTCAATTTAAAACTATACAAATATGGAAATGAAGAAAATCCCAGCTGGTTCATAGAGTAAAGGCGCATCGCTTCATTAATAGCAATCTCCCATTGTCAATTTTTCTAAAGCTCTTCTTGTGGCACTTTCTAGGTATTTTTGGTTATCTTGTGGTAGATGCTTTCCTCATCTCCTCTACAAGTAAGAAACTAAGGTTAATGAAATTAGACCTTTAGAGTTGTTAGGTGGGCGTGGGGCAACTTAATTTTTTAGTTTTATCTTCTACTTATAATCGTTCTTCTTTTTTTCTCTCCCCTCAAAATTGAAAAATCGAAAGAATTTGTGATCTTTCAAGTTTTCAAAAATCGAGAAAATTAATATAATATTGAATAATACCCTAGTGATGATAATTATCAATGGCAATGATGTGATGTGTGAAAAAGTAATCCCTAGGAAAAGAAAATGCCCATCGACGAGAGAAGGAAAGAAAAAGCAATCGCTGCTATGAGGAAAAGGTAAAAAGCTGCAAAACCTAGCAATAAGGACCCATGAAGTCAAACGAAAGACTACAAATGGAACCTCCAAAAGAATTCCATTTGGGGAAAAAAAGGCACGATTGAGAAGTCGTTGCTAGTGTAGCAAATTAAGTCTTGCTCATAATAGCCCTACCTGCTCGGCCTTCCTCGCCCACCGTGTGAATCTCTATCTGCTTCCTCCCTCTTTTGCATTCTCTCCATCACTCTCACCTAGTCTTGCTCCTCTCCGTCCCTTTTGCTCGTTGCTCTCCCTCCCTCTTGCTTGCTCTTGCTCCTCTTATGCTGCCCTCAGGCAATTTGGTGAGTTTTTTTTTCTACTCACAAATTTTGTTTTCTTGTTAAATGTTGTTGTTAGAGATAGATTTGAGGAGGTGAAGTGCAAGGGGAAGAGAGTTTTTTCTTTTGGGTCATTACAGGGAAGAAAAAGATGGAAAAATTGTAGTCATAGGGTAGGGGAAAAACGGATGACAAAAAACTTGGAAAAGTTAGTGAGAAGACAAAAAACTTGGAAAAGTTAGTGAGAACCGGTGGCTAGAAGTAATGGCCCAATTGGATTAGCCTTGATCTAAATAGATAATGAGCTTGGCCTTTGAAAATAACCTCCATCAAGATAATATTGAAGTGGACTTCATGGATTGCGTTCATATGAAATACGATAGCAAAAAGAATATCACAGTTACAATCCCATTAGAGATTGTTCTGTAGTTCATGGTGCCATCAATATAGACTATTTTGATCAACTTGGTTTTTCCACCATAACAAACAATGCAAAGTTTTAGAATAGTAGCATTAGGTATTGAATCTTGTTTCAAATGAATATACAAAATTACTTAACAAAACATAAGTGGGTACCTTATTTTTTTTTTTTAACTAACATAAGTGGGTACCTTAAGAAGTTATAAATGCAATCACCGGATAGGAATCCAATGCATCATTTTGCTAATCGATTTTGTAAACCCTTTTTTTCCTTAAAATTGACTTTAATTAACAACTATTTATGAGTGAGATAACTTATACAAGCTATATAATAAACAAAGATAATTTTTTTAATCAAATGATATATAGATTGTTTACTAGTTTTTTTCTTAATAAAATAATTGCTGGGAAAGAATAAGATGATGAAAAAAAGACAAAGAAAAAGAAAGAAAGAAATAAGTAAATGGGTTTCTAAAGGTTTCCATGAAAAATTTCAGAAAATTCATAAAAATAAGAAATTTTCAGAAAAAAAAACTTAAAAATTAGCATTTTGAGTAAGTTTCTTTTAAAGAGCAAAGAAAAAATCCTCAAAAAATTAAACTCAATTGAATAAATCTTTAGGATTTTACCATATGATTTTTTTGGATGCTTTTTTTTTTTTTTTTTTTTTTTTTCATTTTAGAGACGATGCTATGTAATATTAAAAGATAATAACTAATAACAAATAATAAATTTTAAAAATTCAAAAATTCATGAATATTTGAGGAAATTTATAATAATAACTAATTACTTCCAAACCCCAACTTAAACCCTAGCCTCTCCCCCATACAATAATGGTGCAATCGGTTTTCCCTATTCCTTTTGGGTAACTTTACCTTTCATCTTCTTCTACTTTATCCTAATCTTAAAGAACAAACCACCCCACCACTACCCCATACTTCTTATCATTCACCATAGCCATCAAAAGGGAGTACAAATTACAATGCTCCCTAAAACTATACATATATGGAAATGAAGAAAATCCCAACTAGTTCATTGATAGCAATCTCCCATCGTCCATTTTTCTGGAGCTCTTCCATGCAGCACCTTCTGGATATTTATGGTTGTCCTATGGTAAACGCTTTCCTCGTCTCTCCTGTAGGTAAGAAACTGAGGTTAATATAGTGAGACCTTTGGAGTTGTCAGGTGGGCATGGGGCAACTTATATTTTTAGTTTTATCTTCTACTTATTATTGGTCTTCTGTTTTTTCCACTCAAAATTGAAAAAATAGTAAAGAATTTGTGATCTTCCAAGTTTTCAAAAATCAAGAAAATTAGTATAATATTGAATAATACTTTGGTGGTGATAATTATCGATGGCAATGATGTGACGTGTAAAAAAGTAATCCCTAGAAAAAAGAAAATGCCCAATGAAGATACAGGTAAAGAAAAGGCAAAAAGCTGCAAAACCTATTGATTGGGATCCACGTAGTCAAATGAATAATAAAAAATGGAAGCTCTCAGAGAATCCCATTGGGTAAAAAAAAGGCTCAGTTGGGAACTCGTTCCTAGTGTAGAGATAAAGTCTTGCTCATAGTAGCCCTACCTAGTCACCCTCTCTTGCCCACTACGTGAACCTCTACCAACTCCCTCTCTCTTTTGCATCACCCTCGCTCACCCTCGCTCACTCTCACTCACTGTGCCCATTTCCCTCACTCTCGCTCCTCTCGTGCCACCCTTCGATGATTTGGTGAGTCTATTTTTTTTTTTACTACTTGTAAATTTTGTTTTCTTTTTAAATGTTGTTGTTAGATATAGATTTGGCGAGGTGAAGTACGGGGGGAAGAGAGTTTTTTTCATTTGGGTCATTACAAGGAGGAAGAAGACGGAAAAGTTGTAGTCATAGGCTAAAGGAAAAATAGATGACAAAAAATATGGAAAAGTTAGTAAGAATTAGGGAGTGTTTAGTAATGATTCTATTCCCAAGAACAATCTTTTATTAGAAATGATTTTTTTTTTTTTCCTGTTCTCCTGAACAATTTCTGAATATAAGAATGTGCTTGGTAACTATGCAAAATTTACATTACCGAGATAGGAATGCGTTTAGTAAAATTGTATAATTTTGTTGTTTCTTTTAATATTTTAAATATTTTTATTATAGTTTCCATTTTTCTTTTCTTTTCTCTCCTTCTTCCTCTTCTGTAGCCGGTTGCCGGCCATGATGGTCGTCGACAATCAGCTGGGCAAGATCTGACGAGCTCGCCAAAGCCTTGCTAGGCTAGGATGAGGGCCGGCGAGCTCGCCAAAGCCTCACCTGGCCACCGCAAGGCTTGACCTCGCCCAAGCGACTTGAGGTTGAATTCACTGGGCCACTATTGGGCGACGCTGACTTGGTATTGGCTCGGAGAGGCCAAGAGAAGGAAAGGAAAGAAAAGAAGAGAAGAAAAAAAATTGTTCTTGGGAACAAGAAGCTACTTTTTTCTACTTCTTGTTTATGTTCAAAATCTATTCATAGGAACAAAAATTTTACCAAACACATTTCTATTCCTTTTTTCCGTTCCTTAGAACAAAAGAACATAAATAATTGTTTCAGAGAACATAAATTATTTTTACCAAACATAGCCTTAGTGGCTAGGAGTAATGGCCCAACTATATTGGCCTTGGTCTGAATAGATTATGAGCTTGGCCTTTGAAAACAACCTCCAATAAGATAATATTAAAGTAGACTTCATGGGTTGCGTTCGTGTGAAATGCGATGGCAAAAAGAATATCACAATCATAGTCCTATTGGAGATTGTTCTGTAGTTCATGGGGCCATCGAAATAGACTATTTTTATCAACCTGGTTTTTCCACCATAACAAACAATGCAAAGTTTTAGGATAGTAGCATTAGGTTCTAAATCTTGTTTCAAATGAATATAATAAGTTACTTAACAAAACATAAGTGGGTATCACAAGAAGTTATAAATGCAATCATCGGATAGGAGTCCAATGCATCACTCGCTAATCAATTTTGCAAATCTTTTTTCTCCTTAAAATTGACTTTAATTAACAACTACTTATGAGTGAGAGAACTTATGCAAGCTATATAATGAATGAATATAATTTTTAATTAAATGATATATTGATTGTTTATAATTTATTTGTTAATAACAATGATTGTTGGGAAAGAAAGAGACAACGAAAAAAAGACAGAAAAAGAAATAAATAAATAAGTAAAAGGGTTTGTAAAGGTTTTCATTAAAAAAAAAAATCAGAAATTTTCAGAAAAAAAATTAAAATTAGTTTTTTGAGTAGTTTTCTTTTAAAGGGAAAAGAAAAAATCCTTAAAAAATTAAGTCAATCAAATAAGTCTTTAGGATTTCACCATCGATTTTTTTGGATGCCTTTTTTCTCCTTTTAAGAGACAATGGTAGGTAATATTAGAAGATAATAAATAATAAAATAATAAAAAATTTAAAAACTCAAAAAATATGAAAAATTTAGAAAATTTTAAAAAAAAAAAATTGAGATTTTTTTTTTTTGAATTTTTTGGATCCCTTTTTCTATCTTCTTAGAGATTATGCCAGGTAATATTAAAAGATAATAAATATAAATAAAAAAATAAAAAATAAAGAATCAGAAAATTCATAAAAATCAATAATCTTTAAAAAAAACTGAAAAATTAACTTTTTAGTAGTTTTCTATTAAAGAGAAAAAAATCCTTAAAACATTGAAAACCTATTGAATAAGCCTTTAGGGATATATAATTGGATTTTTTTTTTTTTTGGAAGCTTTTTTCCTTTTTAGAGACAATGCTAAGTAATAGTTAAAGATAATAAATAATAGAAAAAAATTTAAAATTTAGAAATTTAATAAAAAAATTCAGAAAAATCAGAAATCATTGGAGAAAACTCAAAAATTAGCTTTTTGAGGAGCTTTATTTTAAAGAGTAAAGAAAATCCTTAAAAAATCGAAACCCTATTGAATAAGCCTTTAGGCTTTACCATAGGATGTTTTTGGATGCCTTTATTATTTTTTATTTTTTTTATTTTTAGAGACAATGCTAGATAATATTAAAAGATAAAAAATAATATAAAAATAATAAAAAAATTCAAAATTCAAAAAACTCACGATATTCTTGAGATCGAGAGAAAAAAAGATAAATTATTATTGAGGAAAATGAAGAAAATCTTGTTCCTAGTTTTGGCAATCGAAGGAAAACCTATTGAAAATCAACTCTCGAAAGAGATGGTATCTCATCTCAAAAAAAAAAAAAAAAAAAAAAAAAATTGAAAAAGAGACGAAATGAACAAATTCTCAAGCACCTACATTCAAAAGTTTTTGTACGCCGCACGAAGGAATGAGAATGAAATAGGCTCTCCTCCCGCTGCCTGGTTTGTACCACCTCGGCTATAATCGAACAAAGCTTTTCTTCGGCCGTCCGGACTACTACTTGTGCGTTCAGGTCAAGAGAACCGACTTGACCCTATTGGATCGAGTTGATTTGAAAATAGGGCTAACTTTAAGGCTTATTCGAAATTAATTAAATAAGCACTCTAGCATTAGATGACATTGATGTGTTAGATAAGACTCCCTAAAAACCTCCATCAATTAAATGGAATTTGTTATCATAAATGAAGTCATCACTGAAGATTGATTTAATCTTTAGAAAAAAATTATCCTCAATTCCTTCATGTGTTAATTTTACAAACTGCTTTTCCTAGGAAATAGAAAAAACAATGTTGAACACTGAAACGGCATCCTGTAATATCTGCATGTTACAAAAGCGACAACCAATTCAATGTGATAATTTCTATTGCCTACTGTCATGGCCTCTGGCGTTCCTAAACTTTGTAAGAAAGCATATGGAGAATGACCAACATAAAAAAGAAGCAAACTCTAAATGGATACCTTGTTTATTGCCTTCAACAAACACAATCTCTATTAAATAGTCTGACTCCATTTATAGGTGTTATGGCAAGTGAATGATACAATTTGGTAAAATGTACAAGATAAACCAATCTTAGATGATGAAAGCAGTAACAAATTGTCGCACATCCCCCCCTCCCCCAGCGGGGGCCCAACCCCAAAAACCCCCTATGTTTTTCTCAATATGTAAGCAAGATTTTATTTCTAGTCAGTAAGACCTAAGAGAGGAGATAGTTATTAAGCATTAACACTCAATATGATGTCTACTCCCATCCAAATCACATGGCATCGAGATATCACCAAAATATTAATGAGGTACTACATCCAAACGGAAACAGAGAAGAGTTCTCATGTCCCCTCCCCTTCTTCCAACATGTTTTACTAAAGCTGAAAACAGAGGTCCATAATTTCTGTTTAGGTTTTGAATAAGCATTCAAAGGTCTGGACGCTAATTCACTTGGAATGACAACTTTCGCAATGGTTGAAGTCACAAGGTCTGGAGCTGGTTAAATCTAGTAGAGATGGTGTTCTTCCTGTGACCAAATGGTCCATAACCTTTTCTCTAGTAGAGTTAGATCTTTTGGCTAAACTATTTTACTCAATGCTCCAACAAGCTAGCGATTGGAACAAGACATATCTAGCAATGTCATCGCCACATCAGCACATGAATGGGTAACCTACGTAAGTTACCATAACGTTCTCAAAGGCCAAAATAACAAACCAGACTGAACCACCTCAACAGTAGAATAAGGAAGTAATATATACATGCTGAACCAGTACTCTGGTACATGCTAGCAATGGCGAGATTTTCATAGAAAATCCCTTGAAAAATGATCGAGCAAGTAAGATGGATATCTCACTATTTTAAAATCAAGATTACAAATATCAATTTTGATAATTTAGAAGCATAAGCAAGGACAAAAATTTGATGAATGTCCATCTAGAGTGATTGAAAATGACTTGGTAGCTACTGAAAACTTAAAAAGAAAAAATTATACATCTATCCATAAAATGAATATTCTTTTTTGCCTATGCCAATTTTAAGATGCAAGAGAAATTGTTGTATCTTGACAACAAAAGAAGGATACTAAGCTGCCTTCAACATTGGTTCAACCATCTGCACAGAAACGTAGCACATTGAAGATATCCAATTATATAGAGACGAAAGTCAGCAAATGGGAACAAGTAACATTTTCTTTGGAGGTTGAAGGAGAGTCCAATATTTAGCTTAATTTCAGGTTGGCTCAAAATTTGTTTTTGATATTAGCATTGAGCTTAATTGATCGCAAACAGGTGGAGAATCTTGTCGAGTCCAGTCAAAAAGAAAGAAGGGGGGTCAAAATGGAGAATGATCAAATAATACCTGCAATGGTAGTTATGCGACGCCATGAAGTTGTTCGATGAAATTAGGCTTCCCAACATCACACTTCCTCCCCTTTAGACTAAAGTACAGAATTGTGGAGACATTAGAAGTATCATAAGCAATGCATGTAGCAAGCCGCTGAAAATTGCTAGAAGATCATACACAAGAAACATGGGAAACTTGACAGTAATCTAAACTAGTTATCCTTGATCACCTCTTTGGATGCGAACTAAGAGCTAATGGTAGATCAAAATTAAAAGCAAAAAACTCCTATGCCCACAATGTTATGAGAAAGCCTAGTGCGCCTTTCTAAAAGATCAACTTTCTGCTTGGGCTTCTTTCTAGGTATCACTTGAAAGCAAAAACTTAATAATTCCTCTAGCTTAGCTGACTAGAAAAGCCTCAAGTCCCTTCTTACCTTAAACAAGCAAACTCTTACTATTCAAAAATTGCACAATAGTTGATCTTTGGCTTGTCATAAGAGAGATTGTGTGTCACGCCCCGAACCCCGAGCGCGCCAACATCCCACCATGGTCATGCAAATATGCGACATCCCAGGCTGCGGCGCCGACCCATTCATTTTTATTATGCATGCGGAAGCGAAACAAATCCCCTGACAACATTTAACTTGGGATAGAAAAGCAGGCGATCAATCACAATACCAAACACTCATTTACAAACACATAGGTTCAAATACAACTCTGGACTGCCTACAAAATAGACCAGCTCGACAAAATGGGAACTATCTTAAAACCAACTAGCAGGACACGTTCACCGATACTTCAGTCTCCACCTTTCCAGACTTAGGGCTTCGGGTCCTCCACGACCGCCATCTAGAGACCTAAAATTTTAATCCCACAACCGGGATGAGACGATGTCTCAGCAAGTTCAACCCCCTAAACCCCTATTAGAAAGAAAATACACCCCGGGTGGCCTAGCCACATCACACAGAGAACTTACCTCGCCTCAGTTCCTTTCTGCAGGTAGCACAATTCAAATCACTCAATCACAGGTAGAATAATAATTCAAACAATTGGAACGTCATCACTTTCATATAAATCACAATCGCACTTAGAACTCATTCCGATTATTATTCACTGCCACACAAGGGCATAGCCTACTCGCTGTTCGGCTATCTACTGGCATATAGCCAGGCATCGCCTCCCCACCTTGGAGCGCGGCTTCGTCAGTACATCGACGGCGTTCCCGAAGGAGCATGGGCCCAGAATCAACTGCGACCCGCAACCACTGCGTGGGCATCCCATATAGGGGCAAGTCCGGATCGACAGCCCAGGACGATTCCTCTTAGTTATCACACAGCCAAAGCATACTTGGCCCCATGACACTTTGTCTTTCACTCAATGTTTCCACTTAAAATAATGATCCCGGCCATTTTTCTTCATATTAAAAATATTCCAGAAATTACTCACGTGCGTGGGAACACGCTAATTTCGAATCAGAAAGCCAATATTTCACTTTTTCAAATCCCACTATTTAATATAATCATTAAAATTCAATTTTTGCATCAAAACCCAACACTTGGGTTTTTATGAATAAAATCCACATTTATCACAATCAACACTCAATTTGCTACATACATTCATCAAATTCAAATTCTAAAGGCATAGCAACGATCAGCACGAAATTCTAAGAATTTAGGGTCCCAATTTAATTTTTCGAATTTATTAAATAATAAAATTTATTCCGAAATTTAATATAATAATAATATCCATATTTTTCACGATCCACGCTCAATTTATGATATCCAATCATCAATTTCAAAATCCGAATACACAAAGAAATGCGGCAAGCACGAAATTCGAGCAATCGGGGTCAAAAATAATTTTTCTTTTTTTTTATAATAATATTTTAATAATTCCGGAATATAATATAATATTATAAATTCCAGAATTCGAAATCATTTAAATAATTCAAAAATAAAACCCCATTATGTCACATCAAGGCTTTATATTAAATAAACTCTCTTAACCTTTAATTTAATCACACTTTAAGCTAATTAAACACATTAATATAATCCACACTTAAATAAATTAAACTAACCACCTAATCACAATTAACATAAACTAAGCACACCTAAAGCGTAATTAACCCTCTAAGCGAGGTTTAGTGAGTTAAACTCACCGGATTAGCAAACCAAGCGGACCAAAACGACGGGGACGCCGAGGAGAACAACCTTCCTCAAAGCGGGCCGAGCATTCGAGCTCGGGAAGGTGGCCAAAACGGGCCAAACGTCTGCTGCATACCCATTTTTCTTGGCTGCTGGTTGGGGTCGGACGGAAGGCTGCACGACGGCGGAGAGGGCGCGGAACCGGCGGAGAAGCGGTGGCTGCAGCTTGGCGGACGAGGCGGCGGCTCCGGCGGGACTCACGACGGCGACGGTGACGAGAGGAAGCTGCTGGAGATGTCGGACGACGGTTGGAGACGCGGGCTGAGGCGGAGCGAAGAGGTGAGCGGCGCGAGGCGGACGTGCAGCGGCGGCGACGAGGAACTCCGGCAGTGGCGGCGACGACGAGGAATGGGCGGCCGAGCGGCGGACGAAGGGGCGGCGTCGAGGCTGCTGGTTCGGCCGAATCCCCCCCTCTCTCTCATCTTTCTCTCTCTTCCAAAGCTTGAAGATGATGTTGATAGGTCTCCTTTCCAAGGGCAAATCTCCACCGTCCACATGTCAAGATCTCAACCCTTGGCCTCAACCACCATGACATCATCCCATGTCATCTTCCACTAACTCATTTCCTCTACAACCTCTTCCAATGGTTGCATTTTATTTTTCCGCCGGGGTCCAAATCCTTGTACATTTAATTCAATCATTTCTCAATCAATTCTCTACCAATTGAATCAAATTGAAGTCCATAAAATTAATCCAATGTCACCACACTTCAATTAACATCTTCACTTGTCCATAGAACCAACTTAAGTCCCGAAAGCGCGACCAAAGATGAGCCTACTAATTTCTCGAGCCAAATTAGCCATTCTCTGATTTAATTTCTGAAAAATTTTGATTACATGAAAAATCTTCCAAAGATAAGTCAATGATCCTAAAATGATTTGTGACACACCCAGACTTCCAATTTCTGAATTCGATCTCAATTCCATGGTTAATTTCACTTTGGCACAATACTAGTGCGGCCTAACCTAACGGGTAGCATTTAGAAATTTTCATGCATTTGACCTGTGGTTGATCATCTCAAGCCACAATGTACATCTTTGAAACATTGGCGACTTTCGATTGTCGGGGTAATCTCAAGGTTTCAAATATGAACACAAGGTACCCAATCAACAGAAAAGTCGGTCCAGTGCCGATTGACAAGAATTATGCGATCTGGTGGAATCACCCACACCTGATCACATGCCTCTGTCGAGTCGACCTATCTCCGATCTCTAATCGATTTTTAATTGTGCCGTAATAATCCTTGCAGATTAGCTCGGTCGAAAAATCGCTTCCTGGCCAAATTCTCGAGTCGAATGCATTAGAAACTCTTAACAGCTTCACCCGATAGACTAGTTTCCACATGAGTGGCCGACTCAAGGAAAAGAACTATATGCGTGCCAATGAAATGCCCGTCTCAATTCATTGAAAATAGAATTAGAAAATCGGGATGTCACATTGTGAGTGCATTGGTTTAAACCTTTTAGGTTGCACAAATAGAACCACCAATAAGCACTTAAGATCCATGAATCATTCATCGTCTATCCATCTTAACTTTAATCTTTCTCTTTCATTCCTTCAAATAAGACATTTTTCATATTCCATTTCCTTTTTTGACTAATTAAAACGAGTTTGAGAACAGGTCATGAAACAAGTCAAATGGTGGGAGGAAAAAAAGAACCTTCAAAAGATACTAGAAATAGGAGAAATGCCTATGCTGGTTCTTGTTTTTGTACACCATCCTTTCAAGAATGGCACATTCCGGATGGAGCTGGACCAAGGAAGACTTCAATCTCATTGAACCCATTATGTCGTAAGAATGATCCCTTCTCCAGTATGCTGTCATGGCGATGTGAGCAAGCTTGGAGAGGAGCTGACACAAGGAATGCCCTAGACCCAATAACTTAGCATCATAACTGCTCAAAAACTAAACGACAGCAATTCACTCATGCTCAGGTTTGGTTGGATAGGAATGGGAAATTCAAGCCCTGGGCAGAAATATTTGGGTAAACAAATGATATTTTCGTAAGCATAAAATGATGTGACAACGCAAAGTATATTCAAATACTTTAGTAATGTGAACGGATGCTTTTCCCACAGTTGCACATTGAAGAGGAAAGGTTTTCAAGGGATTGCAAATGTAAGAATTACCCCTTTCCAAATAGAGGCCAGAGTCAACAAAGTCTTTCATTGTCAGTGACGCCACGTGTAATTTCCTGATTGCTGTATGAGATTTCGATTTTCACGTCAGCAGTGGAAATTCCGATGGGTGGGAGAATGAATGACAGCCTTGGCGCGATGGGGGACCATTAGAAACACCTCACGGAATTTGATCTAATTTTCTTTTTCCATTTGTCTTTATCTACTCATGTTGAAGGGCGTGACAGTTTCAAGGAAAAATTTTGTCGCATTTCGGATCACACGCCTCGTAATTAAGACAAAACAGTGACTAGTTGACCAATTTTCCGTTGACAGCGACAAAAGGTGTTCACCCTGTCCTCGAATATGCTTTGGTCTGAACTAGTTGTCGTCATGAAGGACTCTCACCAAGTACTTGGATTGATGAAGATAGGAATTCAGACCTGCGGAGAAGCTAGTCAACATTGGGAAGCGAAATGCAGGAGCATATAATCCAAAGCGGTCATCACAAACGGAAGATGTAGCCAAAATTCTCTCTTGAAAAACTGAACTATTCGTATCAACAATCAACCGACTATACATACAGTTAGACCTTTTGCACAAATACCTGAACACATATGAACCGAAACTTATTAAATGTTTCTTCCATGAAATGTGTATAATAGTACTAGGACTAGCACCTAAAAACAACTTCGACGAACATGATGTGCAAATTAAGTTGCTGCTAAACTAATTTCCTTTACACCATATAACGTCAAATCTAGACTGGAATATAATTTGTAAATTAGGGCAAGCCTCTTAAAGTTTGGATGATCAATTCACATATCGACTATGGACTTGTACACGACAGGGGAAATGATGTATTGCCTTGCAGTTACCTGAGTTTCTCATCTACAAAGTCCATCTTGGTTCCAACAACATGCATCAGAGCCTTTGGTTTTAACCAAAATCTTAACGCTGTAGTCTTCAACCAACTCATCGAACTTCCTCTTTTGCATTTGAAAACTAGTGACTGAATTTCATCCGGTAGTTGAGTAAATTAACATATCACAAAAGAAAAGACAACGAGCATTGATCACTAGCTTGAAATTCACGGAGTATGGTTTATGTGCTTATTTTCGTGTTTCGGGTTCCAAATATACATGGATAAGCAAGTCTCAATCTACACTTACTTTCCATATTAATGTTTGTTTTGTCTCATAA
This sequence comes from Eucalyptus decipiens, assembly GCA_014182575.1. Classification (NCBI taxonomy): domain Eukaryota; kingdom Viridiplantae; phylum Streptophyta; class Magnoliopsida; order Myrtales; family Myrtaceae; genus Eucalyptus; species Eucalyptus decipiens. The sequence goes on from CM024615.1 coordinate 53,116,862, forward strand.
CACACTTTTTGAAAGATGGTTAACCTTTGCACTTTTTCAGTTAGTAAAACGTGAACTAGCATTCCTAAAAAGAAAATTTTAAGATGATTAAGACCTTCAAAGGACAATTGTGGGACAACCCACTTGCCGTATGAGACAGTAAGTTTTCAAAGCCTCTCATAAATGAACATAGGCCATGTGGCATTGGCTAGAAATGACTTGCCTAATACTGAAGAAAGATAAACTAGTTAAACAACCTAATCCCTACTTTTGCATGGTATCACAAGACAGGAGCAAAACAAAAATAGACAGACGCACATGCCTTCAATCCGGGAAAAAAAGTTGCAGATTTTAACTCCCGTATCTTGACCACACAATTAGCATAAAGCAAAAGTTACACCGAGACTTTTTGATTCGTGAGAACTGTTTGTAATCACCTACAACGTAAAGGTTTTTGCTTTCTGCAATTAGGCCTTGCCAACTTTTGACGTAGAAATTAATACTGGCCATTTGCTAAAAGATACCACAAATTAAATTAAAACCAAACCCAAACATAGCCCCAAACAAACCAAAGACAGCATTACCTATTTAAATTGCTAACCAGAGAGTTGAGCTTTTTGTATTTTCTTCAAATTGGACAAACCATGTCTCTTTCCTTTTCTCATAATTTAGACATAGCCAAAAAACTTTATGTCACAGTTAAAATCTCAAGGATTTACTTCTGGAACAGCATTATCAGAAATTTAGAAAAGTGAGTAGGAAATGCAGCTGCTCGTAGAGGAATTTAATTTGCCACAAAAGACCCACAAAGTGATGCACTCGAGTCCACGCAACCGAGAAAACCGGGCAAAAATATCTCAAAAGCATATACAAAGCCCAACATTGAATGTCAAACCAATTGGTAAAACCATGCGGACAAGGGAAAAGCATAAAAAAAGTCTAAAATCTATATATTGGTGTCAATTTAGTCATAAACCTTTTAATGGTGTCAATTTAGTCATAAACCACTGGGGGTTCGCTCCAGTGGCCACCTTTCCAACATGGAAGGGGGAGGTGAGGGGTTCAAATCCCCACCTTCTCAGGGGAATAGGGGTAAGGACGCGTAAGTTTCGAGAGTGGGTTGCGACTCCCACGCCCTGCAAGAGGCAGGACACAAGTCTGCGAATGAGTGTAGAGTAGGAATAGAGTAGGACTGAAAAAAAAAAAATTTAGTCATAAACCTTCTGACAGGGTGCCTTTTTAATCATAAACATTTTAATAGTGTCAATGTAGTGATAAACATTTTAATAGTGTCAATATAGTGATAAACATTTTAAATTAGTATCAATTTAGTCATAAACATTTTGATTTGGCATTAATTAAGTCATTTTAGCTAATTTTGACGGGATTTTGCTCGCATGGACGTTAAGCACTAATGTGGCACCGCCGATGCTGAGCTGTATAATTTTAATAATATTGTAATAATTTTTTGATTTCTTTTACTATTTTCTTTTTTTCCTCTCTCATTTTTTCTTCTACCTTTGGACGAGGGTTGGCCGATAGGCAATGGCCATTGGCTATGACTAACAAACTGGCCTCATTGGATCTAGCTTGGGCAAGGACGGCCTCATCGAGTGTCGCCTCGCCGGGACAGGACATGACAATTGATGATCTTTATTATAATCATCATAAAAAAGATGAAAAAAGGGATCTCACTTCATGGTGCGGTAGTGCTTAGGCGTGGACGCTCCCATTATGAAAACGAAGTGGGCCAATTAACATTTTGACGTATTCCGTAATTATTTTTGGTATTTAGTCATGTAAATTATTAAGAATTATTAATTCGAGTTTTATAAATATATATAATGTATATTTTTATATTGTGTCGGGCTAGGGCATGCGCATGCAAATTACGCTGGACCTGCCCCTTCGAAACCAAAGTGAAATTACAAAAAGAAAACAACCAAGGAAGACGGAGAGCTTCTAGAAGGATAATCCATAACTTAAATGGGCTCTTTTGTCATTTTCCTTTTTATTTGTTTATTGCCTTCTACAACTAGAGATTCTCGATGGGCCCAAAGAGAGAGATCGAGTGGCCAAGACGGAACCGAAGTGAGTCATCAAAGGCAACAACACGATCGAGGCATGCCCACTATTGGACACGATTTTTAAAAGTTCCCCTTCTCCATTTCTTTTTTCTCCCCCTTCTTGAATGATGGCGACCCAACGTGATGACTTCTGTACTCAGTTTGGTCCGGTATGTAATTCCATTTTTAAACTCTTTACTTTTTTCAATGCAATTCATAAATTTTTGTCCTGTGTAGTGTCGTCCTGAAATTAATTTTTTTTTTTTAATATGATCATTGAATTTTGATCAAACAAGCAATGTGATTTAAGTGGACATTTAACAATAATTCATGAATCATATTAATTAAATTAAAAATTTAATAACAACATTACATATTGGGTTAAAGTTTAAAGGCAAGTCCAATTGTTGAATTTTCAACTTTCACCAATTTATGTCCTATGGATTGCTATGGCAATTGCATTATTTTGGAGCCATCTTATTGTCGTGACCCATTCTTAAAATTTATTTTGCTCGTTTGGTGATGCCATGAGTGCACACGACCACAAGGATCAACAGCTCTAGAATTGGTTTGGGCATCTTTTTTCATCTGACATGAAGGAACCCAACATCTAGGATTCGTAACCTCTTATAGCCATCCCCGAAATGCATTACTCAATCCACGGAGAAAAAATTTAGAGCAAAAAATTTTGCGGTGCACGCAAACATGAAACTCATCCTTCCTTGGAACCTATCCTCATCCAGAGTCCAACATAAGCTGATCAAAATTGGAAGAACCAATCCAAAAAAATGAATATAGAATTTCAAAAAGTAAGATATTACCTAACAGGAGGAAAGGACATTGAGCATGAGGACCTGGCGGCGCGCAGCGGAGCGAACCCACTCCCCAGCTGCAATCAGCGTCAAAGCCGAAAGGAGCTGCCATTTCCCTTATGCTCACTGACTGATCAGAATTTGAGGGCGGAGATGTCGTTATGCGCGACAAGAAACTTACCATCTAAATTACATAAGAAAGCCAAGAACCATAGCCCTAACCAAGTGCCGCTTGTTCATGGATAAACCAATTAGGCAAATGCAAAAGGAATTTCACAGTGCATCTTTTTTTTCTTCTGTGGAGACATTGAATGGACGAAAATCAGGATGCAATCATCATTTTAATCAGATTTTAGAGGTATGCAGTTAAACTAAAACGATTAAATTGGATTTCATGGGTTTAATAACATGGTTATGAAAAGAAAGAAAATGCCAACTAAGGCGTAAAACTAAGAGCCATAGGTCTCACTAGCTTGGATTTCTACTTCATAGTGACTAAGACATAGAAAGAAACGCTACACCGAGTAGTAAACTTAATAGCATAACTAGAGAAGTGAAAGAGGCTCCATCTGAAAGGTCAAGAAACTTTGAGAGGACTGTTAAGTCAACTATCTCCCAAAGGCATTAGAACATAATTTTTTTTTAAGAAAATAAAAACTAAACTACGCAATGGAGCATAACCTACTTACCTGGCCTAGTCCTTGGCCCATATAGCTTGACCGTCTTGGTGATATTCAAGTTGTTGTAACAACAACCAATATTTCCAGAAGATTTTGGTTATGTGAGTCCACTCTTGTTGATTGTATGTTTCAAACAGACATGTGACAAAATATGTAGAAATAGCTGGTCCTAGAATTTTGGAGCACATTGTGGATGTCGTTTTGTATTTGGAAGTTGGTACCTTTATCAACATTTCTTTTGTTGTATTGATAATGGATTTGCTGAAGATGTGGCGTAACTGTAGCATCTCATTTTCAGTCTTCTAGAGTCACTCATTGCATTCTCTTACTGCCATTGAAGTGATTTGAGTCCAACTTAGCAGTTAAAGTTTTCTCCGCATATAATAGGTCAATTAGTTGGGGTAATATAAAAAGCTCCACCTCCTCCATAAGCATTCACACAACTAAAAAGCTCAATGGCATGACTTGCAACAACCCATGCCACCTTAGACAAGCTAAGGACGTGATTTGAAAGCTTAAGAGCAAAGTCGATGAAGGAACATGCGACACCAATTGTAAGAATGAAATTCCATTTCCTGAGATCCTTACAAGTAAGAATATTGTTCCAAGTTACCGTCCAAGAAAACAAAGAGATTTTGTCACTCACTTATGACTATTTTTCATTTAGTAAGTTATTCATCTCTAAGATCATATCTTTTTCAAGTACAACTTGAACTATGCATGAACAACTGTCATTTATAACAGTTGACGATTATCCTTACAGACTACCAACACTTCCTATCACTCCCTTTCAATATTGTATTGCTCAAAGCTAACCTGTTGAACATGATTTAATAAGTGTTGAATTGGATTTTATGGTACATCTCTCACAAGAGATGTTTTATAAGGGCTATTTGAAAGTAGGAGAGTAAGAGATCAATTCTGGCAATCGACATCAATTATAACTTATATTTTAGTCGATTAGGAGATGAACCAACATATAATGATTTGCCCAATTTTGTTAGAATCTCAAAGTGATGACTCAAGTTCATTACCCTAAGTACGCATTTCTATTTTATTTAAATTTTGCTAAATTTGAATACTCATATCAGTTATTTATGCTTATTATGACATTTACACTCCACCAACAGATCTCTTCTTCGAGAAGATTGATTACGGGGCAGTTTCTCTTTAATTGTCTTGGCCACTATCGACAATCCTACCGGATGAACATTCTCTGCTGCCTGAAGATTGACATATGGTTACGGTAGACTTGTGTTTTGACTTGGAAGACACTGGTGCTTTTACGCACTTGCCTTAACTGGAAAAGGTACTTGGATGGCTTCCAAATCACTATCATTCCTTGAATATTGTCCCCAAGAAAGCAATTCATGAAGAATTACAAGACAAAAGTATGATGACTTAAGCGGTAACATTAACATGATTTTGAAAACTTCATATTTGGTATTGAGAGCAATGTGCGCAGCCACTACCATAAAATCAATATAATCACACATTTCATACGAGATTGCTTGATTTCCTCTAATTAATGTAATTCTTGTATATCAAAGAAGCATATGAAATGGGTGGATTGAGGTCCAAAACAATTTATAATCTCACGTATCCAAAACACTTCCCATGTATATGTTACTTAGATAAAAAATTCAAGTTGAATGAAAAAAATTAAATAATGAAAAATTAGTAAGTAAAATAAAAAACATAAAAAAACTTATAAATTGAAATACTTATAAAGACTTAGGGTTGCAAAATGGGTTCTATATCCATTTTGTGACTCGGATTCAATGAGCTTAATCTCATATAAGCAACTCTTTTTCTTTTTAAATGAGTTATAAATGGCTTGAGAAAAAAATGAAAAAAATCAACAAATTTTAAAACCCATTTTGTAATTTCCTCCATTTTTTTACTATTTAAATTCTAGGTTTTGTTAATCAATGACTTTGAAATTGATCGATTCATATATAAACAAAGACAATGTTTAGATAATTTACAAATCAAGCTAGAAAATAATGGAGATTAGACATTACCGCTACTCAAGTATGTTTCAACGTACGGATGACTCATACTTTTCAAATAAAATAATATGAAAAGTAAAATTAAAAATGAAAAAGAAATTAAAAATTAAAAACCTAATTTCTTGAAAAATGAAATCAATTTCTTTTTTTTTTTTTTTTTTTAAAAGAGAAACTACTTCTTCTTCCCCATTTAGAATGTAAGCCATTGTCTCTCAAGAAAGAAATCCACTTTCTCTCTCTTCTGCAACAGAAAAATGGCGGCAACCACCAGAAGGACCGAGCCCGAGCTGACCAGGCCGGTGGTCCGCTCCTCTCCTCCTCCGGCAGCTTCACACACCACCGTCCTCTGCTACCTCCTCCTTCGCCTCCTCCTCCTCCTCCTTCGCCTTTGCATACCACACCTCCGCCGCCACCGTCACCTCCTTCTTCCATAAATCTGCCTCACCGACGGGCGTCAACCTCCACTACCCTGCACAACACTCTCCCTCCATCCGCTCCTCCCTCGACCGCCCTACTTCGTTGTGCTGGTTCGCAGCACAGGGCGGCCAACTCGTCAGGCCGAGCAACCAGAAGCCGATGTTGCGAAGGACTTGCAGTGCTCACGACGACGCATCCCGGCTCACTCCAATGCAGCTTGCCCAAGAGTTGCGGATCCCCGAGGCACGAGTGTTGGCTACACGCTTTCGTGGAGCAATGTTTTGTTTTTTTCTTTTTTCTTTTTTCCCTAAGCGAGTCGAGCGAGCAAAATGAGGGCAGCTATATGGATTGGGCTGGTAAACTAAATGGATCGAATATGGGTAATGTGCAAACCCATATAGATTCATATAAAGCGATGCTCAAGTATCTTGAACATGTTTCCACCCATTTGTAAAATTTTAAGCGACTCATTTGTAACCCGGTCCCCTAAAAGTGAGTCATAAAATGAGTTTCTCAGCTTCTTCTCGCTATTATCCGCCATCTTCGCCAAGGCCCTGCTAGCAAGCAAGTGAATCACCGAACCAGCGACAGGAGGGAGCCTCACCTAGCTTTTAAACAGAAGGAAGAACACTCACTCACAGGGTACTACACTTAATGGAAGGCAAATTCATACTCATGCTCAAAGTTGAGAGAGGATGATAGAGGTAAGTAGGGATTTCTTAGGATAAAGATATTCTAAAAATTCCGTTGATTATCTATATCTTTTAAGATTATACGGATATCTCCATTGATTGATGGTGCATGTCTTGATGAAGATATTATATTAGAATAGTCATCTAACAAAGCAATGGTGTATTTTTTAAATATGTACATAAATTTTTTGTTCCTTTCTTCTGCATTATTATTCTCAATTATATTAAACCATTGAAAATTGAGAAGACAGTGTTGCCAATTGTGCATAAGCTGGAATCGGATGAGTTTCTCGAATCAAGAAGTGGGAATCTTCCAAAACGCCTTAACGCAAGGAAACTTTCATGAGCAAAAGATCAACCCTTTGAAGATGATGCAGAGATGGATGTGGAAATATGTAGTTCTCATCAGAGAAATGCGGAACAAACAGGGCAAGCCATTTGCTGGATCCTTCAGGACAAATGTAATTTGGCTTGGAATGTGATGAACCGCCGTACCTTCCCACTAAAGAAATTTCTAATATACGGGGCTACAATACAAAGTGGTACATATTTACAAAATATCGTATCATATTAAAAATTAATGTACGACGATTTGGCTTTAAGTACCTTCCCACTAAAGAAATTTCTATTATTTTTCTATTTCAACAATATATTAATTTTGTGTAGTTACCAAACATCTTATTTTACTTAGAAATTGTTCCCGGAGTAGAAATAGAAAAAAATATTTATGAAAAGAAACTGTTCCTTGGCCAATAAGTGTTACCATGCGCACCAACAGGTGCAAACACCCTCCATGAACGTAATAGCTGAACGGGTAATGGCGACAACAACAATAAGAGGAAAATTACAATCATCTTCCCTGAGAGCAAGGAATAACAGAAGCACAAGGAAGTTCAATGCTTAATAATCAGGTCGCATTGTGTAGATTGATGATCTATTTTCCAGTTCGAGACTAAATAGGAAATAACTTGTAAATTCGCCAAGAGAGAGATTTGACAAATAGTTGCGTTCAAATTAGAAGAGATAAGGCTTCTTCTGACCCATTCGAACAAAACAATTTCACTTTCTTTCCTCTAGAAGAGCTGTTTCAGCACCTACCCCCGAAAATCTCCATCGATCACTCTAGTTGACCGTAACAAAAATGAGTCAAAATATTTGAGGAGCCTACTTAGGAATGAAAATCGTAGAAATCCTAACATGCGAAGCCAATCGAGCACGATATGAACAATTGGCGGTGCCTATAAACATGGAAAAAGGAATTCTTCAGAAGACCATAACTTGAAAGCACATCAAATGATCAAATATGTGTACCGATGCTATTTGCCTGCACTACTGCTATATAAAGAAGGCCTAAACCTCACTCAAAGCCAAAATGCTATGCACATATCCGACGGGTGCGCAGGCCATGATCACAGGCCTCCTCGATAGAGACGGCGGTAGACCATGGACTTGAACCTTCTTCAGAGTCCCCTTCTCTACATCATAAGATAGGAAGTACACTTCAGCCGTAAGCTTTGGAGAAAGCAAGATTTCTCCGACACGGACAATACTGACGTGAAACCCCTCAGAATGACTTAGATCCTCTTTCCAACTATGGGGCAGCACGATTGGACGTTCCATCCAAACTCGATTTTTGTAATCCTCTAGTACATACATTGAAATGCTGTTTTCATCCTCAAGATGCTTATAGTCCAACACCGTCAGACAGCCTCCAAATGCTATTAACTTCATCTTATGCACCTGATTCGGGGCACCATCGGGCAATGCTAAAGTCGTAAACTTCTCGGTCTCGACATCGAACGCCACTATTATTTTGTTGCTCATCAAGTCAAGTGTGAGGAAATGAATGCTTCCATTAATGCAAACGCTGCCTCCGCAGGGAAAATGGATAGGGCCGCTATCGATTTCCCTCCACGAATCTGTTCCTAACGTAAGAATCTTGTTCGCCGTGATAACTTTGCCCGCATGGTTGAGGTTGTTCGAAACCCACGTCTTCATGACTTTGTACCGTCTCGTGACGGGATCGAAGCCCAAGGCGCTGAAGCTGTGCATAACGCGGTGCAAATGGACGGGGAAATCGGGACCGGCGGGCGGAAGGGCCCTGACCTCTCTGGTGGTGATGTTGCAAATGTACGTAAGGTCCCCGACGTCGAAGCAAATCAACCCGTTGACGCTTTGCCAGTCCAGCCTGGTCGAGTTGATGGTCTGGTCCAGTTGGCCCAAGGGAACCGCGAATCCAGTCTGATGGTCCAAGCTGAAGAACCTGCAGCCGAAGCGAGTCGGCTCGATGTTGCCGTAGATGGATATGAGCGAGGTGACGTCGGAGCAACGGAGTGACTGAGCCAAGACTAAATCAGCGAACGACCGGTGGTCGATAATGGAGCGCCAGCCCTTCGAAACGGACCTGATCCGCAGGAGCGTCTTCACTGGCAGCCTCGACAGTATGTTGGAGATTATCTCGGTGGGCAGCTCCATCAACCCCGCGTTCTCTCCAGTAGCCTCCTCCTTGCGAGTTCTTCTTGGCTGCTTCTCCGTCGGACCCTGCGAAAGCAAACCTCATCAATCGATGACCCTTTTCATTCTATGCTCTGTTTCTTGATGGGACCCGTAAGTTTCGAACCCTGACAAAGAAGAAGAAAACCCGAAAACACAACCGAGGCAGTCCTCTGTTCCGGTGAAACAACAAAAGGAACTCCTTTCTATAAAAGAAGATCACGAAGAGAATGCCATTCAGGTGCCAAAAAACACAGGCGAGATATGCGATTCGCCCTACGCATTTCGAAGGAAATCGGGCATCAACAATGCCGGCGAAATCTGTCTCCAAAACCAAGCAACGCGAATGGAACAGGTCCGAACGACGACAACGACGGGTGACCCATTTCGTCTCGGTACACCGTTAAGCAAAACGATGGAGAAGGAGATCTGAGGCAGCGCACGCGAGACAAGTCTCAACGGCGATTCCGCGCCCAGAGCTCGCGACATGGTTCGGTACCAGTGAAATGCGAAGCGATTCCGCGCCCAGAGCGCCCCCCGAGGGTGGTTCGCCACCGCCGCAGCTGCCGCCGTCGTCTTGCACCGCCATTTTCACAGAGAGAGAGAGAGAGAGAGAGAGGGAGAGGAAGAGAGAGAGGGATTGGGAGGAGGGTCGCCGTCAGGTATCGATAAAAATGCAGGGAGCTCAGACGGAGGTGACGCGATCGGAAGTCGGAGCCGCGGCCGCGTAGGAGGAGGAGGAGCAGGACCAGGTCTATTGCATTGCATGCAGGAACTTTTCGCAAACGACCCTGCCCAATGAGCGTTCTCCACGTGGATTAAAGCGATTTGTGGTCCGCCGAGAAAATATTGGGTACCCTAACAGTGCCACGTAATCGGTGCTCTGAACGATTCATTGCGCGACACGTGTCCGGATGTCAGTCCACGTCGTCCACTTCTCGGTTTCGAACCAGCGCGCGGGAGCTTCTCTCTCTCCTCTCTCCCTGGCCCACCTCTCTGCACCTTCTGACGCTCTGCTCTGCTCTCCTCTCTCTCCTCTCTCTCCTCTCTGTCTCTCTCCCCGTTCTCCGTTCCGTTGCGGGGAGGGAGAACAAAATTGCGCCGGTTCAGAGGAAATATTAAAATCCGCTCTGCTCTCTCTCTCTCCCCCCTTCGACGGCCCTCCGCCTCCGCCTCCACCTCAAACACCTCTGGTCGGCTTTATCTCTCTTTCGTCCTCGAAGGCGTGCCTCTCTGCCAGCAAACTCCGACGCCGACTTCTCCGCCTCCGCCTCCGCCTACGCGGCCGACGCCAACGCCGACGCCGACGCCGACGCCGACGCCCCTTCGCGCTGCTCGCGCTGCACGCTCTGCTCGCTCTTTCTCTCTTTCCTCCACGAAGCGCCTCCTGCTCCTGAACGCGGACGCCGCCGACGCCGTCGCCTCCCGTCGACGCCTTCTGACTATCGCGGTATATATATCTCGTGTGTTATCTCTTATAATGTTGTCAGCTCTTAAGAGTCTTATGTTTCTGACCCCATTTCGCAGTATTGGTCACTGGATTACCTTCCTCAGCTTCATGGCAAGATCTGAAGGTGTGCTTGTCTGGAGTATTGCATGTCATGTAACAAATAAACATTTCCTCTTTTCCTTCGTTTTGAGAATATAATTCTGATGGGAACTCCTACACTTTTTTGTTAGGATCATATGCGTCGGGCCGGAGATGTCTGTTTTTCTGAGGTGTATCCTGATCGGCGTGGTAGGTTTAGGGATTCCTTATGCACAGTCTCCTGCATGGACTAGCAAGATACTGCTGCTGATGAGTTCTGAGCTTTTCATGTTGTCATTACAATGCCTCTACAGGTGTGATAGGAATTGTCGATTATAGTAATTATGATGACATGAAATATGCAGTAAGTCCTCTGTAATCTATGTTCTAGTTTCTTTGGTCTTCAATTGGTTTATTTTGTGTCCATGTTGATCTGTCAAGGTTACGTCTCTCAGAGTGATTTCATGTTCCTTGTGTAGATCAGAAAACTGGATGATTCTCTATTCAGGAATGCCTTCAGTCGAGCTTATATACGGGTATTGTGAGATCAATTAGTCGTTATAGGATTAATTTGACTGCAGTCACCTCATTTCTGGTCCTTTCTTTAGGTCAAAGAATATGATTCACATCGAAGCCACTCTAGAAGTCCCAGTCGAAGTCCCAATTATTCGAGGAGCCGCAGCCCCAGCTACAGCAACCGGAGTAGAAGGTTTTTAATGTTCTGTTATATTCACTTAATAATTATGTATGTACACTGCATAAGAGTAAGTAAACTCAAATTCTTTTGCAGCAAGTCTCCAAGGCCCAAGCACTCGCGACGGTCTCCATCTCTGTCTCCAGCAAGGCTGATGGCGTGCATTATACTAAGAAGGTATTCGCAGCTTTCTGAGGAGATGAACTAGTCAAACCTCTTATCACTGTTTTGATTTTTCTTTTATCTTTTTTACTATTAATCACTGTAGTGGTAGGTCCTCTATTTTGGTTGCATGAGACTCTATACTAACATCATGCATTATTTTGTATTGTGTTTCTGTTCTATAGTTTAGAATCATGGATTGATGAAGTGTCTAGTGGCCCTTGTCTCTGTGTTCATTTCTATCGGATATCAACAAAGATAATCATCTGTAGCCTATCTTGTTGAATTTTGATTAAGCACAATCAATATTCTTTTATAGTCAAGTGTGCTCATGAAAGTTTAGGGCATGTTTGTTTGGACTTAAGTAAAAGCAAAAGGTATTTTTTATTTTCTGCCAAAATTTAAAATATTTGTCAAATTTTAAACTATAATGAAAAATCTTATGTGAGTCTATGTGCCATCATTAAAGGGCTGTGAAAATTAAAGGAGTTTCAAATTGAAAGAATCAAAGTGCGTGAATTTTAGATTAAGCAATAAGTAAATGTCAATCCAGATTGGTCTTTAATATCTGACATTGTGTATTTTATGCAGTTGCATGCTTTTGTGCAATATGAATCCATCAATGTAGCTGAGAAAACAGTGAGTACTCCCTCTATCAATAAGATGAATCATGATGTATAATGTTCTCATCATAATTAAAATGTACATGTCCCGTTGTTGCAGTTGAAGAGCTAAATGATGAGGGGAACTAGAGAAGTGGCCTAAGGGTTCGTTTAATGCATAGACACAGGGTATGTGTTCCTCTTTTTCTTCTTTAGTTGCACGAAAGCATTAGTTTCCAAATTTATGTAAATCTATGGTAAAAAAATAGGTAGCCATCATTTAGAAAATTGTAAAAATGACCACATTCAAAAGCTGCCTTTCCCTTTTTTGGCTGAATAAATGGCACTTACAGGTTGACAATGTCTGTGATGTGAAAAGAAATGAAATCATGCAAATGAAATCATGCATAGAAAGTCACCGATAAGAACCGACATTTTCCACTTAGGAATATAGGGTCTGCTCATCCCGCTTTTGATGCGACTGAATTAATGCTACTTGCATGTTCACAGTATGTGGTGCAAAAAAAAATTGAATGAATGTAACCGTAAAAAGATTAACATTTTTCTGTAGAATCAGTGTTACCTCGGTGCAGTTGGGATGGCAGATTTCTTATAGTTAAAAATCTTTCTAGTTCATAGCCTCGAATGTATGCTCGACTTCACTTCTCATTATATGCATGGTAATTTCTACTGCGGTCTTGCTTTGAAAGCTGGGTGACAAAGACTGGGGATCTTCACTTCATACCGTGTTATGTGCATGCATTTGAGATTTTAATAAAAATATTGATTGAAGATTTGTTTGGGTTTAATGCACTCTGCTAAACTGGGATAATTCATCTTTGTTGGTTTTTCCCGCTTCTAGGCATAACCCTCTCAAGCACGGGGAAGAAGGGACATGATGGAGAAGAACCCTGGGAAGAAGAAGATGCTTCTATATCCGAGCAACGACCAGAGCAACAACTTGAGGAGTCTTTTGAGCAATCTGATGCTCACTTCCAGGGGAATATGGTGAGTGTTGTCTCAATCTTAAAACTAAAATGATGCCAAATTAAATTGCAAATTTGGACCTTTGGTTAGACTTACGTATGGCAGCACTATTGGTTGAGCATCGTTTGAAAACTTGGATTCCATGACAATGCGGGGAAGGGCAGAGCCGAGGCCGAGTCCGGGGAAGAGGACGTAGAGGAGGCCAATACCATCGAATAATCGGGAAATCATTTGGGGGCTCTTCTTTGAACAGTCTCACCAGTAATGAGAATGCAATTGTGGCGAAGCAGCCTCTGGGACCTTGCATGACAGATCGAACAAGAGGATTCGCGATGGGTTGTGGGAAGCGAGTCTCAGTTAAGTACCACATGACCACGTCATGTGATATCATCATCTCTGTGTGTTTGTCTTCAGCTGATAGATATCACTCTCTTGGAAGTATTTCTTTGGATTAACTGTGCACCTTAGAAATTTACATGCTTTTACTCCTGCGTCTTTGCTGTCATTTAGGCCCTGTTTGGTAACCATCCAAACAGGGCCAAATTCTGATTCTTTGTTCCCAGAATCAGTTTGGGCCTAGAATCGCGTTTGGTAAAATTTTTGTTCTCGGGAACAGATTGGGAATAGAATCAAGAACCAAAAAAAAAGTTGATTCTTGTTCCGGGGACGAGTTTGAGAATCAAAAATCAAGAATTTTGTTTCTTCCTTCGGCCATCTCGCGACCGCCATCTACCACCGCCCGCCACCGTCCGTTGCCCGTCACCGCCGTCCACCGCCGCCGCCAACCGCCGTCCGCCGCCGCCGTCCGCCGTCCGCCGGTCCGGCGAGCTCGCCGGAGGCTCGCTGCACTGTGGCGAGGTCCGGCGAGCTCGCCGGAGGCAAGCCCGACCACCCACCGGCGAGGCTCGGCCTCGCCGGACCGGGTAGGGCCGGGCGAGCCTCGCGCTCGCCCGGCCCCACGGTGGCCCGGGCGAGGCTCGCCGGTGGCTGGCAGGCCTCGCCCAACCCCGACGAGGTCGGCCTGGCCACCGGCGGGGCTAGGCGAGCCTCGCCCGGATGCCGGCGAGGCCGGCCGAGCCTCGCCGAGGGCCGGCGACGCTCCGGTGAGGTCGCCGGCCCTCGTCTGGCCGGTCGCCGGTCCGGCGACCGGCAAGAAGAAGAAGAAGAAGATGAGAAAAAGAAAAGAAAAAAGGAAAAAAAGAAAAAAAAAGGAAAATGAAAAGAAAAAAATGAAAAAATGAAAAAAAGAAAAGAAAACAAAGGAAAAAAGTAAAAAAATTATTTAAAAATTAAAAGAAATTGATTTGGAACAGAATTAATGAACACGGTACCAAACGCAATTCTATTCCAGAATCAAAAATTTTGGACAGTTACCAAACGGCTTAAAATACTTAGAATCGTTCAGGGAATGTAATCAAAAAGAATCGGTTCGATCGATCGGCTCAGCCCCGGAATGTAATCGTTACCAAACGCGCCCTTAATGAATGCGAGCATTGTGATAGGTTACATAAGCACATCAAAAAATGATGGTCGTGGATGTTTAACATTGAGATGTCCTGATCCATCTTGTGGTTCTGCAGTAGGTCAAGACATGATAAATCTATTGGCGCCTAAAGAAGATAAGAAAAAGTATTCTCAATATCTTCTTCGCTCGTACATTGAAGACAATAGAAAGGTATATGTGCAACCGTATTCTTTTTCTTTGTGTGAAGTTTTTTTTTTTTTTTTTTAAGTGTGATAATGACTTTGCACTACCTGGGTGCCTATTATATGAAGTATAATTTCCTTTACCTCATTTTCCTACCGCTGGACCAAGTGGTGTCCCGCCTCGGTTGTGAATACGTTGTAGAATATTTTGCTGGCCGTGAAGGTTACGATGTTTCTGCCAATGCTCTTTCAACTTTTTGCTGGACTGTAAGCTTCTTTTTGGAAATTTCTTGTATCAATATGTAGCAAGTAGTGTGTTGACATACTTTTGATTTGATCTCGCTGCGCAGGGCGAGAGGACCGTTCAAGTAGAATGTGGCACTGTGGCACAGTGGATCATGAAGAATAGTGCCGAATCTGAAAACATGAACGGCATGAGATAACTTTAAGCATGTAGAATTTGCCATCATTTGGGTTCTATGACAATGGTGTACAACGGATTGTGTGGTCTTTCCTCTTTCAAGAAACAAGACTGTTTTATGTGACTTACTTACTATCGGTTCATTTATATCTTCCACTCTAATTGTTTTGGCCAAATTTTAATCTGTAGCTCCCTCCTCATACAATTCATATTCAACCGTTGATGATCAAGGTTGAAAAGGACCCAGAGCTTTCAGATATCAGGACCGTTGATGCACTCGAAATAGTACAAACAAGGTACAACCAACATATTTTGCCAGCAGGCTATCATTGTTTTAATTCATTCTCTTAAGGTTCTTATGGTACCTCTGATCCCTAGTACTGTGATCAGTGTTATCTGTGGGTTTGTTGCCTGGCTTTGCTATTGATTTGTTGATCATTGTGTTAAGATTTTCCTTTGGAGTTAGCTGGTTAAAAGACCCTTACATAAACAAGTTTGAAAGAGTTAGCGGCTTTCTTGTTCTTTCAGCAATTTAATTTGAACATGGGACATGTTTTTCTTGTGAATTACTAAATCCCATTGCTTTTTGTTTGGAGCTTTTTCTGCCATCAAATTTTACCTTTTCGGAAGAACTAATTAGACCTTGGTCCTCATTGGTGCAGTAATAAACCAAAGCCTGCATATCTTTCAAAGATTTTGATTGCACTTTTAAGCTATGGCGGGGGTCCCTAATGAATTTCTTTTGGATATGGTGGAGAATGCTCTGGGAGATGCAAATAGTGTCTTCTCTAGTAAACGAGCAGCTCCAAGATGTAGTATTCTTCTGAACATTTGGACCGTTGAAATAATGTCTATTCTTAAAACAGTCCAAAAAGAGATTTTTCTCCAATTTTTTTTCTATACTTGGATGTGCTTACTTTTTTTTTTTCTTGATTCGAAATATGCATATGTGAAAAAATGCATCTCTATTCATCTTTGCTGCTTTTACTTCCCCTGGGTGCATATTTCCTTCAATTTCTATTTGACGTGTAAACATTTTCCCTTGTGTTTTCCTTTTGTTCTTTTACCGTATGGGCAGTTTCAGTGAATCATGGTGAGAAGGATGGTTTGACTGCGGCCAGAATGATTTGGGATTCCTCTGGACGAAACATACCTAAAGAATCGTCTGTCCATTCTGATGAACGATGAAAAGAAGAGTTTGAAAGGAGGAAGGATTCCTATATATTATAAGGTTCTTCCATATGAGACTAAAAGCTTGTATCATATATATTATGTCGTCAAAACATCACAAATTTTCTATGTCAATAAGGGTTTATTTTCTGGTTGTAGTGTGATGAATTTTTTGCATAATGAGCAATACTAGCAACCATGAAAAGCCATTGTTAAAACTCCACCAAGCTTTCAAGAGGACAAAGGGGAAACGCGCATATAGTTTACTTGATTTGTGCATCATTTCTTATAGATTCATATTAATCGAAATCGGGATAACATATATTATATCGTCAAAACATCACAAATTTTCTATGTCAATAAGGGTTCATTTTCTGGTTGTAGTGTGATGAATTTTTTGCATAATGAGCAATATTAGCAACCATGAAAAGCCATTGTTAGAACTCTGCCTAGCTTTCAAGAGGACAAAGGGGAAACACGCATATAGTCTACCTAATTTGTGCATCATTTCTTATAGATTCATATTAATCGAAATCGGGACTCTGAGACTAAGTGTGTAGAGTTTTATCTCTTTACGCACAAAAACATACCTGGTGAAATTGAGTTTTACTATGATGACCAATCAAAGGAAGGAAAGTGATGGAGACTACTAACAAGATTTAACCACATGAATTTAGAGCTTAAAGGACCAAAGTGAACGGACTTATTAAATCAACATCTCATCAGAGTTGAACAATGCTACGTCTTCCTACCCACATTATTTTGCGAAATTGAAGCAGTGCATTTTGTATGACACTAGTATTCTGTAGTCGAGGGCCAAAAAGAACTCGAACACAGCATTTCGATATTTGAATAACAAAGTTTTCAAGATATCTTCCAACAATACAAAGAATGAGAATTAAGAACCACCATATTCTTTATAACAAGAATTAAAAATTCAAGATTTTTCTGATTTCCAAAACTAACTGAAAGTTAACTAATGTCGATTTTGTTTGTGTATCTACACACACTCAAAAGCTGCAGAAATTCTTTACATCCTCTTCCTTGCCATATCAGCTTGGTATTTATCTTCGAAATGTGAGGATACGGATCCTTGAAGGAGTTCCTAATCATCCCCTCAGTGACTCTAGTAGCAAGTGATATATCTGCACAAACATTCGGTTATTTATATGCATGTGCTGTTTCAAATGCCATTTACATATGCACCAATATATCTTTAGTTGTTCAAATTGAATAGGATTGGAGAAACTAAAACCTTGGGGAGATTTCTTCTCATAAGAGAGCAGCTGCTGCAATGGATATGGGGCTTCTCCTGCAAAATTAGAGGATAAAAACAGAGGAGAATATGTTCAGCACTTGAAAAGGAACAACAGTAAAGCATTTGAACTAAACCCGGTAAGTGATCTTTATACACATCAGGTCTACATTGAAGAACCTGCTCAAATCACGACGTCTTTCAACCTCAATAGGAGAAAGATGAAATGTTGTCAACCAAGTTTTACAGTTTTCGACTCTTCCTCCAGCTTTACCATTAAAATTCCAGCCGATGAGAGAATAACCACTGAAAAACATTCAGATTGTGCAGTTTGATATCACTGTCAATGCTTATATCAGCTTGTCAGTCATCAGCAAGTCTAGCCCTGTCTCCTGCATCTAAGTTGATTTCGCCGGAAGTACTATGTCGATGTCTGTCCTGCTTCTCTAGAACAAGTAAACTAATAGAATTAAGGATGTCTACAATACATACATAAACATAAAACAATGAACTTGCATCATTACCTCTAACACAACAGCCCAAAACCCGATCCATCTTTTGGCCTGCACTCTCCATTGCCTAGCATAAAAGGATGTTATATGACGCTTGTAGTTGTGGACATTAAATGCATCCATCTTACAAAAATTTCTGAAATCATGATCCCCCACAAACTTTTGGCCTGCACTCTCCATTGCCTAGCATAAAAACAGAGAAAGGACTTCTATCAAATGAAATGAAATAGTCATAAACTATAAAATGAAGAGATACCCTAATATCCAAATTATCTCTCCAAAAGAAATATTTGTACTCCCCTGCTCATACAGCTAAACCTGCAAGATATTGAGGAAGACAGAATCATGTGAAAAGGCAAACCCCACCTACGTTTCCACAATCATTAACATTATAAAATCAACAAATTGGAGGCATCTCTAACGCATTTCATCAATAGAATCCCATCGTATCGAATCAAAATAAAGTACACCATGAGAAGGAAAACAACCTTGCACTAAAATCAATTGGAACAGGACACCAGCCAGTTACTCGGATATCTTTGGGTAAGACTCAATTCAACACTCTCACGTAATCAATTTCCGAGTCTAAGACTGACATATAAATGAAAGTAAGCATCATATTAAACATGATAATTTTTCATCATAAATAATTCGTTGCAGCAAATCAAATAAAGTAAGAATCGTAATGACCGCATAATCCCAACATATATGCACTTTCCTGCAGAATACCCTGCTAACTTGGAAATGCTAACCAGTTAGTCTGAAATATGCCACTTTTGATTAGGAAAGCAGTGTGATGTGTACACGTATGTATAGGAATATGTATATCTAACGGATGCTTTATTACCGTACCAGCAGTTTATTTCCAGCTTGGACATCAGCCTTGCACAAAATACACCGATTTTTAACAATTAATCTTTTCTCTTCAATGGGTCTGTAGCAATTGAATTGAGTCACAAATTTCCAGTGAAGTTCAAACTTCATCATTCAAAAGCAATTTGAAGACTCATTGCAATAAAATAGAGCTCAAAACAATTAAAGATCAGTCACTCAAACAACATACCATCTCTATCTATAGAAAGTCCCCAATTGTTTGCATCATCTGTGTTCTTAGGTCACAGGTTTGATCGTAGAAACAGGGAAATGACCTGCATCAGAAAGCAAACCATAGCCTACTCATGATGCACCTAAGAAAAGAAGCAAACGGGAGATAATAGAAACACAACATAAAATAAAAGAAAGAAAGAGCCTACTGCAAACATAATTATCCTAGGTAAAATGACAATTGATACTAGACACTTGTCCACATCATAAAACCTTCTTGTATCTTGTGGTGGTATCTCTATCAACATTTCAATCATCTTGCAAAGAGACTGCCAGCTATCAGAACTCTCGCTCTTTGGTACTTTCTCATCTCCAATTCACATCATTGCTTCTCTAACAAAAATTCACTTGAACTTGCACTCCAATTACAATATTCTATGATCTAATTAACACCCAATCTCAAATTCCTTGAGAAAATCAAGCTTCACATATTGCTCCTAACCAATTCTTATACGGTAAGATTATAATCAACAAAAGCTCTCGTGAAAGGAACATCATCATGAATATTCACAGTAATCACATCTATCACGAGGATGGAAATATATGGTTGTTATAAGGAAAAACTCTGATAATTGCCCCTTGTGCCCATACTTCCACAATTGCATTTTAGTAGTTAAAAGTACTAAGTAGTACACATGCAACAGTTAACCATCTTTGGGGAGAAGATGGAATGTAGGACCGGACCTCGACAGTTGGATCCAATTGTGCTTCAGAGGCAAAACCATAAAACCTGTAAAATAAAGCAAAAGTGAAGCGATTTCATTGTGCCAAAGAAAAGCCACAAGTACATTCAATGGCCTAAGGCACAACACATTCAGGATTTCATATGTCTAGGAAATTAGTCAGACTTGCCATGTGGTGTAACAGAAAATTAGTCACATATTTCATGAATCACATCCACTACACATTTGCTTGTGACAGATTCTGCAACTTAAGAGATTTCTGAAGTGACACCCTAGCATTTCATTTTTTTTTTAGAACATGAATGCTTCCATAGCAGAAATATCCTCAAATTATTAATAACAGCTAAACTTTCACAATTTCTAGATTATTTTATATTCCATGCTGCCTCTTAAGAACAGACAAAATCAAGACAAAGGGAAAGATAATATACTACACCGATTAAAATCGTTTTATGATGCAACGGTTGCATTGTATGACAAACAGTACAATGGCTACAATCTGTACCTTTGCCCAAAATACATCAATCTTAGAGCAACATATCGCCTTGGATGGTGTTCGAGAATTCCTGTTTTGAAATTTGCAGCAGGAGGTATCACAACATTCACAAAAATATGACTGCACATTGAAAGAACTTTAGCCGAACAACATGCTCATCTCTATGGAAACAGGGTTGTAAGAAATTACTAACTTGAACCCCATAAAACTTAGTATTAAAAACTATTCGCACAACAATATTGATGCTTTGATTATGTCTAGTTTTAGCGCTTAGGGTCGCTTGTTTTTCTTTAGACTGTTTGGAGTCACAACTAACACAGCCTGCTACACAACTCCATGAAACTTCAGCACTATAGTATCCTGTAACCTCTCAAAATTTGCAAGAAGGCCACTTAATTATTGTTTGACTTTTGAACTTAAACCGTTCCTCCGGTTCCTGAAAACAGACTGACCTCACAAGTCACTGAAAAACCCTCGACTGGAACTTGAAGAGCAATAAACATACAAGATCTCAGTGGTTCAGATTAAACATGCAATTGGAGCTCAAAAAGTTTGACCAGTAGCACCTTTTTTCTTCCTAGTCTTCTTGTCCAGTTTCATTGATTTGCCATTCCCATCAACCACTCCGCTTCCCTCTACGACACAACCAATCTTGTCTTCCATCTGCACAAAATGAAGCAATAAGCTCAAGTACATTGCATTCAGCACGGAACATTGAATTTCGCTTATCCCCTATATGCATGGCCAATAACAAAGAAGCGCCAACCAAAAGATGCATGCATTCACTCAAACCACCGACAAACAATGCATGCCCAACTCAAACGCGCGCTCGACCCAACACCGAAACCGGCTTCGGGCTGCTACAAAGATATCAAGATTCATTCGAGAAGTCGTAAAGACAGTGAAATCCTCTCGAAAAAGTGAAAAGGGAGAATCGAAATGGCTCACCTTTTGACAGCAACATCCAGAGAGTCGAGAAGAAAGGTCGGCGTTCTGCTTCTCCAGCTCCTGAAATGCAATGGGGGCCAAGTCGCGAAACCGACAGAGTTAGCACGCGGCAGCTCGTACAGGTAATCGACACTCCCACACACACGTGCGGGTACGAACCGCTCGATCGAGTTACAGCTTCAAGGAAATCGCAATCGAATTTTAAATAGAAAAGAAAGGAGGAAGAAGCGTTTCCAATGGCGCGTGCTAGAGAGAGAGAGGAGTACGTTGATTGTCGTCTGGAGAGAATGGATCTGGGAGCGAAGGGCGTCGACTGAATCTGCATCGGGCGAAGTAGACATTGCCTCTCTCTCGCTTCGCCTCGTTGCGCTCGACGTTCTGCTCCGCGCTCTTACTCCGGCGAGACAGAGGTGATGGAAAAGAAAAAAAAAGGCAAAGGAGAAAGAGAGGTCTCACCGTACCCATACGCCTCTCTCTCCTCCACCACAATATCCCTCGCGGCCGTCACGGCGTCGCCGAAACCCCAAAACTTAGCACCGCCACCAGTATATCTAGCCTCGGAAACCTCTTTTGCTTCAAAATCCTTGGCTATGTACTCGAGCCCGAAATCGGGACCGAATAAGGAGTAGAAAACAAAGAAGCTCGAGAGGCCAGTCGGCAGCCGGCGATTTCTGGAGCCGCGGCTGGAAAGTTGATGACGGCGACGAGGATAGAGGCGAGGAGGGAAGCGCTTAGGGTGAGTGAGAGGGGTCAAGACAGAGAGGAGGGGGGCGCTTGGGGTGAGTGAGAGGGCTCGGGACAGAGAGGAGAGGAGTGCTTGAGGAAGAGAGGCAGAAGCGGGAAGAAATAGCTCGCGCTTCGTTGAAAAAAAGAGAGAAAATGCAGCAGGCCTCTCCTTCTCCGCCGCGCCGTCGACCCCGCCCAAGTCCGCCGAGATCTCCCTCGCGACCGAGCGGGCGGCGTCGGGGACAGCGCCCGGTCGGCGGCGGGGAGCCTGGTGCCGAACGAGACCGAGATGCTAGAGGCAGATGACTAGCGAGGCTTTTCGGTGGCGGAGGCGGAGGCGGAGAGAGGTGGGATGCGCGGAGAGGAAAACAGAGTAAGGCTATGAGCGTTCTTGGTTCTTTTACGAGGAGAGAGAACCCGCCCATTCAAGTGAGGAGAGAGAAAAATTTTGAGCGGGAGGAATCACCGACCGTACTTTCGAGCCGAGCCGAGCCGATAAAAACCAGCCCTTTTCTTATTTTCGAGAGGATCCCGCTCGGGACGGGTGTTGATATCTGAGTGGTTCATGCGCGCCACGTCCGCGGATGACGTGGCGCGCACGAACCACTGAATATTTTCTCCTTCCTTTCCTTCTCTGGCATGCCCGCCCTCCTGCCTGTGACGCCAGGAAGAGAAGATGCGTCTTGGCCGTGATTGAAAAAAGGCTGTGCCCGTGAGCGATGGACAAGTAACGGCGTGTGACAACAGCTCATCCAAGAGCCTTCTAGAATGGCAGGCTAGCGCATGAGAGGATGGAAAAAATATTCCCTCTGCCGATCACACGTGAGTTCGACCCAATCTCGGTATTTGCTAATCAGCGTTAGCCTTTGAGTATCTCTCTGATTCAGCTTATGATACTCTGAACAATAGAAGTTGGTCTCTATTATGAATCATTTTGAGCGTCCGAATACGTCACGGAGCTGATTTTATGGTCAAGACCTCCTGCCTTATTCTCAATCACATTTGGAGCACAATCTAAACCTTTGTGACATGGATTGGATGTTGTGCTCGATTATTTTTAAGAGTATATGTTCAAAAGTTGGTTCCTCTCACTGTTGCAAACTTTCTTGTTCATTCGCTATGGGTACAGTGGTGTGGTGATCATGTATGTTGACGATTGGAGTCGGTATCTTAATAGCTTTGATCTGAGGATGGTTAGAGGTGATCAATGTCGAGGTAAAATGTATATATACTGTTCTCTACTTAAGATCTGTGTGGGTGATTCTGTATATCGGATTCATATGTGCTGATCTTGGGTAGACTATGGATGCTTATATACTGTTTGTTTATCCTGAAATGTTCAGCTATAGTGCTTTTAAAAGAACATTGTTTATGGTTGAGAGAATTCTTTTTTGAATGGTTCGATAGACTCTGGACAAGTGACTTTGTATGTTTGTTACTTGAATGCAGATGGATAAAGATTTGGCAAAGAGTTAGAGGAATAAAAGGGAAGTTCAAGTATACTGGAAATGAGAATGAAGGAATTTTGTCGAAATGAGTTGAATCTTGTCAAAACATGCTGGAATCTTGCTGAATTTTGCTAAAAAACATGTTGGAATGGAACCGGATGCTTGCCTTTTTGTATGTCTTTTGTTCTATGTTTCTCTGTGTTTTATGTTCCGGTGGATGTTGGTGGCACTTGCTGATGAGAAACGGCTGGATATAGAAGATAGATACAATTTGTTATCCAGTTCTTCGAAGCATTTCTTGAGGAGCTACACTTGGCCATTCCTTGAAGTTTAGAGGTGGTTGCTTAGCTCGTTTGAGCACGATGAACGAGAAAACCAAGGTAATGCTCTTTAAGCTCGTAATCCGATGAAGTGAGGCCACTTGTGATAATTTTTAGATCACCCACAAGTGGATCACAGGTGGCTGGGGCTAGGATCATCATTCCAAATGCTCAATGATGGTTTGAGATGGTTAAGTGTGGATAGGATGTAAATCAGTGGCTGTTAAGGCATGATTAGTGGATGTTGATAGTGTAAATGGGATTTTTGGATCGATTGCACGATGTTGATGATATGATGATGTATATGGCTGGTTTTCAGGATGTGATCAACTAGAGAACACTAGTAATCTTCATTAGCTTCGTTTTGACATATCATACATCATCTCATAACATCGTTTGCATGCTAAAATTGTGCTGTGATCTTAGGCTTAGAATTTGAACTCTGAATGTGTTTTGTTTTGTCTGACCTGGCTGTGTTGTTGAATTTTCATGAAATTTTATGATGTGATTTAGGTGTAGATGTCTTCATAGGATTTATTCATCACATCCAAGTCTAAATCATGTGAATATATATTTTAATTTGAGATGATTTAGTCGGTACGAACAGCACCCAAAAGACGTGCTGGTTTCTGGAATCTTAATTTCCAAATTGACCTTCAAGTACCCTCTGATTTTTACAGAATTCTGTTTTTAGAATCTGATGATGCTTCCTTCATGAAATCTGTTCATCACATTAATATTTGTATCGATTTTTTTTTTCGGAAAATAAAAAGTCCGTTTGCTATTTTTAGCATCCTCTTAAAGTTGCAGTAATATTCTGGAATTTTGGTTCACAATCAGACTTTTATGCATTTCCAAATTTTTATGAAATCATACATTCAAGATTTTGAAAATACGTTCTTCATGAAAGCTTTAGACAAGATTCCAAGCTTTCCAATGGCATATTGCTTGTATTGTCTGATGATCATTTGGTTGCTATGGCATTAGTTAGCACATGATTAGGTTAGGTATCGAAAGGGGTTACGTAATTAAGTCCTTGACTCCAAAATCTTTGGTTATATATATAGTAAGATATCCTCTCATATCTTATTAGGTTTATAGCAGATCCTTAGAAAAGGCTAGTGGCAATTTCTTAGTCAAAATTTGTATTAGGTGGCAACAAGGCCAAAAGTTATCTCACGTGAATCATCTAAGTATGAGAGGTGGCGGTTTCTAAATATAGGTAACACATTCCAAACTTGACATAAAATTCATTGAGAGAAGTCATAACATAACACGATGTGACTCAACTTGACAGTATCACATCAAAAATTTATTTGTAATGACATGATGACACAAATCGCCAAGTGAGATCATTTTAAATATTTTTTCAATTTCAAATATGAGTTGTGGAGGAGTGTGAAACTAAGAGATAATTCTCTACTTATGCATCATTTCAAATACATCTTCTCATTTCACGTGAGATTAAGAAATTTCGAAATATTAATTCAACACCGTGCCTACGAAACCTTCTGGTTGATTGCGAAACTGAACTATTAATCAAAGCTTCCCCCAAAATCGACACTGTTAAATGTTGCCATAAGCTGTGGAGGTAAAAAAAAAACCATCGAAAGCCAACCTCGCTTGTATTTTCCTTCATTGCCATCAAAAGAGAAGATCGATAAAATTCTTCGTTCAAAGAAAAAGTGGAGATTCTAAACGACGTGCATAAAAATAGCTAGGAGCCTCATCTTTTCCAATTTCCCACAAATTAACAATCCCGTGCCCTGAGTGCTTCGAATTTAGGGCATTTGTCCATGGATAAAGCCCCAAATCGAAACTCCAATCGGTCTTCCAATCTTCAATTTGGACTTGCTTGTAGACCCTTGTCCGCTCAAAAGCGAAGCCTATCTCCTGATTTTGCTCGCCCTCTCGCACGAGAAGCTTTCTCTGCTGCTACTCCTTTCCAAAGAATGGTCGACCTTGAGTCCCAAAATGACAATTATCACATGCAAATTGTTATTTCACGTGTATTAGAGTTAGGGACGTGCCCGCAATGAGAAGTTCGAAAACGGCAATTATTAAATGCAGCAACATATCTCCTTTCCATTTAATGATACTTATGCAACTATAATAATAATAGAGGATAAGAGAGCCTGAAGAGCCAGAACCCAAGGATTAGAGGGAGAAGATGGTCCAAAGATAGAAGTGCTTAGGGAGCTAAAGGGAGAGTGCTATATAGCCCATCTCTTTAAGTTCATTTCATATTAGTAGAGAATTGGTCCTTCTTGTCTATCAGATTCCAATATTTGCCGGACAAAGATTGTCTATACCAGATTCTGATATTTTTGGGAGGCATTTATACTTAAACTGGAAATCATCAGTCCCCTAAATTATGATTATTGCCTTTTTCAACCCTCCGATCGTGTGTCTTCAACCAAGTGGCTCTCCGGCGTTCAGCTCCATCGGCCTAAATTAAGGGGTCCTTACCAGCATTGCTGAAGATCGAGACTTTGAACACAATATCGTCCCTACCGATGAGCTCGACACATGCAGACATTTGATGCAGACAAGCTTCTTTCGCGCACGTGGGCCAACCGCCCGAGATGTTTGCCCCGAAACTCTGTTGATAGGTCTCATGCTGCCTTAGCCACGATCCATCTAAATACATAAGAGTTGCAATGTGTTGTTTCTTTTGAATGGATATCTTTACGAATTGCCAAGTAACACTCTGTCAAGTAAATATTCTGCGAACCAATGCATGAGAAAAAGAATAAATACGAGCAAACCCTAAAGAAAAGGGCCAACAAGATGTCCATTCATAAGCTTAGTATTTTCTAGCATAAAAATTTGAAGTCCTCGATCAAAACCTGGCAATTTGAAGCCAAAATGCCATTAATATTGGGATCTCATGCTCTAAATACCGTACAAAATGCTTCATGGGTTAATAACACACTATTAATCTCTACCGCAACTAGAGGTGTTAGGATCGAATTGGAAAATTGAACCATATTGAATTTTCCTGCATTTTCTGCTTAGTTCGAGTTTCGGTTCGGATAATGAAATAATAATCGTTTTTAGTTCGGATAGTATCGGTTTGGTTCAATTAATTGAATCAGAGTGAAAATTGCCCTTCTTCTTAACATATAATTCACACAATATATCTCTTTTCATTTCCTAAACTCCTTTTTAATATTAAAAAAAAGAAAATCGAAAAACTGAAATAATTGGAAGTGAACTTAGTTCAGGTTCTATTCGGTTCGGGATGCGGTTTGGTTCAAATTTGATGCACACTCAAACGGTTCAATTAAACACCCTTGATCGCAGCCTCTCAATTTATAAATAATAGTTATCTTCTTTCGATACACCCAATTAGTTTAAAAAACCAAAGACAAAGCCAAAAAAAAAGAAGGACGATATCTCCTATTAGAATTGATAATATGACGAGCCCATAAATTAAAGAAAATGTAATTTCAAAATCATACCCGTAATCTCTCGATGAATTGTCATTGACAACGCGCATAAATTTAGTTAGGAAGCCCCGTATCTTAAAATTTCCCGACAAATTGACAATTGCAGTGTTCGATCATATCGCATTTCAGACTTTAGCCCACGTTATAAAAGAAGAAAAGAAAAAAAAGCCCCAAATCACACAACTCGAAATCATCATGTGTAAACATATGATCGGCCTTGTCTCATGCAGTCTGCCGCAACTCAAAATCATCCAATTTTGCTGCTTCAGGCCCCACCCCTTCTTCCCAAAATTGGTCTTTCATCCGATCTAACTGCGGTTCCGTTGGATAGTGAGTTATCCTCATCGAAGATGATGAATTAGACTTGGATCGACCCAGGGCGGGCTCTACTTCTATTCCAGAAGCAATTTGGGACGTCCCCTAAGGAAAGGTTGGCATGCTTTCTGCTTGCATTATCCAGCGCATTTCAATTGTTCAGCCATAACTGTCTATGTCATGGTTAAAACTGAGTTCTCCAGATTGTAGCGATGGTCGACGATGAGGACAGAGAGAATTGAGGGTGATCTTATGATGGCACCGCCTGAGGCTATGGCATTTTGTTGTGAAGTATGGCACTTCGGGACTGGTTGTGCGAGCATGAAAGAGGAAAGATTTGGAGCGCTTGCAACTTCCTTTGGTGCTGAATTAGCGGGAGAATGACAAGAAGCTTTGGACTGCATTTACCGTGACTGTGGTAATATGCTTAGTCATTTTTCTTCAATCAGCTCTTCTCGTACCTTGTAATGGATGGTGATTAAGGGAAATTGTTGTAGGATGCAAAGCATGGGAAAACTACAGGTGTATCAGCACGTGACAGGGCAATGACAGTTTTGGCTCTTGCATCTAGAGATTCCAAAACCTGAAGATTTCGACAGGCCGGGACATATTTTCCCATTGAAGTACAGGAAGGGTTGTGTCCTGAAAAGAGCTGGGCATACAGAGCCTTCTGTCGACCTTGCTGGGTTAGCTGGATTGGAACTTATGGCAATTCTTTGTGATGTTGTGCATGATGCTAGCTTCATGGCAAGATTACCTGAGCTTCGCGGGTTTGCATAGCAGGAAAACTTGAAAATTGTATCTATTGTTGATCTAATATGGTAAGTATTCTCTTCCTAGCAATCCAAATGTAAATACTTTTGAAGGACATGTAGTCCCCAATCGAATCAAATTTCAGCTGCAACTTTCACTTCTTAAGTATTGGTTTTCTTTGGCCAAGATGTTGTCGCAGCGGCATCGCCCTTTTTTGGGAGTGGATAAATGAAGAGTGAAAACCTTGGAGCCCTGGGTGGGGTGGGAAAAAAGTCTTTTATGGGTGGCTGTTGGGTTGTTGTTTTAGTTAGCAAGAAGGAGAGAAGCGTAAGCTATTTTGGTCTATTCATGTCTCAAGTTTAATTTATGCTTCAAGTTTGTGGTTGTTATTCTGCTGGTCTACACCATGCGGATCAATGATTTTGGGTTCTGAAGAGTTGTTTCTCTTCAATTTTTAATGTGTAAGGTGTTGTTGGATTAGTACATGGTTAATTTGGCCAGGATTCTTGCCAAATTATGTCGATGAGGCTGTGACTGCAGTCATTTTTATGTACATTTTCTCGTATTTACTTGGTTTCATAACCCATGTCTGAATGTCAGTTGACAATTAAACCCATGTTTGAATGTCAGTTGACCACTGAGACAGAGTTTGAGGTGCATTCTCGGCAGTATCACCAGGAAATAGGGATAGAAAATCTAGATTATTTTCTGACTTGTATATTGAGAAGCTTCTCATACTGTGAAATTGAGAGAATTTCATTGTTCATTAGATGCTTAAATTAATGGGTACCACCGGAAAAAGAATTTAGTTGAACGTGTTGTTGCTGCAAGATTACCAACATGATTTAATTACTAAAAGTGTCTTAAAAATTCAGAAACTAATGAATAGAGAGTTTTGAATGGATTAATTGTAAACTTTGAAGATCTTGTTTCTAGCAGTCCAATTTTCAACACAATTTCAATTTGCGCTTCATCTTATGTACTAAGGGTGAGCATCAGTCCAGGGTCGACCTGGACCGACCCTAGACTTGCCCAACTTTGCCTGTTCTAGTCCGGTTCCCAAGGAAACTGGGTTGGTCCTTGGTCCTGAGATTTCTGGACCAACACTGTGCAGGTCGGTCCTCGATCCTGGAAATTCCGGGTCTGTCCAACCCGGACCAACCCTGACTATATATATAGAAAATCTTAAAATAAACGACATCAATAACATTAAACAGCTCTTTAGTGATGAGTTTAAGTAATTTTATATTGTTTTTTAATAACTTAGGTTTTTAATGTCTTTTACGGTGTCAATAGTCATAATTTACAAATGAGGAAAATATTTTTGTAAGAAGTCCTCACGCTGTCTAAAAAGGCACCTTATGACATCCTCATTTAATATCCGTTCTCTTCTATCTTATATGTCCTCTTAGTCTTTAATTTTCCAAAATCGAAAGAAATAATTTTCTTCACTCGCCACTCGACACTCACCTCACTCGCTTTGGATCACTCGTGCCGCTCACCGCTCGATGCTTGCTTGACTTGTTGCTCCCCACTTGACATTGATGCTTAATTTATTTGATGCTCACCCCACTTGACCCTCATCGCTTACCTTTCTTAACTGATCTCGCTCATCATTGAACCCATTGGGTCGGTACGATCCCCGGTTGCCCTTTCAAGGAATACAAAAAATGAAATAAAAAATTATTGGTTGGTCCCAAATTGATCTTGAAACTGGACCGAACCCATTAGGTTAGTTAGGTCCTCAATTGTTTTTTTAAGAAGTACAAAAAATAAAATAAAAAATTATCGGTTGGTCACAGGTTGACCCTAAAACCGAACTGAACCCATTGGGTCGGTTCGGTCCTTGGCCCCAAGCTCAATAGGATTGGTCTTCGGTCCCAAAAATTAAGGATCAGCATTGTGCGAGTTGGTCCTAGGATTAGGGGGTGAACTGGCCCAATCCGGACCATGCTTACCCCTACTCGAGGATCAGGGTGTGACAGTTAGGCACAAAGTTAATTGGGCATCCTCTTTATATATATTTGGAATTTTTGAATGGTCACAGAAATAAATAATAATGTCAATTAACTGCATCTTTGGCTGGTCTAATTTAGTGGTGCTTATCTACAATATTATCTTAAACGGACATTCCCCAAAAATTTGTTATCTTAAGAACGTA
Source organism: Eucalyptus decipiens (assembly GCA_014182575.1). Taxonomy (NCBI): domain Eukaryota; kingdom Viridiplantae; phylum Streptophyta; class Magnoliopsida; order Myrtales; family Myrtaceae; genus Eucalyptus; species Eucalyptus decipiens. The sequence goes on from CM024615.1 coordinate 53,147,397, forward strand.
CCATCATTAGCTAGCGGAACAATAGCGTGATTATTTATACACTTGATTGCTCCTTGAGGAAAAGAAGTGATTTAACCACTCATTTTATCTCATTTTCTATTCTTTTTCCATTGATATATCTATCACCGGTTTCGATTGTGCTATTACAAACTCCGAAATTACTCATTAATATGTGGAAGTCTACGTTAATTGGTATATAAAAAATAATAAGAAAAAAATGGAGACTTTGAGTTCAATATTATCAATTCCAACAAGCTCGAACACACATACATCTCCTTCCTATAGAGAAGTTCCTCCCTAAAATGCGGCCAGACCGGCAAAGAGCTTTTTCAAGCCATTTTGAGGGTAGTACATGAGTTCCACTGGCCATGATCTGTCCAAATATTTAAGACTTGCGGTTTGCACTCTTCCATTGATGCGTCCCTTCGAAACCCTGCCTAAGACAATCCGTCCAGTTGATTTTTTTTTATCAAAAAATGATCTATGAGTAAGAACAAAAAAGGTATAATGATCAATACAAGAAATGTTAACCAAACCACATGTGCATAATCTCATAGGCAAACCCAAATCATAAGAAAATGTTGTCTAAATCATATATTTTTTGTAAAATAAATGGGGTCTAAGATAACTATAATTTGGAATTAATGTAGTCAATTTCTTTAATGACAAATAGTGTAGAAAATTGGTCTTAGAAAGAGAAATTGTTTTCTCCTTTTCTCTTTAAAGAAAAAATTGTACTTTTTTAAAGAAAATTAAGACCCTACCTTACCTCATCTCTTCAATGAGAGCTTCAATGACAATATCTAGTAGTCTAATCCCCATCGTTCAACTCGAATTTGGAGTACATGTATTTGTTTCTATAGAGGATTCCCCCGGTGCGATTTGTTTGTTTAGCAATGGCCATTTCTTTTTCTCATTGTGAATTAGGGTCTACAGGTCCTCATCTTGTAGAACAAAACAGAGCTCGCATTGCCAACATTACGGGCAAGCTAGTAGTTTTCAAGAAGCAATGGGCTGAGAAATTTCTCCTTTGGCTGGAGAGAGAGAGAGAGAGAGAGAGAGAGAGAGGATTGAGGAAGGTTTATAAAACCATGTTCCAGCTTCAACCGATATACGCAGAATTAGTAAAAATTTTGGCAGAACATAGAGATAATGTGTGAACAAGTATGAACTTACAAGTTCTCTTATTTCAAGTGTGGGAGAGAGAATGATCATGATAATATTAGAAAGTTCAAACTAAAATTTAAGTTGTTAGATATAGTGATACCTAAATTTTGGTGACCCATTTAATTATTTATTAAATACATAAAAATTAGAGATTAATTTTTAAATTTTAGCAAAAATAATATCCCTTAAAATTGCATCGCATATGGACGTTAGGAGCGTTACATTACTAGTATTAAAAGAAGAAGCAGTGAAACCGGGCTGGGTGCAGGCCAGCTCACACCTTCTTTCTTTTCCATTCTTCCTCTTGTGGTTTGGCCCGACCAATTTTTCTTTCCTTTCCCCAGGCCCGGCCTTCTCCTTTTCTCTCTGGCTTCCTCCCTTTAGTGATGAACGTTGGCTAAAGAGAGGGGGGAGAGAGAGGACGACCCGGAAAGGGAGACTAGAAGATGCAAAGAGGGCGTCGATCGAGAGCTGGTGGTTGAGGCTAGGCCGGGCAGGGGCAGCTGGCATGTCAGAGGCCATGTGCGCCGGTGCTTAAAAGCAAGAAGGGAGAGTTGGCCAAAGGAAGTTCTTTGGAGAAGAGAGAGAGAGAGAGAGAGAGAGAGAGAGAGGAGCTGAGAGTGAGAGAGAGCCTCGGCCGTCACATTGGGCTGCGTGCGAGCTCCGTCCGACAACCCCTCCCGCTAGAGGTCCTCAAGCCCGAACAAGCAAGCCTTTGTTTTTCCCTCTATTTGCTGCCTTTTTGTGGGTACGCTGGGCTGGGGTTCATGGCCATCTATAGGTCCTTAGCTAGGTCGCTAGGCGTTGTTGGTTGTTTGCTGAGAATCCTGGCCCTGTTTCGAGTCCTAGTTGAGCCGAGAATCCCTAGTTCAGCGTTGCACGCCACCCGCTCGAGAAAATGCCTGAATGAGGGAGGAGAAGGACACAGAAACAACACCTATACGTATAACTTCTGACAAGAACCATTATGCTGAGGAGCCGCCAGGTGGGAAAAAGAAAAAACAAGAAGTTTCGGACTCAGAGAGCATCATATTATAATATATAATGCAGAGGATCTTTTATGAGTTCAGTCGGGTTTGGGCCCTTCGATTTAACGATGGGGAACCTACACAGGAGGAGGAAGCAAGTTAATGATGATGATTCCTTCTATATCACGTGTCTTTTTGGATAAGGGCAATGGCCATTGTACAACGAAAGAGAAAGTGGATCCGATTAGATAAATATACATCCGTCCGCCCGTACTTGACGTGGTGCTTTGATATGAGAATTGAGTATCACCACTAAACTCTTTTACTAATTCTTTTAGAAAATCTGAAAGAAATTTTTCAGCTTGGGATTTGCCCCTCCCCCATTAAGTGGGTTTTCCTTCGAGCGAAAAAAAGAAAGAAAACAATGGGCAAATTTTTCCGAGGAAAATTTACTGCTAAAATAAAACTGTAAGTAAGAAAGTAAAATCATTTAAAAGAGATTCCTAGTGTTAATGTGATCCCCTTGGTGTTGGTCGAGTTGTTGCTGTGGCCTTGGAAGGGCTTGGAATGTTGGGGTTGTGGAGATCATCACTCAGCTCGGCCAAGGCCGCGAGGAGAATCGCCACTGTTCTGGGCATTTCTAGGGTTTATCACTCCTTCCGTCAGTTTCAGAGTTCACTTGCTGAGTAGTGACGCGAAATCGGACATTGCTCGGTCTACTTGGCTGATGACGAAGCTCAGTAAGGAAGGGAACATTGTGGAAGCGCAAAAGTAAATTTTGACCTCTCCTAGTATTGCATGGATGCGTCATGCCGCATTTGATTAATGTTGTTATCTCTTGTTAGTTCATCCTAGATTTATGCTACTGGATGCAGGAAGTGCCATCATGTGTTTTCTACTGCTATTGCACCATTTTCGTTTGCTTCTGCTTTGATGATTTTCAGTTGCGCTTGTGGATTAAAGGCATTGTCAGATGCTCCCCTAGCTCCGTTTAAAGGGATATCTTGCTAAAGATGAAAATGATATCGTTCTCAAGTTGTGTCCTTTAGTTAACTAAATCTTCTTATGCTACTGGTTGCCATACAAGAACGGGAACCTGTATGCCGATTGTCTTAAAAGAAGCACGTTAGGGGTAGATTAGATGGCGTTTAGTATATTTGCAAGGCAAAAGCCACAACTCTTAAAAGATTGCTTCTTTTTAAATAATGTTTTTGGTAAATGTTTAGACATTGTGAAGCTTCCCAAGTTGCAGAACCTCTTTCAGCTGCTGTTCCGAGAGCTGCTCCACTTTGTTCTAAGATGTTGCTCCGGTGGGGGCAACTCTAAGACATGCAATGCCAAAAGTCTTTAATATTTGTGGTCACATCATATCACAACTCAGCTACGACAACATCACTGCAGAGCTTTTATAGAATACCAAACGGGCCGTAGATCCAGTGACAAAAGGACCTGCATCATTTGTATTTTTTGTTATGTCATATGCAGTATTCTGGTGTTTAAGAATTGTAAATATGGATGAAGTCGCATGACTTGAAACGGAGGGAAAGAACAAACAAGGTAACATTGGCTACTTGTACGTTTGCAGGTTAATTTAATTACAGCTAAGTAAGCTCTTTTTACAGTAAGGATGTTGCACTGTTCGTTTTTCCTTGTTATGAACATCGTGGACTGCAATCTGTTCATATACCAAACACGTCTAGATATTTTCTCTAAAACTATTCTGTATAGCTAAAAATCTGTTCAGTTGGCAATGCACAAATGTAGATGCATTAGAAACCGTTCTTCTAATTTCTCCATACCATTGATGCAGACTCAAGATTTTTGCTCCCGTGGCATTCCTGGCGTGCACTATTTTGGTACCAGTAAATTATATGAATAGCACTTTAGAGCTGGCTGAACTTAAGAATGTAACTTCTAGCGATATTGACAAACTTTCAATTTCAAATATCCCACAAGAATCAAATAGGCATGGAACTTCTTCCTATTTTGATCCGGCCTTCTTTACCATTTTGTGTAGTGCAAATATCAGTTTGTATTCCAGTGGTTGATAAGCTGCCAGCTGTCATTCAGTTGGGGGCTTGATTCCAATTACAGTCGACCTGTTGCTTATTTTCATCAGGCTTGCTCTATAGGCTTTATGTTTAATCTTCTGTAGTCTCTTAATTGCATTGAAACAATCGAGCCAGGGATAAAAGGATATATTCAAAAGCTTCACTAAATAATTGGAAAACAATAATTCTGTAATTAGTGCAGTCACCCATATTTGTAAGTTTGGATGGTTCCTTTGCAGGGCTTCCATAGTAACTGTTCGTCAAGGCGACATGAGAAATTATGCTACATATACTGACGTCTACATTTTTAGATTTTCTTGAGACTTTCGTTGACATGTTTTTTTTTTTTTTTTTGACCAATTATTTGAGAAGGACTAGTTTTGTCTTTCTATAGTAACTGTCCATCCCACCCACCGCCGGCCGGCCGACCGGCTGCCCACCTGCCCGCCCCCACCTCCTGCTCACCTGCACGCATGTCATGTGGTGGTAACATGCCTCATCACCGCAGTCGGCGGTTGGATCTTCGGCTATAACATTGGAACCTCACATGAGTCCCTTAGTTTGTGCAACGAAATCTTGTCACTTGTTAGCCATCTGTAAGTACTTCTAACGGTTTTTGGTATGAGTCTTGGCAAACCGATAATTACGAGAAAGGAGTTGACGGATTTTGTATCTGATTTCTAATACACATCCTGATTGCCGCCAGTGGAGACAAAAGAAACAGCAGAACATATATGTGACAGTAGCAGATGTCTTGATTTTGATTTTGCGATAATGATGATATTCAAGAAGTTTTTGAATTTTCATTAAATGAACATGCCATTTACACCTAAGATATCTCAAACCAACCTAGGAAAAATAATAAATAAATAAATTCACGACCTTCAACCATCTCATACATAGGGAAAGACTTTTCAAATTCCTCTAAAAATTCCTCTGAAAATTCTAAGGTTATATTGGGCAGCCACGGAAAGACCCTTGGAGATCCCTTATGACTCCTCCAAGGCACATTCATTCTACGTCAAGTTGCATTCAACCCGAGGGTTGAAATTATCATTGCAATAATCTTAGAGTATTCCCTTAGAAACTCTATTGCAAGTTTTTTATAAGCTAGAACCACGTTGCCCTCCCTTAGTTTATTTAACAGTACTTGCCATTTATATGAAAGAGTGTTCATTAAGGCCAACACATTCTCAAAATCTGGTATAAGGTAACCATTCCAAATGATTTCTTGCATCATCTCATTGACCCTCATCATGTGCATCACTATATCACCATTATTCCACTGATAATTAGCTAATTATGCTATTAGCTCTTTAAGTCTTGCCTTTTGTTCATCCGTACTTGCGAATATAGGCATGCGTATGAAAAGCGACATTTGTCCTACACAAAATGCAGAACAAAAAATGATTACACGTGATTTATGGAGGTCAATGCCGGTCAACCGATGACTGGGTTGGGTCAACAGGTAAGTTTGGTAACATGAGTGAAAAATGAAGGACATAATTGTTAAAACATTGTAAGGGCAAAATTGCAATTTTGCAAAAAGTGAGGGACAAAATTGTAATTACAAGCAAGCACATGTTGTGCACTCGTGGGTGCATTTGGCCACCTCCGGTGGTGTGTCACCATTCATTTTTATAAAATAAAAAATAACAATCAACAAACGATCAACATTAGATTGCTAAGGACGAGTTGTGCAAATGAAACCGGCAATTCGACATGCACCGAGTGAGAAACTCCAGCTCCAGATTGATTACAGTTCCTAAGATAGACAATCAAATGAGATATGTTCAGTTTACAAACACGAGATAAGCTCCTCCTGGATCGATTACCAAAAAGCGGAAAAAATCGGAAGGGGCGACTCAAACTACTCAACATACTCAGCCACCCGCGCGCACCGAGGGTGGAAGCATCCACAATGTGGCAATCCAAAGCCACGAGCTCGTGCTCCAGAGGCGCAATCGCTAATCACGATTAATAAAAATCAAAAGGACATACCTCTGAGCGGAGGAAATACTTCTAAGCGTTGCTAGGACAACCTTTTGTGGAGGAGGTTGTTCTCTGAGCGTTGCTGGTTGGGAAGGTTGTCATCCCAAGGAGAGAGAAGTGAGGAGATTGACGGATAGGAGTATGGAGATACGATACAATAACAGATCAAATAACTATAAAAATCGGTAAACAAAATTAAATTTAAATCTTGATGTGAGATAAGGCAAATTTAAACTCTTTATCCTGTGATACACCAATTTTTCAAGCTCTTTTTTATTTTGTTTTCCCCTAAGCCCATTTTGCTAAAAGCAATTAAGATATTGGGAACTTGGAAGAATGATATAGGTAACTATTAGACTAAAAACCATGGGTTGAATCAATTTGCATTCATCAATATGTCTATCTTCCGAAATTTTCAAAATACCACCGTATGTATATCAATTGTTTAATTCAGGAAGCACTTTTAAATGGTTACGAATTCAAATTAACAGATAAATGTTAAATAAATAAATAAAGTGAATTTCATTCTCAACTTACTGTAAACGAGAAAAGTTTTATCCTAGAATTTCAACAATTAATAAAAAAGGAGGAAAAAACAGAGATTATTAAGTAGGAATGTGGAAAACTTGCTCCACATTTTCTTTGGCTTCGAAATATATTTCGGCAAAGTGGATGTAAATTTGGAGTGATAAAGGTCAAGTAAAAAAAAAGGGATAATTGCCCAAATTTACCGATGTTAGTTAGTAGTCAAATAGATTTTGTAGTTATATTACCCAAATTATAAGAAAAAAAAAAAAAGGAAAAAAAGAGAGAGAAGGATGTGAAATATATGTTTAAAAGATAGAATACATTTGATTCATTTTAAAGTGAATTGAAAATGCACAAAGGACAGCAACGTCCATTTTGAATTTCTCCTTGAAAAATAAAAGACTCTAATCTTCAAACCATTTAACTCCAGTAGAAAATTAAAAGGAGATGGTGCGAAATAAAAGCGCAAAATAGGAGCATATAGTTAATCTAAAAGCCACATAAGAACTGCCCAAAATAAAATTATTCTAAGTGTCACTTAAATTGTCAGAATGTTGCTTAAAATATTTACCTCAAATTGTCCAAATGTCAATTAAAATTTGCTGCTACACTATGTCCTTAAAATGTACTTTCTCAATATAAAATTTAGGATATAATCGAACTAATTAAAGTATTTAAAGCTCAATTACATTTTTTTTTAATCAAAATAGCACAAAAGAGTAGGCTTGAAGAGAGGCTATTGAGCCGAGAGAGAGAGAGAGAGAGAGAGGGGCAATCAAGAAAGAAGGAACATAATGGTATTATCGCCGGCTGCATGTTGATGGTATGCAAGTCTAAAATGTAGCATTTCAAATTACCTTTGGAGCTACCTTAGCCTAGAGGCCTTTAGAGAGTTTTTTACATGCAATTGCATCTCCCTAAAGCATTCCAAAACATTTTCTTGATAATTTTGCAATTTTTTTCCTCCACAAAAGAAAATTCATGTGAGGAAATTTTGTCAGGACATCTTCACAATTTGGCCGTCAATGTCCTTTGCAAATGTATCAAAAGAAAATAACATAATAGAGTTTTATTCCTCCCGTAGCATGTATTTGCTCTGTCACATGATTTGACCCTATGACAACCTAATGCAGCAACTAAACTGCTTTATCAAGAAGGCAAAAAACAGAGAAGTTAATGTCATTGATTGAACTAATGATAGCATTTATTCCTAATAAAAAGACTAAAAACGAAAGTGCTAGCAAGCAAGCTCTACACCCAGCATCTTGGTAATGGAACCGCAAGTCCTCGACCTAAAGGTATTTTTGAAGACATCAATGGAACAACTCTGCTTGCCAACACAAGCCTACAAGATTCCCAAAATATACAAATTTACATTAAAAAAAAATTATATTCAAACCCACGTGATTTTGCAACAAACACTCAATAATCGGTATGTCCACATAAATAAGAAGCCATCATTGCAGGGCGGCAAGACAGTATAATAGTCAGATTCTCAAAATTCAAAAGTTTGCCATCAAATAGAAGCTGGAGGAGACCAGAATAAAAGAATGAAGCCAGTTTTGTTACTTTGCAGACATGGAAAAAATGTCACCCACAAGTTACTGCCTTATAAGGAAAATCGAAAGAGGACCATCAATCACATGACTAAAGGCTGTATTTATTGTATAAGGCTTCTGCATAAAACATGTACATACAAGAAATGGAGAATCGTAACTCTCCTCTGTAATTCTATAATCCTATGCAATGTAATTTTATCTGTTTGGAATCCGGGAAGTGCACGCACAAGAAATGGAGATGCTCACATAGAAGAAAAGAAGGTGATTAGAACATATACCTAGATCCGATCTGATCGAACTAAAAAACGCAAAATTCTCAATTTATTTTTATTTTTTTAATGATTTTCTTAATTTCTTATATTCTCTCCCTTTTGTCTTTTTGTCTATTTTGTCCTTTTCCCCTGCACCTTCTTCTTCAACCTTGCACCTTCTTCTGTCCCCGAATCTCTTCACCTTCTTCAGCTTAACCAAACCTGAATTTTAGGCACCGAATCAACCTCTGTACGCATCGTCGGTGGCAATACACATCACCACCGAACCAACACCAACCGACGGTCACCTACTCCGACTGACGGCCACCAAGTCTGGCCGCTTACTCCAGCGACCGCAACTATCGATGGAAAATTTCCTTGTTTTCTTCAGCCCCTTCTCCAGCTCACCTTCTGGTTTTGCTTAGGTCACGCCCTGTTATTTTCCTTCGAAGCAAGGTTAGAAGGAGGCTATTGACCAAAAAAAAAGGTTAGAAGGAGGCTGGGCTGGGCTCTTTTTCCTTTTTAATTTTGATGTGGGCTGAGAAAACAATGGAAGAGGTGGGCTAAGGAGAGACAAATATTGGCTAAAAAGAAAAACAAAAGATGGCCCCAAAAAGAAAGAACCAGACTAGGTGGGGGCTAATGGGGCTTAGAAAGTGGAAAATGCCAAAGTGGGCTGGACAAAACCAGCCCACTCGATTTTATTTCTATATTCCCCTTTTTCTTTTTCTTTTTTCTTTTTAATTTTAATTAATTTAATTTTTTATTAAAATTTTATTCTCTCTCTCTCTCTCTCTCTCTCTAATCTTATCCATCCTTTTTTAATGTATTTTTTTTTTGTATTTCTGTAAAATAAAATGGATACCTAAAAAGTCGACAAAATTCATGTGTCAACAATATAATATCTTGTTTTTAAAGGAAATCTCTATTTTTCCCCTACTTACTGTGGAAGATCAAAAGTTATAGAAAATGACATGAAACTAAATTAACTAAATTATTGATAATAAAAAATATACAGTGCTAATAATTTTTAAACTATAATTTGCTAAAATTTGATAAATATAGCCACTTTAATAAATTCAATGAGGTATTTGAGTAAAAAAGAATAGACAAGTTAAATGAAGAAAGAAAACGTCTCAATAATAAAAAGGCAACATAACAAAAATTGATTACTAGTCTTATATATTACAGGGTTAATTTGTATAAAATCATTTGATATTATCACTATTGTTATGTACAAAAAAACTGAAATTGTTCCTAAATATCGAATTTAGAATAGATTCGATCACTCCGCACTTTACTTGTTAGACTCTTTAAGGTGTATTTATTAACCAGAATTGTCCATTCTTAGTCATGATTCACGAAGCATTAGGCCCCCGGAGACCAAAAGTAGTAAGTTGAGCGCTTCTTGACTTAAAATGATTGAGGACATTATAGCACAATGGCTTATTCCCATTGGGTTCACGATGGTCGTACTTTTGTTATTCAATTCAATTAAATTCGATTGTCTAAGAGGAACATCGACTGAACTCGATTAGAAAGTAAATCTAATTGAAGCTCGAGTTCAAATATTGAAACTACTATAAATTTAAGAAATGATATTATTTATCTATTCTAGCAATTGCAAATTTGAGAAATGATATAGTTTATTTTTATGGGCCTTCTTCCCTTGAACTGGATATATTCTTTGTAGCTACGCAAAGCCAAACGATAACCATGCATGCTTTTGTCATGTTCAATATTGTTATCGACATTTGTACTCAAATGTATTTGTGCTTCCTATTTTATTATAGATTATCAAATAATCCACGTAAAATGTGAGTTGAATTGATGTGATGATTATACTATAAATACCAATGAAATAGGGCCATCAGATTCGACTTAGTGGTTCAGGAGGGGCTTGTTGGCAGGAATAGATAAACATATTGGCAGGGGCAAAAACGCATTGAGGAAAAGTCATGTGAAGGGATTTCTTTAGGTCATTTAGATTAAAATGAACGATGACAAAATATTTAGGACCAAACAAAGTATACCATAAAATAGCTTCTTTTTTTTTTTTTTTTTTTTTTTGGGCCAATTAAGTTACAAAGCTCTATTGATAAGATTAAATTTCAATATAAATTGGTTATACTTAATCTCTTTGAGAGATATCGATAAGTTACCGATAACTCAAATTTAGCAATATTGACATTTTTAATTTGAATTGCAAAATTAATAGAATCTTTAAATTTGATTTGTCATGTATCCATCACACATTGTGATATAATGAATAGAGTATGATAACTATTAAGACTACATTACATTAGGATATTAAAACTGTTGTTATCTCTCTCTCCTCCCTCCAATGTGTGCGAATAATCCTTTTCTTTGGTTTCTTTGATTTCTTTTTTTAATTATTTAATTTAATTTCTTTCCACATCCAAGATATCCAATTTCATATAAAACATAAATTAATGTTTTCTTTTGGCCAGTACATAAATTGATGTTAAAGCAAATAGTTTTGTGATGGTATTACTAAGGGCGCGTTTGGTAACGATTACATTCCTGGAGGCGATTCCGATCGTAACCGATTCTTTTTGATTCCTGTTCAGGAACCGATTCTAAGTATTTTAAGTCGTTTGTAACTGTCCAAAATTTTTGATTCGGAATAGAATTGCGTTTGGGACCGTGTTCATTAATTCGTTCCAAATCAATTTCTTTTAATTTTTAAATAATTTTTTACTTTTTTCCTTTGTTTTCTTTTCTTTTTTTCTTTTTTTCATTTTTTCATTTTTTTCTTTTCATTTTCCTTTTTTTTTTTTTTTTTTTTTTTTTTCTTTTCTTTTTCTCATCTTCTTCTTCTTCTTCTTGCCGGTCGCCGGACCGGCGACCGGCCGACGAGGGCGGCGACCACACCGGAGCGTCGCCGGCCCTCGACGAGGCTCGGCCGGCCTCGCCGGCGGCGGGCGAGGCTCGCCTAGCCCGCCGGTGGCCGAGCCGACCTCGTCGGGGTTGGGCGAGGCTGCCCGGCCACCGGCGAGGCCGGGCGAGCCTCGCCGGCCACCGGTGGGCCGGGCGAGCCTCGCCGTGGCGGGCGGGCCTCGCCCGGCCCCGGCGAGGCCTCGCCCGGCCCCGGCGAGGCCCGCCTGGCCACCGGCGAGGCTCGGCCTCGCCAGATCTGGGGAGGCCGAGCCTCGCCGGTGGCTGGGCAAGCCTCCGGCGAGCTCGCCGAACCGGCGGCGGCGGTGGTAGATGGCGGTCGCGAGATGGCCGAAGGAAGAAAAAAATTCTTGATTTTGATTCTCAAACTCGTCCCGGAACAAGAATCAACTTTTTTTGGTTCTTGATTCTATTCCCAACTGTTCCGGGAACAAAAATTTTACCAAACGCGATTCTAGGCTCAAACCGATTCTCGGGAACAAAGAATCGGGGAATTTGGCCCTGTTTGGATGGTTACCAAACGGGGCCTAAGCTACAAATGAATCCAGTGGTTTTCGTTTTGTGGATGTCAAGTTATCAATTTGGCCCAATCGAATTTATTGCTTTTTGCTTTGTAAAACAAATAAAGCCAAATAACTTTCTTTTTTGGCAAATTAAGTTACAAAGCCCTATTGATAAGGTCCAATTTCAATATAAATTAGTTATACTTTATCTCTTTGAAAGATAACAATAAGTCACAAATGACTTTAATTCAAAAATATTGACATCTTTAATTTCAAGAATGAAAAAGTAATAGAATCTTTTTAATTTGATTTGTTGTGTATCCTTCACACATTGTCATATAATGAATGGAGTATTATCTGATTTAGAATCTTTCAATTTGATTTGTCGTGTATCCTACACACATTGTGATATTATTTTATTGTTTAACTCACTCTCTCTCTCTCTCTCTCTCAAATGTGTGAGAATATTACTTTTCTTTGATTTCTTATTTTTCTTTTTAAATTCTTTTCTTTAGTTTCTTTCCACGTCCAACATATCAAATCTCATAAAAAAACATAATTGATGTTGAAGCAGACAGAATAAGATAATATCACAATGCGTGTAGGATATCAAGTCGTTATCAGTTTGGTTCAATCAAATTAATCTATTGATAAGATTAAAAAACATAATTGATGTTTATAGATGAATCTATTTTTGTTCGTGGATATCAAGTTGTTATTAGTTTGGTTCAATCAAATTATTGATAATTACTTCATAAAACAATTAAAGCCAAATCAATAAATTAATGGATCAAAAAGTTTTTATTTTCCTAAAACTATCTTGGTTTAGTCCGATCTAGAGATAGTGATCTCTCAGAGAACAGCTATTTGCTGCCAATGCCTACTTCTCTATACTTTGGTAGAAATTATTAGATAGGTCAAAACAAAAACATGTTTGAAATCAATAAAAGTTATTTCTTTGTATAAATCGCTTTCAATTTGCTGCCAATGCCTTATACTTTTTACGTTTTTTGAATTTTGCAGCTTAGGCATCTTTTGACTTTTTTAATAATTTGAATTATCTAAAGCTTTTACAAGATAGAAAGATTGACAATAGAGTGGCAAATAATTTTTTGATACTTAGAGAGATATGGGTATCCTTTTAAATTTGGAGCGAGAAAAAAAAAAGGAAATATCTACACGTAAAACCAAAACAAACCTGGTTTTTCACTCAAACACGTTTGTATCGCATACAAACCTCAGATAGAGAGGGACCACATCAGTGACACCAAGACGACTGTGTTCCACCATCGCTGAAGTGAGGATTTCTCTCAGGTTAGTCTTCTTCTATTTCTCGCTGACGTTCCAACCAGTATTCACGATTGAGTTTCTAGGCGGTTAGGTCTTGTCGCATGATACAATCCGTTCCGAAAACCAGAAAGATCGTTGAAGTTTCTTGATAGTTTCTTGCGCATCAAGCACTAATTCATTGACACCGTGATCACGATAGCCACCCTAGATCGCCCGACATATTTGCGGCTACAAAGGGAACGCATGGCAGGGCGTCTGTTCTCGACCATGACGACTCAGAGTCGGCACCCGAGGCACGATGATCCTCTCACGTCGCATGATGGAAGGGATGAGGATGAAGATGGAGGTGAACTTAAGGCTAATTTGGAGGGTGGGTAAGAGGAGAAGAGTGCGAAGAATGCAAAGAGGAAGGAGGAGGAAGAGGACTTAACGGAGGAGTCCGTTGACGAGGCGAAGCCAATTGGCAAGCCCATTAGGATTTCCTTCAAGAGGAGTGAGCGGAGGAAACATTACAAGGCATTTGAATACGCCAGAAAGCAATATGATCTCGTGAGTATTTTACTTTTTATTAGTTTTTCCTTGGTGATTCTACATTGGATGGGGTCGTTCTTTTGTTCTTTTTGTTTTTCATTTCTAGTTGTCCACGATTTTTTTATTGGTGTATTGAGAATTGGCTTTTCAAGATATCAAATTTTACCTTCTTTTTTTTATTTGTTTAGTGGAAAAGATTTCTTGATGTCTCCTTCGACAAATTGCGTTTCTTTGTTCTATATGATGATTTAGGTTCCGTAATTTACTGAAAGAGAAACATCTTGCATTTATTAATTTAGTAAAGGATCCAGCTAGGCTAACCGTACTGTTATATTGACATTGTAACCGTGCTTTTATAGCCACGAATCATTCATTGTACTAGTTGGACTTATTTGGGCAACCGAGTACAAATTTCCAAAATTAATTATTAAAAATGGCCCTTATGCTGCAAAATCACAAAAGCTCCCTCTAAAAGAATTAAAAAAATCAGAACCTTATCATTTAGCAAAATAATAATTACCTATAGGGAACAAAAGTTAACGTAAAAGTATGCCTTTTAAGTTTCATGCTTTGTACCAATATTTATTAGTAAATGTCACGTGTAATTTCTAAAAGAGAAATTGAAATTTTAATAAAAATCAATATGTGAAAATTATATGATTATATTGCTAACTATGTGACTAACATAGAGCGAGACAATATATATAGTGATGATGCACTTCACAATGGCAAATAAAAAATCATAGAACAAAGAACGAGACAAAATATATTGTAAACTTTAATTCTAAGGTGTAATCTGAAAAAATTCATAGAAACTTACTAAAAAAGTAAAATTGAATAATATGCACTTCACAATGCCGGACTCCGGATGTTGGCCACTAGACGCCGGACTTCGACCACCCACTGTCGATTGTCGAACGTCGACTCCGGTCATCAAATGTCGGCCGTCACCGCTCCTAGAAATATAAATTTTATTCTCTTATCAAACAGATTTTTACTCTAGAAATAGAAAATTTGAGTTGTTATCAAATGCATTTCTTTGCTGAAAAACTTGTCCATGGAATAGAAATTGAGAAATTAATTTCTGGCCAGAAATTAATTTATATTCTATAAATTTTGTCATGCACGCTCCTAGTTATCACATCTACTTCTCACGCCATTAGCAAGCTTTCACATGGAAAAAAATATAAAAAGCAACTTTAATGATAATCTCGTCAGTAATTTACTTATATAGTCAAGTAACTTTCTCAATAGGAAAATAGAAGTCTACGCATATCTAGCGACATATCAATGTGATTGGTAAGTCCCGATATAGACAAAAATAATTACGAAATGTAGATTTACTTAGTAAGTTATATAAGCGGTCGATAGATTTACTATATTTGACTAATGCTTCATTCGGTCGCTATCTTTTTCATGCTCGCTACTCGTCCACGCGAAGTGATCGATCTTCATATACAAAAAGAACCGCCAATTTTAGTGACTTGATATACGTACGTGATTAATAAATTTGATTTGGCCACAAAAATTTAATTATTAATATAGTCCGTACTTCAATATTTCGTAAAAGTTGGATGACCATTTTTCAAATGAATAGTCTTCAAATCATGCATCCGTCAGGCAGTACTCCCTCCCCCTAGAGACAATATTTGCACGGATCTTGATTAATGCATCATATTGAATAGCTAAAAAAAGCCACAAAATACTTTAAATTATGTTGGCTGCGACACCTTTGCTCTAAATGTTTTTCCATGGCATCATAAACCCAAAGCTTATATCAGTATCAAATATATATCATAAATTAATTCAACTAATGGATGATGCGGCTACCTACGTTTTGCGTTTTGATGCATGCAAAGAGCTTTTGATCATGTGCCGATGAAAATACCGGAAGGACATGAAATCTCGCAACTGATTATGATACGATGGAAAGCAAAAGGTATTGACAAGATACTCACCTGATAATAATATGATGTCAACTCAACGTATATCTTATTTTTTTGTTTTGTTTTGTTTTTTTAAACTTGCTCCTTTGTTTTCTTCCTTGATTTGGCGAGGATAGTGGCAATGGAGACGTTAAGGGTAGTTGCAATGAGGGTTGCGGTGAAGATAAATCCAAAAGAAAAAAATTAATGAAGAGTAAATGTGTGGCATGAATTTAATGTTGGAATTTTTGGCATAGTTAAAAGAAAATTTGGAATAAATGTATCGTATGAACATAAGTGTGAGAATTTTTGTGTTGCCAAAAAGTTTAAGATAAACTACCTTGCTATGAATTTGACATTTTGAGTGTAACAAAATATTTTTGGAATAAAGGTGCCACAGAATGGATTTTACCCTACACGGTCAGCGCATTTAATGCAATGACTGTGAGGCGACTTTTTGTTTTTGGACGTAAAAAATTTCAGCAGATAAACCTCCTAAAAACATTTAAATTTATTTTTGTACGAAACTAGTCACGACGTTGAGTCTCCACTTAGAATGCAGTATGCAACATGTGGTCCAACTCGGAGTTGTTGCTTAAGAAGACGAATGAGAATGCAAATGATCGCATTATTAATGCGTTGCAAAACGTGATCATAAAAGCGAATTAATATATTAACATGTTTAAAGGTAATATCTATTCGTTTTTATCTTCCATCATACTAAACCGAACTAAAAGAAAAACAAATATATATATATATATATATATATATATAATTTATGTCATAAAAAAAAAAAAAAATTCTGAATAATAACCCAAATTGCAATATTTTTTTCAAATAATGATTTGAAGTAGACATTTTCTAAAACAAAGGCTCCAAAAGCTATTATTTTTTTCAAATAAGGGGTCCACAGTGCCCATATTAATTTAAAACAAGGTTATGCAGTGGACATTATTTCAAATAATGACTCAAAGTGCTATCATTTTCTTAAATAAAGACCATGCATATCAATATCAAAGAAGGGTTTAAACTCATTGGCTATGAAGGGCAATTTTGCCTCTTAAAATTTTCATTTTTTTTTATAATTTTTTTTGTTGAAGATATGCAAGAATATTTACAAGAATCATTCAGATATTATTGGATAAGTCGAGATCAATTAATATTATTGGATAACTCGGATGACAAAGCGCTAATTAAAAAGCATGGAGAACTCAAGAATCTTGAGACGTAAATTAATGTATGCATATCATCTACTTGATCTTCATCGACATCACTTTCTCTCCCTATCTTCACGCACAAAAATAAAAGAAAGAAGGAAAAAAAATGGAAATTAACATCAACTTCATGTCTACAAGTAGACGTTCTATGCTGCAGCACTTGTTCCCATCGCCTTCGTTCTCCTCCTCCTCCTGAAAACCTTCACTGGCGAGTCCCTCCAAAGCTCTAAGCATTCGACGTTCTGGCTCCTCTGCCGGACCAGAATTGAGATTTAGGCCGCCGATCCGAGGAGAAACGTCGAGTACATATTGAAGACCAACTTTAGTGAGGACACAGAGGGAAAGTATGGCATAGATATAACGAAGAATTTGTTTGGGAAGTAAGGATAACATACCTTCGCAGAAGGGGTTTTCTTCCCCCTAACTAGGAACAAGCGTTCCAGTGATAACAGGCATCGAATTCTTCGCCGACCCTACAGGGACCATTAGGGGAGATCTTCCAAGTGCACACGGTGCATCTGCCCTTGGCGCACTTGGTGTTCTCGGTGCATTGGCCTTTGTCTCTCGATTGCATGTATATGTCAAACCACACAAATTGTCCGGGCCATGAAAAGCTGCAAAAGAAAAGGGTCTTGCCGATGAAGTTTGGTATGAACAAGAATTCCCAGTTGTCCTTCACTTGACGGGCTCCCAGATCGTCGTCCTTCGATTTGCAGTGGACAGTGAGAGTGGTTCCGGCCGGCAAACCATTCTCAATCTCCACGTGCGTCCTCTTCCAGACACTTCCGATGCAGCTACTCACCAAAAAGGAGCAAAGAGGAGGAGCACAATCAACAGCTTCGTCATTAGGACAGGAGTTGGTCAGAATATGGAATCTGGCACTCAGATCGAACACCGATTCTCAGTGATGAATGACCTCACGAACTAAACAGGGCAAACAGGGGGGAGAGAGAGGGAGGGAGAAATGGAGCAACGAAAGTTGATCTCACAAGTGCATTCTCTAGAAGTAACTCCATCCGACGTTCTGGCGGCGGGCGGCGACAAAACAGAAGGCGCACCTCTTTGCCCCTGTTTCTGAAACTTTTTTGTTACAAAACCGGAAAATCATATCAATATGAATGTCGAGACACGTGAAGGTAAATAACAATTCATATGTATTTCTTGCACCTTGCCACAAGCAACAGCACAGAAGGAATGAAGTCGAACATAGCATTGTGACACGTGTCAGTTGGGGGTGGGACATAGCATCGTGACACGTGTCAGTTGGGGGGTGGGGGTAGAGGGAATCACAATAGCTGTAATCCAATCACCTCGATTATGCATGCAACATCTCCCTCAACCATAATGATCCCTAAAAGCAAAATAAAATATTTGCCATAAGGGACAGAGATAGTTGGAATTATCGTATGTGCAGTTTGGTCCCGTCCGAGGGGGGTGGTTACCCCACAATGGCAGGGTTTCCTTCCCAAGGGGCTAATGATGAACAAGCTGGTGCAATCAGTGAATGATCTTCTTTACAAAAATGTTAGCTCTATTGTTGCGTTTGGCAGGATCTTGTGAACCCCTTTGCTTTCATAGGCTAGCTAGCTCAAGGCAAAACTATTAGGGTGCGCATGGTAACATTTCTATTCCGATGAACTATTTCTTTTCATACATAGTTTTTTTTTTCTATTTCTACTTTGGGAACAATTTCTAAGTAAAGTAAAATATTTGATAATTATATAAAATTTATTTTCTTGGAATAGAAAAAGAATATAAATGCATTTAGTAAAAATTTATAAATTTTTGTATTTATTTATTTTTTCCTCTTACTCACGAACCGTCGATCGCCACTGCGCCGCATGACCGCCGCCCGGCCGTCGCACGACCATCGCCGGCCGTCGCACGGCCGTCGCACGGCCGCCGACCATCGTCGCAGGATTGCCGCCCATAGCCCACTAGCCACGGGAGGGGGTGGTGGTCGGTGAGCTGTGGGCGGCAATCCTACGGCGGCGGTCAACAGCGACGGTCGATGATCCTGCGGCAATAGGCGACGGTCACGTGGCAATTGGCAACGGTAGGCTATCGATGGACAGTGGCAGTCTTTGGGCGGAGGGCCATGGGCGACGGCCGGTGGGCTACAAGCAGTGGTAATCGTCGCAAGCAATCGGTTGCCGACGGTGCCCGCGGGCGGCAAGAGATGGCTGACAATTGGTAGGCGACCGACGATGGCCGCAACGAAGAAGAAGATCAAACACCAATTCTCAGTGATGAATGATCTCACGAACGAAACAAGGCAAACAAGGGGGAGAGATAGGGAGGGAGAAATGGAGCAACGAAAGCTGACTTCACAAGCGCATTCTCGGGAAGTAACTCCATCTGACGTTTCGACGGCGGGCGGCGACGAAACAGATGGCGCACCTCTTTGCCCCTGTTTCTCCTCCTCCTTTTTCTGCCCTTGCGTCTCTCAAGCTCCAAACGCCGTGGGAATGCTCTCTTAAATGTCTAGAGTTGGAGTCCCTCCTCAACCGCAGTCCAACTTTGGATGCCATTTTTGCACTTACTCTGCAATTCCAAAAATGGCTAACTTTAACTTGGCTTCCCAGAACGAGAACTTGGTGGAGAAGATGGGAGAGATGGAGTGGAGTTTACAGACTACTATTATTGCTATTTCAGACAGACCATCGTTTCTTCTTTAGGGCTAAAATGCCCAGCTGCACCCTCACTTCGTTTTGCCAAAGTGGGTTTCCTTTCAATAACTCAAAAGGCTACGATTTTATAAAAAATCAAATCGAAGAATAAACAATGCATATCAAAAGTCTAATAAACAATGCATATCAAAAGTTTTTACTGAATTTAATAAACAATACCATTTTAACTCATTTTCTCGGTCACATTCAGTTACGTCAAATAAGCTATCGCATTTTTAAATACAAACCCACGTGGTCGTCCTAGAATATGTGTACTATTCCAAGTTTAATAAGTATTTTGAAACTACATAAATTACAGGATTTTCTTTTCTTATTCTCAGTTAAGATAGATACGGTTAAAATTATAGCATTTAAATGTTTATTTAGATGTATATCCTCTTCTTGATATTCAATGAAACAATACTTGTCGATGATGAACGTGAGAGACGCATGGCAAAGTCCCGTCGGGTTGCCTTGCATGCAACGAGCAGGGACGTGAGGAAGGATTAACGAAAACTCGATGTTTGCACATTTGCCATTTGACATTTTATAAATAAAAAAAAGTTAATTTCTATTGGTGGTACCTTCGCGAAGGAGGCACGTGGCCAAAGGGTAGAAAATATCTTGAGCGCCACGTATTTTCTTCTTTTTTCTTATAGATTTACTTATAATTGATATTTATCTCAAATTGAAGAAAAAATTATTTCTCATGATATCTCACCTCCTCCTCCGTCCAGCCACCGCCCCGCGCATGCGTTCTTTTGCGGGCGCGAATCGAGAAACTATTTGAATACTCAGAATTAATTACAGGAGGAAGGAAGTGACAGAAAGAAAGCCCGTCAACTTCAATTTTTTTCTTAAGGAAAAAATGATGACACATTTTTTAATCGAAAAATTAAGCTTTTACGTATTTATTATCTTATGACTAACCCCATCCAAAGCTGTGCAATTCCATACTTACATCGCAATAAATGAATTCGCACATGGGTTGCTTTCCAAGACTAAAACCTACGACATACAACTTACAACTGCAAAATAAATGAATTTATCAAAACTACAAACAAATATATTATTATATATGCTTATAATTCCTTAAGAATAGAGCATAATTATAAGCATAGAGCATAAACTAGGGTTGAACAACGTTGCTGGAAATTCAAGAGGGAACCGATAGTTTTTCAATTGAAAATTTGGTAGTAAGTTAAAGCGAGCCGATGTAGATATACCAATCGGCATTTAGTATCTCACTGCTTCTTCAGTGATCGAGTCATTTGCTACCGATAGAACGCTAACTTTCTTGATAGGTGGCAGCCGGAACTCAATGCACCATCCAATCGGCATCGATGCCTTTGCCGGGGGAGCCGTGATGATGGATGAGAGAATTGTCAAGGGCAACGCAATTTCGGGGATGTTTACTGGAATGTACGGGGTTGTCGCTGCCCGCGGCCTCCCAAAATCCAGGACCCGATTGCTTTATTTGGCCTTATGCTGTGTCTTTGTACCTCCTCTCTCTTATGCAGGAGTAGCCCTCTTCCTCTCCCATTTTGCTAACGTCTGTTTAGTCACTCGTTTCCTGGTCATGAATCAAAGGAGTTAAATATTAGTTATTATTTTCTGGGGTTTATGAATCGGTTGAAAGGCCTGCTTTAGGTTATTGATAATGGAAATTACCTAAGTTATAACTCTGATTGTATAATAAACAATATTTAAAAATTTTCGGGGGTCAAGTCAAATAATACGTAGACGCTTAACCTTTTTAATGATATAGTAGGAATATTATTATAAAATCAGATAGCCCTAAAATTTCTGACCAAAAAAAAAAAAAGTTAGTCCTAATTTGTACTATTTTTATTATCCTGACATATTAGGCTATACTAATTTTGATCAGGTATACTTGTTTAGGCAATTAACGGTTATCCAGGGCTAAAAGGGGGCAATGAAATTATTCTCTTTTTAATTTCCTCCTTAACCTTCTTTTGCTTTTTGTATTTTTCCCCCTCTTCTTCTTCCTCATTGGGTTCATGAAATTATATCTATTTGAAATTTGGTATCTAACTCACGGATGTTGCAAATTCAAAACTGGATTATAAACATCTCGTTTTAAGGTTGGTAAATGTCGAGATACTAGAGTACAAAAATCAATCAAATAAAGTTTCGGCACACATTTGATAAAAAAAAAAAATCTTTCTAATCTAGCAATGAATTCTCAAAAAAAAAAATGTGTTTCCAAGGACACAAAATATCTAGATGCCTTCGGCAATTTCAAAAAAATAAAACATAAAAGAGAACATGGGTATATTTTCATGGCCAGTTCACCGTACAAGGTTTCGAAGTCTTGATTTTGGCCCGACCAATACCGCAATGTAATAAATACTATGAAGTTCGAACCCAAAATTAGCTGTCTTCGCAAATTTACTCAGCTTTTTCGCTAATGGCTAATTTTATGATGAGCGCCATAACACCTATAGTAACACCTCAAAAGGGTTACCGGTACCGTTGCTGCGACTCTCCCTTTCATTTATACAAAGAGATTATATATTGTTTAATATATTACATCGATGAAATTCTACTTCTCATTCTTGAGCCTACGTACTTTGTTTTTCAATCAAATCTTTGAACTTCCTTTAATTATTTGTTTAAATGAGCCCGCATACTTGTATAAATTTCTATTCTATTCGGGCTGCATAACCCATCGGACCATGCTAGCATGGCATGTAAAAACTTTTGCGCCATCGATGAGTTGTCGTGGAGAATAAAATGGACCAAAAGAAAATTTATGCAAGTCTAGAGGGGAAGTTTTTCTGGCGACGACTTATCTATAGGGGCAATTTCCCTTCTTTTTTTTGGCTAAGTCATATTCCAGCATGGTTTGACATGCAATTAAAGTCGAAAAGGAGAGAAATTGTCTAAAACTTCGAAAATCTATTACATTTTTGTTAATTTAGTCATAAATAGTTCAATTTTATCAATGAAGTTCTAAACATTTTCGCACTTTGCTAATTGAGTTAATTAGATCAACTTTAATTAGAAATCGCTGACGTTGACGCCAGTTGTCCTACATGGCATGATTAATGCTTACACAAATAGTTTTTAATAATATTTTAATATGTTTTCTATCTTTTTAATTTTTGAATTTATCATTTTCATTTCCTTTGGCTTTTCTATTATTTTTTATGACAACGGTAGCGACCTCGCTAGCCGCAAGGCCTCACCCTCAGTCAGTGGAGCCACAAAGGCCCTAGGCAAGGCCATCACGGCCTCGCAGGCCGTAGGTGAGGCATCCCTTGCTAGATTGAAGGGCCTTACTTTAAAGAATCGATTCATTGAATCGGAGCATGGAAAGCAATCCGATCTGGTTCGACTTCGCATGACTCCAAACCACACCACCGCCCCCGCCCCCTGCCCCCCCATGTAGCACTGACACGAACACACAACACGACATGACACGATACGACACGCCGACACATCATTTCTCAAAAAATAGAGAATTATGACACGTTCCGACACATTATATAAGAAATATATATTTTTATAAATAAATGCAAAAATAAATAAATAATAATAAAATGAGCATAGAACTAATTTATACTTAATATATTAATCTAACGTTTGTTAATATTATTCATTGTTTTAGTTTGACAGAGATTGAATGAGAAATTCAAAAATTGCTAACACAAAAGAGTAAATTTGAAGGAACATGTCATGTTTTCTTACACTTGTTAGAGGTTAGTGAGATTTCTTAGTCTAGACAGAGTTTGGAATTCATGATATAGATTGGCTTGGAGCTCCTCTACAAAACATTGTTCGAGAAAAATGAAAATCTAGGACAAGAACTCAAAGAGAAGGAAATAACTAAAATGGCCATGGAAAATATGAGAGATAACTCACAACCCAATGACATAGACCAAAAGAGATAACTTGCAAGCGACGCCTGTGAGAGGTAGAAAGAAGCAAAAAAAAAAAAAAAAATCACAACTTTGTTTGTAGGGGCAATGGAGCGATGCCGGCGAGAAGAGGGGCATTCCATCGTCACTCATAGGAAGGTCAAAACTTATAGGTGAGAAACTTGAGAGTGATAATTTTCTTCTTTATCCTTTATTTTTGTTACTTTAATTATTTTTTAATATATTTATATTTTGACCCCTCAAGTATTGAAATTTTTTAAAATTGATCCTGTATGTGTTGGAATTGCGTGTCAGAATTTCAGTCTTGCGTGTCAGAGCATGTTAGGAAGAGTTGACCATGTGTTGGATTTCCTGACACTCGTTGATCGCGTGTCGGAACGTGTTGAAGCATGTCGGACATGTGTCGAAGTATCGGACACGAAGCAAAGACTTCAAGAGAGTGTTGGTGCTTCTTAGGTCGCGTCCTAGATTTGCGTGCAATTTGGGTTGCCATGACCCTCGCCACATGGCAACCCTCGTTGGAGGGTCGTGGGACCCTAGTCAGAGCACCTGTCTTTCGTCGCATTGCCTGCCCTTCGCCAGACACTACCCTTCGCTAGCGACCACACATATATGCTAGTCTAGAGAGAAGGAAAGAAGATGAAGATGATGAACGGTTGTTAGGGTAAAATTGGAAAAATGAAAAATTAACGAGGACAATTTCGAAAGAAAAAAATTATTAGCTTCAAAACCAGCATGCTGAGAAAGCCCAAGGCAGTCCCTAACTTGCCTTGGGCTTTTAGCCTTGGTAAGGCTTGCCTTTAGCAAAGGCAAGTGAAAAGAAATTTGCCAAACACCAAAATATTTGGCCCAATGGCCTTTACCACCCCCAAAAAAAAAAGTCCCTTGGGAAGGAAGTTTCCAAACGCAACCTAGGTCCACTATGTTGCTAAATGGAAGGGGATTACTTTTATGACTAGCAGACAAGGCCTTGGTGTGGGTGGAGGCACGATAAGAATTTAGGATTCAATATCCTAACTGGAAGCTATTTACCAAGTTTAACTCATTTGCGTTCGACTGTAAATCATATAGGAATCTGCACTTAATGCATAATTTGGATCCGAATTGAGCTAATTCACTGTGTTTTAACTTTATCAAGAGCTTTAGTCATTTGCTATGTTATGATCAAACTAATAAAAGGTGTAGTTGGAAATCAACTTGACGTCGCTCTAGATCTAAATCTATTTTTTCTTAGTAGAAAGAAAATTCGGAGGATGGTCTAAAGCTTCTTGGAACTGCAAAAATTGAACTGTCTCATTTTCTTTTCTTTTTAAGTAAGCAACGTTAGTCATGTGACATCCAATCTAATTTTCTTTTATTTTTTTGGTAAGCAACTTTAGTCACGTGATATCCAATCCTCTGGTCATTTCACAACTAGTACAACTCCGTTCATACATTTAGAGATTGTGGCTTCCCATTTTAAGAGTGCAAGTTTGAGAATCATTGGACATTGAAGGCATACTCTTTAATACTTAACGTTGTCTTCCTTTGATGGGGGCACAAGTGCGACATGAGAGTCCTTTTTTCATCACTTTCAGAACCTTTGAACAGTTTACTATACTCTCAAAACGATTTCAATCTCGTTTAGCCGATCGGATATCTTTAGAAAAAGTTATAGAAAGCTGACAAGACACGTGATGTGGAATGCTTATCATCAGCATACCAAATATCACGCAACACCGTCATTTCATTACTTTGCAATGGATAGTTGACAAAGTGGATTGCTTGAAATTACTCCAGAGGCACGGTGAACAAATTGGAAGTGTCAAAAAGCTCCTCTTTTTTTTTTTTTTTTTGGAACGTTTAAAAAGCTCATTTCCCTGATTGAAAATAGCGTCAGAAAGAATCCCCACGAAGGTAGTTCATCCTAAGCTCCTGTTAACAATTTTAAGTCAAGGTAGCTTGTAATGGTTTTTGGTAGATGCCCTTAAATTTTGGATTTTCTCATATAATCAAGAACAATGCACTTGAATAGATTCTATATTGTGTTTGAAGGTGCTGCTACGAACCTCTATTTTAAAGATTTGTTGATAAAGATCTGAACTTTTAAGTTTCTATATTACGTGAATTTTGTGTTTCCAGTTTGTATGATTCCCATGGCATTTCATCCTATGACCCTAGCTTGGTTAATATTGACATTTCTTAATTGCTGCAGCCATATGGATTTGACGTTGGCTAATCAAGAGAGGGGAAAAGTACTTGGTTGTTTTAAGGCATGCGAGTAGGAGGCTAGGTATAGGTAATTTATATTTTTGTTTATTGTAACATGACATAGCTTTGTCTACCATGGGAAACGATTCTCGAGTAGCTGTGTCTAATTTTCGTATCCGGAACCAACTAAGTGTTAAGCATATAGGAACAAAGTCTCACTCAGCCACTATAAATTCAGCAGATAACACTGATGCTGGAAGAGAAAGAACTATGAAGAGAAAGAGTTATACGGAGCAGCAAAGCGAAGCAAAGAACACGTGGGAAAAACGAAAACAGGAAAGTAACAATGAGCTGATGATCAACGGTGAAGAGCTCGTGATGAAGGCAGACATGGATTGTTATCAATGATTAAGAAAGCCTGAAATAAAGAAGATGTGGATCGCCAAGTCATGTAGATCTCAACTGACACACGTGCTGTTATTTGGTTTAGAGTGGTGAAACAAATTAAGAAACAGTTAGTTGTATTCAGTTTGTTGTTCTACTCTGATATAAGTAGTCTTCTTCTTCTTCGATGAAGAAGGAAGTGAAGATAGAAGCAAAATAGAGAGATAGAGCTTAGAGAGCAATCATCAATGGATGCTCTGCATTGTATAGCTGATACGTGCTGTGATAGAGAGACAGAAAACAGGGAATGTAAAATAGAGAATTTGTATTCATAAGCTGTCATTGATATACAGAAGCTTTGTACTACAATCATATTGAAATAGAGTGATTCGAAGTATTTCCTTTGCTGATTCCTCTGTATCTTGATTCATTTCTTCATCTTCATCTTCATCTTTATCTTCACACTAAGGAGGTAATGCCCAAGAAGTGATTCACGTATTAACTGGCAGAAGAGCTGCCGCATCACTTTTGCCTAAGAATATTAGTGAAGTGCGATAGTGAGCATTAGGGTACATGAAACGATGTGCGGATCTTACGGAGTAAATGGCAGAAGCTAGGTTCCAGCTGTGCATCAGCGGATGATAAATGGAGTGGCAACAAGGCTTTCCTCCACTTCCCTCTCCTTGTTATTCTGTTCTCTTTTAACTTTATCCCGGACATTCCTTTTCAACTCAAAGACTAGGGCCTACATGATAACATTTATATTTCTCTTGATTTCTGTTCTTTTATTCCCCGGAATATAAAAACAACGAAAATCTGTTTGGTAATGCCAATTTATTTTTCTATTTCCTGAAATAGAAAAATGGCTAGGGAATAGATTTGGAATAGAAACAAGAAAATAAAAAAAAAAAAATAACTTTTTGTTATCGGGAATAATTTCTAAAAATAAGTTTTCTTTTTCTTTTTTTTTTTCTTTTGTTCTTCTTCTTTGTTGCGGCCACCACCAGCTGCCCGCCAATTGTCGCCACCTCCCCGCCGCCCGCCGGGCACCGCGGGCGGCGATCAACCACCGGTGGCGCTTGTTGCCGCTTGTAGCTCACCGGCCGCCACCCATGGCCCACCGGTCGACGACCGCCACCGTCCGTCGGCAGCCTACTGTCGTCAACCATCACATGACCGCCGCTTGCCACGGCACGACCGCCAACCCTCGCTGCTGACCGCCGTTGTAGGACTGCCGCCGACAGCTCACCGACCACCACCCCCTCTCGCGCGGTGGGGCTGTGGGCGGCAATATTGCGGCAGCGATCGGCGGCAATCTTGCGGCGGCGGTCGGCGACAATGGTTAGCTGTCATGCAAGTGGTCGTGTAGCGATCATGCGACGGCCATGCGGCGGCCGTGCGGTAGTGGGCGGCGGTCAGCAGTCCGTGAGTACGAAGAAAAAATAAATAAATACAAAAATTTATAAAATTTTACTAAACGCATTTATATTCTTTTTCTATTCCAAGAATAGAAATATTGTATAATTACGAAACACCTTATTTTATTTAGAAATTGTTTGTAAAGTAAAAATATAAAGAAACTATTTATGAAAAGAAATAGTTCCTTAGAATAGAAACGTTATCATATACGCCCTAATAGTTCCGCCCTGAGCTAGCCAGCCTATGAAAGCAGAGGGGTTCACAAGATCCCGCCAGACACAACAATAGAGCTAGCATTTCCATAAAGAAGATCATTCATTGATTGCACTAGCTTGTTCATCATTACTCCCTTAGGAAGGAAACCCTACCGTTGTGAGGTAACCGTCATCTATGTAGCATCAACACGGACACATGACACGCGATGAGACTGAACATGACACGCCGACATGTCATTTCTCCAACACGTTTCGACATTTATATAAGATATATA
The DNA here is from genome assembly GCA_014182575.1 of Eucalyptus decipiens. Lineage (NCBI taxonomy): Eukaryota > Viridiplantae > Streptophyta > Magnoliopsida > Myrtales > Myrtaceae > Eucalyptus > Eucalyptus decipiens. Next base: position 53,175,355 of record CM024615.1, read on the forward strand.
TTTTTATATAAATGCAAAAATAAATAAATAATAATAAAATGAGCATAGAATTAATTTATACTTAAAATATTAATCTAACATGTGTTAATATTATTCATTGTTTTAATTTGATAGAGATTGAATGAGAAATTCAAAATTTGCTAACACAAAAGAGTAAATTTGAAGGAACATGTCATGTTTTCTTACACTTGTTGGAGATTAGTGAGATTTCTTAGTCTAAAGAGAGTTTGGAATTCATGATATAGATTGGCTTGGAGCTCCTTTGCAAAAAAATGTTTGAGAAAAATGAAAATCTAGGACAAGAACTCAAAGAAAAGAAAATAACTAAATTGGCCATGGAAAATATGAGAAATAACTCACAACCCAATGACATAGACCAAAAGAGATAACTCACAGGTGATACCTAACTCGTAGGTGATACCGAGTTAGGTGATACCTGCGAGAGGTAGAAAGAAGCAAAAAAAAAAAAAAAAAAAATCACAACTTTAAGTTTGCAGGAGCGACGGAGCGACGCCGGCGAGAAGAGGGGCATTCCATCGTCACTCACAAGAAGGTCAAAATTTATAAGTGAGAAACTTGAGAGTGATAATTTTCTTCATTCTCCTTTATTTTTGTTACTTTAATTATTTTTTCATATATTTATATTTTGACCCTTAAAATATTGAAATTTTTTAAAATTGACCACGTGCTTGTCGAATCGTGTGTCGGAATTTTAGACTCACGTGTCGAAGTGTTGGGAAGAGTTGACCATGTGTCAGATTTCCCGACACTCATTGACAGCGTGTTGAAATGTGTTTGAGCATGTCAGACACGTGTTGGAATGTCGGACACGACATAAAGGCTTTCAGAGAGTGTCGGTACTTTTTAGACCACCATCATAATTGCCCCTCGAAAGGTCCCCGTCCTCCCCTCCTTCCATCCCTTTCCCAGGTCTTTCAGCTCACGTCAGGATCGAATTGCTTCACATGTGAAATCGTCGTTGTTTGACGGTGTCGAGGCCATCCTTAAATGGCAATTCTCGCATTCATTTGAGTACGCTTCCAAAGACGAACTGAATGATGCTTGAAATATTAAATAATCGCGCTGCGCAAATTGGGTTGGGAATGGCTACAAAGTTTCATTTCATGCCAATGCTACCATTTGCTTTTTTTAATCAAGGGCGACATACAAAGGGCCAAATAAAACATTGCAAGAGGCAACTTTTCTCACCACATGATATTAATTCATCAAACCACTCTGGATTATTCGAACTTGAATCCCAACTTATGATTCTTATCACTCTCAGTCTGGTTTACCATCTGAGTATCAAATCGAGTCAAATTCCAAAGTACCCAAGTGACTCAAACTCTATGATATTTAATTCATTTGACTTGCCAGCTTGATTGAGTAGCTAACTCATTTATGTACATGTCCATAAACACATGAAATGTTATGTTAATTGTCAATTTTAATCACTGTGTGAGCTTGATGTCGAGTTCAAATTTCCAATTTAAGCCTAGCATTACTAATGCTTATATTCTTTTGTATCCTTAATGATCAAGTTGAGTTGAATTTGATCATATCAACTACCTCATCAAATTTAGTCAAAATGTCGCGCCTTAATTTTTTTGGACAAATTAAGTTTGGAATTTGAAGCATGACTCAACTATTTTGTCTTTACCACACCAATACGATCCAAACGAGTGGATTTAATTCTCATTTTATGTCCACTTGTCCAACGTCAAAGTGGATGATTGTTAGAAATAGTGATGGATATATATATATATGTGATTGTAAGACAAACTGTTGAATAGGCTTAGTAGCTTTTTCAAAAAAAAAAAATTCTCTACAATTCTATTCCATTGATCACCAATTACTATGAACATCATTTTGCTCTTATTCTAGTAGGAGTTACATGACTTACATTCTCTACTTCATGATAGTACATAAATCCACAAGCTCCTATGCGGAATTAATTATTAATTAAATTTATATAAAATCAAATCAAACCGTGCATGTTATTTCTATGCCAAATTAATAGTGATATTGTTTTTTTTATCTGCAATTCCTGGGTCCTTTCCAATTTTAGAGTAATATATATTTCAAAAAGAAAATCAAATTGATTTTATTATTTGCCAAAACCATATAATAAGAATAATATACGGATGACAAAAGTGACATTACAAATCCTGTTATATTTTGTGTCATATAATTTATAATGAAATTAGCTAGAAATTAATAAGTATGTGTCGACGAATATGAATTTTTGTCACTTCTCCACTTGGTCACGCCGCCAGACTTCTAGTCGTTACTCTGACAACCCGGATGGAAGCGATTAAGATGTGTGGCCCAAGGGATATTATAGAGGAAAAATTGAGGCGTACAAAGCGAAGAGGTATGCATGCAGTATTGGTCTTTTGTTGATTTGATTTTCGTTGCTTTGCTCTATAATTGATTAATTATTTAGGTGATGTGTTGCGAAGAAGTTGGAGTCGCAGTTAGTTTATTCCAGTGCTTCAAATCATTTTAGTGATTCTAAGCTCAATGGTTGTCGGTTCGAGCTTATTAACTCAATTTAAAAAATAAAAAATAAAAAATAATTAATTTTTTTTAAAATTGTCTATGATAGCACCATATGCCACGTAAAACACCCGGCCTCTATGTGAACGATTGCCAGTCAAAACTAGTTGAATGGACTTAATTGACAGATCTTCAAAAATGTTTAAGACTCAATTGATAAAATTGAAGAATTTAGGATGTAATTGTCAAAAGCGTGACAAGTTTAGGATTATTCGAATAATTTTCTTGACATGGATCATTGAGACAAGAGGGACAGCATGTGCACGAAATACCATACCACGACTAGACACATAGAGACGGCAATGTGGATGAAGAGGACAACGACTAATCTTCTGGTGGTTCCGAGACTCAAATGATCGAGTACATGTCTATCAACCGCTAGTCGATGTAGATATTGGTGTATATTTGAGCGGAACGAAGGTGCACCATAATATTTAATTTTACTTTTATTGCCTATACTCTCTTTTTCATGGGAAATATAACGAGAGTGCGATGCCTCTTCTTCTCCATTGTCATTCATTGGCATCATCTTCTTTTTAATATGGGCGCACTCCCTTTTAGAGTGCATGATAAGCGAAGAGCTAACTAATATGTTAACATGCTAACCTTGCTATTATATTATCTCTGTCTTAACTTTGAAAGAAAGTTAACATTGAAGTGCAATATCCTTCGTATCAACGCATTAGGCCTCTTAATACCTCTCCTCACGTACAGGTTGGATGAAAAAGACGATTAAATAAGACTCTCTTTTTTTAACCATTTACCGGGTTAGTTCTAAAACTCGTTGCCAAAAGGAATTTGAGTTAAAAAAATTTCATTCCATCATTTTAAGTCCTAACACTTGCAATTTGACGCATTTGAGTCCCCGGGTCAATTTCAGTAGAAAGAAAATGCCATGTGACAAATTTTATTATTTTTTTAATCGTATGTTACAATAAATAAAAGAAAGTCAAATAGATTTCTGTGCACTAAGCTAAAGGAGCTAATAAAGGAAGCAGTAAAGTATACAACTATGATAATTTTTAAAACTTAAATATAGGAAACGAAAGTTTTAGGATAAGAGTGAAATATGTTGAAAAAGTTTAGGACCCTTCTGAAACATTTTTGTTACAAAACCGGAAAATCATATCAATATGAATGTCGAGACATGTGTAGGTAAATAATAATTCATATGTATTTCTTGCACCTTGCCACAGGCAACAGCACAGAAGGAACGAAGTCGAACGTAGCCATCGTGACACATGTCAGTTGGGGGGGGGTGAATCACAATAGCTGTAATCCAATCAGCCATAATGATCCGTAAAAGCAAAATAAAATAATTGCCATAAGGGACAGAGATAGTTGGAATTATCATATGTGCGGTTTGGTCCCGTCCGCAGGGGGTGGTTACCCCACCATGGCAGGGTTTCCTTCCCAAGGGGGTAATGATGAACAAGTTAAACCTGTTCCCTCCCCCGAAGATAGATCGCTACAATTGGCATTCACAATGAACACCATAAACAATAGTTTCGGAAGGTACTGCTTCAAAAGGAATAGGTCAAAGAAAGTTTCACTAAAGTTTTTGCATAGGTAAAATTCACCCGAGTTTTCGCATAGGTTTTTTTCTTGGGATCAAATTGCGTGTAGTTTGAGCGCATCTTCTTCCTTTGGGTTCTCTCCTTTTATACTCATAGGATTCCTTTCGATGGTCGTTAAGATTCACACGCAATCCCTTCTTTTAAGTCCTCCATGTTTCCACAATCTTCTCCAATTCCATGATTTCAGCACCTCTTAAGAGTAACAGTGTGTCCCGCAACAAGTTCCTCCTATGACATGAGGTAATCGATCAAATAATTGGTTGCAATGTCCATAAAGAATGACATCATTTCCTTAAAAAAAGAGGGAAAAAAGAAAAAAAAAAACCTAGGAGAAAATTCTTGAATGATGGAAAAGGTGGGGGCGGCTTCACATATCTCTTTCTAACTTTACAACAAGACACCATTTCTTCTCTTCATTCTCTCAAGTAATGAGTCCCAAGTGGCACTCATCACTGACAATTTTATCGCAGGGCTCAACCTTGACTCACGGATACAATTTTGCTAATCACGTACTTTGCCTCCATGTACCCTAAACAACCTTAAAGCACCGAAAAAAAAAAGAAAAAGAAAAAAAGGCCCCTTGCCTGCCATTATTAGAAGAAGGAAATATATATATATATATATATATATATAATAGACTTGGTGGAGAGAGAGAATGTAAGGAATGGGGCCATCAAGTTGCACAAGGTCTTCTTTGCCATCTTCTAAGAGAGGTGGACGAGGCCATTCTAGTAGTGGATTTAGAGCTGCCCATAGGGAATATTTCTGGAATTTTTTGAGAATATCTAAAAGGCAATGGTGAATAATGACTGGCTCGGAGTACAAATCTTTTATATCTCAATTATTGATGGGACATGTTTTTTTTTTTAACCTCACATTAACATTCGATTCTGATAGTCTTGTGGTACACGATGGATCAAATCCATATCTCAATATTATATGTTGACTAGTCACTCTAAAACAATAGTATTCCCTCAAAAAAAATCTATGCTCGACGATACTACACTATCCTCAGGTCCTTAGACAACCTCGGCATTAGGACAAAGTCTTGGACGGCCCCGTTGGAATCTTTTTCAAGGATTTTGTTAGGAAATATGAAGAGCATTATCCTAGAGAAAACTTGAGTAACGATGAGGATCCGAGAAAGGCGCAAGCCACGGAAGAACGGTTTGGGCAGCTTCTTTTGAACGGGCCAGGCCCAAATAATCGTCGTGGGAGAGCAACTTGGGCCCTTTTTTCTGTTTGTTTTTTTTGGAACGAAAGCAATTAAATCTTAGGGGAACGGATTTCATTTCAAAATTCTTTTAGTGTTTTGTTTTTGAATTGATGTTTTGCCCTTTAAAATTTCACTTAGAAAGTGCATCTATTGCATAGAAAATAATTAATTTGAAAAGTATTTTCATAAAAACGATTGCTTATATCTCTTATAAAAATAAATCAACAAAAAATATTTTCGTTGCCCATGAAAATTAATAGGCATATATTATGGTTGATAATGAAAAATTTTCATTGAATATTATAATTAAGTAGCGGAATAGATTTTTTTGGAAAAATATGTTTTGATTCATTTATTTTACACAAAACAAACACACTTATTCTTTTTGCTCTAGCACTTTATTTTTTTTTTGGTAAAGTCTAGCACTTTATTTTGCTTTCTCAAAATACTTAAGTTTTTCATAACACATAAAATAGGTAAGCAAATTCTCCTATAATTTGTTTGAAAATATTCAAAAAGTTTGAGCATTATTATAAAAACATAAAGGATGAGTTACGCTTGGTATTATCAATTCGTGCATAAAATTGGCATATCAAGTTTTGTGGCAGATTGCGGGAGAATGTTGAATTTAGTGAGCCACATTCAATTCCCTGATTGGAACTTGTTACATCACTCAAAAACTAATTAGCTAATAATTATGTTTAACCTGAACAATGCTAACTTATAAGCAATGGAGCAGCTTATCGTTGCTACCGGTCTCCTTAGGCGATAAAATAATTGCTGCAAGTTAATCCCAATCTTATAATTGGCAAGTCCTTCAGGATTTGATGTTTCAATCAATAAGGAAATTATTTTGTGCAAGTGCCAGTTTAAGATTCCACTTTTCCACGATCAATCGAGAAAAACCGATGTTATTATAAATGATCACTACTCAAAATGTTTAATCATTGAATCAGTCTTTGGATTTGCAATATCACTATACCTATACGTACGTAAATTCTTACGAGACGAATTACGCAAGAGAATTAAATTAAAAGAGAGAGAGAGGATGATATACATTTTTTCCCACCCAATGAGAATCCTGCGCGACCTCTTTTACTTTTTTTTTTTTTTTTTTTTTTTTCGTGAGAGTGAATTGTGATGACGAGGCATCGTGGAAGTCCACCACTAATCGCTTTAATGTGGAGAACGCTCATTGGGCCGGGTCGTTGCCGAAAGTTCCTGCAACTGCATGCAATGCAATAGAGCTGGTCCTCCTCCTCCTCCTCCTCCTCCTACGCGGCCGCGGCTCCGACTTCCGATTGCGTTGCCTCCGTCTGAGCTCCCTGCATTTTTATCGATACCTGACGGCGACCCTCCTCCCAATCCCTCTCTCTCTTCCTCTCCCTCTCTCTCTCTCTCTCTGTGAAAATGGCGGTGCAAGACGACGGCGGCAGCTGCGGCGGCGGCGAACCACCCTCGGGGGACGCTCTGGACGCGGAATCGCTTCGCATTCCACTGGTACCGAACCATGTCGCGAGCTCCGTTTCATCAGCGCGATCGCCGTTGAGACTTGTCTAGCGTGCGCTGCCTGAAAATCTCCTTCTCCATCGTTTTGCTTAACTGTGTACCGAGACGAAATGGGTCACCCGTCGTTGTTGTCGTTCGGACCTGTTCCATTCGCGTTGCTTGGTTTTGGAGACAGATTTCGCCGGCATTGTTGATGCCCGATTTCCTTCGAAATGCGTAGGGCGAATCGCATATCTCGCCTGTGTTTTTTTGCGCCTGAATGGCATTCTCTTCGTGATCTTTTTTTATAAAAAAGGAGCTCCTTTTGTTGTTTCACCGGAACAGAGGACTGCCTCGGTTGTGTTTTCGGGTTTTCTTCTTCTTTGTCAGGGTTCGAAACTTACGGTCCCATCAAGAAACTTAGCATAGAATGCGGTGGAATGAAAATGGGTCATCGATTGATGAGGTTTGCTTTCACAGGGTCCGACGGAGAAGCAGCCGAGAAGAACTCACGAGGAGGAGGCTACTGGAGAGAACGCGGGGTTGACGGAGCTGCCCACCGAGATAATCTCCAACATACTGTCGAGGCTGACGGTGAAGACGCTCCTGCGGATCAGGTCCGTTTCGAAGGGCTTGCGCTCCATCATCGACGACCGGTCGTTCGCTGATTTAGTCTTGGCTCAGTCCCTCGGTTGCTCCGACGTCACCTCCCTCATATCCATCGTCGGCAACATCGAGCCGACTCACTTCGGCTGCAGGTTCTTCAGCTTGGACCATCAGACTCGATTCGCGGTTCCCTTGGGCCAACTGGACCAGATCATCAACTCGACCAGGCTGGACTGGCAAAGCGTCAACGGGTTGATTTGCTTCGACGTCGGGGACCTTACGTACATGTGCAACATCACCACCAGAGAGGTCAGGGCCCTTCCGCCCGCCGGTCCTGATTTCCCCGTCCATTTGCACCGCGTTATGCACAGCTTCAGCGCCTTGGGCTTCGATCCCGTCACGAGACGGTACAAAGTCATGAAGACGTGGGTTTCGAACGCCCTCAACCATGCGGCCGAAGTTATCACGGCGAACAAGATTCTGACGTTGGGAACGGATACGTGGAGGAAAATCGATAGCGGCCCTATCGATTTTCCCTGCGGAGGCAGCGTTTGCATTAATGGAAGCATTCATTTCCTCACTCTTGACTTGATGAGCAACAAAATAATAGTGGCGTTCGATGTCGAGACCGAGAAGTTTAGGACTTTAGCATTGCCCGATGGTGCCCTGAATCAGTTGCATAAGACGAAGTTAATAGCATTTGGAGGCTGTCTGACGGTGTTGGACTATGAGCATCTTGAGGATGAAAACAGCATTTCAATGTATGTACTTGAGGATTACAAAAATCCAGTTTGGATGGAACGTCCAATCGTGCTGCCCCGTAGTTGGAAAGAGGATCTAAGTTGTTCTGAGCGGTTTCTCGTCGGTAGTGTCCGTGCCGGCGAAATCTTGCTTGCTCCAAGGGCTACGGATGGTGAAGTGTACTTCCTGTCTTATGATGTAGAGAAGAAGACTCTGAACAAGGTTCAAGTCCATGGTCTACCGCCGTCTCTATTGAGGAGTCCTGTGATCATCGCCTGCGCACCCATAGGATATGTGCATAGCATTTTGGCTTTGAGTGAGGTTTAGGCCTTCTTTATATAGAAGGAGTGCAGGCAAATAGCATCGGTGCACATATTTGATCATTTGATGTGCTTTCAAGTTATGGTCTTCTGAAGAATTCCTTTTTCCATGTTTATAGGCACTACCAATTGTTCATATCGTGCTCGATTGGCTTCGCATGTTAGGATTTCTACGATTTTCATTCCTAAGGAGGCTCCTCAAATATTTTGACTCATTTTGTTACGGTCGACTAGAGTGATCGATGGAGATTTTCGGGGGTAGGTGCTGAAACAGCTCTTCCAGAGGAAAGAAAGTGAAATTGTTTTGTTCGAATGGGTCAGAAGAAGCCTTATCTCTTCTAATTTGAACGCAACTATTTGTCAAATCTCTCTCTTGGCGAATTTACAAGTTCTTTCCTATTTAGTCTCGAACTGAAAATAGATCATCAATCTACACAATGCGACTTGATTATTAAGCATTAAACTTCCTTGTGCTTCTGTTATTCCTTGCTCTCAGGGAAGATGACTGCAATTTTCCGCTTATTGTTGTTGTCGCCATTACCCGTTCAGCTATTACGTTCATGAAGGGTGTTTGCACCTGTTGGTGCGCATGGTAACACTTATTGGCCAAGGAACAGTTTCTTTTCATAAATATTTTTTTTCTATTTCTACTCCGGGGAACAATTTCTAAGTAAAATAAGATGTTTGGTAACTACACAAAATTAATATATTGTTGAAATAGAAAAATAATAGAAATTTCTTTAGTGGGAAGGTACTTAAAGCCAAATCGTCGTACATTAATTTTTAATATGATACGATATTTTGTAAATATGTACCACTTTGTATTGTAGCCCCGTATATTAGAAATTTCTTTAGTGGGAAGGTACGGCGGTTCATCACATTCCAAGCCAAATTACATTTGTCCTGAAGGATCCAGCAAATGGCTTGCCCTGTTTGTTCCGCATTTCTCTGATGAGAACTACATATTTCCACATCCATCTCTGCATCATCTTCAAAGGGTTGATCTTTTGCTCATGAAAGTTTCCTTGCGTTAAGGCGTTTTGGAAGATTCCCACTTCTTGATTCCAGCTTATGCACAATTGGCAACACTGTCTTCTCAATTTTCAATGGTTTAATATAATTGAGAATAATAATGCAGAAGAAAGGAACAAAAATTTATGTACATATTTAAAAAATACACCATTGCTTTGTTAGATGACTATTCTAATATAATATCTTCATCAAGACATGCACCATCAATCAATGGAGATATCCGTATAATCTTAAAAGATATAGATAATCAATGGAATTTTTAAAATATCTTTATCCTAAGAAATCCCTACTTACCTCTATCATCCTCTCTCAACTTTGAGCATGAGTATGAATTTGCCTTCCATTAAGTGTAGTACCCTGTGAGTGAGTGTTCTTCCTTCTGTTTAAAAGCTAGGTGAGGCTCCCTCCTGTCGCTGGTTCGGTGATTCACTTGCTTGCTAGCAGTAGACAGTGTATATAAAAGGATGCTTTAGCGGCTGCTAATGCTTGGAGCGTGTATTAGAGCATCCATTGATGCTTTGCAATTGGCACTGGGATGAGTCCATCTCCATGTAATCTGACACTTAGTTCTTCTATCTTTTTTCACAGATTTTACTTTTATGTCAGGTTAAAAAGGAGATGCTGCTGGATCCAAAGGAGTTGCAGCATTTCCATAATCACTTGTCACAAATGGCGGCTCTAGATTTTATGGTATCAATAGCCAGCAATACTTTCATCCCCACATATGATGGAAATATGGCAAAACTTGTGGAAGGTCACCGCAGGTAAGCTGTCGACTTGATTGATGTTCTTCCATTATTTCCCTTGGAAGAACAAGACAAATAAATTAGGCCTATCCAATTTTCTTTCAAAAGGCTGTGTGCAAACTGTGACATTTTTCTGCAGATATCTTGGATTTAGGAGAACTGTTCTCTTAGATCGTAAAAAGCTTGTGGTGTTACTGGATTTGTATCAGAATGGGACACTTTCACAGAATGATTTTGAAGTTGCTGTACGTCTGGCACATGAGAAGAAGATGGGACAGCCAAGTCATCGTAGAGTTATTGTCAATGAGCCCAAGGAGGAGGATTACTTTCACAGAATGATTATGAGAGGTGTCTGATTCCTGCTGCAAACTATCCTGAATTTTGGATGCGTTATGTGCATTTCATGGAAACCAAAGGAGGAAGAGATTTGGCTAACTCTGCATTGGACAGGGCAGTGGGCATTTTTCTCAAGGTAAAGATAGTTCAAATTCAAAGTACTTATCCCGCACGGAATGTGTCCTTCTTTTCAATGAAGTTCAGAAGGCATGGAAGGTGTGCAACTTCATAGTGGCATTTCTCCAAGTTTTGCGTGGAACTTGTATGATGATCAATTACTTCGGTTGATGGTTATGTCATTTTCACTCCTGATTAATGCTGGCTTCTCTGAGGAAAAATGTGTCCCAGATTTATTTGAGCAACCTCTTTGAACAAATGTCTTTCTTTAGGGCAAGATTTCCATGTAGTTGTCCTCCCAATGACCGCCTTTTCCCAAGGGAATTAGATACTATACTCCAAAGAAAACTTTTTCTTGTAACGTTAGTTCAATGGATGCTAATGGTTGATAGACATATTGCTCTCTGTCTACATCTTTTATCCTCTGTGAAATACATTTTTGATGATGGATTCCCATGCAGTGTTGCATTTGGTTTTTAGTAAGTGTTGTAGTGTGAAATATTTATCAAATTTGTAGTTATAATGAAGTTTCTGGGAAATATTTAATGATGTTAACACCCATAATTAACTTCTTCCTTGTCTGTAGTAAATGCATAAGCAGTTCAATATAAATCCAGGAAAATGTTGTGTTTTAATTTCGAAATGATTTCCATCTGTGGTTTTCATTATGATTATTTACTGAAATCATAACTTTTTCTGATGCAGTCTGAGAACATAATGCTGGCAGATAAGCATAAGATTGAAAAGGAGCAGAATGCGCAGCTCAGAAATCAACTTGCTCAACTGGCACAGTTGGAGCAGGCTCAGAAGCTGCAGATACAGCAGCAAGATTCCACTATTCAGTCTTTGCAAGTTCATCTTATTTGAAACTTAATGCTTTTCAGCCTGTGCTTTATCATCTGTTTCACCACTAAGTTGATCATATGCTTTGCCGTTCTTTTATGGATCTTGGATTCTTGTAATTTCCCTCTTTGAACTCTTGAAACATGCTTTTTATGGTTATAGTTGCTCCTGGAAAGTTTTGATGATGGTCCTATCAGCAGCATTTCATTGTGATGAGATGAGTTCTTTGTTAGTAACTCGGTTGTGACTTGTTTGTAAGCTGTAGAGTCCTCATGGGTGCTGAATTTTACACGGTCCAATTTATGTGAGTTGGGGGAGCATAATTTGGGTCATAAAAGGGGATGTAATTTGGTTCATCCATAGGTTAGAGCTGCTTTGACAATGAATTTGGCAAATAATATGTTTAGGGAAATAAAAAATCCGTTTAGATTAAACCTTTGAACTCGCACTAAATATCATTTGGGTTCATCCATGCTGACTAAGAATCAACTCGGCCTCTTTTTACTCGTGGGCTAAAGTGAAAGGCATTTGACTTGTCTGGTTCCTCTATTGTTTTCATGGGCTGTATTGGCTTTTCATATGTGGAGGCTTCTACTCCATTGACTAAGTTTTTGTTTTTGTTTTTTTTTAATATCTTTGGGTGATTATGCAAGGTGCTCTTCACTTTACTTCTTTCTTTTAGTAAGGATACTTTCTCAGATTGCTTGTATGGTGTTTCTGTGGGATGTAGTGCAAAAGAGAAGGTTTTCATTAGGCTATCCTCACTTTTTTTTGCAGAATATTCGTCACAATTAATGACGTCAACCCCTCCAATCAACAACAATACGTCCGTGTTTTGCTATTGTGTCCTAAAATGTCCTCTACGAATGGCAAGGTCAAAGGACAACCAAGGGAGAAGATACCATGGCTGCCCAAAATACAACCATTACAAAAGAGGAGAAAGTTGTAATTATTTTGTTTGGGTTGATAAGGAAATTAGTCAATCAGCAAAAAGTGTGTCAAAGCTTTTGCCAAAGCAAAACAGAAGAAAGAAAATTCTAGATTGAAAATGTTGGTTGCGTTGTTGTTTATGGTAATTTTAGCTTTAAAACTTGACATGTTATGAGATTTGGCAAACCTGAAGATGTTGGTTGGGTTGTTCATGAGTTTTAGTTGTTTGTAGATGAATGTACATTTTGTTTGTAGGATGAATAAAGTGAACTTTTATGTTAGCATATCATTATATTTGTTTTGCTATTGCATATTTTCCCATGCCGTTACTTTTTGAAATTCCAATCAAATTCTTACTTGAAATTATAAATGTTTGATTAAGGATTCTTAAATTCAAATTATAAATGTTTTATTGAGGATCCTTAACATTGTATATTTTGATTCTGCAAAAACTAGCCTATTGGCTAAATGAACTGCACACCAAAGAACAAGATTGATGTTTTCGTACGTCGTTTGAGCTTTACCATTTTTTAGTTCAGGGGTTGTTGAGTTCAAGCGTCACTTGAGGGACCATTACCGAAGAAGTTTCGACAATTTAAATAAGATAATTCAAAGGTGAGGATTTTGATATTAATGCTAACTTGACGAAAATTCATCTTGTGAGATTTCTTGGCCATCAAGCCTCTCTCTTTTAAATTCTCTCAAATCGAATAAGTTCCTCTTTTTTGACATCCAACACGGAAGTTGCAAAGGATGACTTAGCCAAAGGTTCGCACGGTTCAAAATGAGCTTTTGTGCCCGAAGACCGCCCAGCTTGTTCCATATGATTTATAGTGGTTTCGACCTCGTCCTAACGGACGATCCTCACACCAAAAACAATCACAAAGGCCAGAGTCAATGAAGAGCCAATTTGGCTGCAAATCGCAAGCTCCTCCTATCATGGAAGAACAATTGCCTATTCACATGCATTCGAAGTAGAAAATATTATATAGACCATTTCTATACATGAGTCACAAATAAATCACAATTAAACATCTTGTTTTAAAGCGTCACATAGATAAAGAGTACGGCTGGCTAATGATTTTACAAAACTCTCTAGCCTTTGAACATGGAGGGGAGAAGAGAACTTAGTGGATAGTGCAACATTATTGCTAAGAGGAGTCACCTTCATTACTCATAATGACCTTGTGTCTATGTACGAGATAATAGTAAGCACACAACCATCTAACATCAAATCCGTGCCCATCAAATTTGAGCACGCAACCATCTAACAATCTCTAAAGCTACATGCATGTACACACTGTGAGGTTCTAGTCTACAGATATCCACCTATGTCAGAGAGATTCCTGCACCATTTCCAAGCAAATCTACGGTGGCCTCTCTACAAGTTTCGATTCAATGATGACTGGGAAAAAGTGCGACACTTCTCTAAAAAGTTGTTCCGCTTCAAATGGCTTTGAAACATATCCATCCATTCCATATTTTGTGCATTCTTCATGAGTAGCGTGAATCACATCTGCAGTCATGGCGAAGATTGGTAGGTGGAAATTCAAGATATTTTCACATGGCTCTGAGGATGACTGTCCCGGTAGGAATTCCTTGCTCGCAGAGTTTGTTCCATCTGTCGAATTCTTTTTGTAGCTTCAAATCTGAACAAAGGAATTATAGAACCATTAGATGCACGCATCCATTATCATCACCTAGTTGACATAGAAAAGGTTATCCAAATCCATTACATTGGACACATACAAATCTCTTGAAAGTATATACACTTTCTTTACAACATTTGATGAAAAAAATAAGTGCTTGAGCAGGAAAACGCCATACCCATCCATTCCTGGCATATGGATATCCATGAAGCAGGCATCAAAATCATGCGGTGGTCTGAGCAAAGCAATTGCTTTTTCCCCATCGTCTGTACAAACCGAATAGAACATCTAAAATTGAATTAATGGTTTGAAAAGAAACACATTTTCCATGAATAGTTAAAGGAACAAGTTGATCTATGACTTCTCTCTTTGCTTGCCATTCAAGAACAATGTTCGGAAAAGAGCCTTTTAAATGAGTTTCTAAGGGCACTATGAACCAACTATTAACTGAAAGTTTATATTTACAAGACACTGAAGAAGAATAGAATGTGACACATCATGGGAAAATTAAACATGATAAACTCCCTTTTTAAATATGCAGAGCACATCTGTTGCAGCCCGACGTAATTATATACTTGATACAAAAAGCTGTAGCTTAGCAAATCCTCAAAAAGAAACCCTTGCCATGGTCCCCCAAAGATTTGATACACGATGAAGAGGCAATCAATACCTCCATTCCTTTTTCTTGAGATTTTCCCAAGAAGAGGGACAAGACATCATCCAATATGGCCCTTAAATCAAACTGCACAGCCTCAATCTCAATCTTACCAGATTCAATCTTCACTTGGTCCAAGACCTCATTTATAAGTGAAACCAAAGCTTTTCCACTTTCCTGTGCAGTTCTAACATAATCTTGTTGAGTTTCATCAAGATCTCGTGTCCATCAACATATGCAACATTCCTGCGATACAAGCATTGTCATGTTATGATGGGATGTGAAGGTCTTCACGTATTATATATATCCCTACACGTGCCAAGCAAAATTTAAACAAACAGTTTGTCCACAAACTCACCTAGAACTCCATTCATGGGGGTTCGATCTCATGCGAAACAAAAGAGCAAGAAACTATAGAAGGCAAAACAAAATCTGTTATCGCATCGCTCGCATGTTTTAAATCAAAACATAATAGACTAAAACGTGAATTACCCGTGACTTTGCCACATCACCTGCCTCGCTCGCTTCTTAAGTTCCATCATCTTATGGTAGTCATCTTCAACTTTGGCAATTCGATTCATTGTTGCTTGGAAAATATACCCAACAAGAGAGGCAATCACAAGAATGCCAGCTGATGTAGTTATTGCAAGCCATGGCCGTGGTGCTTTTTGTTTGAATCTGTTTGCATTACGTAGTCAGTCATGCAAGTTTCTACAAATCACAGGGATCGATAATTCACACAAAAATATAGGTACCATCTAGCAGAATTTAGAACATCATAATTGTGGCTATCACAGGATCCTATGGTAAACACCGAACTTTCACTTATTTCCAAAGTGCATGACATCTTTCAAGAACGGACAGCAAGGGCCGCTAGACAACTAAGCCAATGTCCAACAGTCCAAGTGATGCACGGACCACACATCAGAAACAGGGGCTAGGCCGGCCATGAGAGGACTTAAAGCACTACAGATTAATTTAACGCATTGACCAAGGGGCTTCTTTTTACTTCTTAGACCATATAGTCAAAAAGAGCACTGCACAAGGTAGATGAACACCACAAGTATCTACGAGGAAAGGAAACAATTACCTGCAGCACATCTCATGTTTCCTAAACGGATCCCCACAATTGAGAGTGCCGACATGCTCTAGATAATCTTCCGATACATCTCGAACCATACATGCTGATTGCATGTGACCAATTGGTGGTGTCATATACATTCACAACAATGTTCTGCTTGCTCGCGAGCGTTGAAGCAACTCTACTAGTGATTCAATATGTAAGACCCCACCAAGGTACCGCTCTTGAGCACCTTTGTAAATGTTAGGAAGCCACGATCTCGCCCGACAAGCCGTCATCACTTCTATTTATGCATGCCCGATAGCAAGAGAACCAACCATGATGGAGAACATTACCCATCAGTTGCCTCAATCCTCTCGTCAAGAGTGGCATTTGGTGGTAGATCCTTATTGTATACAGCAAAGGTCAATATAACTCCAAGACTGTTTGTTTTAATTAACCTAAATGGAGCAGTCAGGACCCCATTTCCAGCCTCAAACATTTGTTAAGTGCATCACATTCCAGTCTTGATATGATAGGATTGAAATTAAACAGATAGTGTAAATCCCTCGCTCAAAATTGGCATTAGGCATGCTAAGAGTGGCACTATCAAGACGTATTGATAAGCCCACTCAAGTAGAATTTAATGAAGATTGATGAGATTCTTGGTGATATTGTTAGTTCAATGTTAAATAACAATGTATTGCCAGCTATAATAGTCGCTTCAAAGATGTTTCAATTACCGTTGCCTGCGGATCCTCAATTTTGCAGTTTCCATGAGTAAGATGATCTCGAGATGCATTGATTGGTTAAGAAACTCACGTAATGCACAGCTGAGCACCGTAACCGAGGGCTGCAGCAAACAAAGACCCGTTCTTTGGATACCGAAGACATCGAACGGATGCACTTCGATCCCGTCTCGCTCTCTCTCGTCCGTCCGCCGTGTCTTCGTGTATGAAACCGCCAGCGATCAAACATGTAAAAACACATAGTCCATAGCATAGATAGAGAGAACACAATAAGAACAAGGAAAAGAGGGTGACAAATGCTTGCACTCTTACTCATAGAAATCCTTCCGGATGACTCTCATATATTAAATTAAAAGGCATCCAAACAGTAATCGAAAAGTCACACATAAATTTATAATTGAAAAATGGTGTATTGAAGAATTGTGTGGCACCGAATACTTCTTCATCCTTTCATGGAAATGTGCATTTGACCAGTTCAGTGGAACAAGAACATCGCCTCCTAAGTTTCAAGGTTAGAGTATGAGATTGGGTAACATTTGGCCCCCAAAGCCGTGCCACGCCACCTAATTCAACTAAGTCCTAAAACATCGCCCGCCTCGCTTGACGGACCGACAAGCTCTTGAACCAGAGACAACATAGTTAGCCCAACCCATCAAAAACCAGCAAAAGCAAAAACATTCCCATTTGAAGCTCGACCCATCCCGAGGAACCACTACCAGCAAAAAGCAACCACAACGGTGCACTCGATAGTTACCAAATCAATCCCGAAAGCATACCTGCAAACGAGCACGCTAGAGAGAAAACTACTAAAAAAACATAAGGGTCATGTGCAAGCCCCGGGATTCATTCTTGACTTAACGAGGCCATGAATTTCTCACCCTCATCGTCATCTTCATTCCTATCGTCCTCATCGTGGGAAAACACGCACGCCATCGAGAAAAGAGAGAGAAGCAAAATTACTCGGATGTTGGAGAGGAGAGCGGGGACTCGACGAAGGAGGTCGGGCGAGCAACCGGCGGGATCGTGATGCGGGCGGAACCGGAGATGAACAGGCCGGTGGGTGTGAGCCGGTCGGGTGCCAACGTTCCAGCGTACAAGACAAGCGGTGTCGGATCCGGAGCTGGAAGTGGGGCGCGGTGAGCACGGGTCACGCGCCGGTTCGCCGCGAAGAGAGGGAGGGCAGACAGAGAAGCAAGGGGAGAGAGAGCAGGGACGGATGAGTCGGGGCCAGATCTGGAGTCCCAGGTGTGGCGCGGTGGTTCGCCGGTGGGAAAGAGGGAGGGCAGAGAGAGAGGTCGCACGCCGGTCGGTCAGAAAGAGGGAGGTCGCACGCCGGTCGGTTGCTCGCGGTCGTCTCGCCGGTATCCTCCTGTTTCGTCGGTCCGAAAGAGAGGAGGGTGGAGAGAGAGAGGGGGAGTTCGTCGGACAAGAGAGCGACTGGAAGAGAGAGAGACGTGAAGAAAGAAAACTAAAGACCGCAATTTTTTTAATTTGGCGCCTTTTTTTCTCTCCAGAACGGCGAGAAAATATTAGGTACGTCTAACGTTCCAGCCTGGCAAATAAGAAGGCGCTCGGAGCGCGACACATGTGCTCGTGGGACCCACATCTGGAGAGGAAAAAAAGGTGCTAATTTGAAAAAATTTCAGTCCCCATTTTCTTTCTTCACGCCTCTCTCTCTCTCTCTACCCTCACTCTCTCTCCCCGACGAACTCCCTCCCTCTCTCTACCCTCCCTTTTTTTCCGACCGGCAAACCAGCTCAAGCAACCGATTAACCAGGAGGATGCCGGCGAGACGACCGCGAGCAACGGACCGGCGTGCGACCTCCCTCTCTCTCTCTTCCCTCTTTCCGACCGGCGAACCACCACGCCGCCCTTCCGGCTCTGGATCTGGCCCCTACTCGTCCGTCCCCCGCTCTCTCCTCGCGTCTCGCGTCTCGCCCTCCCTCTCTTCGCGGCGAACCAGCGCCCCCCTCCGGCTCCAGATCCGGCACCGGCTTGTCCTGTACGCTGGATATCTCTCTCTCGCGCGCGCGTGCGCAGACACAAAAAGCGCGCATCCATCAGATAGTCCTGCTGGTCTGATCTGGTGGAATGAATGCACTCTTGATGACTTTGTTCGAATGAGGTAGCCTATTCTTTTATCCCCCTTTAGTTTTCATTTTTCTCTTTATGTATAATACTTGGAAGTGCTAATTATATCACTTTAGATCTTTACCAAGTACTTGTCTTTTTTCGAGCTATGATTTCACTTATTTAAGATACTCTGATTCATTGATAATGTTTAGTTTTTTCATCAGTTAGTAATAAAATCTTCCGCTTCCTTATTCTTTTTCAGCAGACAATTTCTGGGGATACCACTGGCATGAGCACTGGAACTTCTTCGGACATTGGAAATGCAGGTTTACTTGGGTGAGTTGTTTCTTCTTTAGCAGTGCATTGTGCTTACATGGCAAATTATTGTGGTTGGAAAGTAAAATGAAACGGCTTGGAGGCTCTCTCTGTCACTTTGATGGAAAAAGTTCATTCTTTGTGATGCATATTAGTATTTATGCCTTGCACATCATACCATGCAGAAAAAAGCGAAAATAATCCCAGCAGCAATCTAGGAAACAGATGTCTGTAGATGTAAATGGAAACAAGCAGTTTATTATCGTTTCAACAGTTCGAAATTAATTTTTCCCTGCAACCAGTCAAGGTTGGACTTGGCATTGTCAAAGCCCACACATCTTCAACAACGAAATTCACAACTGCACAAAATGACTATTATTGTCACTGCTTATCTGCAAGTTCATCATATGCAGAGGAGGTGCCTCCTGGAAGAACTAGTGATCAATGTTGTTAATTGGGATTCAAATAGGAAATTTAAACCTCATTTTTTGAATTGTGAATCTGATTGAATCATGAATGGTAAGATTCAGTAGAATCTTATAGAATAAATAAATAGAAGGATATCTTATTGAAGCCTAGCTATTATTTGTGAGAATATAGAAAAATATTGAACACATCATTTTGAAGAAATATCACCTGATCATGCCAGATGAACCCAGATGACCTATGTAAGATATTCAAGGAAATAACCCCTCTATCAGTAAAATTGTGATTTGAAAACATCCATGCTATGATTCGTGTTTAAATCTTGGTGTCATAACTTTCAGGGCCAACAATCACAAATGTAGAAGTCTTGACTGAATTGTAGTGAATCGTACCTAATCATAATGAATGGTATATGGATCATAAGATTCATTTGCAATTTAGATGCATCTCCGCTTCTAGTTGCAGAATGAAATGTTTTGTGGGTGAAATCGATTTGAAATCATAGGATTTCAACAACACTGCTGGTGATTGGCTGTTCCCTTAAGCTTGAAAACACAGAAAGCAATTCTGTGTTTTCTCAGTAACACCTTTCAAAGCACTGAAAATGGTGGTAGTCAAAGGATGCATTCTCCTTGTAATTTTCCCGGGATTTAGGGCTGTTGAGATAGGGAATCTGAGAGCATTGTACATCAAATACAATCTTGAAGTTTTATGTATAGAGAAGTACTCTGTCTGTGCCAGAACTTGGCGGCCACAGGTTACCATGGTGGTTGTTTCTCTTGCAATTGTAGGGGAGTATCTTGAGTCAGGATTTTATCCTCTTTTATATGGTGTTTTTTCATGAATTTTTATTGACCTAAGGTTGCAATATTATGCAGATGGGCAATGAGCTCCTTGACTCTCAAAGGAAAACCTTCGTAACAAGCACTGTTGCAACCGCGAACTCCAAAGACTACTCTTACTTCTTCAGCTTCCACTTCCAGCTTTGGTATGGCTGCTGTTCATTCATTGATATTCTCTCGAATGTGTTCCCAGAAGCCTTTAGTGGATATTGATACCAGTCTAGTTATAATTTGTTTGCATAAAGCTTGAGCTGGTTTTAGTAATGGTAAATTTTATTACCGACACTGTTGTGCATGAATGGTTTGTGCTAGGATTGACTTTCTTGCAATCTTACTATATGCAGCTGCTGCAGTGTTTTCTCTAAAGGGAAGGGGTTTTTGAAAAATCAATAGCGAGACTAAGCCCAGATGGATCATAAATTCTCTTTGGAGTCACAGTGCATGCCTTTACTCCGCAGATGTTTCTTCCTACATTATGGACTGTCAATATAAACCTAGGATAAAATAATTGATATGTACATCACCATGACTTTATTTAATATAATATGCATGTTATGTTGATTGGTTTCTTGGATAGTTTCAGGGGTGGAGACTCCAAGCACCACAATGGTTCATGCGAGTTCTAGCACGACTTGTCCGATCAGCCCGCACCGTGTCACCGACATCAACCGATGGTTGGGGAGAAGTGGAGAACGGAATTCATGAAGAGCATGAAAGTGACAAGGATGGTTGGGATGATATTGAACCCCTTGAAGAGCCAAAGCCATCTCATGTTCTTGCTAACATCCAAGCAGCTCAGAAAAGACCAGTGTCGCAACCTGTTTCACACTCCAAGCCGCCAGGTAATATGAATATATTTTGCTTGATGCCGATCGTGATGAATGCTCATAGTTTGCTGTGAGAGTGCATTGACTATAAAGACCTACCGATGATTTGTCACTTGACGACCGAACCATGAGACAGTTTTTTAGTCCAAAATGCTATCTTCTGTTTGAAAATTCATTTCAAATCATTATATTTGTTTCCGGTATCTGTAATGTCCAGTGAGTATGCGATCTTCAATAGTAACTAGAATATTATAGAATGAGTTGCTGTTCTGGATAATTGGTTCTGAATCACATGAATATGTGTGTGTGTGTGTGTGTGTGTGTGTGTTTGTGTGAGGGCCAGTTACAGTGTATTCAAGTTAAGAGGTCTTGGTGGTAATCATCTTTTGGTCCTTTAACGTCGAAGGATTGTTGTTAGAAATGAGATTTTACTGCAATTAATAACTCTTGCATATTGATTTTGATTAATGCTATTTGCTGCCGATACATCCAGCAGGCTTAAGTATTTTAATTTTGATTCTCAGTGACGAGTTTGACGCCAAAGAGTGCAGTGAAAGTCACCAAAGATGAAGATGATTTGTGGGGATCCATAGCGGCACCGGTTCCAAAGAGCGCCTCAAAACCTGACTGTAAAACCTGCCGTAACAACGGATGACGATCCATGGGCTGCCATAGCCGCTCCTCCGCCTACCACCACTGCCAAGCCTTTATCGTCCAGTAGAATCTGAGGAGCTAAACCCACCGCTCCAAAATTGGGCGCACAGAGAATAAACCGGACATCGTCATCTGGAGTGTAAATCAGACAAATCAAGAAACAGGAACGCTAGAAGAATCTGGGAGCCTGTACATTTTTGTCTTCGGGGGGTGTGGTCGACCAATCAATCATAGCAAGAATCGGCACACATTCTGCTCACGGTAAGTTCTTTCTTTTTGGCAAAATTTATCATGTGTATCATTTCATTTGTAATATCATTTGTAACCACTTGTAATGTGATGGCTCTTTTAGGCCAGACAAACATTAGTTACTGCTTAATGAAAGCGGGTGCACATTTTGAGTCCCCGTCTGTTCCTCCTGTGTACAACCATTGAATCGCAACTGCGGTTCGGCTGCCTGCGTGAGCAGCTCTTTCGCGCATTTTGTCTTACGGCATGTGGTGTTGTGTGAGGTGAATTTGATGGAGATGTATACTATATCACAAGAGAAAGAGTTGACACCACGGAAAATGTGATAAATTTATCTCAAAATAAGATTTTGACCACCAAAACACAAATTGATACATCCAGTTGATGAGGACTTGGAGACAGGCTTATCAGGGCACTTTTATTTGCAGTGGAGGGTTCACAAGAGAGCTCGGTATGAAAGCCATAGCCGATGGCAATGCAGACCTGGTATTGTACGGTCGTCCTTTCATCGCCAACCCAGATTTGGTCCTGAGATTCAAGATTAATGCTCCTCTGAACAAGTATGTTAGGAAGACTTTCTATACCCAAGATCTTGTTGTTGGGTACACGGACTACCCTTTCCTCGATAGCAGGAAGCAGAAATTATCGTCACGCCTAAGAGTCCATGACTAGGTTTTTTGTTCAGATTATCATTGTTGTATAAGAAGATGCTGTGTTTTGCTTTTAGTTGGTGGGATTGAATTTGCTAACCGGAAGATTAAGCCAAGTGGTTCTTTCGCAAGAGCTTTACCTAGTGCTTTGCCCTAACAAATATAACATGAATAAGGGAGACGTACAAGGGAAGGAAATGGATTTTTCGCTGTGTTGATGACTTGACCTTGATTATCCAGAATCAGAATAACCATATTCATTGCATCACCGCTGCAAAAATGAGATTCTAGAATTGCAGATGTCGATAACAGGTGATCCAGTTTACCGGTTATTGCATCGTTTATTGATACTCACTGTAGCTTCCAAGTTACACGTGATAAGATCTTATCTCTGAAAGTCTACAGCATGTGGCAAAAGAAAGTGCCGGAGCTGAGTCCTGTCGATTGGAGCTACAAAAAAATGGGGTAAACTGGAGTTCCATCTGGATAGAAGAGACCGAAATTTTGTTCCATGCCGGTGGATGTCAGATCCCCGTTGAACATCACGAATACGTTACCAAGCGGCGATCTGGTCTCTTTGGCGTCCCTGTCCCTGCTTTGATTTTCTTCATGAAATTTTGGTTGTAAGTCAGTGCGAGCTGTGGAGTAGTGAAATTCCGATTTCCAGAAGGCCACCTGGACACGGAGATCTCCATGCCCACAATAGGGAAATCCTCTCTCCATTGCCGCATAATAAGCATCCACCATCGCATCAAGCAAGTTCCAATAGCTTAGGTCCCCATCGCGGACCACTGGCCCCAGCGCAGTGAACTGCAAATAGTCCAATCTTATGTTGGTGGGGTCTGCAGCATAGCCAAAGTAAGGGTACACATTGATCAACAAAGGGGCATGGTTGTCAGATAGTCCCCAAGACCACCGTGGTCATCACCACAGATGAGAAACTGGAGCTGCTGAGGGCGCTTTGTAGATTCTGCATTGCAAGCAACACGCACTAAGCCAATTCTCCAGGGATGACCTCGTTGCCTACGACTATGTACTTGATGTTTACACCTTAGTAGCGCTCAACATGAGCGTCGATCCATGACTTGCAGATTCCACACTTGATGCCAAGTTGTGTAGGTCTTCATTTTTGGTGCCTAGGATCACACTGATGCTGGAGTTCACTAGAGCTCGGAGCGCTTCGGGGTTGGGATCGTAGAGCCACATTGTCCCACTATTGTGATTCTTGTAGAGCTGTATCACCTCAGCCAGACTAGGCAGGTTGTCTCCTTGCATTCCATAGCAAACACCAAAGGCGGGCTGTTGCAGTGAGAATTTGGCTGAGGACAGATGCCAAAATCAACATCAGGAAGACTCTGCGAAGTGATGCCATTTCCTGGACTCCCTATCCTGTTTCGACATTCATGTAGAGTGAAACATCAGGAAGACATTTAAATTTTAACAGATTGCAGCAGGAGAAGGTTCAATGAAAATGAAACCCATGGTCTAGAAGAAACCAGTGCTGAAGCTACTTATCAGTACATGTCTCAAAATTTCATCCCCATAGAGATGCGAAATTATGCATATATGCACCAGAAAGACTAATCCATATGAGGATAGAACTATGATCAATGTGTAGCTGGTTATTTAATTTATGCATAAGCTAACAAAATCAATCTATAATCATCTCTCTCTATATTAATGACTTGATCTCACAAAATAAGGAGAAAATGTCAGGATTTGTAAGCAAGATATTTCATTGCAATGACTCATTGATACAAGCTACTAATAGAAAGGATATGCTGAAAAGAAGTTTGTCTCTCGGTTGGAGAGAGAGAGGGGGAGAGAGAGAGAGATTCCCAAGATTTAAAACCTTTCAAGCCTCTACAGTGAAAAATCATGTGCAATGCAACCGCTTAAAGCACAAGTAAAGCATTCAAATGACTCATAAGACGTGCTATTCCATCTCTTTTCGACTGATAAATTGCAAGTCAAAAGTGCAGAAAGTTACTAGGCAGCCTCCCGCAGTGACCAAACCAACTTCTGCGAAGAAAAATGAAGTGAGACTTCGTCACTCAATATGTCCCCCTTTGGATGATGCTTTTTCACAAGTAAACAGGACGAAAAGGCAAAATCATTTGTCAACGAAGCAATTGCCTAATATCCATCATGTCTCTTCAAAGGTTTCTCTATGAGGTCCCACCCTGCCAATAGATTGAACGTTTTCTTTCCCAACTATGCTAGTTTAAGTTTACCTGAACATGGGGTTCCAGAAGTATAAACTAAGTTTGATTCGAGCTGCTATTTATTTATTGAAGAGCAATGCGAATACTAAACTTTCGAAGGCAGAAAACTCATTAAGGGAAACTCTTCTGCTGGAACTAATGAAGGTAAGGCGATCCATGAACTAACCGGCTCGAATGGCATTTATGGGAGCCTGGCAATAATGCTTGACCATATCCTGTATCTCAGAATGGTTCAAAGCTCTGGGTTTGGGATAAATGGCATGAGACCCATCCGGCATCAAGATCCTCCACCTCTGACTTATTGGCTTGTCTGCTGACGACAATGGTGCAGCTCCCCCGGGCTGATAGACTGATCAATTCAATGTGTTCAAAACAGGAGCTGGTAAGCACATCACAAGAAACAACATATATTTTGGGAAAGGAAATGTTATGCAGACTTTCGTGACCAAAAAATTAGAGGAAGTGGTCATAAATGGCAGTGCAATGATCATATCGAAATTTGAGTTATCTATGAGACCCAGCACGGACTCCGCAGCTTCCAGATATGTGATTAGTTCAGTACAGTTCGTTCAGATGCAAAAAGCCGGAAAAGAACAGGCTACGAACGCACAAAGCAAAAGATGGACGCATAGAATCCACCATCACCGACGATCTCGTGTGCTTATCATGAGGGCAGGGGCCAACGGCTTGGCGCCTCGGTGGTTAAAGCTGTAGAGAACGTGTACCTTGATGGGAGGCGCGGCCAACGTGCCAAAGTTGACATGGGTTACAGATCTAATTGGAAATCGCCAAAATGGTCAATCTCAAAAGGGCTTTCTACAGCCCCATGTCCTTTCTGGTGCTGAACTGGTGCTCACTGTCACTGCTCAGCAAATTGCATTTTTTACTAAGCCCATGATCTATATTACCACACCAGAACCACAAGACAGAGAAGTGGTCGGGCGGTGGGTGTTTTAAGAGGCCGGTGGGTGTGAGGCGGTCGGGCGCGAACGTTCCAGCGTACAGGACAAGTGCCGGATCTGGAGCCGGGGGCGCTGGTTCGCCGGTCACGTGCTGGTTCGCCGCCAAGAGAGGGAGGGCAGACAGAGACGCGAGGGGAGAGAGAGCAGGGGACGGACGAGTAAGGGCCAGATCCAGAGCCGGAAGGGCGGCGCGGTGGTTCGCCGGTCGGAAAGAGTGAGGGCGGAGAGAGAGAGGGAGGTCGCACGCCGGTCGGTTGCTCGCGGTTGTCTCGCCGGCATCCTCCTGGTTCGTCGGTTGCTCGCGCTGGTTCGCCGGTCGGAAAAAAGGGAGGGCGGAGAGAGAGGGAGTTCGTCGGGGAGAGAGAGCGAGGGTAGAGAGAGAGAGAGAGAGAGGGGCATGAAGAAAGGAAACCAAGACTGAAATTTTTTCAAATTAGCGCCTTTTTAACCTCTTCAGGATGTGAGTCCCACGAAGACACGTGTCGCGCTCCGAGAGCCTTCTTATTTGCTAGGCTAGAACGTTAGACATACCTAATATTTTCTCCCATAACGTGGGTCCCACGAAAACACGTGTCGTGCTCTCACCGCCTTCTTGTTTGCCAGGCTGGAGCGTCAGACCTACCTAATATATTTTCGACATCAATGCCTTTGCCGATGGAGCCATGATGATGGATGAGAGACTTGTCAAGGCCAACGTAATTGTGGGGATGTTTACTGGAATATACGGGGTTGTGTCGCTGCCCGTGGCCTTCCAAAATCCAAGACCCGATCGCTTTATTTGGCCTTATGCTGTATCTTTGTACTTCCTCTCTCTCATGCAGAAGTAGCCATCTTTCTCTCCCATTTTGCTAACGTCAGTTTAGTCACTTGTGTCCTAGTCATGAGTCAAAGAAGGAGTTAAATATTAGTTATAATTTTCTGGGGTTAATGAATCAGTTGAAAGGCCCGCTTTAGGTTATCGATAATGGAAATTACCTAAGTTATAACTCTGATTGTATAATAAATAATATTTACAAATTTTCGGGGGTTAAGTCAAATAATTCGTAGACGCTTAATCTTTTTAATGATATAGTAGGAATATTATTATAAAATCAGATAGCCCTAAAATTTCTGACCAAAAAAAAAAGGTAGTCCTAATTTGTACTATTTTTATTATCCTTACATATTAGGCTATACTAATTTTGATCCGGTATACTTGTTTAGGCAATTAACGGTTATCCAGGGCTAAAAGGGGGCAATGAAATTATTCTTTTTTTAATTTCCTCCTTAACCTTCTTTTGCTTTTTGTATTTTTCCCCCTCTTCCTCTTCCTCATTGGGTTCATGAAGTTATATCTATTTGAAATTTGGTATCTAACTCGCGGATGTTGCTAATTCAAAACTGGATTATAAACATCTCGTTTTTAGGTTGGTAAATGTTGAGATACTAGAGTACAAAAATCAATCAAATAAAGTTTCAGCACACATTCAATAAAAAAAAAAAATCTTTCTAAACTAGCAATGATATTTCCAAATTTCGAAAGTAGCAATTCATGAATTCTGAACAAAAAAATGTGTGTTTCCAAGGACACAAAATATCTAGATGCCTTCGGCAATTTCAAAAAAATAAAACATAAAAAGAGAACATGGGTATATTTTCATGGCCAGTTCACCGTACAAGGTGTCGAAGTCTTGATTTTGGCCCGACCATTACCGCAATGTAATAAATACTATGAAGTTCGAACCCAAAATTAGCTGTCTCCGCAAATTTACTCAGTTTTTTTGGCTAAGTCATATTCCAGCATGGTTTGACATGCAATTAAAGTCGAAATGGGGGAAAATTGTCTAAAACTTCATAAACCTATTACATTTTTGTTAAATTAGTCATAAATAGTTCAATTTTATCAATGAAGTTCTAAACATTTTCGCACTTTACTAATTGAGTCAATCTGGTCAATTTTAATTAGAAATCGCTGACGTTGACGCCTGTTGTTCTACGTGGTATGATTAATGCTGATGTAAATAATTTTCAATAATATTTTAATATGTCTTCTATCTTTTTATTTTTTTAACTTATCATTTTTATTTCCTTTGGCTTTTCTATTCTTTTTTATGCCGACGGCGACGATCTCGCTGGCTACAAGGCCTCACCCTCGTCGGTGGAGCCACAAATGCCCTAGGCAAGGCCATCATGGCCTTGTAGGCCGTAGGTGAGGCATCCCTTGCCAGATCGAAGGGCCTTACCTTAAAAAACCGATTCATTGAACCGGAGCATGGAAAGCAATTCAATACAGTTTGACTTCGCATGACTCCAAACCACACCACCGCCCTTGCCCCTTATGTAGCACCAACACGGACACATGACACACAACATGATACAACACGCCGACAAGTCATTTCTCAAAAATAAAAAATTCCAACATGTTCCAACGTGTTATATAAGAAATATATATTTTTATATATAAATGCAAAAATAAATTAATAATAATAATAATAATAATAAAATGAGCATAGAATTAATTTATACTTAAAATATTAATCTAGCATTTGTTAATATTATTTATTATTTTAATTTGACAGAGATTGAATGAGAAATTCAAAAATTGCTAACACAAAAGAGTAAATTTGAAGGAACATGTCATGTTTTCTTACACTTGTTGGAGATTAGTGAGATTTTTTAGTCTAGACAGAGTTTTGAATTCATGATATAGATTGGCTTGGAGCTCCTCTGCAAAACAATGTTCGAGAAAAATGAAAATCTAGGACAAGAACTCAAAGAAAAGGAAATAACTAAATTGGCCATGGAAAATATGAGAGATAACTCACAACCCAATGACATAGACCAAAAGAGATAACTCGCACGCTACGTTTGCGAGAGGTAGAAAGAAGCAAAAAAAGATCACAGATTTAAGTTTGCAGGGGCAACGGAGAGACACCGGTGAGAAGAGGGGCATTTCATCGTCACTCACAGGAAGGTCAAAATTTATTAAGTGAGAAACTTGAGAGTGATAATTTTCTTCTTTATCCTTTATTTTTTTACTTTGATTATTTTTTCATATATTTATATTTTGACCTCTTAAGTATTGAAATTTTTTAAAATTGACCCCGTACGTGTCAGAATCGTGTGTCGAAATTTTAGACTCACGTGTCAGAGCGTGTCGGAAAGAGTTGACCACGTGTCGGATTTTCCGACACTCGTTGACCACATGTTGGAACATGTCGGAGCGTGTTGGACATGTGTTGGAGTGTCGGACACGATACGGAGACTTCCAGAGAGTGTTGATGCTTCTTAGGTCGCGACCCAAATATGCACGACTAGATATGCGTGCAATCTAGGTTGCCGTGACCCTTGCCGCGTGGCAACCCTCGTCGAAGGGTCGTGGGACCCTAGTCAAAGCACCTGTCTTTCGCCACACCGCCTGCCCTTTGCCGAACAACCTACGGAAAGAAGATGAAGATGATGAACAGTTGTTGGGGTAAAGTCGGAAAAACGAAAAATTAACGAGAACAATTTCGAAAGAAAATATTTATTAGCTTCAAAGCCAGCATGTCGAGAAAGCCCAAGGCAGCCCCTAACCTGCCTTGGGCTTTTAGCCTTGGTAAGGCTTGCCTTCAGCAAAGTAAAAAAAAAAATTGCCAAACACTAATAAATTTGGCCCAAAGGCCTTTACCCCCCAAAGTCATTTGGGAAGGTAGCATGCCTAGGTCCACTATGTTGCTAAATGGAAGGGGGATTACTTTTATGACTAGCAGACAAGGCCTTGGTGTGGGTGGAGGCACGATAAGAATTTAGATTTCAGTTTCCTAATTGGAAGCTATATACCAAGTTTGACTCATTTGCGTTCGATTATAAATTATATAGGAATCTGCTATTAATGCATAATTTGGATCCGAATTGAGCTAATTCACTGTGCTTTAACTTTATCAAGAGCTTTAGTCATTTGCTATGTTATGATCAAACTGATAAAAGGTGTAGTTGGAAATCAATTTGATGTCGCTCTAGATCTCAATCTATTTTTTTCTTAGTAGAAAGAACATTCGGAGGATGGTCTGAAGCTTCTTGGAACTGCAAAAATTGAACTGTCTCCTTTTCTTTTCTTTTTAAGTAAGCAACGTTAGTCATGTGACATCCAATCTAATTTTCTTTTCTTTTTTTTGGTAAGCAACTTTAGTCATGTGATATCCAATCCTCTGGTCATTTCACAACTAGTACAACTCCGTTCATACATTTAGAGATTGTGGCTTCCCGTTTTAAGAGTGCAAGTTTGAGAATCATTGGACATAGAAGGCATACTCTTTAATACTTAACCTTGTCTTCCTTTGATGGGGGCGCAAGTGCGACATGAGAGTCCTTTTTTCAGCACTTTCAGAACCTTTGAACAATTTACTATACTCTCAAAACGATTTCAATCTGGTTTAGTCGATCAGATATCTTTAGAAAAAGTTATAGAAAGCTGACAAGACACGTGATATGGAATGCTTATCATCAGCATACCACATATCACGCAACACCGTCATTTCATTACTTTGCAATGGATAGTTGACAAAGTGGCTTGCTTGAAATTACTCCAGAGGCACAGTGAACAAATTGGAAGTGTCAAAAAGCTCTTTTTTTTTTTTTGGAACGGTTAAAAAGCTCATTTCCTTGACTAAAAATAGTGTCAGAAAGAATCCCCACGAAGGTAGTTCATCTTAAGCTCCTGTTAACACTTTTAAGTCAAGGTAGCTTGTAATGGTTTTTGGTAGATGCCCTTAAATCTTGGATTTGCTCATATAATCAAGAACAATGCACTTGAATAGATCCTATATTGTGTTTGAAGGTGCTGCTACGAACCTCTGTTTTAAAGATTTGTTGATAAAGATCTGAACTTTTAAGTTTCTATATTACGTGAATTTGTGTTTCCAGTTTGTATGATTCCCATGGCATTTCATCCTATGACCCTAGCTTGGTTAATACTGACATTTCTTAATTGCTGCAGCCATATGGATTTGACGTTGGCTAATCAAGAGAGGGGAAAAGTACTTGGTTGTTTTAAGGCATGCGAGTAGGAGGCTAGGTATAAGTAATTTCTATTTTCGTTTATTGTAACGTGACATAGCTTTGTCTACCATGGGAAACGATTCTCAAGCAGCTGTGTCTAATTTTCCTATCCGGAACCTGTTGACACCTAATTTTTACCCAAAAATATTTCATTCCGGCATATAGATTATCTAGGTGTTTAATATCGTGTTTTAAATGAAAGATGTTTTTCCTATAAAAAAATAATACTAATTTAAAAAAAAGAAAAAAAAAAGAAATCGAAAAAAAGAAAAAAGAAAAGAGAGAGGAAGTTGGGGCCAACGAACTAAATGTGACTAGCCAAGCCTAGGAGGTCAGATTGGAATTCAAATGACAAGTTGGGGCCAAAATGCAATTTCCAAAAGTTGAGGGACCAATTCGCAAATTTTGCAAAATTTGCGCCCGAGCCCTTAAATCATCATCTTGGTCATCAATTAAGTTGAAATTGAATTTGGGCCAAGTAGAATCAATCAAATTGAGCCAAAAAGACCACATTTGTATTGAATTGGGTATTTTTGGATAAGAAAATAGCCAACTTTGAGGGACTTTTTTTGCAAAATTGGGTGGAGATAATTGCGAAAAATGGTCAAGATCTTAAACTACTATACATGAGCTTTCTAATTGATCAAAAAACGCAGCCAAATTAGTGGATTAAAGGACTCAAATCAGCAGCCAAAACTCAGTCCACGAGTTGGTCTTAATCCGGAGTTGCTGAGTAAGCAAATTGGTGGCCCCACCATATCCTCCTCAGCTACCCAACCAGCCCGATCTTTGCACGTGATGGAAGACCGTATATAGTAGTGCAAGTGGACGAAAATTGGTCTGGGATAAGCCACTGACAGCACGGGAAAATCGCAGCAAAGTTCGCACACTCAACAGCTGCAGAAGTTAAAAAATTGGCTAAGTCAGAAGAGTAGGTGAAGTAGCCCTGTTGACAGGCTTGGTAGGTGGACAAAAGGCTGACCAAAAATCCCTTAATTCGGGGGATAAGATCACTGAAGCAAGGTCTTTCAAAGGAGGAGAGAGAGGAGACGAGGGGGAGAGGGGAGAGCTCGGAATCGTTCCCCAAAGGGGCCTTCAGAAGCAACTCCAGAAAAGAAAACCCAGAAATTCCAGATCAACCTTTTGAGAGAAAAGTGAGATTTTCACAACCCTTCAGCCAAAATTAGCCAAAAACTTCAACTAGAGAGTGAAACTTCACTCAAATATCTTTACATCCATAGGTCGCACGTCCTAAATGGAGATCGGGAAGGCCTCCTAAAGCCCCCCGAAAAACACCCTCCAGGCGGGCCAGGAAACACTGAAAATTTTTCGAAGTGTTGAGCCCAGTTGGTCACGAGTGATGAAAAGGCAGTGTTTTTGAGAAATTTGAGAAACAAATGAGGAAAATATTGACTTCTACCCCAAACTAGAATACATATAGTTTGGTTTGGTGTCAATTTTTCCAACAAAAGACGTCTTGAAGTCTAATTTTAGAGGTCAACGAAAACCTTCATTGTCAGTTCTTCTTTTCTGCAGATCTCATTTCCAGTTGAAGAAGCCAACTTCCACGTGCTTCCAGAGGACAATTTCTCGGTTTACTTGGCCAAGAAACACTTGAAAAGGAAACTAGGAAGTAAGTTAAGCATCCTAGATGTACGTATTTTCGAGTTTGAGCATGTTTTGATCATGAAAATCAAGAGGGAAACCAGCCTGGAAAACTGATTTCTGAAGTTGAAATTTTTCTAAAGTGTTTGAAATCTCTTCAAGAGTGTTGCATGTGTGCTTCTTGGAGAGGTCGTTTTGATATTGTTCGGTGGGTCATTCTCTGTGATGTTTATTGCATTTGAAATCTCATGTTACCTACTTTCACTTGGATCAAGTAATGTTTCCTTTAGATCTCGTGTGCGATGAGTGTCGGGGCTTGAATATGGGCATGTAACCTGTTTGTTTGACTTGGGTTCAAATCCAGATTTGCAAAATCAGTTCAAACCCGTGTATTTGAGGATGATTTTAGCTTGGTTCTAGTGTGTTTTTAGCTATGATTTCTATCTAATCTTGTTCTTTGCATGTGGTAGTATCATCTTAATACTTTAGTTCCACATGAGATTGCTTATGAGTGGAGATTGAAGGCTGCAAACATGGCTCGAGGAGGCTATTGGGGCTAGTTTAATGCACACCAAGTGCTCGACAAAATGCCCAAACTAAGCTTCGATCTTGAAACGGACGATTTGAGCTTGATTATTGTGATATTCATGTGCTGTGTTACTCCATGTTAGCATAGATCGGTTTAAGGAATTATTATTATTTAAAAAATAATAATTAAAAAAAGAGAAAAATATGAAAATTTCAAAAATATCAAAAAATGTTAGATAGCATCAAATTAGGATATAAATGACATATATGAAATTTTCCTAATTTTAAAAGGTCATTTTCCTAATTTAATGCTATTTTGGTATTTATAACCATTTTTGTAAATAATCCATTTTGCGTAGATTAAAACTATTTAAAGTAATTTCATGCATATAGAGTAATTTCATGCATATTTGAATTCTCATTTTGCTCATGGGGGTCCTGTCCCGGGGCGTGATAACAAGGCCATGTAATATTATTTGCTCGACTTGTATCGGGTTTACCTTTTCCGCGTTATTTTCAGGTCATTTCAATTTCTTGGATGTTTACTTACGCGCCGCTCTTCATTAATTTGAGTGTAAATTTCTCTTCTAAATTATGTTAGGATTAGTCTAGACATTAAAAAAAACTACAAAAACATTTGCATGGACACTTAGTGGTTTCATGAAAATTATAATTGGTAATCAAGAATGTGTGGCCATTTAGATAAATAAATTTCCAAGTTAGTGGTACCGCAAGGGCGCTAATAAAAACATTGGCGTAAACAAGTCCCCGTTCCTAGAAATCTCTGGTTGCGTAGGAATCGAGACACCACTCCCGTGTCTCGATTGGTTTCTAGCCGACCCCAATAAGCTAGTGGCGACTCCTAGAAATATTTAGGTTGTTAATAATTGAAATATGAAATCCAACGTCGCGCGAGGTATGGGCTTGGGAGAGCCCGCGCCTAATTTAAGGCCATTGGTTCGCTTCTTTAGGCAAATACCCCTAATCCTTCTTCCTTTTCCTCCGGACGAAAAAAAGAGGTCGTGACAGAACCAACTAAGGAGGTAATGCCCAAGAAGTGTTTCATGTATTAACTGGCAGAAGAGCTACCGCATCACTTTTGCCTAAGAATATTAGTGAAGTGCGATAGCGAGCATTAGGGTACATGAAACGATGTGCAGATCTTACGGAGTAAATGGCAAAAGCTAGGTTCTAGCTGTGCATCAGCGGATGATACATGGAGTGGCAACAAGGCTTTCCTCCACTTGCCTCTCCTTGTTATTATGTTCTCTTTTAACTTTATCCCAGACGTTCATTTTCAACTCAGGGACTACTAAGGGCCGTATGGTAACATTTCTGTTTCTCCCGATTTCTGTTTTTTTGTTTTCTGAAACAAAAAAAGAACAAAAATCTATTTGGTAACGCCAACTTATTTTTCTATTCCTCGAAATAGAAAAATGGCCGGGAAATAGATTTGGAATAAAAACAAGAAATTAAAAAAAAAAGTAGTTTCTTATTCTCAGGAACAATTTCTAAAAATAAGTTTTTTTTTTTTTCTATTTTTCTTTTGTTCTTCTTCTTTGTTGTGGCCATCGCCGGCCGCCTGTCAACTGTTGGCCACCTCCTGCCGCCCGCTGGCACCGTTGGCAACTGCCGATGACTGTTGCTGCTGCTCGCAACCCACCAGCTGTTGCCCAAGGCCCACCGGCTGACGACTGCCACCGTCCGTTGGCAGCTTGCCATCACCAACCGCACGACCGCTGCTTGCCAGCGCACGACCACCGACCATCGCTACTGATCGCTGTTGCAGGACTGCTGCCAACAGCTCACCGACCACCACCCCTTCCCCTTGCCCGGTGGGGGTCAGAGGCAGCAATCCTGTGGCAGCACTCAACGGTCTTGTGGCGGTCATGTGACACTCGTGCGGTGGTAGTGTGGTGATCGTGCAATGGCCATGTGGTGGCTAAGCAACGGCCATACGGCGACCGGTAGGGGTGAGCAGTTTCCAGTTCCTTTTTTCCGGGAACCGAGAGTTCCAGTTCTGGTTCCAATCAGAACCGGAACCGATTACAAAAGGAAAAGTTCTCGAGAAAAAGGGAGGTGTGCAAAAGAAGATAGCTACAGGAGAGAAAGTGATGAGAGAGAGAGACGTGAGAGCAAAGGGAAAAAAAAGGAAAAAGTAGAGAAGCAGAGAGACTATTCATCTTCGTTGCACTCCGCCCTGCAGCCACTCGAGGGCTTCGCTACGCCGGCCGCCACATGGCATCGTGCTCATTTGCAAGCACCGCGCCGCGTCTCTGTGCCAAGCTTCACCGCGGGCAGCCTAGCCACCGACCACCGCCACTGCTGGTTTGTTGCTTCCCTCTACTGGACCTTCGCATGAGCAACCTTCCGCGATGCCAGAACCGATCGCCGAGCCACCACACTCCTCCGCCTTTGCTCCGATGCCTAGCAGCCCTCACCTACGCTACTCTCTGTCTGAAGTTCCGCCCTATCTCCGCGTAGCCCTACCGACACCGCTCCACCAGCAACCTGCACTCTGCCTGACGCCACAGCAGCTCGCCTCTATCGCCGGCGCCCTTGTTGCAACACCTCTGCACGTCGGACGCTGCGTCGTTGTCACACCAGCACCACAGCTCAACGACTCAACGCCCCTTCTGCCCGAGCGTCTCACCGTCTCGTCGCACCAACCTCGCTTGCGTTGCCCTCTTTTTTTGTGTTTCTTTTGCCACGGGAACAAAGGAAAAACAAGGTACCGGCTAGTTTTCATATTAAATGTTAAATGTTCCCAATTGCTTACTTTCCTCTCTATATAATTGGATATCTTCAATGTGCTACATTATGTGCAGATGATTGAACCAATGGCAAAATCTTATCCTTTTGTTGGCAAGATACAACAGATGCATTTGCATCTTAAATTTCGCATACGCAAAAAAGTATATTCATTTTATGGATACATAAATAATTTTTTCTTTTGAGTTTTTAGTAGATACCAAAGCATTTTCAATCACTCTAGATGGACATTTATTGAATTCATGTCCTTACTTATGCTTCTAAATGATCAAAATTGATACATGTGTACTGACTTTCAAATAGCAAGATATCCATCTTACTTGTTCAATCATTTTTCACAGGATTTTCTATGACAATCTTGTCATTACTAGCATGTCTCAAAGTACTGGTTCAACAAGTATGTATTTCTTCCTAATTCTACCGTTGAAGTAGTTCGGTCTGGTTTGTGCTTTTGGCCTTTGAGAACATTATGGTGATTTACCTAGGTTGCCTATTATATGTTGATGTGGTGATGACATTGCTAGATATGTCTTGTTCCAGTCACTAGCTGTGTTGGAGCATTGACTAAAATAGTTCGGCCAAAAGATCTAACTCTACTATAGAAAAGGTTTTGGGCCATGTGGCCATAATGGAAGAACACCATCTTTACAAGATTTAACCAACTCCAACCTTTGCGATTTTAACCATTGCCAAAGTTGCCATTCCAAGTGAATTAGCAGTGAGACCTTTGAATGGTTATTCAAAACCTAAATAGAAATGACGGGCCTTGGT
This sequence comes from Eucalyptus decipiens, assembly GCA_014182575.1. Lineage (NCBI taxonomy): Eukaryota > Viridiplantae > Streptophyta > Magnoliopsida > Myrtales > Myrtaceae > Eucalyptus > Eucalyptus decipiens. The sequence goes on from CM024615.1 coordinate 53,211,897, forward strand.
TTTCAGCTTTAACAAAACATGTTGGAAGAAGCGGAGGACACAGAAGAAGTCTTATCTGTTTCTATGCTCCTTTATTATATATATATATAAATCTTTTTGGACGATATACCTAATTTATCTTTTGGTGATATCTCCATGCCATGTGATTTAGATGGGAATACATATCATATCATGTGTTAATGCTTAATAAATCTCCTCTCTTAGGACTCACTGACCGGGAAAAAAAGAAGTCATGCTTACATATCAAGAGGGGGTTGGGGGGAGCTATTTTGGCTTTTGACATTTAACATAAATTCATCTTATATTGTAAATTTTTACCAAATTATATTATTCACTTGCCCTGATGATTTGTGAAATTTATATGCAACAGGGCCGTTGAGAACTCCAGAGAAGTCATGGAATCCAAATGCCCGTTGGATCCTGTTTCAATTTTTTATTAAGGAATTCTCGAAAAAATTTCCTCCATTTGACATAAATTTGGTCTCCAAGTATTACAATGCTTACAAAGTAAGTGCCACATCAACATTGTCATGACGAAATTCTTCTTCCTAGTGTTTTTCTTTTTGCTTACCTAATGTTGAATTATTTCATGATCATCATCTTCCAGGAAAGAAATATGTCGAGGCAGCTGTTGGTACAAAAACTCAGGCAAATCATTGGTGATAGGTGGCTGATTGGAATCACCAAAAGTTTCTGAGGTAAGGTATGGATTATGATCCTTTTTAAACACAATAAATCAAAAGCACTTCTATGCCTTGATGTCTAGTCATGGGTGCAAAGAGCTTGGGTTGCATCATTATATAACGTTGATGATTGTTTCCGCTGTGTTGAGATGACAATGAATAAGATTAGTATGAGGCGCATCAAAAAGACAAGTTTCCATTTTGATGAGTTCATAGCACACGGCAGCATGAGCAAATGGTACCGAGAGGAGGCCCATCCAGATTGGACGTTGACAATGTAAAATTTGTAGATAGAGGGAGAAAACGAGAGTTTCCTAAAACTCCTCCCAACTAAAAGACACCACTCCTCTTCCATCATACAACAGGACAAATGACAACTTGGCTAAGCATGGACCTAATTTGTAAAAACATCTTATAAAAAATTAAATTGAATAAAATTTACGAAATGCATACATTTGATAAGATGATAAGCATTGTGCAAAAGAAGAAATTACAGGATAATGTTATACTATGTTTATTAGCATTAGTCGAAGTTCGATTTATTCCAACCAATTTTTTTCTTTTTTAATTTATTTATTACATGTCAAGTAGGTCAAAATTAGAGAATCTGAGAAAAAGGTAATACCATATACACACTGAAGAGGGTTTGTCTTTATTCCAACCAAATTTTTGTTTCTTAGTAGCATATGAAATATACATAGAACGTTTGATGCATTTCAAAGCCAAATCAAAATGCACAAAAGACCACGGCTTCCATTTTTCTACTCAAAATAATTAAAAATACTATAATCTTCAAACCATTTATAAAATGGCTAGAAAATTAAAAGGAGACCAGTGCGCAAATTAAAGTTACATAATAGGAGCATATGGTTAATCGAAAAGCCATACAAGAACCATGAAATAAAATAATTAATTGACATTATGCTTCTTAGAATATAATTGAATCAATTGGAATGTTTAGGTGTTTTTTCTTTTTTTAAGAATTAAAACTCCGGTTGAAATATTTACATGCACTGTGTGTAGTGTCTCATATAATTGCACAAATATACATACAAAAAATAAATTCGTTCTTGTCCATTACCAATCTGCTTTTATGCCCCTCCCTATCTTGCTAAAGAGCATAATAAGGTTAGGACTCCTTCTTCCCATAATGGACCAAACCCAAAAATGCATAACTATAAAGTGTGGAGAAGCTTAGAATAGTATATTTGGTTATATCAAGTTTCCAAGCCAATTGATGGCTAATTCCGCAAAATTACGATTTTAATTTTGAGCTACACCACCTGAATATTGAAATCATGGACTATTAGTTACCACCATACAAAGCACAGCTTATATATTTGTTGGTCAAATATTTAAAATGTCCCCAAAAAAAGAAAAAAATGAAACCGAGGGATTAAAACAGATTGAAAAAATTAAATTGCAATAATTCAACATTCATGCTGTTAATTTAGTAGAAATTTAAATCCCCACTATTCGTAAGCATCTCTTTATTATGAGGTTTTTTGTTGAGTATTTAAATTACATGAGATAATTCTCCATAAGTACATGAAGAAGTTATAGGCATTCCATATCATCCTCATTCCTCCTGAGCTTCATCTAGCATCCAATGGCCTCTTCATTCCTCAAGAAGTAGAATTTTTTTAATCTAATATATGGAAGATTGCAAGGAATTGAAAGCATCTGTCTAAATACGAAAAAGGAAAACCCAATATGCTCACCTAGACATAATCCCATGAGCAAAATTCAAGTCATATTCCATCTTCTCCTAAAAGATTAAACTATCAAGACTAAAGCTATATCAAAGTAATTATCGAAACCCCTCAAGCTGGGCGGACTATGAGTGTTGGGGTATCATCGTTCGGAATAATGGATACAATGAGGCTTTGATGATGAAATCCTTTTTCAAGGGAGAAAAAACTCAAGCAAAGCGCAAACAAACAAAAGCCCATAATGCTTGTCTATTAGAACAAATCAAGCCCACACAGACTCAAACCAGAATTAAGCCCAATTCTTTCGATCATAAGAACCTAACAAGCCCAAAGTTCTGTTCTCACAAAGCCAACTTTAAAATGAGTGGCCAGACCCTCCCCACGGCCACGATCTGTGGTTGGCGAGATCGTCACAAACCACCAAAAAATTTTATTCACTCGCTCCCTCGAGCTCCTTCCCTCCCCGACCACTACCAGACCCTCCCCTCGAGGCATCTCTCAGCTCTTAGCTCTCGCCGGATTGGGACCTCCAATCATGAAAGGTCATAAACCACTATAAAATAAGTCAAGGAAATGGAAGTAGAAAATAAGCAATTCTTAGGTCATAACAAAAAAGGATCTAGACGATTCGGAAATATTTTCATGTCCAATTCATTCCCATAAATAACAATAACAATGCACCGCAAGCCCAACTCAGTAAGATCAGAACTCAAATAAAGCTAATAATAGAGCGAATCAAATATAGGTCAACCACCAAAAAGAGCAAAGAGGGTACGGCACATAAAAATGTTCATAGGGCCAACTTATCTTTAAGAACACAACATAAGATCACCTCGGTAATGGCAATGCAGACCACCGATAAAAATTACAGAACTGGACCATGGCCAGTAGAAAGAAGATCAAAAGAAGACAATATGCAAGCGCGAGCACAAGGAGAAGTCCATAGAGAATCGAGACGAACCTGAAACCTATAATGGTCTCGAGCTCTCCAACAGGAGCTGCACAGAGACTCAGAGAGAGAGAGAGACGAGCAAAGTAGAGAAGTGAAGTGGAGGAGTGAGGAGAGAGGTCATTTTAGTTATTTTGAAGAAAAGAGTTGGAGGCTTTAAGAAGGGAGCTTTATAGGGGTATATTCCCCTCTTCTCTTTAGGACTCTCTAGGGCTGCAGGTTGCAGAGGCCTATTTTTAAAAACCTGCTAAGCATGCATGTCTTAGAACATTTGTAGTCCACTTCGATCATTAGTTTACACGTGCCTCGTTGGATGCTCTTGCCTTTGTGTAGAGCGGAGAATAGAAAAGAGAGGGAAGATGTGCATGTGCATGTTCATGGACTCAGCTCGGTTTCTCATTTATTCTTATTAATTTATTACTATACTTATTATTGTATTCTCTTCTTCTTTTTTTTCTTTTCTCTCTTTCCATTTTTTTTTTTTTAAGAAGAAGAGGAAGATGATGATGATGATGATGATGATGATGATGATGATGATGATGATGAAGAGAAAGAAGAAGGAAAAGAAGATGATGATGATGATGGTGGTGGTGGTGGTGGTGGTAACAAAGAGTAACATAAGAAATATACATTCAATTTGATGCATTCTAAAGCCAAATCAAAATACACAAAGAACCTTTGAATTTCTTCTTAAAATAATAATAAAAAAAAACTCTAATTTTCAAACCATTTATAAAATGGCTAGAAAATTAAAAGGAGGCCGATGCGCAGAATAAAAAATTGTAGTAGCGTATGGTTAATCGAAAGGTCATACAAGAACCATGAAAAAAATAATTAATTACCGTTATGCTACTTAAAATATAATTGAATCAATTAGAATGTCTAGAGCTCAATTGCAATGGTGTTTTTCTTTTTTAAAGATAGAAAAACTCCGATTGCAATATTTACATGCACTCTGTGTAGTGTCTCATATTATTTCCCAAATATGCATACACAAATTAAAATTTTTCTTATTCGACCCCCACTTGTTTTTATGCCCCTCCCTATTTAGCTAAAGATATTAATAAGGCTAGCATTTCTTCTTCCCATAATGGACCACTCTAAAGCCCAAACATGCATAACTATAAAGTCTGAAAAAGCTTAACATAGTATTTTTTGTCATATCATGCTTCCAAACCTCTTAATAGCTAATTCCGCAAAATCACGGTTTTAATTTTGGCCTAACCACTAGAATACAGAAAGCACAGGCTATTAGTTATCTCCATACAAATTACAGCTTACACATTTGTTAGTCAAATATTTAAAATGTCCCCAAAAAAATGAAATTGAGGGATTATAACAAATTGAAAAAATCGCGTTGCAATAATTCAACGTTCATGCCATTAATTTAGTAGAAATTTAAATCCCCGCTAATTGTAAGCATCTCTTTATTATGGGGCTTTTTATTAAGTATTTAAATTACATGAGATAACTCTCCATAAGCACATGAAGAAGTTATGGACATTCCACATCATCCCCATTCCTCGTGAGCTTTCATTTGGCATCCAACAGCCTCTTCATTCCTCAAGAATCAGAACTTTTAAATCTAATAAATGGATGATTGTAAGGAATTGAAAGCATCTATCTAAGTATAAGAAAGGAAAACTCGATAGTCCGCCATGACATAATCTCATGAGCAAAATTCAAGTCAAATTCCATTTTTTTCCCTAAAAGATTAAACTATTAAGACTAAAGTTATATCAAAGTAGTTATTGAAACCTCTCGAGCTGGGCGGAATGTGAGTGATGGGGTATCACGGTTCAAAACAATGGGTACAATGAGGTTTTGTTAATGAAATCTATTTTCAAGGAAAAAAACTCAAGCAAAGTGCAAACAAACATCATAATATCTATCTATTAGAGCAAACGAAGCCCACACGGACTCGAACCATAATTAAGTTTAATTCTTTCTATCATAAGAACCTAACAAGCCCAAAGCCCCATCTTCTCAAAGTAGGGGTGTGCAACGGAAACCATCCGAACAGGACCGGACCGGCCGGTTTTGGGCGGTTCCCACGGTCGGTGGTCCGGTTCCCGGTTCCAAGGTGGGTACCGGACCAACTGGACCGGACCAACTGGACCGGACCAAATTTTTTTATATATAATTTATATACATATAATATATAAACACATATAATATATTAATATTATATATGAAGCTTGTTGCAATCGGAATTGCAATTGAGGTAACAACCTCTTATGTGGCCAAGAGACCACCAAAGCTCTTAGAAAACTTATTTGTTAGTTTTATCTTCTCCTTGATGTGAGATAAGGCTCTAGGAGTTCCTCATGTTCACTCTCTCTCTTGCTCCCCTCACTTGCAAACGACAAGGCACTTCAAATCTCAAAGAGTCTGACATCGACTAAACAAAATCTCACAGAGTTTGACATCGACTAAACATTCAAAGCATAGAAGAGAGATTGTTTATAAAACCTAAGCCAAGCACAGATTTTACTCAAATTGTTCATGGCTTTTATGCTTAAAATTAAGAGTGAAACACATAAATTATGGTTAATATTCACGCAAGTGAAGTTTGAATATTTTGCACGTGAAAACATGTGTGAGTAGTTTTATTAGATCACCCGGGAACCGAATTGGATTAATCGGTTCGGAGCATGGTCGTTCTTCAATGAATGGTCGTTATTTAGTGAAAAAAGAAAGTGCCAATCCTATTGGACCGAACCGGACCGGACCGGAACCGATGGTCCGATCCACGGTTCCCAAAATTGGGAACCGGTTTTCTCGATCCAGTTCCCGGTTCCACCTTGTAACTGGACCGAGCTGGGAACCGATCACCCCTATCTCAAAGCTAGCTTTAAAATGAGCAGCCAGAACCTCCCCCACGGCCATAATCCATGGCAGGCGGAAATGTCACAAATCACCAGAAAATTTGATCCGCTCACTCTCTTAAGCTCCATTCCTCCCTGACCACCACCAAACCCTTCCCTCGAGGCAAGTCTCAGCTCTTGGCTCTTGCAAATTGGGGCATCGTTCATGGAACCACTAGAAAATAGGCCAGGGAAATGGAAGTCGAGAATAATCAATTCTTTGGTCACAACAAAAATGATCTAGACGGTTGGGAAATATTCTTACGTCCAATTTGTTCCCATGAACAGCAATAACAATGCATTGTAAGCTCAATTCAGCAAGATCAAAACTCCTATAAGGCCAATAACAAAACAAATCAAATACAGGTCAACCATCAAAAAGAGCAAAGAGAACACGGCACATAAAAATGTTTAGAGGGCCAACATATCCTCAAGAACACAACACAGGATTACCTCACCAAGGAGCTTCCTCATTTACCTAATGATATGATCTTAGTTTTCTTCTTCTTCTTCTTTTTCTTTTATCATTGAGATGAATGGACCACTATATTATGCATTGTTGCATTAGACATGAATGCCACTACCTTTTATCATAAAATATTTGTAAGACATGAAATTGATATTTGTCTTCCGACTCTAATACCATCAAATCAATTTTGTCAAGTTAGTATCACCACGAATGCCCCTCTAAATGATGCTGAAGAACAGTTTTTCTCACCACCAGGAGGCTGGGTAAAATTTAGTACAAACATAAGAGCTTTTCGAAAGTTATTAATGAATTGGATGCTCCTATGGTCGTGCAAGTCCTGAGAACACATTCTTGCCCCTACTCGTCCTGTGCTCCCGTAGCCTTGGACCTCTCTTAATTAGCAAATACTTCTATCCTTGTTGGCCCAAACCAGCAAGTTAAAGATGGAGGTTCATCATTATAGGTCAGTGGTATTACTGCTGGATTGCTAAGTTTAAAGTGTTACAGTCTCTCCTATTTCTTGCTTGTTTCCATAAAATGGGTAGCCTTTACCTTTTGGTCAATTGTCATTTTTAGTTTACATTGCAATTTTTGCAACTTAAAACCTAGATTTATCATGCTCATGAAGCCATACCATCTCCACTCCAACAAAACAGCACCTAGGATACCTTACTAACTAAAGGATGTCTAGGAGAAGGAGAAATAAATCACTCATTTGAAAAACAAAAGCTTGGGAAGTCTTCTTATTTTAGCCAACTCCTCTCGTATTTTGATATCTTATTAGTTCTTAGGAAGATGAATGAAAGTAAATTAGCACATGAAAGGGAAAGCCTTACACAGTGTCCTCTATAATTTGCTTGGAAAGTGCACATCTACTATATATGAAGGGCTAGGATATACCAATATTACTCAATAGAGGGAGCTTCTCTGACATTGTCTTGTTTTCAAAATATTTATCACACCGAGTGAGAGATGGGGGTCCATATAAGTGTCTAAACAGGCTTCTAGGATTAATCCCTTGTCAATGTTTGTTGTGCATCTCTCTCTCTCTCTCTCTCTCTCTCTCTCTCTCTCTCTCATTTATCTTGTCAAATGCAAAAAGTATCGTTTGTTGGTCACTACTTGTCAACTTTATGGAATTATATTATCGATATTACTTGAACTGTCCTGGCATTACGGTTACTTTAGTATGAATTTAACTAAAAATGAGGGAATCATTGTGTTTGACTTCAGGCAACAGAACATGTGAAAAACCGTTCTAATCATATCCAAACCAACTATGGATGTGAAAGCACAGGGGAAGAGACAGCTTTGACATTTGAAGATGAAAACTTGAGTCCCGCATTAATGGGAATGAGAGCCTTCCGCTTAACAATGATGATTTAGTATTCACAAAAACTACTTGTACAATTAGAGCACCTTCCTCTACTTCAAGCACACACTAGTTCTACGAAAAAAAAAAAGAAGCCTCTTTTATCAAGTAAAACAAAAATGGATTACCGGTAGGGCAGTTGGTAGCTACATTAGCATACCAAGAAGCTACAGAGAAAAGCTTCTCATCCATTGTTGCTCAATAGAGGTGCTAAAGGAAAAGCTGGCTGATCTAGAGCTTACCCAGGAAGAAGCAGACGATTTATCCAATATTGTCCACTCTGAAAATGTTAGGCTCGAACATGGCATAGCCGTTCTCAAGGTTGTTTTGGTTGACACTTGAAAGGTACACATAGAATGCAAGTTAATCAGGCCGTATTGATCCATAAAAATCGCTTATTATGTCATCTTAATCATTTGTCGTAGGAGTTGCACTCAACTAGAGGAGTCCTTGCAGGAGAAAGAGCTAGGACTTTCTACCTTTAGGTATGGCTTTCATTCATTTCGGAATTTGCATTGATAAGAGCAGCCTTTTTCCACCTTTTAGAAATTTCAGCACGTAGAGGAAGAATTGCTTTCAAGGGCTTTGAATGTGTTTTGCCTTTAAATAAAGAAACAAAGTTGCCCGATTGAAAAAGTGATATAGAAGATTGAATCCATCATGCAATTTATTTTCACCATTATGTGGCTTTAGCTTCTATTAATGATGGGAAATAATAACTACCGATTTTCTTTAGTCAATAGTACACTCATGTCATGCCTTTGTTCTTCTCATTTTCCACTCCCAATGCAAGTTGCAGTTTTTTTTTTTAAATCTCAAATAGAGGTTGCAATACCCTAGGAAACCTTTTTATGTTTAGTAGCACAGCATCCGTCAGAATAATGAACAAATCTTTCTCGACAGTATCATAGTGAGCTGACCTTTAGGCCATTCTTTTCTCAGTTTGGCTGCGGAGTCTCTTACCTAGTAAGGAGGTAGTGGCGGATGATTATGAACATATGGCAAAGGTGAGACAATACCTTCGATTTACTTGCCCTTTGGATGTATGACTCGACAGTAATAGTGGCCTACTAGGTAACATGTAATATATCGTCAATCAATTCATCTAGTGGCTAATTAGCGTGGGTCTGGCTATTTCTAATGCAGGATAACAAGCTGTAATGTTTATATGAATATGTTAGTATTATTTTTGGGCACGAGGCTGTTAGCAAGAATTGCTTATCAAATTTCATAAGCCCCATGAATGCAGGAAATGTAGAAAGTTATTCACAGATACAACTAATCAATCAAGAAGAATCGGATCCATCTATGACTGTAAAACACCGAGATCAATAAGCACAACGAAATTAAAGCGTACATATTTGAACCATTACTTCACTTGAAGAAAAATAGATCACTCTAATAATCACAGATCTATCGAAATGTCAGATCTTCCTCTCTATGACCTATTTTAGTATAGCAGCTTTCAATGAGATCAAACAACTGATAGGTATAACCTACATTTTTTATAGGCTAGAGAGTGAATATAGCGAACCTTAATCAATAGCGTGTCAACTAGGCCCTTCCCATTACGAGCTTCGGTTAAACATAATTGCCTACACTTTACTGCTCAACTAGGCTCGTTATTAATAGATGTCAATACTCAATTCAATAAGATCACTATAGGATTCAACAAATATTGGAATATCTATTAACCCAACTTTTTAAAATAGAAAATTAATTAATTAATGTAAGCCAATATTATAAAAAATTTCCAACATTCTCCCACTTAGGCTACATTAATTAACTTATTTTATTTTGAAAATGATTTTATATTGAAAATGACTTTATTGGGATAATAACTAAAATTTTTGTTTTATGTGGCCACAAATTTAAAAAATAATATTCCAATAACGGCATCTTAAAACCAATCCAATCCTATATGACCTCAGTATAGGACTATATAGATCAATGTATTAAGAAAATACTACTACACATGACATTCCATAATCACATATAATAAGCATTATATTTTTATGGATCATGGGCCTAGTAGTGTAGTAAGAAATAGTACCAACATGTGATCAAAATATACATTATTTTTATCGGTCCTCAATGCAATTTCTCAACGACATGAAACTGCATTAGCACAGTTTCTCAACAACATAAAATTGCCCGATTATGTCACAATCCAACATAAAATCTCATAATCAGTGACATCCAATCATCTTTAAACTAAAATTTGTTTAAAGATACTATTTTATACTTCAATTTCTCAATCAATAGGAGAAAGGATAATAATAGAATCAATAATAATGATCATTGAAAATAAATTCTTTAATAGATATCATGAAAGCATTATCAGTTCACATATAACTATAATATCCAGAAATACAAATTATATATAGCTCTCACTAACAAAAGAAATCAAAAGAATCTAAAACATCCATATTCTTTACATGTTTTTTAAACAAAATGAGTTGTAAGTCTTTTATTAGAGGATCAACCAATATGGACTAAATACTAATATTCCCAATCACAATGTCTCCTTTTTGACCAAATCCTTAATAGTATAATATTTTATTAAGATAATATTTTAACTGTGACATTGTTGTTGTTTACAGTAAAAGTAATTATTTGTTACACATAATACAATAAGATCAATTATGGGCAATAAGTAATTCAACAAAAATAATTAGTACATTATAAACTTCCCTTTGGGCAGAGTGTAGAATGCACCATTATTTTCCACAGCATGAAGTTTATAAAGTAATAACAAGGAGAATTACATATAACTGTCACGGATCCATCCCCTTTGGATAAACAAATTCTTTAAATCATACATCTCCATAATATCAATTTAGAGGGGAATTACATATAATTTTCAAAACGTTTAACCCATTTGGGCAAATAAATATTTTTCAATTATATATCCTCATCTTTCAAAAATAGGAATTAATCTTCATGCTATGTTCCAAATTAATATACATAATAACTCCCTTTGGGTGAGTAATTGTATATACTAATTTTTTATTAATAGGGAACTCCAATAAAATTAATAAATAACATTCCATTTAATCAATGCCCAAAATTCATTTAACAATATGAAGCATTTTACAACATGTGCTTCCTAAAGATCATATTGCATTCTTTCAAACAACAATTTTTGCCACAATTTTTTTAAAAAAATTAAAATTTTTTTAAAATTTTTAAAATTATTTTTTAAAATTATTTTAATATTATTATAATATTTCAGACCCTACCCGTGGGCCCTGACCTTCGCCTGGCCCATAGACCCACAAAAGCCCACGCGGGCCGCTTGGATCGGGCGGGCCACAAATAAAAATGGCCCACAGCTCTTTAAAAAATCCAAATATGGCCCATGTGCAATTTTTTTTTTTAATATATTTTTGATTCTGGGCGAGAGTCCAGAACCTTTGTTTCATTGGTTCTAGGCTCACACCCAGAACTCTTTTCCTTATAGACAAAATGGGCTTACGCCCATTATATGCCCGGCCCGGCTGGAGGTCTTCTTCAACCTCCAGCCGGGTCCGGAATTTTCTGACCCGAAGCTCCAACATAGCATATTATTTTTGATGACATGTCTCCATGGGTCTTGCATATAACATCAATATGATTGACTATAATGAATTAAACGAAGGAAAACCGAGTAAATCTACCACATACAAGCTTCAAAGTTTCGGATCTTAACCTCTGTTGACACCCGATTTTTTGTCGACATTTCAAACATTCTTTTTGCAAAAATATAAAAAAAAAATAAAGAGCCAAAAAGATTAAAAAAATGAATTAATGAAAACATAAAAAAAATGAAAATGAAAATGAAAGAAAACAAGAAAAAAAATGTAAAGGAAACAATAAAAGAAAAAAATGGAAAAAAAAAACAAAAGAAAAAAGGGGGGCCATTCACGCTCGTTTTTTGGCTCTCTCTCTTTAGGGGAGCTCTCTCTCGAACTCTCTCTCTGGCGCAGATTCTCTCTCCTAGAGAGGTTCTCTCTCTCCCTGGTTCCCGCTCTCTCGGCTAAAAAATCGAACGGACTTGCACACTCCCTCTTTTTGGCCGTAACAACCTCCTCTCTCTCTCGATTTCTTCCCGCTCTCGGAGGCCGACGAAGAACCCTCGACGCTGGCCATGGCTCCGCTCCCTCCCTCGACGATCACCTCCAAGTCTCGCGGTGCTCCTCTTGAGAAGTAGCGCGCTGGATCCGGCATCCTCACGATCGGAGACTCTCTCCCGATCAACTCTAGGAGATGGAACAACTGTTGATCGAGGAACTCGTGGTGCGAGACTCGGAATCGCGCCAAGTTGTCGGAGATATCAGTTCGGTTCCGAGGGTAGGGATCCGAAGGTGGTGACATCGGCGATCGGAGGTCAGTGCTTTCTCTCGGTTGGAGCTCAATCAGTTAGGGTTTTCTTTTATTGGCGCGATCGGAGGTGCGAGAGCTCACCGGATCGGACTCTCTCTCGATCGTTCATTCTTTCTCTAGATCCAGGGTTCCAGTTCAGCTCCAAGGATTGAGCTCTGAGACCGATTGACGACATTGGCGGTGACAGCAACAACGGTGACGATAGGACGTTTAACCGTTTCTCTCTCGGCTCTGTCGTTTGCTCGACGGTGAGCTCTTTTTCTCTCTCTCGATCCGCTGAGTTTTTGGCCTCTGGTTTCTCTCTCCCATTCGCTCCCTCTGACTTGAACATTTTCTCTCGGCTCTGTCTTGCTCGCCGGATTTGACTTGCTGGAACGGCCGGTCGAGGAGCTTGGAGGTTAGAGTTTAGACCGCGTCATTGACAGCCACAGCTTCGATCCCTCGCCGTCCATTCAAGGTTATCTATCTCTCTCTCTCTCAATCGCTCTATCTCTGGTTCAATCAGGTGAGGAAGAACAAGTTTATCGAGTTTCTTCTAGTAAATGTCGTTTGTTTAAGTGCTGTTGTTGTCGTCGTGGTTATTGATTGATGGATTTAGAGGATCTGTTTAGGCTCTGGTTCGCATTTGATCTTGAGCTGAGTAGATATCTGATTAAGCCGTATTCCATGCTGTGTAATCAAGACAAACGATTGCTGTATCGTACAGGGATGGAAATTGGTGTTGGAATCGCTGTTTGTATGCTTAGATTGCTCTATTATATCTCATTTTCCCCTGTCCGTATCATTCTGATGTGCCATCACTGTGTATGTGGTGTGGCCAACGATCGAGTGAGAGCTTGCCTCTTCGAATAGAAGTTTACTGACAGTGGTTGACAAGGCTACAATCATTGACTATGGACTCTCTGCATTTAGTTGTTTTCATTACCTGTGTTTCTTCTTTTCTGTCCGCCTTTCACATCTTTGTTATTGAGCTGTTTCAAGGCCCTGTGTACATGAAGGTGAGACTATACAGCATCCGAGGTTTAGAATTCTTATAAACAATCTTTTCTTGTTGAGTTGGGGAAGTAAGAAAATGAGTTTTACTTAGTTTGTCTATGAGTAGTATTAAAGAGGGCATTAGTCATCAGTGAAGTTGTTTACTACTTAAGAGTGATGGTAGTATTCTTGACTGTTATGCTGTTGTGATTTGTTGTTATCATGTGCGCTTTTAGTGGGTCAAATGTGGGTCACGTGTATTTGATGTTTGCTATTCATTGCAAATGCAAATTTGACTTTCCATGACACACGCCATATATGAATATCAGTATGCTATAATTGCTGCTTATGATTGAAGCATGTGGAAAAGATATTATGTCAAAGATAAGTCAAATTTTATTGAAAATCGATCCATATATGCTGACAATGTTTTGATATCCCATGATTGGGTGTGCATTTGATTCCAACTTGAGGCTAGTTTGGTTATGGATTGATGCCATTTTGATCAAGTAGACTCATACATGCTTGTGAGAAAATATGGCTTCAATTTCATGGCAATTTGTCATCAAACAATCACAATTTGCAGTCTCGTATGCTCTGTTACCATTCCGATTGCATGCTGGAAGTTGTGGATTAAGTATAGATTTGATGAATTCTGTCTTAGCTTGGTTCTGTTTTGCTGTTTTGCTGCTTTGTTCTATATGGGTTGTTGTTGTGAGTCCTTTTGTCTACCTCCTCATGTGGTACAAGAATGTGCACTTTGTAATGTGTCCTTTTGATGAAGTTCTGCTAATTTCAATCTGTAGATATTGTGATTGTGTCAACATGCAGGCATGTCTAGAAAGATTTTGCTTCTTTCTTGATATTTTGTAATAAATGCCGAGAGCTCTTGGATTTGGTCAATATTTACTAGATTCAACAATTGTTAAAAACAGAGCTACAGTTTGTAAATGATTAAGTGTTTTGTTTTCATGCCTTTAATGACCTATGCTGTTTGCCATTTTCACATGATTTTTTATGATTAGATTCTAAAGTTGATGCCTAAATGAAAGCTGTTCATTAGGTTCCAATCTATATCAAATAAAAATTTCGTGATAATTGAAGATCATTTACCCAGGTCGAGTATGTCTAGAATATCCTTGACCTTGTTTGAAATTTTGCTGTTCTGATTGGTTCTCTGTTTTGGATGACCTTTTGTACAAATGACCTGATACGAGCTGGTTGCTATAGTTTTCTGTGTTTGATTCCTTCATGAGTGCTGAAGATGGTTCGGCTAGCTTTCCAACGAGCTATAATACACCCTGATCTGATATCATTAGCCACATGAAATTTTCTTTAAAAGTTAGGAAGTAATTCTAGAAAATTGTTGTGTTCTGCTCTGATGTGGAAATTCGTATGCCTGTTTTGACTGATATGCTTCGGTTGGGTAGATGATGTTATTAGGACTTAATGTCTTCTAGAGATTTGTAATAGACTTCTTAAGCTTTCCATAGACATATTATATGTGCGATTTGACTATTGTTTGCCCTGCCTAATGAATGTTACCATATCAATGTTTGATTCTGGAAATTCAAAGGATTGATTAGACTGATTTTCATTCGTGCTATGATTTCTATGATGATTTTTTGACGAAGTTGTCTGCATGAAACTTGTGCCTCATTGTCTTCTTGACATTTGAAACACGTGTTACAAGTTTTGCATCAATGCATGGCATATCATATTTGGATCTCGTTTGATGAGAATATCATGCATCCATTTGGCTAATTGCAATTGAAATTTGTCAAGCATGACATTTTTAGTTCCAAGTCACTTTGCAATGTTAATGACTTGTGTGACTTCTTTGCATTCTAATTTAGGGTTAAATGTTTACCCAAACATTTTTCGCATTCAACCTTATGTCATGTGCAAGTTTCACATTTTTGTACATTGTCTAGGTGGTCTTACGAACCTTTAAACATGCATTGTATTTTATCCTGTTTGTGACTTGAATTTGCTAGATTCATGTTCATGTCTGATGCCTATGTTTATTCGTTATAATAATGATTTCTATGCATTATCTTAGTCATATAAGATGAGGCAGGGGATCCTTGTTTCTTAGATTAGGTTTAGATTAGGACCCTGAAGATAGAGAAGGCGTGAAGGCGATGGAGGTCGATGTCCATTCTGACCGTTGTTATGTACTATTTGTTTTCCCGACATATGTCTCGGGTCTTATGTATTGTATAAAACCCAACGAGTTGCAATTTTCAAACTTTCCCAATTGTTTTCTCTTTTATTTTTTTAGAATTGCATGATTAGGTTTAACTGCTTTCCTTAATTGTCTACTTAATGTCTTGCACTTTCAATTTTATTGATTGTTTTCATTTCTTTTTTAGAAAATAAAATAGAATGAAAGTAATCCACCACGCATGATCATTTAGTATAGAATTGACGATCCTAAAAATATAAAAAAAAATGCATGGACATGTTAGGAAAAACACAATATACTGTTTAGGTACCGAAAGGGCGCTAATAGCAATATTAGCGTTACCCAAGTCTCCGAACCTAGATATCTGGTTGCGTAGGAATCGAGGGAACACTCCCGACCCTTGATTGGGTTTCTAGTCGACCCCCAAAATGAGGCTAGTAGCTACTCCTGTATATTTGTTTAGGTTGTTAAATACATAGATCGTATAAATAAATCCGTTGTCACGCGGGGTACGAGCTTGGGAGAGCTCGTGATCTCGTGAGGAAACTCTCGTAATCAAAGTACCCATAAATCCAACCTTTTCTCACCTTGGATACTATTCTAGGGGCGGCGAGATCGGGTTGCGACAACCTCCCATGGCCAAATTTCGAATTTCTTAAATTTAAGCCCTAAAAACTTAATTTAATACAACAAAATGATGCATAACATATATATAATAATACCCATGCAACGATCTGTAACGAACATCAATCAATTGCAAGTAATTTGAAAATTCTAGAACTTTATCATGTATAAACCCTAGAATTTCAAATTTAAAATTCTCTCTCAATTCTCAACAAAATTATACAAATTATATGTGGTTGGAAAGATCTCGACATATAAAACAAAAGCTCTATGGTTTCAGGATCAATTGAGTAAAAATCCACACGAAAAAATAATGCCCATATTTGGCTCAAAGAGAAAAATTTCGAATTTTTCCATGAAAAAAATAAAATAAAATTGGGTTCTATAATTATATATGATTAATTTTGATACCACATGTAGAAAATTATTCACATAAACAATTAATCAATCAATCAAATCCATATATGACTATAAAACACCGAAATCAATAAGCACAACTGAATTAAAGCGTACCTGTTTGAGCCATTACTTCACTTGAAGAAAAATAGATCACTCTGATAATCAGAGATCTATTGGAATGTCAAATCTTCTTCTTTATTACCTATTTCAAGTATAACAGCTTTCAATGGGATTAAGCAACTGATAGACCTACCATTTTATAAGCTAGAGCGGGGACCTAGCAAACCCTAATCAATAGCGTGTCAATTGGGTCCCTCTCATTACGGCTTCAGTTAAATACAATTGACTACACTATACTGCTCAACTAAGCCTGTTATTAATAGATGCCAATACCCAATTCATTAAGATTCAACGAATATTGAAATATCCATTAACCCGATTATTTGAAATAGAAAATCAATTAATTAATGTAAGCCCACGTTATAGAAAATTTCCAACAAGAAAACTAATCAAGTTTCTACACATATCTACGAGATTAGGTAGGTGCTTTTTCACCATGAAGTTCGAGATGAGTTAGTTGACTGCCGGTGAATTGCCCCCATTTGTTATTCCAAGATCATCGTGAAAATAATTGTAAAACATTCACTCCAGCAGTTGTGATTAACCAAATATACATGCGACTCATTCATCATGAAAATAATTCATGACGATGGTAATGATATATCTACAACTACAGAGGGTCATAGTCCCCTCTTTTTTGACCATAACAACTGTTTCCAGAATTTAAAGTAGAGCTACCTTGGTTTGTAGCACTCGAAATCAAACTAGTCATTTTATAAGTTTACTAAATATGCAATATCAATAATTTTACTATCTTTTATTTACATAAGATATTCATATCCTTTCAATTGTGATCTTAATCCTCTAGTGATGTTATGATTAATGTTTTGATTGAAATCAAGAAGTGGGAATTATTGGATCCGAGATGATGGCGGTGGTCAGGAGAGAGGAAAAGAAAGAAGTGGGAGCTGCTTTGTGGTACCATCAACAAACAAACATAGTATGGCGTTGGTACGCTATCGAAAGCTCAACCTGGGAAGAGAGAGCAAGACTATTAGATACTTCGGCTTTTACAGATAGAAAGAGGAGGCCATCGGGCGTTTCTTTTGGGGAGTGGGGGGGGGGATAAGAAGATGATGGAGGACAATGACGACAACGATGTCTTACTCCCTAGGCACGATCATCACAAATAATAGTTATGTATCCCACAAATTGGAACCACGTGCTCTCAACTTGATCAGAGTCACGAGGGGCCAAAGACGCTATTGGGCGAGCTCGAGAAATGGCATTTCGTCAAAGAGGCCATCTTATCCACAAATGTCTGTATTAGGATGAATGAGCTCAATTAAGGAATTAAGCGTGCGATCATAAGGTTTCACTAGAATTCGTCCGATAAGCACCCCCATCTAGGGCACTATGGCATCTTCCAAATATATTTCCACACAACCACAACTATGCTATTTAAATAATGGTCTTTTTTCTTTTTTAATATAGGAGCGATTATTACTTTTTATTTTTACTCTTCTTTTTTCATTTGGTTGGAAACGAGCAATTCTCCTTGCCTTGCAGCGACTTGTGGAGAGAGAAAGAAGGCCTTGTCAAGAAGGAGACTAGGAAGTGGAAGTCCTTCCTTTTTGTCTTTTTCGTTTCAACGTGATATTATGGTGGGGCCACAAATTAGATCGCCATGGTGAGGGGAGAGCAAAGCCACGTGGCAGCACACCCTGCACCCACCTGCTAGTTCACCATGGGCGGTTGCCATGGAGCCCCTCCCCTCCATGTATCCTCGACGAGACAATCAAATCACCTTTTTACCTCCGATGCTGACTAGATGTGGGCTCTCTAGAGTAACGGTGTGCAACCGAACTGAATCTACTCAAGAACCGGATCAACTCACTTGAAAAATAGGTTTGGAAACTAATTCCCATTAAAATTAGTCTAAGAATTGGTTCTCAAAATTCAGAACTGATTTGACTCAATCAGGAGTCAATTCCGAGTGAATACCCACCCGGGAACCGGATTGACCAAATTGGTTTGCAAATCAGTTTTGTAAGACCACAAGTCCAAAACTCTATATTTTTTTCCCTGATTTCTAATATTGAAATTGCGTTTTTCCTCTTGCACAACACTCCTTCTTTGTCGTTCCTCTTCCTCGCTCACCTTCCTCCCTTACCGGCTCATGGTTGCACCATCTATTGTACAAGATTTCGCTTTGCCTTATGATATTTGTTTATGATAATTGGCCTTGTGAATCTTTAGTTTTATTTAGTCAAAAAGTTCATGTACTTATTGATTTCATGTGCTTAATGTTTTAATACAAATTGGGAGGATTGCATTATTTTTTGCGTATTAGTGTAAAATTCAAAGTCGTATAGGATATCGAGTGCTTGCAAAATAAGTTCCAAGAAACAGGGTTGACCATGGAATTGGGTAGGAAAAACAATGTGGTTTTAAAATAGAGTATAGTGCAAATTGAGTTTGGTATAGGATCTAAAAAAGGAAAAATGATTAGAATATGGTCAAGTATGAGGTCAAGTCTGGAACTTACCCATCCTAGACCCAATCACCCCTTCCTAGAGCATGGGTCCTATGGATCTCATGAGAAGGTATTGTTGAGTGGGGGGCGGAACTACATGTGAAACCTATGTCTTGCAAGAACTTCCAACAATCCTTAAATATCTAATCAGGAAAATTCTTTGTGATTTTTAATGTGTCGTGTATTTATGTTAATGTGTGCACGATAAACGTGACACTGGTGTTTTTGGTAATAACAACCCTTAATTTTCCTCCTAATTTTTTCACGGGTTTATAACACAAGAATTGAATAGTGATGGTATTGGAATTTTTATCAACGTTTTTAATATCCATTTATTTTGCAAAAATAATATAAAAAACTTATAAAAAGGATAAAAAAGCAAAAAATAATAAAATAATTTGAAAATGAATGAAATGACATAAAAAATAACATGAAGTCACATCGGCCGAACTACGTATGAAACTTATGTCTTGTATGAACTTCCAATAATCCTTAAATATCTAACTAAGAAAATTCTTTCTGATTTTTAATGTGTTATGTATTTATGTTAATGTGTGCATGGTGTATTATATATCTAGTTGAAATAAACGTGGCACGGGTATTTTTGGTGATAACAACCCTTAATTTCCCTCCTAATTTTTTCATGGGCTTATAAAACAAGAATTGAATAGTGTAGACATCTAAATTTTTGTCGACGTTTTAATATCCATTTGTTTTGCAAAAATAATATTAAAAAACATGTAAAAAAAGGTAAAAAAAGCATAAAATAATAAAATAATTTAAAAATGAATGAAATGACATAAAAAATAACATGAAGTCACGTGGGCTGAACTACGTCCGAAACTTATGTCTTTCATGAATTTCCAACAATCCTTAAATATCTAATTAATAATATTTTTTGTGATTTTTAATGTGTTATTTATTTTATGTTATTCTGTGCATGATGCATTATATATCTAGTTGACACCTAAATTTTGGCGACCCGTTTAGTCATTTATCAAAAAATTATAGATTAATTTTAACCCCTAAAAAAAAAACATTATAATTCAATTGCATAGCATATAATTTTTAGGTGCATTTATTTTTATTATTATTTTATTTTAATTGGCATTTTATTTATTGGACCAGTGCGAATGGGTTCAAATTAGTTGGACTAAGCCCACGAAGCGAGCTGGTTGGCTCAAGCCCATGTTTTTTTAATTATCTCGTGAAAAATAAAAAAAATTTGAAATTTTTCCGGGATATGAATCTTTTGGATATGGCACATGTGTGAAAAAAATATTGCGATATTGCGATTTATCTTTGTGAGATTTGGATTTCGAGAAAATATTTATCGTAATCTTGAATTCTTATCAATAGTGATCAGTTGGTGAAAAGGTATCGCGGATGTAGATTTGAAGGGGAAATCAAAAACTTATCTCCTACCCCCTATAAAAGCAACAGTGTACGAGGACCTAGGGGGGTCTTGGGGGTAAAAAAAAGACAAAAGAGGAGAAAGTATAGAATGGGCAGAGGGAGAGTGACGTGAGAGGGGGAGAGAGAGGAAGAAAAGTCAAAAGTAAAAAAAAAAAGGAGAAAAAGCAAAGCAGCGTCTTCTTCCTCTATCCACGCCGATCCCGCGTCCGCGCCAGCCACCGCTGGAAGCGCCTCGACTGCCATTGCTCACTAGCGGCGCCTACATCACTCAGCTGCACCGATCGCTGACCCCCGGCGCCGCACCACTGCACCACCGGATCCCCTCGACCTTCGTCCCCGCATTCGCTTAGAGCCCGATCTGCAGCTCTGGCCCATCGAAGCTCTGCCGAGACCGGACTTGAGCCAGATCTGCCCAACGCCGCCCCTGCTCAGCCCGTGTTGACCCACGACAATCAGGTGCCCCTGCAGCTGCCACCACCTCACCTTGGCCACTCTTCAATCTCGCGACCCGACGCCACCACCTGATCCCTGCGCCAACATAGCCCGAAGCCTCTGCCAGACCCGATTCTGCCTCCTGCTGCAACTTAAGCCCTTGCGCCGGCCACTGCAGCCCTTGCGACGATCCACGATGTTGATAGCAGCCCTCTGCCGAGTCGGTCTCCGCCCCTGCATGCCGTTCCGAGCTTGCTCCCCATCCGAGCGACGCCGCTGTAGCACCCGTGACCAACTGTTGTAGCTGCGTCCACCAGCCACCGAGTCCCTTCGCCGGAGCTCCGACCACCGTGACCTCCGTTGACGGTGACCCACCACCACAGCCATTGCCCTTGTCGGATCCCCTTTGCCGGACTGATCAACCAGCTTCCCGATCCACTGTTTCGGTGACCAGCCTTGCATGAGCAAGCTTTGAGTGAAAATAAAAGAAAAAAGGAAAATTAGGTAGTTTATTTATTTATTTATCTCTTTCTTGAGTCTTTATTATTTTTCCTTTATGGTTTTTTAGTAGACTTGTTCCTCAAATGTATGATTGATATTCCGACATGAAAAGTCCTCAAGCTAGGGATTGACAGTCCGATTTTCACACCCGAAATCCGACTCGCAATCCCTTACAAAAATCGACAATCTAATCTCAAGCCCGAGATTCGATTCGTGATTTAATTTAAAATTGGCCAACCTGATCTCATGCGCGAGATATGGTTCGTCAATTTTCGGATATCAATCTCATCTTGTTTGATTTGCTTGTCGTCAAGTTGGTTGAGTCAATCGAATTTTTTAAAAAGAAAAATCCAAAAAGTATTTGAGTTAGGATTAGATTTGCTTTAGAATATTTCTTGTTTAGGGTTAACATTGCAATCTTATTTCAAATTTTAAATAAGAAAATAAAAAAATCGGAATAAGGATTAGGTTTGTTTTTATTATCTTGCATATTTAGGATTGCAATCTTATTTCGAATTTTTTAAATAAAAATCCAAAAAGAAAGTGCATTCATTTAGGTTGTTAGTTTTTTTATTTGAATTGCATGTTAATTATGTATTAGTTTTAATTTCAAGATTAATATAAAAACACACAAAAAACATCATGCATACGTCATGTAGAATTATGGCATCCTTGGCACGTCATGACATATTAGGATAAAATTGCATATTAAGTTAGATTGATTTTTGCATCTTAGGTTAGAGCTTGCTAGGTTAAGACAATGTCTTAGTTTAAATTAGGATTTAGTCTGACCCGATCCCTAGTATAAGCTAGATAGGATTTTAATCTAGATAGTTATGTTTTGCATTTCATAAAAAAATAAAATTTGTCTTAGGATAAATTATTTGCAATTTCTAGGATAGATTGCACTTTTTTAGAATAGAAAAATCATGTGCACGTCATACAGAATTAGGTCCATGAAATGCACGCCACTTAGTGATTATTGTTAGGTTCATTTCTAATTAGAATTTGTCCGTCTTTAGATTAGGTCATTTAATAAATGTCTCGTGACATATAGCTCGCATATTAAATTGTATGCCGCATGTCATTTTAATTGAAATAATTTTGTACGTCATTGCATTGCATTGCATTGCACGTCATTAGAATTAAGTCATTTGGGTTAATTTAAATTGCATATTTATTTATTACATTTCTTTATAATAGACTGCATGCTTATTTATGTTATATAGTTTACGTTATGTTGCCATGCTATATCATTTCATGTTAAATTAATAGCATTGCATTGCATATTGATTATATTTTCATTTAATTAGTGAAAACAAAAATAAAGAAATTGCGTGTTAATTAGAAACCATATCTAGGATTGTTAATGTGGATTTTAATTTAACACTGCAGATGCTTTCGTTGCTTTGAGGTAAGTTCTACATCATTTAATTGCTTTCTTGGGTGTTAAATTGGTGGTTTGTGCACCTGCATGAACACCTCACATGTTAGGAAAATAGATTTAAAATCAATCCAAATTGCTTGCCAAACATTTTTCAAAATAAAAAGAAAGGTATGGAAAGGGCGTTAGAGAAATTTAACGTAACCAAGTCCCCGTACCACTTGGGTCTCCTGGGTTCATAGAGTAAAATAAATCTCACGTTACTTTACTAGGGTTTCTAATCAACCCACCAAAAATATATTAGTGGCGACTCCTAGTTAAAAATCAATTACATGTTAAGAACTTGAACCTAAGTCGCGAATTGGTATGGGCTTGGGAGAGCCCGAGTTAAGTCTAGACTTAACAATCCATTAGCCAAACTCTAGGTGGTCCACACCCGAAAAATCTGGTCGCGACACATGGCAAGGGTATTCTTGGTGATAACAACCCTTAATTTCCCCCCTAATTTTTTCACGAGCTTATAAAACAAGAATTGAATGGTGTAGACATCTGAATTTTTGTTGACGTTTTAAATATCCATTTGTTTTGCAACAATAATATAAAAATTATTAAAAAGGTAAAAAATAATAAAATAATAAAATAAATTGAAAATGAATGAAATGAAATAAAAAATAACATGAAGTCACGTGGGCCGAACTATGCATGAAATTAATGTCTTGCATGAGCTTCCAACGATCCTTAAATATCTAATTAAGAATTTTTTGTGATTTTTAATATGTCATGTATTTATGTTAACGTGTGCACGGAGCATTATATATCAAGTTAAAATAAACGTGGCATTGGTGTTTTTGGTGATAACAACCCTTAATTTTCCTCCTAATTTTTTCACTAACTAATAAAACAAGAATTGAATAGTGTTGATATCAGTATTTTTGTGGACATTTTTAATATCCATTTATTTTGCAAAAATAATATAAAAACTTATAAAAAAAAGGTAAAAAATAATAAAATAATTTGAAAATTAATGAAATGACATAAAAAATAACATGAAGTCGCGTGGGCTGAACTACGTGTGAAACTTATGTCTTGCATGAACTTCCAATAATCCTTAAATATCTAATTAAGAAAATTCTTTGTGATTTTTAATGTGACATATATTTATGTTAATGTGTAGACGGTGCATTATATATCTAGTTAAAATATACGTGGCACGGGTATTTTTTATCATAACAATCCTTAATTTCCCCCCTAATGTTTTCATGGGCTTATAAAACAAGAATTGAATAGTGTAGACATCTGATTTTTTGTTGACGTTTTTAATATCCATTTGTTTTGCAAAAATAATATAAAATTATAAAAAAGGGTAAAAAAGTAAAAAATAATAAAATAATTTGAAAATGAATGAAATGACATAAAAAAATAACGTGAAGTCTCGTGGGCCGAGCACGCTAACCACTTAGCAATTTTCGGCCCTTTGGAATGCTAGGCCTAACTTCCCATTGATTTTCCTTTTTGTGGCCTACTTCTTTCCCCTCTTTTGTTTAGCCCATCTACCCCTCTTTTGTTTATGCTCAGTCCAGTCTCCCTTATTTCCTTAAGCCCCAATGTTTCAGCCCAGGAAGAGAGCAACGAAGGCCCAGCCTCCAGTTCTTGCCTTTCCCTCTCGGACGCGAGCACTTAACAGAAAGGATTCGAGCATGATCGCTGCGTGAGGAGGGTGGGGCTCACTAGTTTTGCACAGAGGCTAGACATTCCGGTTTTGGGGGGGTTTTGGTAGAGGTTGGACGTTGGGGTTTTGGTGGTTTTTTGGACAGAAAGGAGGCTTGGAAAAGGAAAACCAGAAAGGAGCGCATGAGAGAATGCTCCAGGATCATTCACATAGAGACAAGGATAGCGAACAGAGAGTGAGAGGTCCGAACGATTGAGCAGAGGAAGAGAGGGCACCTCAGCCGCGAGCAGACCCGTCCAACGTCCTTCCTGGCAATGTCCTCTAGCTGAACGGGTAAGATAGGCTCTCATCGTGTTTTCTTTTGAGCGTGTGCTGGGCCAAAACTCATGGCCATACGACTCACAAGTGCTCCGGCTCTCGTGACCTTTACATTTTGCTTCCATGGTCCTTGTTTGTCGTGCGTCGAGGCCTCCGGTGCACATTCGAGTCTCAGTTAAGCCGGAGACCTTAGGATTTAATACGGCACCCCGATTGTTTGACCAAATGCCAAAGTTAGATCTGACGTGGATTCCTGTTCTTTTGATTGAAACCGAGTCGTCATTGCTTGTTTGACTTCGTGAGGGTATCCCTACAGTGCCTAATTGCTCGATTTGCGAACATTTGGCTTGGTCAAAAATGCTTTACGACTTATGTCAATTGGAGTTGTAATACTTTTTTAATTGAAATTTAGGTTTTTCATGTTAATGTTGGAATATGCACATAATACACATGATGGTGGCACGGCATGTGCACAATGCTAGCACGACATGTGGATAACATATTTAGGGCACATAATTTTTATAAAACAGCAATATGATAATATCATGATTGATTGGCTTGGCTTGGCTTTACTTGTCCGAGAGCAACGCTTATTTCTTTTGTATTCTTGTTTAGTGTGTTCATCGGCGATACTAGAAACCACCGGCCAAGTAGTGGCCGGCGGTGACTAGAGTCGGTCAGGCCGAGCGACCGACGCTAGACGATAACCTGTCAACGTTCCCAAAAGCTGGTGAGGGCTCATTGTGGGTGAAGACACACATCGATGAAGAGGAAGAATGTGAGAAAGAAGAAGGAGTTGCAGGGGAAAGAGACGAAGTAGGGAAAGAGGACAAAAATGGGAGCAGAAAAGGAGAAAAGAAGTTAGAAAATTAATTTTTTTTTTAAATATGAGGATATTTTAAAAATTGGTTTTATTCTAACGCGGGTCGCATCTAGTTTCGGATCGCGTCAATGGGCTAGATTGCATAAACTGGTATGAGCCTATTTCCCGAATATAATAATAAGAATAATAAATTAATTTAAAGAAAAAGAGGTGTAGCTCAAGTTTTTTAAGACACTAGGAGACGAAAGAAAATGAAAATCACGATACTATCGCGTTGTTGCTTTATAAAAATTATGTGCCATAAGTGTGTTATGCACATGTCGTGCTAGTATCGTGCACATGGCGTGCCAGCGTGCGTATCATGTGCATATTCCAACATCAACATGAAAAACCTAAATTTCGATTAAAAAATCATCACAACTCCAATTGACATAAGTATTAATAAGTCATAAAGCATTTTCGACTAAGCAAGAATAAAGCCACTTGGGAATGTTGAATCAAACGCACCTGAAATAAAACTTGGAGCCGCACTACCCATGCAAGAGTGAAAAAAGAGCCAAAAATGGTCAATCAAGTAGGGTCCACGATGGGGACCGTCACGGTTGACTCATGTTATCGTCAGTCATTGTCTTCCCCATCCTTTTCTCTTTGATCCATTTGAGGAAGAGTTGATGGTCGATTGCTTAATTTCTTGAAAAATGAAATCAAAATTAAAAAAGCCTTCATCTTCTTCTCCGTTCAGAACATAAGCCATTGTCTCTCTCTCTCTCTCTTTTTGAAAAAGTAATCCACTTTATCTCTCTACTGCAACAAAAAAATGGCAACAACCACCAAAAGAAGGACCTAGCCCGGGTCGATATAGGCGGTGGTTCGCTCCCTCTCCTCCATCGGCGACTTTACGTACCACTGTCCTCCGCTGTCTCCTCCTTTGCCCCATTCTCCTCTTGCTCCTTCACCTTTGCATCTCCTGCCTCCGTTGCTGCCATCACCTCCTTCCACAGATATACCTCCCCGACGTGCGTCAACCTCCACTATCCTGCACAGCACTCTCCTTCCATCCGCTTCTCCGTCAACCGCCCAACTTCACTATACCGGTTCCTAACATAATGCAGCTAGCTCGTTACGTCGAGCAACCAGAAGCTGATGTTACAGAGGACTTTCAATGCAACTTATCCAAGAGCTACGGATGCCCAAGCGTGAGTGTTGGCTACGAATTGTTGTTGAGTAGTGTTTTTTTTTTTCCTTTTTTTCTAAGCAAGTCGAGCAAGCAAAATGAAGACAACTATATGGGTTGGGCTAGTAAACTAAATGGGTCAAATGTTTTTGGAGGACTTTGCTAAAAGCCCCATTCTAGACGAAGAATCATTAAGGTAAGTAAAAATCATTTCCTCATCTCACTTCTTCTCAAAGAGCTGACTTCTTCTTAAATCTTTTACTCTCATTTCATCTAGGGCTAGGGCTAGGGCTTGACTTGGGCCGAGCGACCGACGCTAGACGATGACCTGTCAACGCTCCCAAAAGCTGGTGAGGGCTCGCTGTGGGTGAAGACACGCATTAGTGAAGAGGAAGAACGTGAGAAAGAAGAAGGAGTTGCAGGGGAAATAGACCAAGTAGGGAAAGAGGACAAAAATGGGAGGAGAAAAGGACAAAAGAATTTAGAAAATCAAAAAAAATTAAAAATATGAGAATATTTTAAAAAATTGATTTTATTCTAACGCGGGTCACATCCGGTTTTGGATCAGGTCAATGGGCTAGATCGGATAAACCGATCTGAGCCTGTTTCCCAAATATAATAATAAGAATAATAAATTAATTTAAAGAAAAAGATGTGTAGCTCGAGTTTTTTTTTTTTTTAAGGCACTAGGAGACAAAAGGAAATGACAATCACGATACTATCGCGTTGTTGCTTTATAAAAATTATGTGCCATAAGTGTGTTATGCACATGTCGTGCTAGCATCGTGCACATGACGTGCGAATGTCGTGCATATTATGTGCATATTTCAACGTCAACATGAAAAACCTAAATTTGGATTGAAAAATCATCACAACTCCAATTAACATAAGTACTAATAAGTCATAAAGCATTTTCAACTAAGCAAAAAGTAAAGCCTCCCAGGGAATGTTAAACCAAACGCACCCGAAATAAAACCTGAAGCCGCACTACCCATGCAAGAGTGAAAAAGAGCCAAAAATGGTCAATCGGGTAGGGTCCACGATGGGGACCGTCACGGTTGACTCATGTCGTTGTCGGTCACTGTCTTCCCTGTCCCTTTCTCTTTGATCCATCTGAGGAGGAGTTGATGGTCGATCGCTTAATTTCTTGATAAATGAATTCAAAATTAAAAAGCCTTCATCTTCTTCTCCATTCAGAAAGTAAGCCATTGTCTCTCTCTCTCTCTTTTGAAAAAGTAATCCACTTTCTCTCTCTCTGCAACAAAAAAATGGCAACAACCACCAAAAGAAAGACATAGCCCTGGTCGATCAAGGCGGTGGTTCGCTCCCTCTCCTCCATCAGCAACTTTACGTACCACTGTCCTCCGCTGTCTCCTCCTTTGCCCCATTCTCCTCTTGCTCCTTCACCTTTAAATCTCGTGCCTCCGTTGCTGCCATCACCTCCTTCCACAGATATACCTCCCCGACGCGCGTCAACCTCCACTATCTGCGCAGCACTCTCCTTCCATCCGCTTCTCCGTCAACCGCCCAACTTCACTATACCGGTTCCTAACATAAGGCAGCTAGCTCGTTACGTCGAGCAACCGAAGCTGATGTTACGAGAGGACTTTCAATGCAACTTATCCAAGAGCTACGGATCCCCAAGCGTGAGTGTCGGCTACGCATTGTTGTTGAGTAGTGTTTTTTTTTTTTCCTTTTTTTCTAAGCAAGTCGAGCAAGCAAAATGAAGACAACTATATGGGTTGGGCTAGTAAACTAAATGGGTCAAATGTTTTTTGGAGGACTTTGCTAAAAGCCCCATTCTAGACGAAGAATCATTAAGGTAAGTAAAAATCATTTCCTCATCTCACTTCTTCTCAAAGAGCTGACTTCTTCTTAAATCTTTTACTCTCATTTCATCTAGGGCTAGGGCTAGGGCTTGACTTGGGCCGAGCGACCGACGCTAGACGATGACCGTCAACGCTCCCAAAAGCTGGTGAGGGCTCGCTGTGGGTGAAGACACGCATTAGTGAAGAGGAAGAACGTGAGAAAGAAGAAGGAGTTGCAGGGGAAATAGACCAAGTAGGGAAAGAGGACAAAAATGGGAGGAGAAAAGGACAAAAGAATTTAGAAAATCAAAAAAAATTAAAAATATGAGAATATTTTAAAAAATTGATTTTATTCTAACGCGGGTCACATCCGGTTTTGGATCAGGTCAATGGGCTAGATCGGATAAACCGATCTCGAGCCTGTTTCCCAAATATAATAATAAGAATAATAAATTAATTTAAAGAAAAAGATGTGTAGCTTGAGTTTTTTTAAGGCACTAGGAGACAAAAGGAAATGACAATCACGATACTATCGCGTTGTTGCTTTATAAAAATTATGTGCCATAAGTGTGTTATGCACATGTCGTGCTAGCATCGTGCACATGACGTGCGAATGTCGTGCATATTATGTGCATATTTCAACGTCAACATGAAAAACCTAAATTTGGATTGAAAAATCATCACAACTCCAATTAACATAAGTACTAATAAGTCATAAAGCATTTTCAACTAAGCAAAAAGTAAAGCCTCCCGGGAATGTTAAACCAAACGCACCCGAAATAAAACCTGAAGCCGCACTACCCATGCAAGAGTGAAAAAAGAGCCAAAAATGGTCAATCGGGTAGGGTCCACGATGGGGACCGTCCCGGTTGACTCATGTCGTTGTCGGTCACTGTCTTCCCTGTCCCTTTCTCTTTGATCCATCTGAGGAGGAGTTGATGGTCGATCGCTTAATTTCTTGATAAATGAATTCAAAATTAAAAAAGCCTTCATCTTCTTCTCCATTCAGAAAGTAAGCCATTGTCTCTCTCTCTCTCTTTTTGAAAAAGTAATCCACTTTCTCTCTCTACTGCAACAAAAAAATGGCAACAACCACCAAAAGAAAGACATAGCCCTGGTCGATCAAGGCGGTGGTTCGCTCCCTCTCCTCCATCAGCAACTTTACGTACCACTGTCCTCCGCTGTCTCCTCCTTTGCCCCATTCTCCTCTTGCTCCTTCACCTTTAAATCTCGTGCCTCCGTTGCTGCCATCACCTCCTTCCACATATACCTCCCCGACGCGCGTCAACCTCCACTATCGCGCAGCACTCTCCTTCCATCCGCTTCTCCGTCAACCGCCCAACTTCACTATACCGGTTCCTAACATAAGGCAGCTAGCTCGTTACGTCGAGCAACCGAAGCTGATGTTACAGAGGACTTTCAATGCAACTTATCCAAGAGCTACGGATCCCCAAGCGTGAGTGTCGGCTACGCATTGTTGTTGAGTAGTGGTTTTTTTTTTTTCCTTTTTTTCTAAGCAAGTCGAGCAAGCAAAATGAAGACAACTATATGGGTTGGGCTAGTAAACTAAATGGGTCAAATGTTTTTGGAGGACTTTGCTAAAAGCCCCATTCTAGACGAAGAATCATTAAGGTAAGTAAAAATCATTTCCTCATCTCACTTCTTCTCAAAGAGCTGACTTCTTCTTAAATCTTTTACTCTCATTTCATCTAGGGCTAGGGCTAGGGCTTGACTTGGGCCGAGCGACCGACGCTAGACGATGACCTGTCAACGCTCCCAAAAGCTGGTGAGGGCTCGCTGTGGGTGAAGACACGCATTAGTGAAGAGGAAGAACGTGAGAAAGAAGAAGGAGTTGCAGGGGAAATAGACCAAGTAGGGAAAGAGGACAAAAATGGGAGGAGAAAAGGACAAAAGAATTTAGAAAATCAAAAAAAATTAAAAATATGAGAATATTTTAAAAAATTGATTTTATTCTAACGCGGGTCACATCCGGTTTTGGATCGGTCAATGGGCTAGATCGGATAAACCGATCCGAGCCTGTTTCCCAAATATAATAATAAGAATAATAAATTAATTTAAAGAAAAGATGTGTAGCTCGAGTTTTTTTTTTTTAAGGCACTAGGAGACAAAAGGAAATGACAATCACGATACTATCGCGTTGTTGCTTTATAAAAATTATGTGCCATAAGTGTGTTATGCACATGTCGTGCTAGCATCGTGCACATGACGTGCGAATGTCGTGCATATTATGTGCATATTTCAACGTCAACATGAAAAACCTAAATTTGGATTGAAAAATCATCACAACTCCAATTAACATAAGTACTAATAAGTCATAAAGCATTTTCAACTAAGCAAAAAGTAAAGCCTCCGGGAATGTTAAACCAAACGCACCCGAAATAAAACCTGAAGCCGCACTACCCATGCAAGAGTGAAAAAGAGCCAAAAATGGTCAATCGGGTAGGGTCCACGATGGGGACCGTCCCGGTTGACTCATGTCGTTGTCGGTCACTTTGTCTTCCCTGTCCCTTTCTCTTTGATCCATCTGAGGAGGAGTTGATGGTCGATCGCTTAATTTCTTGATAAATGAATTCAAAATTAAAAAGCCTTCATCTTCTTCTCCATTCAGAAAGTAAGCCATTGTCTCTCTCTCTCTCTCTTTTTGAAAAAGTAATCCACTTTCTCTCTCTACTGCAACAAAAAAATGGCAACAACCACCAAAAGAAAGACATAGCCCTGGTCGATCAAGGCGGTGGTTCGCTCCCTCTCCTCCATCAGCAACTTTACGTACCACCTTTGTCCTCATTGTCTCCTCCTTTGCCCCATTCTCCTCTTGCTCCTTCACCTTTAAATCTCGTGCCTCCGTTGCTGCCATCACCTCCTTCCACAGATATACCTCCCGACGCGCGTCAACCTCCACTATCTGCGCAGCACTCTCCTTCCATCCGCTTCTCCGTCAACCGCCCAACTTCACTATACCGGTTCCTAACATAAGGCAGCTAGCTCGTTACGTCGAGCAACCGTAAGGTGATGTTACGAGAGGACTTTCAATGCAACTTATCCAAGAGCTACGGATCCCCAAGCGTGAGTGTCGGCTACGCATTGTTGTTGAGTAGTGGTTTTTTTTTTTTTTTTCCTTTTTTCTAAGCAAGTCGAGCAAGCAAAATGAAGACAACTATATGGGTTGGGCTAGTAAACTAAATGGGTCAAATGTTTTTTGGAGGACTTTGCTAAAAGCCCCATTCTAGACGAAGAATCATTAAGGTAAGTAAAAATCATTTCCTCATCTCACTTCTTCTCAAAGAGCTGACTTCTTCTTAAATCTTTTACTCTCATTTCATCTAGGGCTAGGGCTAGGGCTTGACTTGGGCCGAGCGACCGACGCTAGACGATGACCCGTCAACGCTCCCAAAAGCTGGTGAGGGCTCGTTGTGGGTGAAGACACGCATTAGTGAAGAGGAAGAACGTGAGAAAGAAGAAGGAGTTGCAGGGGAAATAGACCAAGTAGGGAAAGAGGACAAAAATGGGAGGAGAAAAGGACAAAAGAATTTAGAAAATCAAAAAAATTAAAAATATGAGAATATTTTAAAAATTGATTTTATTCTAACGCGGGTCACATCCGGTTTTGGATCAGTCAATGGGCTAGATCGGATAAACCGATCTCGAGCCTCGTTTCCCAAATATAATAATAAGAATAATAAATTAATTTAAAGAAAAGATGTGTAGCTCGAGTTTTTTTTAAGGCACTAGGAGACAAAAAGGAAATGACAATCACGATACTATCGCGTTGTTGCTTTATAAAAATTATGTGCCATAAGTGTGTTATGCACATGTCGTGCTAGCATCGTGCACATGACGTGCGAATGTCGTGCATATTATGTGCATATTTCAACGTCAACATGAAAAACCTAAATTTGGATTGAAAAATCATCACAACTCCAATTAACATAAGTACTAATAAGTCATAAAGCATTTTCAACTAAGCAAAAAGTAAAGCCTCCCGGGAATGTTAAACCAAACGCACCCGAAATAAAACCGAAGCCGCACTACCCATGCAAGAGTGAAAAAAGAGCCAAAAATGGTCAATCGGGTAGGGTCCACGATGGGGACCGTCCCGGTTGACTCATGTCGTTGTCGGTCACCTGTCTTCCTGTCCCTTTCTCTTTGATCCATCTGAGGAGGAGTTGATGGTCGATCGCTTAATTTCTTGATAAATGAATTCAAAATTAAAAAAGCCTTCATCTTCTTCTCCATTCAGAAAGTAAGCCATTGTCTCTCTCTCTCTCTCTTTTTGAAAAAGTAATCCACTTTCTCTCTCTACTGCAACAAAAAAATGGCAACAATCACCAAAAGAAAGACATAGCCCCGGGTCGATCAAGGCGGTGGTTCGCTCCCTCTCCTCCATCAGCAACTTTACGTACCCCTTTGTCCTCCGCTGTCTCCTCCTTTGCCCCATTCTCCTCTTGCTCCTTCACCTTTAAATCTCGTGCCTCCGTTGCTGCCATCACCTCCTTCCACAGATATACCTCCCGACGCGCGTCAACCTCCACTATCTGCGCGCAGCACTCTCCTTCCATCCGCTTCTCCGTCAACCGCCCAACTTCACTATACCGGTTCCTAACATAAGGCAGCTAGCTCGTTACGTCGAGCAACCGGGAAGCTGATGTTACGAGAGGACTTTCAATGCAACTTATCCAAGAGCTACGGATCCCCAAGCGTGAGTGTCGGCTACGCATTGTTGTTGAGTAGTGGTTTTTTTTTCCTTTTTTTCTAAGCAAGTCGAGCAAGCAAAATGAAGACAACTATATGGGTTGGGCTAGTAAACTAAATGGGTCAAATGTTTTTGGAGGACTTTGCTAAAAGCCCCATTCTAGACGAAGAATCATTAAGGTAAGTAAAAATCATTTCCTCATCTCACTTCTTCTCAAAGAGCTGACTTCTTCTTAAATCTTTTACTCTCATTTCATCTAGGGCTAGGGCTAGGGCTTGACTTGGGCCGAGCGACCGACGCTAGACGATGACTGTCAACGCTCCCAAAAGCTGGTGAGGGCTCATTTGTGGGTGAAGACACGCATTAGTGAAGAGGAAGAACGTGAGAAAGAAGAAGGAGTTGCAGGGGAAATAGACCAAGTAGGGAAAGAGGACAAAAATGGGAGGAGAAAAGGACAAAAGAATTTAGAAAATCAAAAAAATTAAAAATATGAGAATATTTTAAAAATTGATTTTATTCTAACGCGGGTCACATCCGGTTTTGGATCAGGTCAATGGGCTAGATCGGATAAACCGATCTGAGCCTGTTTCCCAAATATAATAATAAGAATAATAAATTAATTTAAAGAAAAAGATGTGTAGCTCGAGTTTTTTTTAAGGCACTAGGAGACAAAAGGAAATGACAATCACGATACTATCGCGTTGTTGCTTTATAAAAATTATGTGCCATAAGTGTGTTATGCACATGTCGTGCTAGCATCGTGCACATGACGTGCGAATGTCGTGCATATTATGTGCATATTTCAACGTCAACATGAAAAACCTAAATTTGGATTGAAAAATCATCACAACTCCAATTGACATAAGTACTAATAAGTCATAAAGCATTTTCAACTAAGCAAAAAGTAAAGCCTCCTCGGAATGTTAAACCAAACGCACCCGAAATAAAACCTGAAGCCGCACTACCCATGCAAGAGTGAAAAAAGAGCCAAAAATGGTCAATCGGGTAGGGTCCACGATGGGGACCGTCCCGGTTGACTCATGTCGTTGTCGGTCACTTTGTCTTCCCCTGTCCCTTTCTCTTTGATCCATCTGAGGAGGAGTTGATGGTCGATCGCTTAATTTCTTGATAAATGAATTCAAAATTAAAAAAGCCTTCATCTTCTTCTCCATTCGAGAAAGTAAGCCATTGTCTCTCTCTCTCTCTTTTTGAAAAAGTAATCCACTTTCTCTCTCTACTGCAACAAAAAAATGGCAACAACCACCAAAAGAAAGACATAGCCCTGGTCGATCAAGGCGGTGGTTCGCTCCCTCTCCTCCATCAGCAACTTTACGTACCACTTTGTCCTCCATTTGTCTCCTCCTTTGCCCCATTCTCCTCTTGCTCCTTCACCTTTAAATCTCGTGCCTCCGTTGCTGCCATCACCTCCTTCCACAGATATACCTCCCGACGCGCGTCAACCTCCACTATCCCGCGCAGCACTCTCCTTCCATCCGCTTCTCCGTCAACCGCCCAACTTCACTATACCGGTTCCTAACATAAGGCAGCTAGCTCGTTACGTCGAGCAACCGGAAGCTGATGTTACAGAGGACTTTCAATGCAACTTATCCAAGAGCTACGGATCCCCAAGCGTGAGTGTCGGTTACGCATTGTTGTTGAGTAGTGGTTTTTTTTCCTTTTTTCTAAGCAAGTCGAGCAAGCAAAATGAAGACAACTATATGGGTTGGGCTAGTAAACTAAATGGGTCAAATGTTTTTGGAGGACTTTGCTAAAAGCCCCATTCTAGACGAAGAATCATTAAGGTAAGTAAAAATCATTTCCTCATCTCACTTCTTCTCAAAGAGCTGACTTCTTCTTAAATCTTTTACTCTCATTTCATCTAGGGCTAGGGCTAGGGCTTGACTTGGGCCGAGCGACCGACGCTAGACGATGACCTGTCAACGCTCCCAAAAGCTGGTGAGGGCTCGTGGGTGAAGACACGCATTAGTGAAGAGGAAGAACGTGAGAAAGAAGAAGGAGTTGCAGGGGAAATAGACCAAGTAGGGAAAGAGGACAAAAATGGGAGGAGAAAGGACAAAAGAATTTAGAAAATCAAAAAAATTAAAAATATGAGAATATTTTAAAAAATTGATTTTATTCTAACGCGGGTCACATCCGGTTTTGGATCAGTCAATGGGCTAGATCGGATAAACCGATCTAAGCCTGTTTCCCAAATATAATAATAAGAATAATAAATTAATTTAAAGAAAAAGATGTGTAGCTCGAGTTTTTTTTAAGGCACTAGGAGACAAAAGGAAATGACAATCACGATACTATCGCGTTGTTGCTTTATAAAAATTATGTGCCATAAGTGTGTTATGCACATGTCGTGCTAGCATCGTGCACATGACGTGCGAATGTCGTGCATATTATGTGCATATTTCAACGTCAACATGAAAAACCTAAATTTGGATTGAAAAATCATCACAACTCCAATTAACATAAGTACTAATAAGTCATAAAGCATTTTCAACTAAGCAAAAAGTAAAGCCTCCCGGGAATGTTAAACCAAACGCACCCGAAATAAAACCTGAAGCCGCACTACCCATGCAAGAGTGAAAAAGAGCCAAAAATGGTCAATCGGGTAGGGTCCACGATGGGGACCGTCCCGGTTGACTCATGTCGTTGTCGGTCACTTGTCTTCCCTGTCCCTTTCTCTTTGATCCATCTGAGGAGGAGTTGATGGTCGATCGCTTAATTTCTTGATAAATGAATTCAAAATTAAAAAGCCTTCATCTTCTTCTCCATTCAGAAAGTAAGCCATTGTCTCTCTCTCTCTCTCTTTTTGAAAAAGTAATCCACTTTTCTCTCTCATCCCAACAAAAAAATGGCAACAACCACCAAAAGAAAGACATAGCCCACGGGGTCGATCAAGGCGGTGGTTCGCTCCCTCTCCTCCATCAGCAACTTTACGTACCTCTGTCCTCCGCTGTCTCCTCCTTTGCCCCATTCTCCTCTTGCTCCTTCACCTTTAAATCTCGTGCCTCCGTTGCTGCCATCACCTCCTTCCACAGATATACCTCCCCGACGCGCGTCAACCTCCACTATCCTGCGCAGCACTCTCCTTCCATCCGCTTCTCCGTCAACCGCCCAACTTCACTATACCGGTTCCTAACATAAGGCAGCTAGCTCGTTACGTCGAGCAACCAGAAGCTGATGTTACAGAGGACTTTCAATGCAACTTATCCAAGAGCTACGGATCCCCAAGCGTGAGTGTCGGCTACGCATTGTTGTTGAGTAGTGGTTTTTTTTTTCCTTTTTTTCTAAGCAAGTCGAGCAAGCAAAATGAAGACAACTATATGGGTTGGGCTAGTAAACTAAATGGGTCAAATGTTTTTTGGAGGACTTTGCTAAAAGCCCCATTCTAGACGAAGAATCATTAAGGTAAGTAAAAATCATTTCCTCATCTCACTTCTTCTCAAAGAGCTGACTTCTTCTTAAATCTTTTACTCTCATTTCATCTAGGGCTAGGGCTAGGGCTTGACTTGGGCCGAGCGACCGACGCTAGACGATGACCCGTCAACGCTCCCAAAAGCTGGTGAGGGCTCGTGGGTGAAGACACGCATTAGTGAAGAGGAAGAACGTGAGAAAGAAGAAGGAGTTGCAGGGAAATAGACCAAGTAGGGAAAGAGGACAAAAATGGGAGGAGAAAAGGACAAAAGAATTTAGAAAATCAAAAAAATTAAAAATATGAGAATATTTTAAAAAATTGATTTTATTCTAACACGGGTCACATCCGGTTTTGGATCAGGTCAATGGGCTAGATCGGATAAACCGATCCGAGCCTCGTTTTCCAAATATAATAATAAGAATAATAAATTAATTTAAAGAAAAAGATGTGTAGCTCGAGTTTTTTTTAAGGCACTAGGAGACAAAAGGAAATGACAATCACGATACTATCGCGTTGTTGCTTTATAAAAATTATGTGCCATAAGTGTGTTATGCACATGTCGTGCTAGCATCGTGCACATGACGTGCGAATGTCGTGCATATTATGTGCATATTTCAACGTCAACATGAAAAACCTAAATTTGGATTGAAAAATCATCACAACTCCAATTAACATAAGTACTAATAAGTCATAAAGCATTTTCAACTAAGCAAAAAGTAAAGCCTCCCGGGAATGTTAAACCAAACGCACCCGAAATAAAACCTGAAGCCGCACTACCCATGCAAGAGTGAAAAAAGAGCCAAAAATGGTCAATCGGGTAGGGTCCACGATGGGGACCGTCCCGGTTGACTCATGTCGTTGTCGGTCTTTGTCTTCCCTGTCCCTTTCTCTTTGATCCATCTGAGGAGGAGTTGATGGTCGATCGCTTAATTTCTTGATAAATGAATTCAAAATTAAAAAGCCTTCATCTTCTTCTCCATTCAGAAAGTAAGCCATTGTCTCTCTCTCTCTCTTTTGAAAAAGTAATCCACTTTCTCTCTCTACTGCAACAAAAAAATGGCAACAACCACCAAAAGAAAGACATAGCCCTGGTCGATCAAGGCGGTGGTTCGCTCCCTCTCCTCCATCAGCAACTTTACGTACCACTGTCCTCCGCTGTCTCCTCCTTTGCCCCCATTCTCCTCTTGCTCCTTCACCTTTAAATCTCGTGCCTCCGTTGCTACCATCACCTCCTTCCACAGATATACCTCCCCGACGCGCGTCAACCTCCACTATCCTGCGCAGCACTCTCCTTCCATCCGCTTCTCCGTCAACCACCCAACTTCACTAAACCGGTTCCTAACATAAGGCAGCTAGCTCGTTACGTCGAGCAACCAAAAGCTGATGTTACAGAGGACTTTCAATGCAACTTATCCAAGAGCTATGGATCCCCAGGCGTGAGTGTCGGCTACGCATTGTTGTTGAGTAGTGTTTTTTTTTCCTTTTTTTCTAAGCAAGTCGAGCAAGCAAAATGAAGACAACTATATGGGTTGGGCTAGTAAACTAAATGGGTCAAATGTTTTTTGGAGGACTTTGTTAAAAACCCCATTCTAGACGAAGAATCATTAAGGTAAGTAAAAATCATTTCCTCATCTCACTTCTTCTCAAAGAGCTGACTTCTTCTTAAATCTTTTACTCTCATTTCATCTAGGGCTAGGGCTAGGGCTTGACTTGGGCCGAGCGACCGACGCTAGACAATGACCTGTCAACGCTCCCAAAAGCTGGTGAGGGCTCGGTGTGGGTGAAGACACGCATTAGTGAAGAGTAAGAACGTGAGAAAGAAGAAGGAGTTGCAAGGGAAATAGACCAAGTAGGGAAAGAGGACAAAAATGGGAGGAGAAAAGGACAAAAGAATTTAGAAAATAAAAAAAATTAAAAATATAAGAATATTTTAAAAAATTGATTTTATTCTAACGCGGGTCACATCCGGTTTTGGATCAGTCAATGGGCTAGATCGGATAAACCGGTTTGAGCCTGTTTCCCAAATATAATAATAAGAATAATAAATTAATTTAAAAAAAAAGATGTGTAGCTCGAGTTTTTTTAAGGCACTAGGAGACAAAAGGAAATGACAATCACGATACTATCGCGTTGTTGCTTTATAAAAATTATGTGCCATAAGTGTGTTATGCACATGTCGTGCTAGCATCGTGCACATGACGTGCGAATTTCGTGCGTATTATGTGCATATTTCAACGTCAACATGAAAAACCTAAATTTGGATTGAAAAATCATCACAACTCCAATTGACATAAGTACTAATAAGTCATAAAGCATTTTCAACTAAGCAAAAAGTAAAGCCTCGGAATGTTAAACCAAACGCACCCGAAATAAAACCTGAAGCCGCACTACCCATGCAAGAGTGAAAAAAGAGCCAAAAATGGTCAATCGGGTAGGGTCCACGATGGGGACCGTCCTGGTTGACTCATGTCGTTGTCGGTCGCTGTCTTCCCTGTCCCTTTTTCTTTGGTCCATCTGAGGAGGAGTTGATGGTCGATCGCTTAATTTCTTGAAAAATCAAATCAAAATTAAAAAAGCCTTCATCTTCTTCTCCATTCAGAACGTAAGCCATTGTCTCTATCTCTTTTTGAAAAAGTAATCAACTTTCTCTCTCTACTACAACAGAAAAATGGCAACAACCACCAAAAGAAGGACCTAGCCCGGGCCGATCAGGGCAGTGGTTCACTCCCTCTCCTCCTTCGGCGACTTTACGTACCACTGTCCTCCACTGCCTCCTCCTCTACCTCCTCCTCCTCCTCCTCCTCCTTCACTTTGCATCCCGTTCCTTCGCCGCTGCCATCACTTCCTTCTTCCATAGATCTACCTCCCCGACGCACGTCAACCTCCACTACCCTGCGCAGCACTCTCCTTCCATCCACTTCTCCGTCAACCACCCAACTTCACTATACCGGTTCCCAACATAGGGCAGCTAGCTCATTAGGTTGAGCAACCAGAAGCTGATGTTATAGAGGACTTGCAACGCTCACGAGGATGCATCCCGACTCCTTTGATGCGGCTTATCCAAGAGCTACGGATCCCCAAGCGTGAGTGTCAGCTACACATTGTTGTTGAGTAGTTTTTTTTTTTCCTTTTTTTCTAAGCGAGTTGAGTGAGCAAAATGAAGACAGATATATGGGTTGGGTTAGTAAACTAAATTGGTCGAATATGGGTCATGTGCAAACCCATATAGACCCATTTAAAGTTAGGCTCAGATATCTTAAACCCATTTCTACCTATTTGTAAAATTTTAAGTGATCCATAGGTAGCCCGACCCCTTAAAAGTGAGTCACAAATGGGTTTTTAACCCATATTAACAGCTCTAGATTGGAGTACCCCATCCTATTCGGCATTTTGACATGTATCGTCAGCCTAGGGAAATGAAGGGGAATGATCACTAACAGAAACTATTGCTATTTGGAATCCATATCATCTTTGTGCCCTTGTTGTTGAAATTTTTTCCTCAAATAGAACCTCAAGGTTGTTAGTATGTTGATCCTATCCACGTCGGAACACCCAAGCTTGGAGCTTTTGAGTTTCTAGAATCCTTTGGCTTTCACTTGGTTATTTTTTATAATGTAAGCAGTAGATGTGTCCGTGGTGTCTTGTCAAGTATGAAATGGGAAGGAAGATAGATGTGTGAACGTGTGTGCACATTCTCGTGCATATGTGCGGTTTTTGATTTGGTATCGCGTAATGATTATAACAGGTGCTTCATGAGCCTACGATATCCAGTTATTTTGCTTGTGGTCATTTCGTGAAAATTCTTCGCCATTGGAGTTGCTTCAATAGGTTTCTTTGTTTTATTTTATTTTTCCATTTTCGTTGTGGATGTTGTGAAACGTTAATTGAGTGTGCATGCCGATTTAATGAGTGAGCGGAAAAGGATTATTTTTCATGCCTTTTTTTTTTTCCTTTTTAGATAGGTAATATTAAAATATAATATATAATAGAAAAAAATTAAAAATTAAAAATTTCTGAAAATTAATAAAAATCAGAAATATTTTTAAAAAAACCTAAAATTTACTTTTTGAGTAGTTTTCTCTTAAAGTAAATAAAAAATCCTTAAAAAATTGAAATCCAATTGAATAAGTCTTTAGAGCTTTTACCATAGGATTTTTTTTTGGATGCCTTTTTCCCTTTTAGAGACGATGCTAGGTAATGTTAAAAGATAAAAATAATAAAGAATTTAAAAAAATTCGAGAATAAATAAAAATTCAGAAAATTCAGAAATCTTAGCAAAAAATTTAAAAATTAGCTATTTGAGTAATTTTCTCTTAAAGATTAAAGAAAAAAATTCGCTAAAAAAATTGTAACCCAATCACGACAATGCTAGGTAATATTAAAATATAATAATAATAATAATAATAATAATAATAATAATATAATATTATTATTATTATTATTATTATTATTATTATTATTATTAAAAAATCAGAAATTTTTGGATAAAATTTAAAAATGAGCTTTTTGAGTAGTTTTCTCTTAAAGAGTAAATAAAAAAGATAATAAATAAGAAAAATAACAATTTAGAAATTCATAAATTCGTAAAAAAAAATTCAAAAAATTCAAAAAGCTTTGGAAAATCTTTAAAATTAGCTTTTGAGTAGTTTTCTCTTAAAGAGTAAAGAAACAAATCCCTAAAAAATTGAAAACCAATTTAATAAGCCTTTGGGCTTTACCATAGGATTTTTTTTTTTATGCCTTTTTTTTAGAGATGATGCTAGGTTGCTAATTGCGTTGTTCATTTCAATTATACTTAATTGTGCGTCCTTCATACATTGATAGTAATTTTCATTTTTAGAATGGTTAGGATGAACTTTAAAACCTTTAATAGGTTGCTCTGACACTTTAGTTAGCAAATAGTCAAGTTTAGGTATTGAATTGGCTCTAGTTAAATAGATAGTGTAATTGAGTTTTCGAGTATAAAATCTCATAAAATCTCTAATTGTGACAGATTGGCAACTCTATTCAAGACTCAAGGATGTAGGCCTAATAAAACCCAATTGTTTGTTATCTAACATGATTTTATGGTGGTGCAATGTAATGAAGGGTAACATATGTTTGCTAACATTGTGTTAAATGTTGATGTAGGCCGGGAATCATAAAAGGTGGAGAGATTGTTGACTTTTATGTTTTGCCGATTGGTGTAGGAATGTATATTTATGTGAGTGAAATTGAAGCATTGTTTTGACATCAACTACCATGCATGCATTTATATATGCTTTAGCACTACACTTTGCACACACAACCCGCGGTCTAAAACCCCGATCGCATTAGGAAGCCCAAAGAAGGTGCCAAAAGATGGAACCCGTGCGGGGAATGACCCATGGTAATCCACTTTTGGTCCCGCTCATTTTTTATTAGTGATAGAGAGGAACTGTCCAACAAAACTGCGGAGTAAGGAAAACTCTTTTGATTTAATCGAAATGGGAGCCTTTAGCCTATAGAATCCTACGTTTTAGCAAGCCTCACGAGTCAATATGCAATGTGTCTTTGTGAATGACAGATTCCCTTCGCTTTATCAGTGGTAAGTTTATCTTTTACTTAGTATAATTTCTAATATTCCTCTTGGATTTTCATTATGTCCTCTCCTTTTGTAACACGTGGTAGTCAATCAAAATAAAATATGTTTAGTGGGTTGAGCTTGGTTATATTTTGGATTGGGCTAGGCATAGTGTGGGCTTGGTGTGATTCTAATAAAAGGTTGGCTTGTCATAGTTAATAGGGTTAATACCCTAAAAAATCTCAAACCGGTACACTTGTGACAAATTTATCCCAAACTATTTTTTTGACCATAAAAAATCCCAAATTGGTAAAAACCTGTGACAAATTTACCTCGACTGACCTTAAAAAACCCTAAACTTGTACATTTATGACAAATTTACCCCCAAATTAATTTATTCGGCCACAAAAAACCCGAAATTGGTAAATTTGTGACAATTATACCCTATGCTAAATTGGATTAATACCACCATAAAAATCACAAAATTGTAAACTGTGATAAACATAGTATAAATTCCAAATTGGCACACCAATCAATTGTCACGTGTCATTTAAGTTAATTAAAATTTAACGAAAACTAACAGAGGGTAAATTTGTCACAAGTGTTCTAGTTTGGGGTAAATTTGTCAAAGGTATACCGGTTTGGGGTTTTTGATGGTCAAAAAAATAGTTTGGGGTAAATTTGTCACAAGTGTACTAGTTTGGGATTTTTTAGGTATTAACCTTAGTTAATATCCTAATATGGGCTTGATTAGATTTTCTTTTTCTTTTTCTTTTTCTTTTTCTTTTTTTTTCTTTTTGGGGGGTTAAGGGATTCAAAGGCCCCATTTGCTTTCATTAGGCTTTTAATGCTTATGGTCTAGACCCGTGGAGCCCAGGTGAGACCTATTTGTTAAAAAAAAAAAAAAAAACTGAAAACAATCATTTCTATATAATTCGAATAATAATAATAATAATAATAATAATAATAATAATAATAATAATAATAATAATAATAATAATAATAATAAATACGTATTTATTAGGTGGTTTTATTATTGTAGATGATATATAGGGATTTCTCTTCATGAATTTTGATGTAATTTATGAATATTCCCTTTATGATGGGCATTGGATCAATTGCTATGCATAAACCATTCGATTTTATAGTCTCTTGTGAAGAAATATGATAAGCAATTGTCTATATGAGATTGGGCTTTTATAAAAATTCTCTTATCTCTATTTCATTATAAGAGATGATAGAATTGAAGCATTATATTCCTTTCCCTTCCATGTATTGACTTCTTCTCTTTTCATTTTTATCTTGCAACTTCAAAGGTACTCAAGCTACGGCTTCCAAAAGATCACCAATTTGAACTCGATCCAACATTATACAAATGAGCCTTGAAGAGCAAAACGCTTGCCTCACCACCACCAACCCTTCAGAGTAGGATAGCTTACTTAGCACAGCTTTAAACTTCATCTCTTTTTCCTAGTGTGGGAATTTTTGTTGTTTTAATTTATTTTGTAAGTAGAAACTATGAAACTACTTCATACCTCTAATCCTCAGCCTCTGGTTTGGGGGAGTTTATATTGTAATGCGACCTTATCCTTTTCATTTTTAATGAAAACATGCACTCATTTTATCAAAGATGTGTGAAGGACATCAAATTGACCATATGATCATCTTTAAGAGTTGGGTTTTCACATGCTTCCTAGTTTTAAAAGTTTCCCAAACAAGGAAGTTTGAAGATATAAGGACAAGTTTCTACAAATCTTTCTAAAATTGTTGTAAAAAATGAACTATGAAAATAGCACACATTGCATTTATTATCAATATATGCCAACACTTTGCATCATATCTCAAGCATAATTTCATGCATACACGTGATGAAACATATGGGAGTCAGAATTACATGAAGAAAATGTTGTTGACACACGTAGTA
This sequence comes from Eucalyptus decipiens, assembly GCA_014182575.1. Classification (NCBI taxonomy): domain Eukaryota; kingdom Viridiplantae; phylum Streptophyta; class Magnoliopsida; order Myrtales; family Myrtaceae; genus Eucalyptus; species Eucalyptus decipiens. The sequence continues at coordinate 53,256,228 of CM024615.1, forward strand.
TATCTGTACCTACTAATAGTACTGCAAGATTCTGACAACTAATATTCATGGAGCAAACAGGAAGTACCTTCCAACGTTGGATCCAAGGGCATAAGTACCACAATTACGATAGGCTGCGATCCGTGGTTCAAACGAGATAAAATCATCCACGCGTGGATATGAGAAGGATACAACAATAGCTCTTGCAACAACTTAGCATCAGAACCATCAGCAACACTTATACAGAGCACTGTGGCACAAGGAAGATATCCAAAGAATCTTCTAACAAGATCTTCAATATTTTGAATAGATTCTGGTGCAAGCCTGCAGCAAGAAACAAAACCATGTTTAGTGAATTTGATGCAGAACATGAGGGACACCAAATCTAAACATTCTTGATGAATTATTCTACTATTCATTCACATCAGTATATGCATCTCAGCTAGTGAAAAAAGTTGATTTCACTAACTTGGAAAAATAAAAATAAAATCTCTACTAGGTGATCGGTTTTAAGGTGTGTAGGTTTCGGAATAGTGAATCAAATCTATCGAGTTTGGAAAATTTTATTTTTTGGGTAAGATGGGCAAATTCTAATAAAAAATAAAAGTTGTATAATCTCATTACCAAAAAAAAAAAAGTTTGTCAAACGGTTGTTATGTTGCGTTTGTTCATGTTGAAGACCATGATTTCGATTCTCTATAAAGGCAAAATATATATCTTTTTAAAAGGCTTCTAAACCGGTGCAACTTGGGAAGTGGATTAGTTGAAACGATTTCATGAACTGGAAACCAAATGGTCCTAGGCAGGTTCTGGGTTCACAAAACCAAGAATTGAACCTGTTCTTCTTAAAATCAACCTTGAACTGGTTGGTCTAGATCGGCTCAATCCCCTTCTTGTACAAGACTTGGTGCTCACCCCTACTATCAGCATAACATTTTTTATTTCCTCGGCCAACACTCACCCCGCGATCCATGTAAAAAAGAAGAAGAACGAGAAGAAAAGGCAAGTGACATGATGCACACCGAGCCGATCTCCTAAAGCTTCAAACAAAATGGATTATTTCTAAGGATGATATTGAACAATGAGAAAATGCTCAGTGAAGGGATTGTTATTAACCAAAAAAAGTTTCTTTTGTTCGGCATATTACTTCATTTAGATGGATATCCTAAATGCTATCATCTTTCTCTCTTGCTCAACTTATGTGATTGATGGGGCATATTTACGTGGACACAAAACAATGGAATATCCAGCCAACCAATCATTTTTTTTTTTTTGGAAAATAAGATGGGCTCCAAACATACAAAACCCTCTAAAGAAATAGATGGACAGAACACAATGCAACACATATAAATTGATTGAGAGAGATATTTCAATGATCCGTTTTCTAGTTATAATAATTCTGCTACATTTCATTTCTTACTTTTAATCAAAGGAAATACAAAATCCTTTAAATATATCTTTGTACATATATATGCACCTTCTAGCTACAAAATATAAGAAATCTATGTGATATTCAAAGGCATAATCGTTTTGGTTGTCTAATTGTTTAGACTTTTTACTTTGATCATTTTAAACTTCAAGGCCCGAACTATAGAATTTTAATAGAGAAAACACTATATATAATCCTGCTACTACTTTCCCTCCTTCATTTTTGAAAATGCCATTTTGTATCAGAGATAAAACCTATGTATAAAGTGACTAAATTGCCCTTCAACCACATCCTAACTCTCAAAACCAGCCACGGTTAGTACCCAAATATTCACTCGACCAAATCCATTCACAAACCCTGTGTTTGCTGAATGGGGTCATGCTCAAACACTACACGTGAGGACTTGATCGGCTCCACTTGGATCAAACTTTCAAAAGTAGTACTCTTGAGCAATCAGATAAAATTGTGGTCATTCTAGTAGCATGTGTATATTTATGAATTATTCAATAGAACCTTATGTATTTGAGTGCAACATAGAGATATTGCATGTCCTGCGAAAGAAATTTAGGTTAAGTCAATCTTCCAGTAGTAGCACATGGAAATGGACTCAACCTCCTAAACATTTTGAAGCTAGAATTAAAATGATCATCATGAGGCATATGTGTAAAGCAAATAGCTTGTGTAGAAGAAGTCGCGCAAACCATTTTGAGACACCTGTGACTAGAATTGGAGCTTATTACAAGAGCTGAGCACAGGCGCTCATATGGGCTTGTGGCTTTTCTTCTTCCTCTTGCTTCATTTCCATTTGCGGATCAGACAAAGGCTCACATCAAGATTCCATACCTAGTAGAAAAAATGAGCTTACTGTAAAAATTCCATCTTCTTCTTTAGACATATAAATTTTGATTAGCCATATGTATTTTTCCCATATATTGTGTCAAGATTTTTACAATTAAATAGCCAATAAAAGTTAAATTACAATTAAAAGTTATGTACCGGTCATGCTAGTTAGACCCCTAAAGGTACATTCCATCTTCTCCGGTAAATTTCTTGTATGCACAAATTTTAAGCATAAAGCTGACCTTTTGAATTTAGTCTTATCTTTTTTACTTTTCATCTCATTTAATTGTTTGGTAGTCTTTTTGGAAAGCTTCATAGGATCAAGATTTATGTGTGAGGGATCAATCCTCACGACCCGGAGCAGTTAATACAAGATATAATAGAGGAAAAAAAGTTCGATTTAATCGAACATAGAGGAAAGAATGTTAGAAAAGTTTATGAAAGAATGCATTGAGTTGTTCATTACGGCAAGATTTAGTGATTATCCTTAACACGAAAACCATACTCGCATCAGAGCATGAATTTTCAATTTCAATCAGTTATATTGTATCAGTAGGTGACACTATTCGACAACATTATTACTCTACAATCTGGTGAGGCTTCTCTGCAATTGCCATGTGCTGAGTGCGCATCGGTCCTCGAATCTGTTATTGAAATTTTGAGTGAACGCAAATGAATTCATATCCAATCTATTTCATACGACAAACAAAGAGGGAGCAAGAAAGAGTGAATGTCCAGCATGAAAACAAACTACGCAAACAAAAAGCCTACCCGCTCCATAGATAAAACCGTAAGTTGTCCTGTGATTCTAAGATCCCGAAACATCTTATAACGTGCCTTTTGGTCATAGATATGACCTTTAAGAGGTATTATGGCCTTGAGAGGTGGGAATTCAAAGAAATTAGTTGCCACGTTAGAAAAATCAAAGGATAATTTATATTTTTTTTTGGTAAAGGTAAGATAAAAAAAAAATCAAAGAATAATTTACCTCTCTAAAATATCAAAATCCGGATGTTGTAATCTATATTCACTTTAACCTTCCCAAAATATTACACCACTTACAGAAAAATTACACAAGGCACAGACCAAATATACATGCCGACATCTAAATTTTAGCACCGACCCATTTTGCATTTCAAAAATAAAAAGTGAAGCCCTCAAATTAAATTATGGTTCGACCATTGATAAAAATAAAAATAAAATACTATCGCTTTGGAATATAGAAATTATAAGTATTATAGTTTACGGATGATACACATAATTTTTTCCAAAGTCCATCTTGCATTAAAAAGAAAATCATTATGAAATGTTCTTTTTATTGAAATAAAAAAAAAAAAAAGGCTCCTACTTGGCATTCTCCTTGGAAGATGGTATCGCATGGTCACGGTTTTTAGGCATGTGGGTGTTATAGTGTAGCAATGCGAGCCATAAGTTGATGCAGGAGAATACCTAATTTTAAGAGGGAGCGAGCTCACAAGTAAGAGGGAGATTGTTGAGATACATGTGTGAATTGTGTTGGAAAAATAAGAATTGATACGTTGTAGAGTAGTTAATATATCATAATTGGCTACTTGGCTTAAATTTTTTAATAAAGGTGGGTCAAGAGTCAGTGGGTCATGAGCTCATATTTGGGCTCCTCCTTGGTGATTTGCCTCACAAGCCCATATTTAGGCTCCTCCTTTAGTGATCTGCCCCGAAAGATAGTCCTAGAAGATAGTCGCATGTTTAGGTCTAAATATTTCCCTAAAAAAAAAAGCAATTTAAATGTTTGTTCTTGCTATACCTAAATTTCGACAATTTGTGATTAATTTTTAATCTATAAAAAAAAAATCTTTAAATTGTACAACACATAAAGCTCTTGCATTACTAGTATTGAAATTCTTTTTCTTTAAAAACCCTATGGATTCATCGTGATTCGGCAACAACTGTACATGGCTAGGGCTCAGTCTAGGCGAAGGCGAAGGTAGAGGTGGAGGCAACGGGGCGGCATAGTAAGTGTAAACCCCTTGAATTCGTCAAGATTCAGCGATGGTGGTGGTGGAGGCCATGCTGTTAGGGCTCTCAGTCGTGACTAGGAGGGAGAGAGAGAGATGGCAAAGCCGGAAGGGGCCAATGTTTCGGGGACGGCAGAGGCAATGGACGAGCCAAAGGGGCGGCGCGGCGCCTTGTCGGTCGGACGTAGGCTCGGTGTTCGTCGGTGAGAGAGGTGGGAGAGGGGCACTGAGAGAGAGGGTCGGTGGGGGGAGAGAGCGAGAGAACATTCTCTCAAAACAAGGAGAAAAGAAGGCGGCGCACTTCAAAATTTTGGCATGAGAATTAGGCCCCCCCACATGCAACACGTGTCGCGCTCTGAGGTGATGTGCTCAATATTTTCTCCTCCTGAGGTTGACCAAGGAGAGCCCCTAACTGGTATAGCCCCCACCTAGCCATTGAGCTTATTGAGCTTTGTAGGGGGCAGGAAGCAAGGCATGGCACGCTGCTCCTGCCGCCATGCCTTGCTACTCGATCGCCATTGACTCCTGTGCGGGTTTAATAATTTTACCCACGCGAGATCTAATCTCTACCATTGCGGGGTTTTTCCAACATTTGTCGGTTGGTCCCAAAGGAGGTCCTCGGTAGGCATTTAATGTTCTAAGGCCAATATCTTATAAAATTCAGGGAATTTAGATGTTTAACTTGCTGGCCCGACGCTAGAGCGATGGAAAAGAAAGCCGGCGACGCGGTGGATCCGGCCTAAGTTGTTGGCCGGACCATTTCTTGCATGGGTCTCCCTCTCTCTCTCTCTTGCTATTCTTGCGTTGTGCAGAGGGGAAGAGTGGGGACAAGAGGAGAGAGAGAGAGAGAGAGAGCTAAAAAAAAATGGTAGAAAAATCAAAAGAGAATAAAAAATGAAAGAAGACAAAAAGTGGGCTATGCAGTCAATTGGGGCGTTTAAAATAGTGGGATAGGCCACTTCCCGATCGTCTGAAAAAGTAAGAGAGAGAGAGAGAGAGGGAGCAAGAAAAACCAAAGTGAAAAAGACAAAAGAGAGGGAAAATAAAGAAAAAAGATAAGAGGAAACATAGGGAGACCCGGGCCGGCCGGGCCGGCCGGGTCTCACTGAACGGGTCAGTTTATTATATTTTCAAAAATAAAAAATAAAATAAAAATCCAAAAGAAAAATTACTTTTAGGGAAAGGCCTAATTTTAATTTCGAGCATTTTCTCTCTTAAAAATGCACGAAAAATATTTCAAAAGTTCTGAAATTAGGAAAGGCCTAAAAATGTTTTATTTGAGTATCTTTTTTTCGTGAATGAAAAAAAAATCAAACTCGATGTTTAAGCATTGGTGATTAATTAGTATAATTAAGTTTTGTTGTGCAAGGGTGAAGTATTTCTCCCGATATTTCATTCGGCTTTCTATCAATTAATGGAGTGAAAGAGAGGGAGGGGAGAGGAGATCAAATTAAGATTTTTCTCTGTATGAGAGCCTCCTCTATGAATGTTTAGAATGTAAATATTTCAATTTTCAGAATATCGATATCACAAATAAGAAAATGTTATATATCAAGAAATTTCGAGAGTTTCGACAAAATTCCCAATTGTATAAGGGGAAGGAAGATCAAAGAAATGGTGGCAAACAAAAGAAGAACCCCACACGATCGACTTAAGCAAGCAATCATCGAAACAGAGAGATCGAGAAGAGAGAGGGTAGAACTAGAAGGCGAGCAAATGGGTATATTAGCGACGAGCAAGGGCAAGAGCATGGGCTTCCTCCTCGCCTTCTTCCTCGAAGAACAAACCAACACCAGTATCGCTCCGCCTCCGCTTCACCCGACATTGTCATCAAGTTCAAGCTCCTGTCCTCCTCCTCCTTCGCCGTTCAGAAGGACCCACTCCAGCACGTCCCTGGAGGCTCTCGACTCGTCCAGCCCCGGCGAGATGTGGACGATCCGCCCGCCCGTCTGGTGCACGGCCGCAACTAGCGCGAGCGCCATGGAGGCGTCCCCGGCGGCGGCGGCCTCCTGGCGGGGACACGAGCGCGCATACGAACGCCGTCGAGTGGGGCTCTTTCCCTCTCTTCCCCTGCGCAAAAAGCGATCGCGGCTTGTTGGGTTTTTTTTCTATGCGGAAAAAGCGGTGGGGACCACCCGCTGACGCGGAGCCCCATCAAAGTTTCTGCTTTTCTCGATAAAAACAGCCGTCTGCCTGACCAGTTTATACTCACACGAGTGTTGTTTTACGCCCTTGTTAAATGAGCTTTAATACTATGAGCAATTTTCATGGCACTGATCGTGCGACACGAGGTCAATTGGTACATTAGAAATTGTAGAAATTTCTCTGTTAATTACTTCACAAATTTCTCGAGAACGCTAAGGGTTGAAGGGTTGGTATTATTTTGTTCTGTGTACATAATACATGGTCATTTCGATCTATATTGAATTAAGAAATTTATAATGAGATCAAATCAATGCAAACAGTTAGATAAAAGCTTTGCTTTATTTAATTTTGAGTTATCTTCCGCAATTAAAAAAATCAACAAAGGAGATCAAAAAGTGTGCTCTATTTTTCAAGGGGTAAAAATACAGGCACCGCAGAAGCAATCCAACTCTTGGGGTGATACTTGTGTTGAATGTGACATCAATTGATTGAGCTAATCCCATAAAAAAAAATTCTCCGAATTTAGGTTCAATCTTGAACCTTTTTTTTTTTTTATATTGAACAAATTATCGATATTTTCTCTAATCCTAAATATGATCATACATCCCAAAACCAAAACCAAAACCACCATAAAAGTGTCAATTGTGATAATAAACATATAGACAAATTTGGGATTAGAGTACAAATTTATGGGTTTTTCTTTAGATAAAAAGCTTTGTGACAGATTGAAATCAGACCCAATATCCACCATCTTTTTTTAAGGAGGATTTTTTTTTTTTTTTCCATTCCTCTTTCTTGGTTGCACCCCATCATAGGGATCATTTTGATTTGTGGGATCTTGAAGGGGACGAAAAAGATGACCGACCCGGAGGGAGAGGGGCGTTGAAGGGGAGCATGTTAACATTGACAGCCTAAATAAAGAAAAGACGTGATTGCAATTTGATCCCCTCACGGTCCTTGCGTTGCCTAATAAGCCATGAGCTGTGCAGCAGCAGAGGCCAGCAAGTTTGCCCAACGACCCCACTTCCTTAGGCATTTAGATGGATCCGCAGTGGCTTTCACAGGAGTAAGACGGTCTTGTTACATTGAAACTGGGCTACCGTTCTAAGGTTTGGAAAACCCAATCCATATGGAATTTTGGGTCCAACTTTATCATTATCTCTAAACCCACTTTCCTACAAATTTTCATAAACCTAAACTTAAACTTAGAGAAACATAAACATGACCTTTCCTAAACCATGTGTGTACGAATTAAATGAATATAGACTAAATTTAATACTAAGATCGAACAATCTAATCAAGACCTATTTTTTCAACAATTTTTCAATTTTTTATTTATTTTTTATCCTTTTGTTATTATTTTGTTATTTGTTATTATTGCTCCTACTACACCCACAGTCGACGTGATCAAATTGTACCTTCTCCTTATTTTTGTTTTTGCTATTTTATTTTTATTTTATTTATTCTGATAAAATGGGGCACCAACGCAGGTAAGGATTTTGGGCCTATCCACGTGAAGAATAAGATGTGAACTTCACAAGCCCAAGAAACAAATATAAATGGGCCCAAGCCTTTTCTAATGACAAATTTAGTCATAAACTTTTCAATCGGACAAATTCATTCATAAACTTTTCAATTGAACCAATTTAGTCCTAAACCTTTTAATATTGGTACCAATTTAGTCCATCCGGCCAATTTTGGCGCGCGGCGCTAACGTGGCAATTTTTATGATTTTTTAATGATTTTTTAGAAATTTTTATTAATTTTTTAATTTTTTAATTTTTTCTTTTCTTTTTCGCTTTCTTCTTGGCGGTGGTGGCGAGCCTCCGGTGAGGCTCGCCGGCCACCGGGCAAGGGCCGCGGCCCTCGCCCGGCCTCTCCTAGGGCCACCGGCGAGCGGCTTCGCCGGATCCGGGCGAGGCCCGGCCCCTTGTGGTTGGCGAGGCCATGGTAGCCATCGCTAGGGCGGAGGTGAGGGCTGCAAAGCCCTCTCTAGTTGCCCGCGAGGGTCGCGATCCTCGCTCGGCCTCGCCCTAGCCTTGTCGCCGAGTCCCCGGTGCCTCCTCCGTTGTCGACCTCGGAGCTTCTCGACCTCGTCACTGCCGCCCTCACCTCCAGAAATCCCAATGTGAGGCCCTGGTCCCCCACCTCCCATGCCTCACGCCGCCGCTCCTCCGCCCAATCGTCACCTCCGAAACCCTAGCCCACCGCCCCAACATCCTCCTCTCCTTCTTTCGATGGTGCCAGTCCCACAACTCGTCCTTTGCCCGCTCCCCATCCCTCCTCCTCTCCCTCCTCCTGCGGCAAGGCCAGGGCGAGGCCGAGCGAGGGTCACAACCCTCCCTGGTGGCTGGCGAGGGCTTCGCGGCCCTCGCCTCCACCCTGGCGATGGCTCCCATGGCCTCGCTAGCCGCGGGCGAGGCTGGCCTTGCTTAGATCCAAGCGAAGCCGCCTCGCTGGTGAACTTGGGAGAGGCGGGGCGAGGGCTTCGCGGCCCTTGCCCAGTGGCCGGTGAGCCTCCGGGCCGCGAAGCCTCATCGAAGGCTCGTTGGCCACTGCCAAGAAGAAAGTAGAAAAGAAAAGAAAAAACAAACAAATAAATAAACAAAAATTAATGAAAATTTTGAAAAAATAAAAAAAATCATAAAAATTGCCATGTCGGCGTTCAGCCACCGACCAACGTCCACGTCGGCGTCGGCTGGCCAAAATTGAGCAAATGGACTGAATTGGTACAAATATTAAAAGGTTTAGGACTGAATTGGTCCAATTGAAAAATTTAAAACTGAATTAGTACTAATACAATAAGTTTAAGACTTTTTTGGTACTTTTTCCATTTTATTATCTGTTTTACATCTCTTTCTTTTTTTTCATTTCTTTCCACTGGACGCCTTGTGTTTTGTCTTCTTCAACTTTTCATTGTTCCAGAATCTAACATATCAAATTCATTCATAAATTCTAAGCAAAAGCCCAAAAAAAAATTACCTCTTACTCAGCCACCATCCATCTTCAACCTCCACAAGACAACCATCTTCATTCACCAGCCTTTCCGACAATGATGCCTCAGTATTGTAGAACATAGGCTGGATGCAAAGAACTAACAAGGCAAATGCAAGCACTCAATGACATTTTCAGGGATAATCACACAGAAAATATAAGGACGTGGAGAAAGGAACACCAGAGATAATACATACGGAAACACATTCAAGGTAATAAAAAATTGGAGACAAGTTGATATAAATCTCATTTTTGTATTTCATCAAGCACATTGTGTGTGCTTCGGTCATTGAGTCTACAAGCAAGTTTTGAAGCAACAATTCATTTCAACCTATCACAATGATATTAAAGTGAACTTAAATTATCAGCTCAATCTTAATGATAGTAGATTTCCAAATCAATGTCCCTCAGAACGTAGACTTTGCTTTTCACTCAAAATAAGATTGAGAACAAGCCATGTAGTTCTTAACCTTGCAAAGCAGGACTTCTAACTCAGGTTAGTAGGAAAATCAAAGCGTGGATATCCTGAAATGTCACCAACGAGGGTCGGAAGCGTTAGCGAAGGATTGAACACGAAATAGTCTTTGCAAATCTCTTGGTTGTGAAATAGAGGAGAAGAGAGCTTTGAAGGCATGGCTTTGGAAAATGGAGAAACAATGGTGGTTGGAAAGGCAATTGAAATTATTTGAAATGATTACACTCAAATCAACAAGAAAAACAATGACATTTGCAACTATGAATCTCCGGTAGCTATATTCGGAAAAAGAGCTACAATTCCTAATGACGGAGATGATTCTCGACAATTAATCCAAAGAGAAAGTGAAGAGAAATTGGGAAGAAATAAGAGGGAAATTTCAATCAAGAAATCTCAGTGAGCTCACTCCTCATGGTTTTTCACAGCAAATTTACGCCGAGTTGCCCATTATACAAAAAAGAAATGGATGGCTCAAATTGCACAATTACTAAGGAAGCAACAATGTGGTCATACTAGTGTAGTCATTTCTCCCTCAATTTTAGATTTAATTCCAATTAGGATCCGAGCTTTTCTTATTAAAAAAATCTCCAACTTTTCTCATGCCTTCACTAGTTTCTTCAAGATTACCAATATTAAGAGGCTACTTTTTGTTTTATATGAATTTGGGCTTTGAAGAAACTAGTGGAGATTTTTTAAATTCATGGGCATATATGGGACTATAGTGAAATTTGAAAAAAAAAAATTAGATAAAAAAGATTCAATTCAAGATAGAATTGAAATTATACCTAAAAATAGAGATTTTTTTTTAATAGAGTTAGGTGAGAATATCATAGAAAAACCCCAAGACTTGAAGCAGAGAAAACACACATGGGAACACACTTTATAAGAGCTTTCTATTTGTATATTTTCCTTACATTTTTCAGTTTCTTGCCCTTTTACATTTCCCTGTACTTTCCTTATCCTGACATTTTTCAATTCCTTGCCCATTTACATTTCTCAGTACTTTACTTATAATGTAATTCAATTCCACACATTTCTAATCAATTTAGATTTTCCTTTTAAAGCAATTACTTTCCACCCCACCATCCAAATCCTGCTTCACACACTTTTTATGCAAGCAAAGTACCATTAAGCAATCTAAATGATGTCCATTTATCAAAAGTTCGGCTCGTGCCTTACCACACACTATATTTCGTCAATATTTCTTTTGAGACTCATGCAAACTGTATTTTTCAAATGTATTAATCCTCTTTATAAGGAAAATGATGAGCAAACAAACCGTTAACAAACGTGGCTCCTCCAGCACATTTGATTTCAAGAAATTTGAAATTGAATTGTTTCCTCGTCTCGTCCTCCCACTAAGTAAGATTCCTTAATTATGAAGGGAAAAAAGCGACAAAAGAAAAGCTATAATTTTGGAGAGGGTTTTGGGCGAAGGTGGCAACTTGCAAGTTGTGAACTAAAAAAATGATGGGATGCTCTTGCATTGGTAATAGCAAGAAGAAGGGAACCGAGTGTCCATGGGATCTTCTTCTGATGCAACAACTACAGGTGTCATATTTGCTAGTGCGGCCAGTGGATGCAAGATTGCGGCAACTGCCGTTAGAGGTTGTCACTAGTATGTCCATTTGATGTCATTTGTGATTCTTATGATATATCATGTGCAAGCCGATGTATCTCAAATTTTTTAAAAGCTCGATCAGATGCACACAAATCGACTATACCAATTTATGTACCCATTTGCTATCTCTCTCATAAAATATTGATACCTGTCTAATTTATTTTGGACCTCAACATATCCTATCAGTTCCTCACCACCCTACATATTTTTTTCCTCACGACTCTCTCTATTGAGATCCCACCACCAGCCCACCCGTCCCACCGCCTCCAGACTGGGATTTGCAAAAATGATCATCAAAGCCTTGGGATGGAGTCACCGTGCCACCGTGCCATCGGCCACCAACCCCTCAATTGGCTTAGTTAGCTAAATGTTTTACATGTACGGTTCGGTTGGGACCCCATTATCGAATTGGATCAAAAGATAATCTAGCCAAAAACCAATTTAAATTAGAGTAAATTGAAGAATCGAGCTTTTACTTTTAGTAAAGGTTTTAGAAAAAGGAAAGTGTCTGAGGAGATAAAACTAATGAATTTATTGAAATCTAGTCACTTTTTCCCATGATTTGTGAATTTTTATTTGGATTTCGTTAAAAAGAACTCTTACGACATTTAATTTTGAATAAGGTCGGACAAATTTTCCACTAGGATGGGACAGTTTTTGCCATGTTTGCAAATATTGATTGTGTTTCGATAATTTTGAAAGGCTGAGATCTGTTTTAGGTGATTATTCCTTTTTTTTTTTCTTCTTCTTTTGGCCATTTCTTCTTTCCACATCGCTCTGCAATTGAGCAAGCAAGGCCTCTCAAAAGTGTCTGCCTCACCACCAGCAACCTTAAAAGGGTTCAAACGCCTTCGAGGTGATTGAGGCCTTCCACCTTCCAAGGTTGAGGCTGGTGACCATGGCAAACGAGTCAAACAATTGTAGATCTAATATCTTTGACGTCAATTTGTGGTTGCAATACAAGATTAAGATTAAATGAGGTGTTCCCCCCAATCCAACGTTGAAGGTTGACACGTTCTAGAGTTAAGATATTCAACCTAAAGCTATGATTAGCAATTAACAATGGAAACTTTATTAGGAAAGAAATCACAAATGGACCGGGCTTCATATACGTCGTTAGATGAGACGGGCCATACAAAGAGCCTGCCTAATCTGACGATGAGTACGAGCTGGGATCTTGTGCACCGGCACGCAGGCAATGGCTGCTTGACTGAAAGCCACATTTAGCGGTGCGCAGTAGCAGCTAGCATTATCTTGGTCACTTTTTAAGCCTATTTATTTTTTAAAATCAAATTTCCCGCGTCAGCCATGTTTGATGTTGACGTCATCGGGCACCAAGACCAAGATGGCTCGTGTTGTGGGGACTTCATTTTCCAAGGCTTCCTCCTATTGGGAATGGGATTATTCCAATTACTCTAAAGCTACGTTTGGTCGTCTGGATTTCTAATCGAGATAAGACTATATAGGATATGATAAGAAATCCTGGGATTTTTTTATATCATGTCCATTGTTTGGTAAATCGCATTATTAAAGTCAGATATATTCACATCATATCATATACAATTTTTTTTTATATAAATGGCATGTTATTATAAATGAACCTAAATGTTATAAACGATGATGGTGAAAATATCTCGTAATAATATTCATTAATTTATTTTTATTTTATTTTTCCTCTTTTTAATATTATCTTTATTATTTCTTTTTCTCCTTTCATCATTTTTTAATAAGATTTTATCAAATAGTAAATTGTACTAACATACCTAAAATATATAATAAATATAAATATTTAATGTATAGATTGAATATTTATTATAAGATAGAATTAAATTTGAATATATAAATTAAAATAAGATTAATTAAAAATAAATTTCTATTTTTTATTTTTAATTTCTTAAATTACAATTTAAATATTATTTATATTGAAATATAATTTCTATTTGTTAACTTAATAAGTTTGTTATTCAAGATAAATAACTTTCTTATTATGAACATTAAAAATCCTATCCACCTTTTATCCCACCTTCCTCATGGGATAATTTTATCCTCCCTTATATCTCATTTATATCCAACCTTATTCTATCTTGAGCGAGTACCAAACGTAAGATAGGATAAATCATATCCTATTCCGAATTTTATCCCGACTGCCAAACGCAGTCTAATGGTTTAAGGAAGATGGTACGAGGTGGAATTTGGCAATCGGCACAAAGCCTCCTCGAGCGGAGAGGAGTAGAGAGAAGCAAAGCTCCAAAGAAGTTTTATTTTTTTCGTGTAGATGTTTATGTTTATCATTTGTGTTTGTGCATGTTTATTGACCAAAAGTAATGCACTTTGATATGATATTGTCAGATTTCATACCAATCACCTATCTTATAGTGTTTGCGATATACTTAATTTGTAGTATTTTTTTTTTAATGAAAAATCACAAATTGGAATTAGCTCAATTGGTCATTTTGTGGGAAACAATCATCGAACTAGTCCTTTGCTCGAGAATGCTTGAGAATGCGAGGCAAATCTTTGCTACTCGATCAAGTCTTACTTACCATATCTGATTTATCTCTTTCCCCTGCTTTAGGTTCCAACAGGATCACTTGTTGAGCCAAAGTGGCGTGGAAAGAAATAGAAAAGGAAAAATAAAGCTCCAAGTGGTTCTACCAGTCACTAGTCAACTGGTGGTTTAGCCTTTTCTGTTTATTGCAACCGAAGAACTACTAATTTTCAATATTTGGATATTAAGCAACTAGTTTCACTCTGATGCGCAGGTGTACGCTTGCTTTCCCTCATGATTACACAACACACCAGGGAGTATTGCGAGGAATATTCATCACCTGTTTACGGAGTCGGATCTCCATCTACTGATGGATACATTGAAGGCGGACGTTGACTGGGAAAAAGACAGGGAGTAAAAGAAAAGGGAGACAGCGCTTGAAAATTAAAGGCACAATAACAGTGTAAATACTAAAATTTGCAAATTTGATGCGCTTGAATCTTAAAATTTATTTTGTTCACCTAGCCTTCAAACTCGCATGTTTGATGCACTTGAGTCCTCCCTCAATTTAAAATGGATGGAGTTAATGGAAGAAGTCAAGTATATTGAAATTGCAAATTCAAAAGTTAAATTCAAGATATGAAATATTCATAATTCAACTACTCAAAAACTACAAGTTTTAAGACTTTCACTACAATCATCTCAAATTTAGTATTTCTACTTCTAAAATTTTTCACAATCCCTACTATTTTTATTGATTCATAAATAAGTAAAATATTATCTTTCCAGGAAACCGTTACTTCATAAAAGATATGTTAAACTATATAGGTTGATTAAATGGATTATGTTGGTGATGCAATCCTTTATCTTATCTTGCATAAAGCATTAGATAGAAATTTCCTTCAAAAGTGAGATTCGCTCTCCAATGGGAGATGGGACTCATCTCCGCTGGGATTGTCACATTTGCTTAAAGAAATCTAAAAGCGAGTAGCCTACTTTTGTTGAAAATTAATGGAGGTGTCCACACACAGTTTTAGGATAAAAACATGACGAAAGTTTCTAAAAACCAACACATGCAAATATAAAGCCCAAAAAACCAATATCAATTACCATCTTAATTGAACGGAATTGAAACGTTGTCAATACACCCGGCTTGAGACTCTCACTCTCTCTCTCTCTCTCTCTAAATTAAACCATTTTTGTTAATTAACTAAAAGCACAACAAAGAAACAACATAAACACTTAAAAAACATTGTTGTCAACTTGCTAGGAGATCTTAGGATATAATCCTCGACACAATCCATCTCTTTTTACATCTCTCCCACAATTATTTCAATATATTTTCTTTGCATTGCATGCTACACTCAAGCTCTTAATATACCAAGTGGCCTTTTACAACATTTGGTTAGGTAGACTCCACATGAGTGGGTCTATTTTCAGTCTTATACTCTCTTGGGGGGATGCAATGGGTGTCTTATGCTCTCTTTGGGGGATGCAATGGGCGTACTATGGATAAATAGAAGTACTTGAAAATTTGAGATGATTTAGGATGCTATCATGTGCGGGCACGATCACGTGATGAACCCTAGCCCATTGTGCAGTTATGAAAGCATAATTTCTCACCAATGAGTGATGCTAAGTTGGTCAGATAACATACGCTTTTGACCTGCATAAATGTTGCTTACATATCTCAAAACCTAAGTAAATAAACCCTCTTTGCATATGTTTTAATTGTTAGGGAATTTAACGCACTGCATGGGTTTTTCCGCAACACCAAGTGCAATGCAATTGCATATTTGTGCCACCCATTCAGATTTCAGCTCATATATTACCTAATATATGACATTATCTCAATTTTATTCTCTCTAGTTCACCTACCTAAGATGATTTTTATTCTTATTGTAGAAAAACCAATACCTGTGGAAAATTGATTTCACATTGACAATGTGGAGATTGTATAAATCTCAATGCAATAATCAATATTCAAAAATAATTTAGTTGCAGCACTACTTTTAATCAAGTTGAGGAGTACTCTTATTTCCACTCCATGAAAAGATCGAGCCACAGGGTCGAGGAACGCAAGCCAATTTTACAAACGACCCTGCTTACTTCATTTTTAAGTTGTATAACCATGATTGGAACTGTCTCCTAGATCCTTCCTCGCCAAAATCCCAAATGGGAAAATGACAAGCGAGAGCAAACATCATTTACGAACAACTCAAGTCTTCAAAATTACCTCGCTGTGTACAGAGAGGAAAAGGCAAAAGAGTCGTAATATCAGTCCGGTTCCATTAAAATATACCAGGACCATGGAGTCTTAAGACTAAAATATGCTAACATGACACCCGCAAGGTTAGAGTCTTTGTTCCCTATCATGCAGAGGTTCTACAATTGTTCACAAGCAAGACCCTATTGTCATCAGCCAAAAGACTTAACGACCCACAGGATGGATTACAAAAGTCGCATGCCCCGAATTCTACAGGACCAGCATATATACATGTCTAAGGCAAAATGCAGAATTCAGATGAGTGGCTGAGTATGATGCAGCTTCTACCTCTGGTTACTGGCGCTTTTCAATATGACCAGCGCGTTGGCTGCAGCCAATTCTCTGGCTCCTTGAGCAGTGGAGCGAGGGTTTCCATCAGTTGAACACTCGAGATCCGCACCTTTGACAGTCACTTTAGCGACAAACCCACCTTTTCGACGAAGTGCAGATCAACATTAGCCAGCTGCTTGGAGCATCACGAATCAACATGCATAATATAACTCGACTGAAAATTTCAACCAACAAAACCTCATCTCAACAGAGTAGGTAGGAGCATCGTAAAGGAGATCTAGATTTCACACGACCTCAACGGAGGATCATGTTTTTCTAGACATGCTGCAAAGATTCATGAGACAGCGTAACACCTCACCAGATTTTAATCAAGTTTTGCAACCATTTGCTTTTCATCACTTCATGCCATTCCATCACATGTTAAGGATGTGAAAGCAAAATGATAAAATAGATGCAATCCTCCTATGGCCATCTCTATAGGATAAGCATACCAGCCAAACAAGTACCCAAGCTACTAACAAGAATTTGTCTTCACCAAACAAACTTCAGATAAGCAAGGAGATATTCCCTAGTTTCAACGTATTAGGAGCAAACCACGGTGTCTTTGAAGAAATGACCAAAGCAGGAAAGGACAGTCAATTTGCAGGACATTTCTAAAGTAAGTCAGATAATTGTATTTGCAAGTCACGACCATCTCTGGAGTTCATAACCATCCCAGTCTGTTCTGACATCATGGACAAGCAAACCTATGTATACTAGAAAAACAGTACACAAGATGTGAAAAGCATATGTTGGCAGATAATTGTATTTGCACATTCAGAATTCTGAGCATCGCAGAAATTACCACCGTACACAAGAGAAAATTCCATTTATAGTGTCAACGATGTCATCAAGAGTGAATTTCTCGCATTCTTAAAAAGACGTTATATTCCATATATCTTACCATCAGTGACACAAATATGATAAGTTGGTAAAATCCAAGTGTTTGCATCACATATTTCATCCAACTCCTGCAGAGAAGATGTGAAAAGCATATGTTGGCAGAGAAGAGAAAGCATAAATTTCTAATTGCAGTTCCAGAGAGTCCTTACAAACACCGTTCATGTTGAATTTTTCTTCACAAATGAAATGCGTATGCAAGAAACAGGAAAGAAAACTATTTTACTGCCATTTTCTATGAAAATGGAAACATAATGACATATTAAAGGGCATTTCAATCTTTAGTTATGAAAGCGAAAACAATTTTCCTTGTCTTCACTTGAAAACTGTTTTCATAATGCGACAGGACCTAATCAGTTTTGACGTGTTTCCATTTTCAGTGGAAAATGAGAACTGGAAAGTTTTCACACACCAAACAGGGCCTATCCTTTCAGTCATTTGCATTTGAGCATCCTCTTGCAATGTATGCTGTCCCTCTGTGTTAATAGAATGTTAATAATAGAAAAATTAATTTTGTTGACCTCGTCTATAAAGGTTATACCATCTTATTAGAGGTCCAATAAGAATAAAACAGGAAAAGATACTGAAAAAACAACAATAAAGGAAAAGGAAAAAGTGCAACTTTTCATGGTGGGAACTTACTTGACATGGACTTTGTCTGTAGTTAACAGCCTCAGACAACTTTACATCGGTACAATGGGGCAAAGGTTGGCCTTCAAGATGGGTATTTGGCCTTTCATGAGCAGTAGTTTCCAGGCACGAATAATTACAACCATCAATTATGGAGTCTATCTTCAGCGCTAAAGCATCAGCTCCACCTATGACAAGATGAAAAAGATGAAGCTATCATAAAGAACTATCCATCAGTCACAAATTACAAAATGATAGGTCTCCAGACAATCCCTAATTTGCATTTACTAATAACCAACTTCCCATTACAAATAGTAATCACACAAATAATGACTTTTATCCTTCTAAGGAATAAAATGCATCAGAGAATGATGACGATGATAGAATGGACAGAAACGCATAGAAATCAAGAAAAAGCAATTAGTCAACCCATATGTGTAACAGACACAGAACATCCGATGAACATCCATCCTTTCACTAGAAAGCAGAAGTATCCAAAACATTCAACTGCCTTGACAAGCAAATGAAAACTCCTTACTACTACATAACATAGCCAGCAGTAGTGCAGCCAGCAATCTTTCAATCTAGAGCTTCATTTCTCTACAAAGTACAGATACAAAATCAATAGAAAGACATCAAGAAAATGCCACTCCTGAATCAAAAAGAGATTAAGTGAATTTTATCTTTCTGTTAAGGCTAACTAATGACAGGCTGACGGCTCAATTCAGATGCATTGAGAACTATTTAGAATCCCATAGCAGAGTTCATGTCGTGACACAAGCTTGTCCTCAATGTCTACCATCAAAGCTCAACAAGATAAATATCCACATAAACAAGCTCAATAATGGAAAATTGGCTTCTTAAAGCAAATCCACTAACAGTCATACCATTCAAAATCGTATGGATACACTTGTCACACTTCGCAATCTCATCTTCTATATTTCGCAGCTGAAGGGACTGCAAGAAAGCATAATTTTGAACGGAAACTGTCAGTTACATAAGAAAGACTAATACAAAGCCAACCGGCAATGTCCAAAAAGTTGCAAAGGGATCATTCACCTTCTGGATCATTTGCTTACATAAAATGCTAGAAGATAACTTCCTAATCAGAAAATTTAAAAAGGACTTATTATGACAACACCAAACTGATAAGCTTCAAAAACTGCTGAGCTGCTGCATCAGGCTACCACTAAAACATCAGCAGTTTTTTTTTTTTTTTTTTTTTGACGAAAAAATATCAGCAGTTTGAAACACTAAAAAACGCTGTGGAACTTATTAACAGGAAAAGAAAATTACCAGTTTAGCCCTTTTCTGGAGAACAACTCTTAAAGCAGTTTGTGACAGTGTGTGTTCTTTAGAAGCCAACACAGAATATATTTTCTCAAGATCTTCAGAGGGGGACTGGCAAGTAACTAAAGCACGGTCACTACCAAGGATTGGCTCCTTATCCAATATAGTATTGTTGTTCATGTTGTCTCCAGCAGTACTCTTATTGCCTTGGCATTCAGGTACGCCGTTCTGGCAATTGTTTTTAACCGTCATGTCCTGGAAATTCAAGTAAATATTTAGAAAAGTACGTAACTCTGAATCGATGCCCAAGAATAGGGGAGGGAAAAAAAAACCAACCTAAAAACAAAGGACAGTCTATCTATGCATATATAGGACATACATTATAGAATTTCTCAAAAGGTGTATACTGCAACTTTGGAATCCCAAATCTAGAACGTGAATGATTCTTCAAGAGTTTCCAGTCAGAATGTCCATTAGTAATTTAGTCCAAGAGGGATGAGTCGTTATTGAAATGACAGACAAACTATCAGAAAAAACAAACATGCAAATGTTAATCCATTCAATAAAAGACAATTGGGTTGCAAATCCTGCTAAATGTGAGCCCCCATTTATGGACTGGCAGTAAGATAACTCCATGATTGCGACCACTGATTGAAATTTAGTGCTTATAAGAATTAAAAAAAGACTATCAGTGAAAAGCACATGACATTTACATTGAAGATATCGAATGGTAACTAAAATAACTGCTTTGTACAAATACTCCTACTTCAGCGCCACTTATTAACTTCTCAACAAATCATGCTATTTACGCCAGCTAAACTAGGTTGAGCGTAATATGCAATAGCCCTCTCCTCCAAGCATGCTGAAAGTATAATTTTCCTCCAAAAATTTCTCAATTTTTTTTATCCCATTATTTCAACATCCTTGTCATTTCGCCACTCTCCTTCCTCCAATTTCTAACTCTTACATTAAATCTGTCCTTGCTCATTATGTTACCTAAACTAATCTAATAAAACATGTATAAAAGAGGAAAAGAACCACATGTCATTGAGCCATGTAAAGTTTCGGGTTGTTCCACCATGTGGCTGCTTCTTCCATCTACCACCCAGCTGTAGCCTCTCCTATCTTGATCATGAGGATAATGATAGCATGAAAAGATTTGAGGAAGTGGTGCATGAGGAATTATAAATTCTTTTCCCTTTCCTTTTATTTATTTTATATATAAGCCATAGCTCATAATGTTAATCTAATTACGAAACCTACCTAGACAATTTCATAAAGATTCTCTTGGAAAATATTGTGCATAAAACCTTATTGGTCATCAAATTCAGTTTAATTCCCCATTGTCTTCTTTTTTCATCAATGAGTGATTAATTAACATTAAGTTATGTATCAAGGAAGATTACATAACTACGTTGGTGCGAGTCTTTTATATTGTCCATCCAATTAATTTGAAGTTTGTTTTGTCCTGACAATTTCTATAAATTTGATCATGAAAAGCTATAGTTCAAAAGGCCAACCAAAAATTAAGTAGGAAAATAACACATTATATGTTAATAGTGAATATAACATACACTTATGATTTTAAGCCAAAGATGAAAGATTATTCAACGAAGACTATCTAGAATATAGGGAAACACAAGACAGTTTTACATTATTCATCTAGAGACAATAGTTACAATGAATAATAAGTAAAGTTGGCCCACATAATGAACATAAAGGGGCATGAGAACAGTTGGCCCGTCTAATATTGGAAATTCTATCAACATTTTCTTACTTCAATCAACGAGTAAATTTCCTGTGGCAACTGATGGTAGAAGCCCATAATATCTGAGGTGCACAATGTCCTATAGCTTTAGTTACTTCCCAATTGTATAGGTAGCTATCATCCAAAGTACTCTTTTAATGGCTTAATAAATCTCCACATAAGTGTTAAGTAATCATAGAATCTATCATCAGTAAGAAACTTTCTAGTAATATTTCATATTTTTTAGCATCTAACATCAGTTTAGTAACTTTTTCGAAGTACTATCACATGAAAGTCGAGGTTGGTAAATGTCAAGGTGCTCTAGTAATTTTTCCATAGATATTTGCAACATTTGACATCAATTAATAACTATTTCAACAGAGTAGTTTCTATTTATTGTGCTAACCCTAAGTACAAGCCACCAAAATTTTAGATAAATACTATAGCATGCTTGAAACCATCTATGCATTTTAATAACTAATATTCTATCAATTATTAATAACTTTTCATCTGGCAAAGAAAACAAATCATCAGGAACTTCTGTAGAAGGTCGATTACATTCCTAGCAGAGTAACAAGCCTCCCACTTTTGTACTTGCAATATAGTGATTCACCAATCTATGTTGGTAATTAACCAATCTATACTTGCATTAGTAGTGATGCTCAGTGAATTCACACTTATGCTTTTTCAGGTGGGTAACTTTTCACTGAGGTTAGGATTTTTCATTGACTACCAGTCTAAGGGGTTGTTCTTATCTTCAATGAACCGACAAGCTTGATGGCTCACAGTGACATAAGCAAGTTTGTTTCTTAGTGAGCAGGAATTTTCATTATCCAATTATCCAAAGAATTTATCTTTTCAAATACACACAATCTATAGTATGGATAAATGTAGCCTAAGCCAGAAATTTAAGCTTCAAGGACACGGCCATTGGAATCACCCACAAAATTCTTACAAAACTCAAAAGCATCTAATGAAATAGCCGAAATGGAAATGTTTTAATAGGTAAGAAACCTCAAGGGGACGGTGAAGGTCTAACCTCACTGGTGACATCTTGCAGGTTGTTCAGCTTTCTCTTGGTGTAAGATGTCTTTGGTTCGCAACTAGGAATATTATTATATTTCTCTTCAGTTGAAACAGAGTTCAGCTTTCTCTTGGTGTAAGATGTCTTTGGTTTGCAACTAGGAATATTATTATATTTCTGTTCAGTTGAAATGGAGACCTCATCTTCGTCCATCTTTACTTGTGCAGTTATAGAGTCAACTTTCAAACCTTCCAGATGATTTGGAGATGCATCCCTGTGGTGACAAAAAAAAAAAGAATTTTGATAATGAGGACTCAATGAGCTCATAATAACCGGTTGTAAACAAGGAAAATTAGCTAGATCAAATCAACAGCTGCTGCAGTTCTAAAATAGAAAAGTTATTAGGTACTCCCGGTTGTAGGCTAGCGCACATGATCTAATGGCTCATGTGAAGTGGACTAACATAGACTAGGAGTACCCAAAAAAGGCCCTAAAATAGAGACTATGTAACAATGGAATTGAAGTTTGCAAATGCTTTAGGAGGAAATAATGTATCTTATCAAGCTTCATCAAGTACGAGGATGGAAATGGGTCCTCAATTCCTTGTGGAATGAGAGTAGATGCCGGACCCTACTGATGCTTTTTACTCTACAATTGCAAGGAGAATCCAGTGGACTGCGTCCTTTGTTTAAATGGCTTGAGATTGGGAGCTAGAATATCTTTAATCGCTCCTTTGAGATTGAAGTTTTAGCTTGTGTGGGTGAGTGGGAATACGAGCCAGAGGGTCATGATCTCGAATATGACCTCTCTAAATTGTACTACCATGCATTTACACAAAAGTTGCCCCAAGAGACTTGGAAGCCGATCCGAAGAGCCAAGATTACTCCAAAAGCTGCCCTCTTCACATGCAAGGCTACTTACGAGAGTCTTCTAACAACCGACAACTATCCAAGGAGAGGTCTTCAGCTTGTAAATAGATATTTTCAGGGTGAAAGCGCCATAGGAGTTAATTAAGCACGTCTTAACTCATTGCCTGAAGTGAGGCAACTATGGAACACTGATGAGGCTCAGGCTCTACGGTTAGGAAAGAACTTTGAGGTTGGACACTGTAGACTCTTCTCTGTAATTTTTCATACAGGGTAGGTCCCTTGTCGGTACATAGAAGAACTCTGAGTGAGCATTTTTTTTTTTTTTTTTTTTTTTTGGTGATTCCCCATGCCCATGCGCCGGGGGGGGGGTGGGGTGTTAAGCATTGATGACAAAATTATGAAAACGTAACTCATTTGAAGATCATCTAATTATGACATACCTGGAAAACCAGTCCGACAAAATCCCAGCATAGGGTGGCACATGGAAATATTCAACGACTGGGGTTATTGTCCATCTGTTCCATGTGTGTGACACCTTCCTGATCAAAGGTCCCTGCAAGCTAAAGAAGAATAATCTCATTTTCCTCGTCAAAGAAAGTGCAGAAAATAAAACTCTCTCTTTCCCTCCCTCCCTCACTCCCAATTGCTTTATCTAATTGCAGAGAAGGCATTATTGGATAAGTTAATTAGGAAGAAAATGAACTGAAAAAAAAAAAGAATAAGGATTAAAATATAAGTTACATCTAGATAGCAAATGAGCAAAAGATTAATAAATAGTATATTGCTTTGATAGAAAGTTACCTGTTGCCTGTTGAAGAATGCAACTTGAGTGCCAACTTGGTCGTTTGATGTACTACTTGAAGGAGATGTCCTAGTGGTGGAAAAGTTCTTGGTATTTAGCAAGTCACACAATTCCAATGTACGCAAATTAAGCAACTCAACTTTGTCACAATCATCAACTTCCACAATCTCTCTCACTAAGTGGCACTTGATAGCTAGAATCTCTTCAAGTTGTGGAAGTTCTCTCAATAATGAAAGAGGAAACAAAATTTCCATCTTGTCACAACTTTCGACTTGTATCACCTTTAATGCACTGAAGGACTTGGAGGAAATAGAGTAGTTGCATATCTTCTCTAAGTTGATGAGATTCTTGAGAAGTAACGACTTCAATGTTTTAAAATCTGTATGGGACGGCGATTGGAGGACATAATGGATGGAGGGACTATTCTCGACATGCAAATGCTTTAATTTTGGAAAGCCTTCTTGGGATAACTTGCAAATACTTTGCTCAATTCCGTTTGATCCATCTAAAAATAGATCATTAGTTTTGCTTAAGAAAGTCTGCATGAACCCTTTATGAAGAATATTGCTTATTGGATCCAACTTAACCTATAATGTGCTCAACCCTTTGTGATTTGGCCATTCCCATGTATCACCTATCTAGATTTTGTACTTGGTTAATTTCTCGACATTTAGATCATCAAGGAGCCTACTTGGATCGACAATAGACACATGCAAAGTGCAGAGATTTTTCAAGCTATTCAACTCAATAAGCTTGGCATTAGTCGGTGGAGTTTGCTCCACAGCTTTCCATCAATCAAAGCTATTCTCCATATACAACTCCTCCAATTTCATCAAGCTTCCAAGCACACCCGGTTCAATTATCTCAAGTTGTGAGCAATGGTTTAAGTCTAACAACCTTAGCTCTACCAATTGTTCAATTTCTTTTGGCAATTGTCAAATTTTAGAGTCCACAAAGCTGAGAATATGTAGCCCTTTTAGCTCGCCAATCATGGCTACATCATCTAATGAACAACCATCAAGACACAAAGTGTGTAAATTCTCCAAGAACTGAAACGGCGAAGGTGAATGACTGAGACATACCTGAGAAAGATGTCAGACCATGAGTTTTTTCATAGAGTTGAAATATGAATTTGGGACCTTGAGAGATTCCTTGTTTGTGAATAATAAAAAGATCCGCATTTCAGGGCAATCTAACCCTTTAGGAAGCTCCTTCATGTTAACATAGGGAAAGCATACTGCCGTACAACTTTTGAGCTTGTCCTTTGGCAACTCTATCACTGACTTATCATTATCTTTCAACACAATAAGAGGGTCATCTCTCGAAGCAACCGAGGCAACAAATCCTCGAACCAAGTCATGTATCTTGAAACCATCAACATCTTCATCATCTTTTAACAAAAGAGAGGAGGCTTTCAGGGTTTGGACAAGTGAGCTCATCCTATCTCTAACTTCTTCCATGCTATTATCTTCTCAAAATAACCTTGAACCCACACCATACCTCACCAGGTTTTCAAGAGAGGGCTTAGGGACACCATAAATAACACAAAGCCGTAATAGCAACTTCACCTCCTTGCCATCCTCCCCTTGGAAACGATCATAACTCAACTGCAGCATCTCATTTATCCTCTCACTGATTCCTCTGTTTGTAGACTTCTCAATTTGTCTCAAAACATCCTTCCATTAAGGAAAATCGGCGTCTTTGAAAGTATTTGCCATTGCAATTATGAGGAAAGGCAAACCTGCACATCTGTGGACTGCTTCATCCACCAAGGATTTGACCGGGTCATCATGGGCTTTGTTTCCCACCGTCCTCTCAAACAATCTTTTTGCCTCTTCATCCTTCAGCTCTTCAAGGCGGAAGTCCCTGTCGCAGCCCATTTCCCTTCGCAAAACATCTTGAAATCTTGACGTCAGTAACAACTTGCATCCTATGACTTTGTTGTCATGTCCGCAAGGAATGCCCACTGATTTCAAGTCCAGCCCCCTTCCTTAGGTTGTCCAGTATTATGAGGACCTTCTTTTTTGCCCTCTCTTCATTTTCCAACCTCTTATTAGTCTCTTTGTTCTTTATCTCAGTAAGGGCCAAGCCGTCCGAAATCTCTCTTTGAATCCTCTTGCGCTCTTCATTTTCCAACCTCTTGCGCAAAAGCCCCGCTCGCACGCTGACAATCTGTTCGTTCTTTATGTCCAGGCCCAAGGCGTGCGCAATCTCTCCTTGAATTGTCTTGATGTCTTCATTTTCCGACAACTCGGCCTTAGCGACCCAATCAAATGACTTCTCTTTCCTTATTCTCTTTTCCACTTCCCCCAATAGGGTGGACTTGCCGACAAACCACCCCCCCCCCACCCAATCCCATAAATCCTGACCACGCTATGGTTGTTATCAGCTAGAGCGGCCATGATGTCCCGAATGATAGAAGCTCTCTGAATTCGAAGACATCATTGTCCCTAACCTTATTCGACGTCGAGGCAAAAGAAGCGGAGGCCGTCGCAGTGGCCAACTGGACGACATCTTTGCCCAGAGCAGCAACGTTCCCTGGAGCAGGATTACGGAAGGAGATGTCGTCCAATTCCTTGAATCCACTGCTTCTTTGAGTGAGTCGCTGAATGACCTCGATCTTGTCCTTAGCCTTCCTGCTGAATTGATAGCGACACTTGGGGTCGGGAAGAGTCCCATAGCGGCAAGTCTTGCTCGCCTCTTGGAAGTCGCCCAACAGGTCTCGCTCCTCCTTCAAGGCCTTCTCAGCACTTGCACGCCACTCCGTATGACGCGACTGTAGACATTCCGAAGATTGTTTCTGGCCTCTTCAGCGACACTGTGGACCCTATCAACCTTATCCGCAAGCTCCTCGGCTTCCTTCTGAAGATCTTGGGCGTGCCTCTTCGAGTAGATCACGTATCCGAATTGACGCTTGAAGGGATCAGCTACGGACTTCAAGACATCCCACGCAATAGAAATAACGGGATCGATCGACATCTTCCTTTGGCATTTTTCCGGGAAAGAAAGAGCGAGAAAACAGAGAGAGGAGAGAGAGAATGACCAAAAAAAAAAAAAGAGGCAGCAGATGAGTGAAGAAGAATGGTTATGCGGAGGAGATAGAGCGAAACAGAGTAAGAAGGATGAGAGATGAAGGCGAAGATATTTGAGTACTGAAAAGAATGAGGGATCAACGGCTGAGATATTTGAGTACCGGAGTTTTAGGGCGCGTTTGTTTGTGTTTTTGTTTAAAAATTGTTGCGAACATAAATAGAAAAAAGTGTTTATTCGCCCGGCGAACAATTTTTAACAAAAAAAACGCGTTTGGTAAGAACTGTTCGAGAATAAAAAATAAAAGAAACATGTTTGGTAAATTTGGATAATTTTTTATTTCTTTTATTTTTTCTATTTTTTTCTTTTTTTTTTTCCTTTTTTTTTTTTTTTTTTTTTTTTTTCTTCTTTTGGCCGGCGACGGCCGGCGAGGGTTGGCCTCGCCTTGATCCGGCTGAGGTCGAGCTCGCCCGACCATGGCAAGGCCGAGGCTCGCCGGCCGCCGGGCGAGGTCGGCCTCGCCGGATCGGGCGAGCTCGAGCTCGCCCGGCCCATGGCGAGGCCGACCCTCGCCCGGCTACGGCGAGCCTCGGCCTCGCCGAGGACGGCGAGCGTCGGCCTCGCCGGGGCGGGCGAGAGCCGCCGTGGCCGGGCGAGGCTGCCGCCCTCGTCGGCCGGTCGCCGCCATGGCCGAGGCCGCCGGCCCTCGTCGGCCGGTCGCGGCCATGGCCGAGGCCAGTCAAAAGAAAAAAGAACTTGAATATAAGGAAAAAAAAGTGTTTCTCAAAAGTGTTTGAAAGAAGAAACACAAAATTTGTGTTTTTCTTGGCATTTTTTTTTTTTGTTCCAGAAAAGAACAAAAAAGGAACAGAAACGCACCCAAACGCGTTTTGTTCCTTTTGTTCCCAGGAACAAAAAAAACAGAAAAAGTGTTTAAAAACAAAAAAAAAAAAGAATACAAACAAACGCAGCCTTAACGATTTGAAATAAAAGAAATTCCGTTGTCGGTCGCCCCCATCAAGCCTCCAATGTGGAGTTGCAAAGATCGTTCCTTTCCTCCACCGAGAATAGAACAAATATCTAATTAATGTGGACCATAAAGTGAAAACATGTCTCGACTTTTTATGAATTATCTATCCAAAACCGATTAAGCTCACGCCTTGACCTATGTAGGTAGCTCCAACCTAAAACAATTTGCATGCAACTTGTGAGATTGAAACAGGCGATTTCCCAATTTCTGCGCCTACTTCTTTGCTTTTGCTACAGGTTTACGCGCACCAAGACATGGACAAGAGGAGGACCCCCAATTGGGCGCATGCTGGGCTAGAGGGGAAAAGGGCCGGGCCACACAGGGGGAAATGGGCTTGGCCACATAGGGAAAAGAGAGGAGGGCGGCAAGCCAAGCCAAGGCTGGATCCGGCCCGACCTGACCTCTAGGGCCCTGCATGAAAACGTTCCAAAGAAAATGTTTCTGGAACACTTTTGTACTTTTTTTGTTCTCGGGAACAAAAAAAGAACAGAAACGCGTTTGGTTGCGTTTGTTTTTTTTTTTTTTGTTCCCAAAACAAAATTGGAGCAAAAAAAGAAACACAAAAAGTTCTTGCTTTGTTGAAACAATTTTGAAGAAGCGTTTCTTCTCTCTCTTCTCTTTTCTTCTTCTTTTTTTCTTTTTTTTTCTTTGGCCGGTCGCCGGCCTCGGCCATGGCCGGCAACCGGCCGTCGAGGGCCGGCGACGCCGTCGAGGGTCAACGACCTCGCCGGAGCGTCGCCGACCCTCGGCGAGGCCAAGCCTCGCCTGCGCCGGCGAGGCTCGGCCTCGCTCGAGGGGAGATCTTCGGCTAGGGTTCCGGCGAGGGGCTCCAGAGGACGGTGCGACGGCGGTGTGGCACTAGAGGCTTCGGGATCGACACAAGGCAACGCGGGTAAAGACTGGCGGACGACGTCGAGAATGGCGTGGTGAGATCAGGATGGCGTCGAGCCGCGGCCGGGCGCGGGTGCTCGGCTCCGACGGTAGGACGGCGAGGCTCGGCCTTGCTCACGCCAACGACGCCAAGCCTTGCCTTGGCGGGCGAGCTCGGGCTCGCCCAACCACGGCGAGGCTCGGCCTCGGCCGGGGCCGGCGAGCCTCACCGTGGCCGGGCGAGGCCTGCCGTCCCCGTTGACGGTCGCCGGAGGCCGGCAACCACCGAAAGAAGAAAAAAATTAAAAAGAAAGGAAAAAATGGAAAATAAAATAAAAATATTAAAAAATTAAAAGAAACAATAAAAAGAATAAAATTTACCAAACGTGTTTCTACTCATTTTTTATTCCCGAACAAACATTACCAAACGCGTTCTTTTGTTCAAAACCGTTCCGGAACGAAACATTTTTTTTATTTGTTCCAGGGAATGAAAAGGAACAGAAATATTACCATGCGGGGCCTAGGTGTTTTTTTGTTTCTTTTTTTTTTAAATAGGTGTCAACAATATTTTTACAGCTTTATCAAGTTCAAAGTATAGTCCGCATCAGTCTTCAACTTATATTTTAGTGAACCTTTATTTTAACTTCTAAAAGAATACCTTACATTTTTATTTTTATTTTTAATTTCATACCAATTTTTCTCATAGGGATGTTAAAGTATGGGGCCATCAATATTTCTATCTTGACATGAATGTCTATATAACATAACATAGTAATGTAGTAAGAAATATATTAACTAATAATCAAGATGTGACCAAATTAAAATTCGAAGCTTAAGGAAAATAATCAACTTGCAACATAAATAAAGGCAAAATAGAATTAAACTAACATTTAGAAAAATATGTGGAAACTATAGTCTTGGAGCCGTGCAACAACTATGTATTTTGCTAGGTCTATGTAGACTTCATCTGCAATAACCGCCAACTATTTTATTTTATCAATAGAGAGGTAAGATGGCCACATCACAAACATAAGAATTCACCAGCGTATAAACGGCTCACTCTGCAATTTGACTAATCAAGCCTGCGCAAAGAAAGGAGAATTCTCGTAGACAATGGTAAGAACTTTCAATCATTCTACTTAGTTGAAATTAAAATGTTGTTTGTGCATCGAAAACATGTGATCTACGAAACTATAGATTAAGAAAGGCATATTGTGAAATGGTCACGAACTAAATAAGAGATTACACAAAAAAACTATCTATCATAAAAACATGACAAGCATTGACATTGAGAGATTCTATTCAGAAACAAAAACAAGAAAGGGCTGAGAAATTGCAACTATCTCGAAAAAGGGGAGAAATAAAGGCAGAAAGAGCACACTTCTTCATCGATCCGTCACAACTGCACAAAGGAGGCATAATTAGGAATTCTAAATTCAGGTCGGCAACGCAAAAGGCCTAAAATGACATTTTCGGTGTTTTAACAATTAACACAATCCTCTGTTGGACTAGTGGCATTAGTCCTTTGCCGTCTCTTCTTTGGTTAGGTTTTTTTACTTAGTGGAGGATCAATACATCCACCTATTTTCCCGACTTAAATTGTCCTTATTAATAAATCCTGGTTTAAGACATTGAACCATGAAAACTCTGAAGAAAATAACATTTCACATGCTCTCCTACACAACAACAAATCCACTTGGCACAAAAAAAATTAGAATACGAGGCAGCATTAGATAGTATTTATGGTGAAATTTGAGATATGTCGTAATGAATTAAGCTCGAGATCTTCCCTCCCCCTCCCCAAAAAAAAAAAAAAAAAGCGTCTCTTCATATGAGTTGGCTAAATCATGAACTTGAGAAAAATAGGTCCTCCAATTTGAATTTGCCAGCCAATTCACGAGCAAGGAGACACGTTGGACTTGAAGTGACCCTACATCTAGATTGTTTGAACCTTATATGTACTTTAAAGAGGAGAAATGTAATAAACATTGTTGACACTCGAATTTTTGTTGATCATCGAGGTATCCATTTTTTGGCAAAATATAAAAATACAAAAAAAAAGGTTGAAAACCACAAAATATAGTAATAAGAAAGAAAACGAAAATAAAAAATAAAATAAAATTCGGGTAGGCCATTTATGCCTGGCCCGTTTCCTTTAGCAAAATTTCCGGCCCACTCGGGCTTAGTCTATGAATTGGCCCAATTTCCCTCTTACTTTTCTTATTTTGTTCCAGCCCAACCTTTTTTCCTTTGGTTTTTATTCTCCCTTTCTCAGCCCATTTTGTTTCCTCAAAAGCCCGGCCCTTTGTCCTTCTCCTCCTTTACACGCACACCTCGGTGAGAACAGAGCGTCGGTGACGCAAGGAGAAAATTCTGTTTTGGGTTGGCGTCGGCCATTGAAGTGGGGAGAAGCTGCAGGGAGCTTGGCTGAAGAGAAGCGAAAGAATCAACAAAAGTGGGGAGAAAAAAATCACTGCTTCATCTCTGCTCTACTTTGTTCGGTTTTGCTAAAGTTTAGAGGATTAAACTTAGCCAATGAACTCACGAGAAAACCTTACTAAACTGAGATCGTTTTCGTCGCGATTTGTGCTGATCTAGAGGTTGATGCACTGCGTTAGACCAAGTACAGCATCAAATTTGGTCTCGGAACTTATAAACAAAAAACGCACGCCACCTGTTCGATGATTTGCGCATTAGACGTTTTGGCTCTGACTTTGCATAATCGGATGCTTGAGAATGTTTATATCTGTAATGATTCGTGTCCAGTGCACTAACTGCTGCGTTCCTTTCCTTCTGGATGCATATCATGCTCATGGTGCCGTTTGAACGTGGTCAGAGTCTCAAATCCATCCTCGTTGCTTTCGGCGACGATTGCGATTAGCTACGGCCGTGTTGGATGCCTCCACCTCTCTTTCGAGCACGAGTGTTTCGTCCGGTTCTGGATTGTTGTGTGCGACTGTCAAGTCAGAAAGGAATTCTTTTCCGGTGGAGGAGGCGTTGGGGTTACCGCAGGGTAAGCCTTCGTCGGAGAAGGTTTGACGACGGTCGGAGATGATAGGCAGTGACGGTGGGCGAGGTTGGCTGCCGACGTTGGAACGGTTGAGATTTTGAAGTGCGTTGGTGTGGTGAGCTTTGAGGTTTTGCATAGAGAAGATTCGGCAAGTTGCAGGGGGAGAGATTGGCTTCGGGAAGAAGATGACTTGAGAAAGGTTGGGGAAATAAATAAATAAATAAATAAATAAATAAATCTTTAAGAATTTAGGTTTAATCCGACGCGGGTCGGGCCGGATAGACGGATGGGGTTGCCAGGTTGGGGGTTCGGACCGGGTAAAACCGGCCCGAATTCCTTTTCGCGAATATAGTAATATTAAAAATCATAAAAATCATTGAAAATAGAAAAAAAAAATCATAAAAAGCAATTTAAATAATAAAAAATCATAGAATCCACAGAAATCATTAAAATTAAAAAATGGAAATTCATTAAAAAAATAAAAATAATTAATAATTAATAAAAATAACAAAAAAATAAAAATTTCAAAAAATCATAAAATTTCAGAAAATTGGAATTCCTTAAAAAAAAAAAAAAATTGCTAGTTCTGTGAATATCTTTCTCTTAAATTTTGGAAAATCCTATAAAATTAAAATCCAAAATTGAATTATAAGCTCCGTAAATCGATTAAGTTGTAATAATTTTATTTATATTTTCAATTTCATTGATTTAATTAAAATTAGAGAAAGACACTCACTTTATGTATGAAGGGATATAGTGAGAAAAATCGAAGTGCTATAGACTGAACAATAATCAAATAAAAATACCAGTGAGTTCCTTGGGTGTGGACCATGGTGCTCGGTAACCTAACCTTAGTTAAGGACTTAATTAAGTACCGGTCAATTATTTGGAAAGGGGAAAACTTGGTAGCACACTACTACAAGTCCAAATTTTCCAATATAATAATAAAAGAAGACCACCGCGGTTGGCCACTGCAATCAAGATAAGAACAGCAACTTTTAGACAATCGAGTATTAGAAAATAAAAGAGTTGGCAACATGCTTAGTTATATAGTCATTCTGTTGCTTTCTGGTTACGTGGATGGATGATTTTTATATTAAAGGAGGCATCAAGTTAGGAGTGGAGACTAGTTTACTTCATTAAGTTAGAAAAAAGACTATGTTTATTGAGACTATTTCAAACCAAAGTTTCTCACATAGATACTGAGTTGTAAAGACACACCAATTTAATGACTTGGTGGCATGGTGTGGAGCCCTAGGGAATTTCTCCTCTATATTTTAGGGCAACACCAAAGCACCCTCGAAATACTTTATTGATCGAATAGTTAATTTCTAAATTCTAACAGTGTGGGAATACATTCAAAGAAACTCTTGAAAATAAGAAGGGTTGTTGGAACCTGAATTTTAATCGACAAATTAAGCATTGGTTTAAAAGAATAAAAAATGAAGAAGTAAAATAGAAAGCAGGGAAGTTCAAGAAAAATAGATAATTAAAGAAATTGACAAAAAGAAAAAGAAGAAGAGAAAGAGACCCAATTCGGATCCATTTCCTTGTTTTAAGCCCCATCAAACGCAGCCCCAGACAGAAGCCTAGTAGTTAGCCCGTTTTCGCTTACTGGAGTTTCGCCGGAGGGAATCTCCGCCGCCTCGGCGTCCCTTCTTCCGACCTTCGGACGGTGATCTCCGGTGTCTCTCCCGTGGTGGAGCTCTCTCTACATCGCGCCTTCAGCCCCCCGGTTGCGACTTCGGTCCGTTTCGTGTCGCATCTGAGTGTCTTCGTCGAGCCATTCCATTGCTGCGTTTCCTTCGTCGCCGAGCGCCATCATCGCGAAATCCTCGGAGTCCTTCGTTGTTGATCTTCTTTTATTACAGTTCAGCGGATTCAAGCAATCGACGAAGCAAGGAGTTCCCACTGGCATCGACGAGATCGGCCGGCGGTTCAATAAGGGTTGCAGAGGCGACGTGTCGGGATTAGGAGAAATCTCGTTTCGTCCTTTGGCCCTCGGTTGTGACTTGGCGCCTGGCGTTGCGAGGATCTCATGATCGCGCCGTCGCTCCGTTGCTCGGTTTTCTCCATTGATGCATCCTCATCGCCATTTGTTTTGATTGAGAAGTTTGAATCTCTTCTCCGATCACAAAGGTCCTACCTCTATCCCGCGGTTGCTCTATTCTTACGTCTTCATTGTGGTAGAGAGAGAGATCCGACAAGTCTTCAGTTCGGCATTCGCTGCTCCATCTCTAGATTTCACCTCTGTCACTACCCCTCATCGTCGAGCGAGATTTAGACATTGGGCTAGTTGCCATGGTCTGTCCTGCTTTGCGGTCGGTTATGACGGCCTCCTTATGCTTTGTTCCTGCGCGCTTTTTCAAGAGAAGGTGATTGGTTTCTCAAAATGCGCCCATCAAGCTCGCAAAACCTTCTTCTTCCTTCGGATTTACGCCATGTTCGGTCAAATGGGTAATGCACGGCGACTGTTTGATGATATGCCTCACTGAGAATAGCTTCACTGGGAAAATGACGATCGAAGGATATACATGAGGATGGGAGAGGCGGGTAAGTCTCTGGATCCATTAGTTACATGCCGTGCAGGGATGATTTCTCTTGGAATGTGGCAATTTCGTGTTTTGCCAACGAAATGAGCAAATGTTAGTTTCTGGGAAGAATGCATTTGCTTGAAATTCCTGGGATGAACACATGAAGCAGGAATTGGACAGAAGAGTCATTGGTATATCAGCTTATAAGGGGTGGCAATTGCAGAGTGACCAAACTGAAAAATAGCTATTAATGGACAGTCACTTCTCAAAAAATTTGCTCTCGATTGCTAGTTAACTGAGATGGATTAATTACATGAGCCTCTTAATTTAATTAAAGTTACTGAACTGGCAAATTAGAGCGTCGAAGAGCATGAAGAAGGGAGGGCTACTACGTGGAGGAGTGTCCTGCTCGGCGACAACTTTGTCGTCTCTCCGGCGAGGGTGAGGACAAGGATGAGGATGAGGATGAGAGAAATTAGCTCCCGAGGTTTGCTAAGAGAAATTAGTTGGGCAACAACTCCATCTTCTCTCCGGTGAGGCCTAGGATGAGAATGGGAATTCACGAAGCATTGCTTTTTACTCTAGATCTTCTGCTTTCACAACATTTTGTGCATTTGCTAAGAGAAATTAGCTCCCGAGGTTTGACAATTTGCCGCTGATTGGTGAATAATTTATCTCTAAAGCACTCTTATTGGATATTATGACATGAAAAGTAGAGTTCCCTTCGTATTATGAAAATTATGAGGTGACCAATGAGTAATGCTTCGTGAATTCCCACCACCCTTTCAACGATAAAACCATATAATTATCGCCTGTTATGGCCCATACTAATTCCACCCCCATATTAATGGTCACAGAAAGCGTACTTATTAATTAATTAAAGGTCACATAAATCATATTGTTAATTAACTCCATCCTTGGTTGGTCTATTTTAGTGGTGCTTATCCCCAATCTTATCTTAATGGGACATTCCCCAAAAGCTATCTCATCTTAAGAGCACATCATCATTAGATAATGGGACAATAACGTGATTAATAATATACCTGATTGCTTCTTGACAAAAAGAATCATTATATGTATTGATTGTGCCACCAAAGACTCTAGAATTTCTTATTAATATCTAAAAACATGCGTATGGTATATCAAAAATGATTACAAAAAAAATCGGCGTTGTAACGTCTATGTGAATGTGACCATTTCAATATATTTACATTCCTGATATAAACTAGTGGACATTTTGCGGTCTCGATTGAATGACCTTGGAAATGATTGGATGACAAAATGAAAGTCTGAATTTGGAACACTGTGCTACTTTCACAAGAAAATTCGATGTTTATTGACTCACTTGGGCCAGATCCAAACATGGGCCAACTCCAGTCTTACGGGCTTCGCGGAAGACAAGCACAGGCTCTTATCTCAGCCTTTTCAAACTCAAATGTAAAGGAAGCCCAATCTGTCAAAATCGAATTAAGCCCAAACTCGTGTAGATCAAATTCAGCCCATATTCACCTAGACAAAGCAAACCCAAATTTTCTAGAACCGAGCAAAAAAAGTTAGAAGAGATCAAAGTAAAAGTTCAAGCTACAAACTCAAGGTTCATACCATTTTGATTGAAACCTGCAGTAACTTTCAACATGCCACCAAGATGAACAAATCTATCATGATCCGCCTGAACAAGAAATTTATTCCATTCTTTTAAATAATTTTCGACAGAGGCTAACCCATCAGCAATGCATATGCTGTTCCAAATATGGTATGAATACACAATACACCTCTACAATTCGCCCAATCTTTTTGGGCCACCGACATGCTATTTCATCGCTTGAACAGTTTATGCCCTATATCTAAAATGCCAGCAGGGTCATTCCCAATAACAAGAACAGAAATGTAGGTAAAATGTGGGAGCAAAATCACCACAAAGTTCCTGTCGCTTCAGTTAAATGGTCTCATGCACCTCATACGCAACTATGGAAAGATAAGCGCCCTGACTAACATGCTGAATTAGTGTCAACAAAGGCCATCTTTGAAGCTTTGTTTGGGAGAGCGGAGGGAAGAAAATTTAGGCGTGACTACACAAAACTTTGATCCTTCCAAACTCCCACAAGAATTCCGAATTCTTACCTACCCACTCTCCGCCCAAATTTTCATTTCCCCCATTTTCCTTCATCTCCCAAACATAAAATAAGAGAACAAATAATTAATTACAGAATTTACGCAATAGCACCGCAGGGAATCTGGGAAAGCACATCACCTTGTGCTTTTTACCAAATCTGATCTTTAATGGAAAATCCCTCTACCTTCAAAAGAACTCCAAAGCCCTTCAAAGCATGATTTCCATAAGCATCAAACATCTGAAGGAAATGAATCAAACGAAAGACATAAGCAAGGGTGGCAAAAAATTTCTTCTGCAAATATACAGCGAAATATTAGCTAAACATAATGATATTCCAGTTTGGACCATGTTAGCTTACACTCCTTTTCTGTTGTACGGTGAAGTTCTACAAGGTACGCAATTAAAAAGTTCAAAGAAGTTCCGTATCGTATCAGATACTTGTTATTTTTCTATTGAAAAGAGAAAGACCAGGCCTCAATTTCCATCCAATAAAATACCCATGTACATGGCAAGTAAAATAATTGCCATTGCGATCAGGAAAATGCACTGAAAACCTCAACTATGCAATATGTGCACACTAGTAACAGTCTGCACATGATTGAGAATTGTCTCGTACAAATAGTGCTAGAAACTTCATTCACAATTGGGCTTAAGCACAAGGCTTGAGAGGATGTGCTTTTACCTCCAATTTGAGTTCTTGTACTATGCACCCAGGAAGCATTTGGATACTTTGCATGGATGGATGTGCCGACACTCGCCGCACATGTCCAGGAATAACTATGAGAATGTCAAGAAAATAATTTCCAGGCATATCAATAGCTAAACAATTAACAAATCTCGCACTCATGCCTGTAAAGGAATTTAATCCAGAATGCGATACCTTTACATGGAATAGAAATGGACAAAGATTCATCTGGCGGACATAAAAGCATTGTGCCCTCATAGTTTGGCCGGATGATGTCTAAATCCCCACTTTCTATTAGTATATCCTACACAATCAGTAAATCTGAGTTGCCACAACAATGCTTGAGATACTACTGTATCTCGATAGGGTTAAATTTTAGTAAAGTGTGCAAATCTGAGATGGGCTGGACATATTAAATAGACGTGCACGGCACCTTAATTCTTAGAGTCCTTTTGTCAGATGAAAGGCCTGCCTTCGTTTTCTTTACACCAATCAACGTGCCTTTGCCCATCTTGAATTGCAAATTGACTTTTGGAGTTGATGGGAATGGAATGAAGTTCCCATATCTGTCATAACATGCAACATCTAAAGGAGGAAGGCATGATCTGTCAAAATCGCCAACAAATTACATTACAAACCTGGAGCTCCACATATGCAACAAAAGAACAAAAGTTGGTACTATCAAAAACTCCTTACCATCCTTACCTGACTCTAAGATGCTCATTCTTATCATAGCCCAAAAGTTGCCACCTTCCAACCTCAGCAGATGCAAGAACTGTCACTTCTTTTTCATAGTTTTTACAGCTTGTCTCATCCTGATCAAAAGTACATATCAACAAAATGAATTGCCGTGAAACCTGAAAAGTATTGCAGAATTTTATATTAGAGAAAAGCACAATCTAAGTGACATTCTTAGGTAAAACTAGTACTAAAAGCATTGATGCCAACAAATGAAAGAAGGGCCTAAGAACGATAAAAGGTGGACAACCTAGAATAAAAGATGATATAACTCTGTCTCCTCTTCTATAAAGAATGGGACAGAGAACTACAGATACTTACCAAGTGTTCTATTTGCGCCAGTGTCCTCTGTGATCGAAAAATGGACTTGAATAATAAAATCAGGACCATTGCATGAATGCAAGTTGGTAATTGCAACCTCCCCTCCTTCAATTTCAGCTAAATCAATACCATTAACCTGACAAAGCACAAACTTATTTCATGGTGCAAAAGCATACTTTGAGATCCCATTAAGCAATAATGGGTACTATTTTTTCAACAAACCATACACTATGACATGCTCATATCATAAGCGTCTAAATAGCAAACCTTCTCAAATTAGTTTATATATTTGCAGGCAGGCATAGCGAGAACACGAAATCCAAAATTGTTCGAAAATCTGAACGACATAGTTACATAGCTGGATTGTGCCTTTTCTATCCCAATATTAAGAACGTACAAAATTGCCTGTACATAGTGGACAGAAAAGACAAATGCAATAACGGGTACTATTTTTTCTGCAAACCATACACTATAAATAGCAAACCTTCTCAAATTACTTAATATATTTGTAGGCATAGCAAGAACAAGGAAATCTGAAATTGTTTGTAAATCTGAACAACATAGTTACATAGCTTAATTGAGGCCAGCTAAAAAGCAAAAGCATTATGTGGCCGAAGGAGTTAATATTAGAGTCCGGCAACGGTGCATTCCATACCTCAAAATGGACTGGTCTGATAGTCCTCCTCAAATTCAACAAACCATCACACTGCAAACATTCAAATTAATTAGAAATAAATCAAATTCAGGTATCCTATGTAATCCTTACAAAGAAGAAACAAACTTGCATAACTCTGAAAAATCATTTTACCTACTACTTGCTATCTTAGACATTGCTCTACCTTGATATCCCCAGTAATACAGAAAGTAACAGTATCAACTACCATAGTTTTAAATCATAAAAAGTGGAAGAAAAAGACAGTCACTGAGCTAAATGTGCGCACCATCAGAATTCTTTCCAACAATTGACCAATTAATTCTTTCGCCTGTCAGTTTCTATTCTATAAGGAAAGTATTGACCCCTTCTAGGGTATTTAAGGGCCAAGGACATAACATATGCATACTTGATCACAGTATCAACTAGCATCAAATTAGTATGCTTGCCCTCAAATTTAGGCAACTTCCCTCAGAAATTTTGTTTTTTTCCTGGCTCAGGGACTGAGTTGGTGTGGGCAACGGTTGTATGAGGAGTGAGGGATATTTTTATCTTTTAGCAAATGTCAATATCTAACACAAAGGTGCATTCTGACTTCTACAAGCCAAAAACTTCCAAGTGACAAACTATAGCGAAAGAGCGAAATGGTTGACTGTAGTCGTTGGTTGTAGTTGTCTCTAGTTTTTTCCCTAAGTAATGTTCAGCTCAGAGTTTGAAATGACTTTTTATCAAATGGCC
The DNA here is from genome assembly GCA_014182575.1 of Eucalyptus decipiens. NCBI lineage: Eukaryota > Viridiplantae > Streptophyta > Magnoliopsida > Myrtales > Myrtaceae > Eucalyptus > Eucalyptus decipiens. The sequence continues at coordinate 53,295,772 of CM024615.1, forward strand.
AGGATCACTGGAAACTATAAACTTGGGTATAATCAAAGAAGAACAAGTCATAGCTCTTGAGATACACTGACAAATCACGATGAGTGCATCGAAAGGTCATGAGTGCATTGGTTGAGAGTGAGACCAATTGACATTGATGTCTTACTGCCTAATATGAGTTGTAAATGGCGTTCCACGAATATCCGTTGCCTTTTGACAGTATGATGATGGTCAAATCTCATGTTATGCTTGGAAAGAACTTTGCAATCTGCACTCACATTATTATCCTAACTCACAATGATGGATGCGGGAAAATTATCCCTTACTTTCCAGGCGTCCATTTGTCTATAGATCAGGCTGTCTCCAACAACTTTCCTGCGAAGAGTGAGGGCAGTGAAAGGGCTGGGCCTCCTTTGGATGACTGAACTCTATTCACCTGTTTCATAGCTCCTTCAGATAATATTTATAAGGTCTTGAGCCCAAAATTTTGAATTGGATTTAACGGGGATGCTATGATAATGAGTTCTACCTAAAGCTAAGGCAGGAGTATATAAAAAAAATCAACAACTTTTTGAAGCACCAATTCCATACTCTTGAGAGTACACAGGCAATTTAAGCTCCACATTTGCTTCCATGGCATCACACCTACCATCCTGCAGGTTATAGGCACGTGATATGTGCCTCAAACCTATTCCTCTCCTTCGTGCCCTCGGAGGTAGACCAGCATGCCCCTACCAGCCGCTTCTATCTGCTGCATCGCAATTGCAAGCTGGTTGCAGTTGCGTCAAGCAGATCCAAACATGTCTCCTGGGATGCAGGAAACCCTCACAAGGACATCTTGATCACCTCCAACGTCGCTCTGTTCAGATGTTAAACAATATAGTATGAATCACATGATGAGAAATATTGCTGTCTGAAGGGAGGACATAAAATAGGAAAAACTAGAGATACTGCTTTTAATTAAAATTACGGCATTCCTATATCAATTGCAGACACATATAGGTCCCTTATTAATCATTTCATAGACTATAAGAAAGAATTATGTTCCCAGCAGTTCACTGAAATCCTAACAATCATGTCTCCCATTGTTAATTTTCCTGTCCAGAAAAAATTTGTTATCCAACTAAGATAAATTCGGTACTCCAAATTATGATTGACACATGATTAGATATTTTTTTACAAGCTTCCAAAAAAATTTAAAGGAGTTCCACCCAAAAGATACCATCAACTTTTCAGTGGTGTGATTATTCAACTCTAAAGCTTGACAGTGCTCTAGTAAGATCATTGTCAAACGAAATCATGCAATGGAAGTAGATAAGATGAAGCGCAGATTGAAGTTGTGCTGAAAAATTGGACTGCTACAAACAAGATCTTCCAAGTTTACAATTAATCAATTCAAAACTCTTTGTTCATTAGTTTCTGAATTCTTAAAAACGGTTTTAGCAATTAACTCATAATCTATCTCAACCTGACCATTGCAATTTGCTCGATTCCATCTAATATTGACCTATAGCAAAAGGCAGTAAAAGGCCCCACATTGTTGGTAATCTTGCAGCAGCAGCACGTTCAACTAATTTATCTCTTTTTCCGTGGTACCTGAAAATTTATGCATCTAATAAGCAGTGAATCATTTCTCACTCACACAGTATAACAAGCTTCTCAATATACAAGTCAGAATACAATCTAGATGTGCTATCGCTCTTTCCTGGTGATAATGCCAAGAATGCACATGAGACTCTGCCTCAGTTGAACTGGCATGCAGACATAGGTTTCGAAAAAAGGCAAATACAAGAAAATGTACATAAAAATAACCGCAGTCACAGGCTCATTGACATAATTTGGCAAGAATCCTGGCCTTTTATAACCATATACTAATCTAACGACATCATACACACAAAAAATTGAGAGAAACAACTCTTCAGAACCCAAAATCATTGATCCGCGTTGTGTCGACGAGCGGAATAACAACCACAAGCTTAAAGCATAAACTAAAGTTCAGACATGAATAGACCAAAGGCAGCATCTGCAGTATAAGTCAATATGTCAAGCACTAATACAAAGGCATCAAATGCTATGAAAAGTTTGATGACGGAGTGATTCTTTATACTGATTAGATCTCGTCTTTTAAGATTAGAATTTAAAGCTCTGCTTTAGCTTCCTCTAGCAGTCCTACAAATTATGTACAATATCTGAAACAGTTACTCAAATTTGAACTACCTTTAATTTCAGGTTAATGATATTAGTTTACAGATCCTTACTGATTCCATAGAGAATAGTGACAATGACTATGAATCAACCTCGCTCAGAAGCTAAATTATGCAGAACCTCTCGCATCAGTATAGTTTCTGACTCAAGGAAGAAATACCTGAGCACCAACTCCGTACTCCCTAGGGTCAACCAGCAATCTGAGCTCCATATTTGCTTCCACAGTGTCATGCCCGGCGTCCTGCAGGTTTTAGGCACGTAGTTTGTGCCCCAAACCTATGCCTCTTCCTTCGTGGCCCCGAAGGTACACTGGCGCGCCCCTACCAGCCGCTTCTATCTGCTGCATTGCAAGTGCAAGCTGGTTGCCACGGTCGCATCTAGCAGATCCAAATATTTCTCCTGTGAGGCATTCCGAGTGTACCCTCTCAAGGACATCTTGAGCATATCCAATGTCACCCTGCTCAGTCGATAAACGATGGAGTTCCAATCACATGACAGTATATATTGCCGTTTGAAGGAGGACATAAAAGTAAAAGAAACTATGGATACTATCTTTAACCAAAATTACGACATTCCTATATCAATTGCAGACACATATAGGTCCCTTGTCAATCATTTCATGGAATATAATTATGGTAGGACACAACCCATCAGTTCACCAATATCCTAAAAATTGTTTCTCCTCATGTCAAACATTCCTGTCCAGACAACATTCTTCTCCAAGTAACATGAATTAGGTACTCCAATTTATGATTCACACATGATTAATTTTTTTTTTAACAAACTTTAAGATCAATTTAATTGCATTCACCTAAAAGATACCATTGATTTCTCACTGGTGTAACTATTCACCTCTAACGCTTGACAGGCAGCTCTGGTAAAATTTTTCTCAATATTGATCTATAGTAATAGACTGTGAATGGCCCCCATGTTGTTGGTAATGTCGCAGCAAAGAGCAGCATGTTCAGCAAGTATCTGTAAATTTATGCATTTAATGAGTCGTGAAATCATTTCTCAATCACACGGTATAAGAAGCTTCTCAATATACAAGTCATAATACATCAGACAACTTTAAGCACTCTTTTGCCAATCAAGATGTTCTATCCTTATTTCCTGGTGATAATGCCGAAAATCACCTCAAGCTCCGCCTCAGTTAATGGTCAACTGACATTCAAACGTAGGTTTTGAAACAAGGTAAATACAAGAAAATGTACAACAGAGATAATGGCAGTCAAGGGCTCATTGACATGACTCAACAAGAATCCTGGCCAGTCATAACCAATTTCTAAAGTTAAACAACGGGTAATAGATGAACTGCAAACACTAATATTACAACACCATACACATAAAAAATTGTGAGAAACAACTCTTCAGAACCCAAAATCATTGATCCGCGTGGTGTCGACGAGCGGAATAACAACCACAAGCTTAAAGCATAAACTAAAGTTCAGACATGAATAGACCAAAAATAGCTTATGCTTCTCTCCTTTTTGCTAAGTCAAACAACAGCCCAACAGCCACCCATAAGAAGACTCTTTTTCCCACCCCACCCAGGTTTCCAAGGTTTCTACTCTTCATTTATCCACTCCCCAAAAGGGGAGATGCCGCTGAGACAACATATTGGCCAAAAAGGCCCAAACTTAAGAAGTGAAAGTTGCAGCCGAAATTTGATTCAATTGGGGCTATATGTCCTTAAAAAGTATTTGCATTGGATTGCTAGTAAAAGAATACTTACCAGATTAGATCAGCAATAGATACAATTTTCAAGCTCTCCCGCTGTGCAAACTCGCGAAGCTCAGGTAATCTTGCCATGAAGCCGTCATCATCCACAACCTCGCGAAGAGAACTGCCACAGGTTCCAATCCAGCTAACACAGCAAGGTCGACAGAAGCCTCTGCATGCCCAGCTCTTTTCAGTACACCAAATGCAGAATGAAAACAGGTATAGATTAGTTTAGAATAAGGATGAAACTTTTCAGTAATAAAAGGTAATAATGATAGGCTGAGTATGTTTTTCTTTTATTATAGAATTTCTGAGTTATTTGCTTCTTGTAACTTCCTTAATTATATTGAGAGAGATAAGTCCACCCTCGGTTCAAAATAAACTGCATTGATTTAATGGCAGATGTAGGAACTAAGAAGTTAGTTGTGATAATCAAAATTTAGCACTTTTCAAGAGATTAACGGGCTTCGCGTAGAAAAGAAAATGCCCTATCGATGATGGATCCCATAATAGTTTACGATGTGATTTTAATGGTAGAAGGTTGGGATTATAATTAAGACCATGAAGGGGCCGCATTTTCGAATGGCCATAGTACTAGTAGTAGTATTCTTGGTTGGAGGCTCAATCAGCAAATAAATATGTAATCACGAGCTGAGCTACAAAACTGCAAAAGGAGAAGGAAATATGCCTGAGAGTAAGTCTTGGCATACCACCTGCCCCCTAAATGGTGAATACATGGTCACTCTACCATGTTCATTAAATTTAGATATAGCTTGTGAAAGTTATTGCAAGAATTTGAGTTATACTCTACTCTACTGTACTTGATGTTCAGAAAAAGTTAGAAGAGATCAAAGCAAAAGTTCAAGCTACAAACCCAAGGTTCATACCATTTTGATTGAAACCTGCAGTAACTTTCAACATGCCACCAAGATGAACAAATCCATCATGATCCGCCTGAACAAGAAATTTATTCCATTCTTTTAAATAATTTTCGACAGAGGCTAACCCATCAGCAATGCATATGCTGTTCCAAATATGGTATGAATACACAATACACCTCTACAATTCGCCCAATCTTTTTGGGCCACCGACATGCTATTTCATCGCTTGAACAGTTTATGCCCTATATCTAAAATGCCAGCAGGGTCATTCCCAATAATAACAACAGAAATGTAGGTAAAATGTGGGAGCAAAATCACCACAAAGTTCCTGTTGCTTCAGTTAAATGGTCTCATGCACCTCATACGCAACTATGGAAAGATAAGTGCCCTGACTAACATGCTGAATCAGTGTCAACAAAGGCCATCTTTGAAGCTGTATTTGGGAGAGTGGAGGGAAGAAAATTTAGGTGGTGACTACACAAAACTGTGAATTTTCCTTCCAAACTCCCACAAAAATTCCGAATTCTTACCTACCCACTCTCCGCCCAAATTTTCATTTCACCCATTTTCCTTCATATCCCAAACATAGAATAAGAGAACAAATAATTAATTACAGAATTTACGCAATAGCACCGCAGGGAATCTGGGAAAGAACATCACCTTGTGCTTTTTACCCATCTGATCTTTAATGGAAAATCCCTCAACCTTCAAAAGAACACTCCAGAGCCCTTCAAAGCATGATTTCCATAAGCATCAAACATCTGAAGGAAATAAATCAAACGAAAGACATAAGCAAGGGTGGCAAAAAATTTCTTCTGCAAATATACAGCGAAATATTAGCTAAACATAATGATATTCCAGTTTGGACCATGTTAGCTTACACTCCTTTTTCTGTTGTACGGTGAAGTTCTACAAGGTACGCAATTAAAAAGTTCAAAGAAGTTCTGTCTCAGATACTTGTTATTTTTCTATTGAAAAGAGAAAGACCAGGCCTCAATTCCAATCCAATAAAATACCCTATGAAAGACTAAGAACTATATACATGGCAAGTAAAATAATTGCCATTGCGATCAGGAAAATGCGCTGAGGACCACGACTATGCAATATGTGCACACCAGTAACAGCCTGCACGTGATTGAGTATTGTCTCGTACAAATAGTGCTAGAAACTTCATTCACAGTTGGGCTTAAGCACAAGGCTTGAGAGGATGTGCTTTTACCTCTAATTTGAGTTCTTGTACTATGCACCCAGGAAGCATTTGGATACTTTGCATGGATGGATGTGCCAACACGCGCCACACATGTCCAGGAATAACTATGAGAATGTCAAGAAAATAATTTCCCGGCATATCAATAGCTAAACAATTAACAAATCTCGCTCTCGTGCCCGTAAAGGAATTTAATCCAGAATGCGATACCTTTACATGGAATAGAAATGGACAAAGATTCATCTGGCGGACATAAAAGCATTGTGCCCTCATAGTTTGGCCGGATGATGTCTAAATCCCCACTTTCTATTAGTATATCCTACGCAATCAGTAAATCTGAGTTGCCACAACAATGCTTGAGATACTACTGTATCTCGATAGGGTTAAATTTTAGTAAAGTGTGCAAATCTGAAATGGACCGGACATTTTAAATAGATGTGCATGGCACCTTAATTCTTAGAGTCCTTTTGTCAGACGAAAGGCCTGCCTTCGTTTTCTTTACACCAATCAACGCGCCTTTGCCCATCTTGAATTGCAAATTGACTTTTGGAGTTGATGGGAATGGAATGAGGTTCCCATATCTGTCATAACATGCAACATCTAAAGGAGGAAAGCCTGATCCAACCCTGTCAAAATCGCCAACAAATTACATTACAAACCTGGAGCTCCACATATGCAACAAAAGAACAAAAGTCGGTACTATCAAAAACTCCTTACCATCCTTACCTGACTCTAATATGCTCATTCTTATCATAGCCCAAACGTTGCCACCTTCCAACCTCAGCAGATGCAAGAACTGTCACTTCTTTTTCATAGTTTTTACAGCTTATCTCATCCTGATCAAAAGTACATATCAACAAAATGAATTGCTGTGGAACCTGAAAAGTAATGCAGCATTTTATATTAGAGAAAAGCACAATCTAAGCGACATTCTTAGGTAAAACTAGTACTAAAAGCATTGATGCCAACAAATGAAAGAATGGCCTAAGAACGATAAAAGTTGGTAATTCCAATCTCCCCTCCTTCAATTTCAGCTAAATCAATACCATTACCCTGACAAAGCACAAACTTATTCCGGTTGGAGTTTGGATTTGGGGCTTTTTCGGGCGTCCACAAAAGCCCTAAATTCGAAACGATCGGGCACTGGCATTGTCTATTTGCGGGGAATCTTTCAGCAGAAAATGCAAGCGTTTGATGAAGGTCGCTTTTTTGGAGAGTCTTTTATCCGATGGAGATTAGAATCTGAGGAGACAATAAAAGAGCAATTCTCCACTGATATCAACTTGGACCATCTTCTCCCTTTCAGATCTGAAGTGGTGATGGAAAGAAGATGGGATGGAGGGAGGTAGGGGGGAAGAAGAGCAGGAAACGGGGTCTTAGGCTTTGCGGTGGCTGAGCTCACTGCAACGGACGTCACGAAATATAAGGAGAGTCTTTCTCTTCTCCCTTGACGACGAGAGTCTCCACTTTAGATTTTTTCTTCTTTTTCTTCCCCAAAGATTAATGATTAAAAGAAAAATTCTACTGTGCCCCCAAAAATTAACACAAAAATAAAAGCAAATGTTACATCGTGCGTATTCCTTTACTTTCTTAGATATTAAATATCTTTTGAACATTTAAAAAAAAATAGTTCTGCAACAGTTATTACCTTAAGTTGTCATACTAGACAAATCAACAATATTCATCTATACACGTACTTAAACGATACAAATAAATTTAATCAAACGATACAAATAAATTTAATCATCATAACTCATTTATTAAGTAAATATTAACTATACCTAAATTTGGATAGATTGCACTTGCAAATCTAATTAATTGATAAAATTCTAAAAAAAATCTTGGAGAATCGACTGAGATAATTAGACTAAATATCTTTTAAACACATGACATTTAAATATACACACACACATATATATATATGCGAATTTATCGTCCATGATTTTTGTGTCCATACAAGGAATGCTTCTATATAGAATAGAGATAAATGCACTAGAAACTTTGAAAAATTTTAATGATAGTGTAATCAAATTCTAGATTTCATCCAACAGATTTAACCATGTAGTTTAGTTAGCTTCATCAATTATGACCAACAATATAACCTAATGATGCCGCTTTTAACTACTTCCAGGAAATATACCGTCAGATGAGCACCATATTAGCAAAATATAGTGGCGCACCCTTGTCACCACTGACGAGGATTAATCACGGGAGGGTTTTGGTCCGACGTCCTTGTGCTAACTGGTGTACTGCCATCCCATGAGAGCTAGAGGAAAAGACCACAAATCAATTTCAGCTGTAATAATGTGAAGTACTCGTCAATATTTCTAATGAATTTTAGGATTTTACCGCACAACCTAAAAGCGTTAAGATCCAAGTGGATCTGCATAATTTGAACTAGTTTGTCCTTGTGCATGGCTTAATTGCAAAAATTTTACTAATTTAATGTCAGCGATATAACATAATTCGATAGTCCTTTTTCTTTCACCAAACTTAACATAATAACTAGTGACACAAGGACGACATGATAGCTGAACTAACAAATGAAAGCATAAATTAATAGATGGAATACAAGACAAGTGATGAACTGATTTTATTTGCCCCAAATAGGTAACGTAATTCTTTTCCGAATTCTTTTCTGAATGTCATGTGCTCACTTCTCGCAAATTGATGTCAACCGTTGGGTGACGAAGCATCTCAACTATAGGATCAAGATAAATTGATGTCCACCGTTTGTTTTGGCATGACAATTTTGTCCAGCCAAACCCGACGGTCCCGTAGCCAAAAGTAATGGACTGTGCTACGTCATCGCGTCCCTAATCATAGGGTGGATTTCTCCTGCTTTATGCTTCTCAAATGAAGCAACTATCACTAAAATCTAATCCACACTTACACCGAAGCGCACCTCTTTTGGAAATTGATCATCCATCGATGCTGCAGAGTTTAAAATTTCTTAGTTTTCTCCCTTTATTTTCTGCACTTTCGTTTTGACTATGATGACTTAGTGTCATGGGCTTGTAACTTTAAAGTTTTTCATAGTAGAGAATTTCAAAAGTTTCCCAAGAAAATATGGAAAAGGATCTCTCAAACACAGTGCTTCTCAAGGTCGTGAGTGGTTCAACCCAGCCTATGAACTAGAAAAGCAATACGATGACACGGTTTCACCGTGAAAAGAGTGGCGCGGATTCACAGAGCATTAGCCCATTGGTCATGTTCAAATCATAGTTGCCAAATATAAAAAGGACGGTTCTCACATAATAATATTCGAAAAGAATGCTTCAAAGATGTGTTATTCATTGAGCAGGGGCACAACATCATATCTTGGGAACAAATTTCTCTCACCAAAAACGGAAATCGTGAAAGCAGAATATCTGAAGGATTTCACAGCCTGCCTAGGAACGAGGATTGAACCAAATTTACCTTGTTCTCAGTTAAGTCCGAGCTGCTCACCAAGATGGTCCGAAGGCGTAGCTCTTCATATTACTAGGTGAAGAGGATGCGAAAATTATTTAAGCAACTTATCTAAAAATTTTGATTTCCATTGCAAAATTAACTTCTATTCCGCCCTTAGTCTTTTAGAATGAGTTAATTAATTCACCAATTACATGTTCAAACTAGCGTCATTTAAAGTTCTTATTCCATATTATTTGATGCTCTTTAACGAGCTTTCTAGTTGATTGATAATGTAATATTCGGGCCGTGTAGATCGTAATTAATTGGTCGGTCACTAGCTCTGTAGTGTGGGGGATGTAAATTTATTTCATAAATCTTTTTTTTCTGATTTTCCATGGTAATACCAATTACCAATCTATGCTAAATCATTTATACTAAGTCAACTAACAAGAAATATACTCCATTGTCCATTAAATCTTTCATCTTTAGATACAAGCATGACCAAACGGTGGAATTCTCAATTCGGTCCATGTTCGAGTTTTCAATTAGAGAATAATACAGTGTTCAATGTCTCCATCTTTGGTATTGCTGATGCCTATATATGATTTAGTCAAATCAAACATTGGGAGCTGTCACTTCGGGCCTCGAATTTCCTAATCGTTCCTCCTTCCTTCAGTTGCGGTGAACTAGTGAGCGCACTCTCTTCTAGTCTTGTTTTCCTCCCTTTGGAGCTACGATACGATTTTATCACTTTGTCCTTAAGAAGGATCCAAGTTTGGTGCTTCTCGAGCTTCCGATTGTTGTGGCCACATCAAGGTTTTAAAACACAAAGGGAACTCCGTTTCTCATGCAGTAATATTTGATAAAGTGCTTCAGATATATAATATCCCTCGAGCATAACCAATGAAGGATCAATCAAACCTTGACTGGAAAGGGAAAAAACCGCGGAGCTCGAAAATTCGGAAAGTTCCACACCTTGTCGACAAATGAGGACTAAATTACATGTACCTTAGATTACATGTACCTTGTTTTCTACCGGGTCCGAAACTACTGTTGCAAGAACTTGGTGGTGTTACTAGTAGTTTTTTTCAATGACATGTTTGTGTTCATATCGCGCTCTTTTATTACTGAAATTTCATACTAGTGTTCGTCACAACCTACCTCTTGATATGGAAGGAATTAAGTTTAGAGGTATTGTCAAATTCGGGCCAACGGCCTTATGTTGACTCGGGTTCTCCCAAAATGTTGGACAATTGGTTTTCGTTCAATTAATTCTATACAAATTTCTACGTAAGGAGTTGCCAGTAGCCTATTTACGTCAACTAGAAACCTAACGAGAAATGGGAAAATATCTCATTTCATGCGCGACCGAAGATCTTGGAACAAGGGCTTGATTACGTTAGTCTTAAATGCTCTTTTAGTACTTAACTCGATTACGTGCTAACTAATGTTATAGCAACCTAATGAAGATTTTTAGGTTTCATCCTAATCATTTAAAAAAAAAAAAAAAAAACAACTCAAGATATTGAAATGCGCAATCATGTGCAATTTAAGTAATAACACATAAGTAGCCTAATATTGTCTCTAAAAGAAAATAGCAATCCAAAAATCCCCATTATAAAGCAATAAAAACTTGTTCAATTTTGGATTTTAATTTTTTATAGGATTTTCCAAACTATAAGAGAAAAAAGATATTCGCAAAACTAGCAAAATTTTTTAAGGAATTCCAATTTTATGAAATTTTATGATTTTTGAAATTTTTATTTCTTGTTATTTTTCTTAATTATTTATTATTTTTAATGAATTTCCATTTTTTAATTTTAATGATTTTTCTGGATTCTATGATTTTTTTTTATTATTTTAATTGCTTTTTATGATTTTTTCTATTTTCAATGATTTTTATGATTTTTAATATTATTATATTCGCGAAAAGGAATTCGGGCCGGTTTTACCCGGTCCAAACCCCAACCCCATCCGTCTATCCGGCCCGACCCGCGTCGGATTAAACCTAAATTCTTAAAGATTTATTTATTTATTTACCCATGTGAACTGACTTGAAACCGATAGGGTTGGTATTTAGGTTGAACTGGGCCATTTGCTCACGGATTTGATCAGAAAAATAAAAAGTAGAGAGTCCTGATCATACAAGTGGCGAGAGTAAGGGGATAGAAAGTAGTTTTCCTACCCTTCTATGAGGTGATCATATCGTGATTCTTTTTTTTTTCCTTATTGAATAGAACCTCGGTTCTAGTTTATTGCCTTGTAGGACATCAATGTTTTTCTCTTCAGAGCTTTCAATTTTTCAAGAATTTTTTTCACGGGAGTAAACCCAACATTCCATTTAAAAGGCCAACTAAAAGCAAACCTTTACAGGATTAAAAGTATATATATTTTTGGTCGAACAAGGTTAAAAGTATAAATACGTAGGTTTGTCTGATCAGAATGAGGCCACACATCTATGAGATGATTTTAGTCGGGCCATTAAAAACCAAGCCAGCCCCTCATCAACTAAGGTCCTAATGGCCAGAAAAACCATGAAAGTTCTTCGCAGGAACTTGGGTATACATCAGCTTGAAAGTCTAGTATGTGTGTGCGTGCTCGTGTACATATATGTATATGTACATGTATTTTTGGTAAATTTTCTTTTGACTTATATCTGTTGTTTTCTTGGACCACCCACGAAGCAATCTGTCTGCTATTCAATTAATGCCATAAGAATTGATCAAGGCTTGCACTTGCAAAGTTGAAAGTCTTTGTGCAAGACATTGTACTGTGAGGGATTTGGTAAGAAGGATGGATATGTGAGGGATTTGGTAAGAAGGATGGATATAATGTAGGGTCAAAGTACGACTATCGAAAAAGCTTGTCGATTTTAAAAATAAACATCATTTTTCAAAAAACCATCGTCACGAACTAACTCATAATGAAGTTGGTAATAGATAAGCAATTAAGATGTAATTTTTCAACATTGAAGATATGTCATGATCGATCAAGTCGATAATTATTGGGATATGAGCACGATTATTGATGGGGACCATATAATTCACGCTTAGCGTGATCTTTTGCTCGTGAATTAAAATTAAAATGATATTGAAGAATTTGTGGTATTGCATGTGGATTAGATCCTTTGATAACTGATCTTTGTTTGCTTTGCTTTGTTGTTTTGGTACGCTGTAGAAGATCACATGGCTTGTTGCTTCGCGCAGGCAATGCAGCGCGGCTTCAATATTTTTTTGGCCAGATATAGAGGCTTAGGATTCACTTACTTTTATGATTTTTCGTCAATTTTTTTGTGCTAACGTTTTCACGTACCATCTCTCACGGAAAAATATAAATCTTCCTATGGATTTTGCCCCCAGTTTTCAAGGCTTCTTAACTTTTACGCTTTCTTTTGCGTGTTTTTTTCTTTTTTAATTTTCCAAAAATTCTTTTTTGGTGACCACGCAAGTGCTCAGTGGTCAATCAATTTTATCTGCAAGTCAAGTGATTCCGCCGTTACGTATTATCAAGATACTTCAATAAATTGCTTAGAATATCCAACAAATACATGAAACAAAATTCTTTCGTAATACAAAAGTAGCATTCACTCAAAAGGAAAATAAAACGATGAATTTCGAAATACTTGAATAATTTGAATCTCGATTGTTCCGACAAAATAGATATCATCAAAAGAAAAAGAGTGTAAGCTGTTTTTGCTTATTACTAATGATATAGCCATCACGCGGTGTTTATGCCACGGTAACAGTATCCCCAAAAAATGATTGTTTAAAATAATTAGTTGATAAAAAAATTTCATTATCGGAAACAATTCGTATCTAGACATAAGTTCATTCATTTGTGTAAGTAATGCAAGCAATCACTTTTAAGAAAATGTTTTTTCGAACTATTTATTTTCCGCAAAACAAAGGATTATTAAGGATATATCTTATTATTTAAATACCTAATTAAAATTTACCAAGCTATTATTCCAATTTTTTTCAATTTATAACACCCAAAAGAAAAAAAAAAAACGAGAGGTAAGTCTCAAACTTTTCTTTATCGCCGTGATCCATTTGAGCTTAGGTCATTCCGACATGCCATCATTAAAAAAAAAAAAAAACGATTATTGTAGCCCAATGTTAGTGTAGGGTGCATTTGTTTCACGACTCGCAAAATAGTTTTCCTCATTTTTTGGCATTTGATTCACTTAGAAAAATGAGTCGACTGAAAATATTTTCCTAGTCAATGAAAAACACTTTCTCTTACCAAAACTTAAATTCGGGAAAATAATCTCTCCTTTGAAAAAATTGTAAAACATTTTCCAAAATATTTAATGATGGCAAGCGTGGGGCTCGCCAAATGTGGGCGAGCTCAGGCTCCGCCAAGATCAGAAAGGAACCGTAGAGGAATGGAGAAAAAGAAAAGGAAAGAAAAGAGGAAAAAAAAAGAAAATTAAAAAATTAATAATTTGATTTTTGAAAAAGAAAAAGAGAAAAAAAAAAAGAAAAATTAAAAATTTGAGCTTTTTTTCCCAATTCCTAATTTTTTTTATAATGATGGCATGTCGAAATGACCTAAGATCAAATGGATCACGGCGATAACCAAAAGTTTTACACTTAGCTCGAGAAATATTGATACTAGATTTTAGTATAATAGGACGCGATGTGTGACTCCCACGCCCCACGGGCAAGTGGGGTAGCCGGGGAAGGCATGAACGGTGGTATTCTTCAACTGTGGGCTGTCCGATTGAACCAATCTCCCAAATCGAAGGCCTAGGTGATTATACAAAATTTCAATTAAATTAAAATTAAAATTTTCGGAGCCCTAATTATAAGGCTTGAGACACACGCTCGCACGCGTGAAAAAGACGGACACGTGCGCAATAAGCAAAACCCCACACATGCTGCGAAACAGGAAGGAATTCCCTCTCGATCTTCGACCATCGAACGGCTCGGAAGAAAACAGAAAGAAAATAATTAAAATTTTCATTTTTTTCAAATTAAAAAATAAAAAATAAAAAAATTAATTTTTTTGCCTAAAAGAAAGTCATGAGATCGAAATCATTTTTCATTAAAATCCAAATATCAAAAAAAAAAAAAATCGATTATATGTCACCTAATAAATGAAAACTAATCGTATTCTGAAAAATATTTTTCGGAAAATATTTTCCGACATCTTTGAATTTTTCATGATATAATTTAATTAGATTTGGATTGAGGATTAAATGGATATTCAAAAGTTATGTGGTATTACTAAAATCCAAAAAAAAAGAAAAAGAATGTTTTAATGAAGAATTCGCAAATTAATAAATAAATTGACTATTAACACCCTCCCTCCTCCCTATTTTCAGCATTTCTCCCATAAAAAATAAATAATAAAACACAAAAAGAAACAAAGATTAGAAGCTGATTTTGCAGGAACTGGGTTGACATCGATATCCATCGCCTTGTTTTCTGGTTTTTCTCTTGTCAAATTGAACAAATAGTGTGAAAGAAACTAAAAAATAGGTAAAATTAATTGTGTGACTAAACCTCACCTATCCATTTTCTTTTATAATGCCTTTTTTCGCGTGCCCATTTCCCTTCTCGCAACTAACCATATCATTTTTTGATAGTGCATAGCTGGGAAAAATAAAAACAAAATTCACCCAGCATGGATTCTCTCTCTCCCTCCCCCGAATAGCAACCAAATTATATAAATGAATCTGTAAATTCATAATTATCTATACTAGATTATGAATTAGGAATGTTGCCTTTTCGTAGAGGCCCATTGATTAAATATATTAATGCCACTAATTCACCCTTAATCAAAACATATGTCGATGTACATCACATAGAGCCTTTAAATAATCAGTTTAGCCTTTGGTTAATAAATATATTAATGCCACTAATTCACCCTTAATATTAGCTTATTCCTTTCTATTTTCTACCACATACCCTAGTTGATTATGCCGGATTTGGATTCCATAGCCATTAATGGCCCTAACCAGCCCCACAATCCCAAAGAAGATTATAATAAGTAAGTTTCTCAGCATGGCGATGATGATCCATTTCAGTTCATAATGTACTGTAACTATGTTTATTCACCATTATACAAAATCACCCATTAATTCCTAATGATGCATTAATCATACTTTAATTTTTCTGTAGCTACATAATTAGTTGTTTGTACATCAAATATTTGGGAACTCTGACTGAGATAATGACCTTAAATGGTCATAGATATCAGACGGCTATTGTGCTCCATTGTCATTCCGGTTGAGAACTAGCGGGGATCATGTGGTCTGAATGCTAAGAAGTGATTGTTTAGTTTACTCGGCAATGTATGAATTAAATTGTCTTAAATAAAGGGAATATATATTAAATTACACATAGGATCATTCATGTTTAAGGATTTTTTTACCATAAATTGCTAACATTACTTTCAGTGCTGGACGTCTTATATGATATGACTGCCATGGACAATTTTTTATTTTTTATTTCCTTTTTCTCTCTTTTTTCCCCACTTTCTTTTTTCTTTTTTCCTTATTCCCTATGCTAGTCGCCGACTTTGGCAATGGCTATTGTGAGTTGGGGTGATTAGTTCCCGATCAATCCAGTCCCACCTAGGAAGCGGGAACCGGTCGAAATGACCGGTTCCAGTTTTTGAGACCGAGGTATAGATCGAACTGTCCTAGGATTGGGAATAGGATCGAACCTACCCATGGATCAATCACTTAGCAAAAAATAAAAATAAAAATAAAATTACTAGAGTTGTTACTATTTTAGAGTTTATTATTATTTTTAATAAATTAAAAAACAAAATTTTAAACAAAAAGAAGTCGTTTGGTTTCCCTCCAGCACCAGGAACTAGACGAAAAATCACTAGTTCTATTTTTATGGAATTGGGAACCGGACCGATGCCTTTGGGAATTTGACCAAATCCAGTCCGAGCGATTCTTGATTTGGGTAGTTTGATATGTTCATCCCTAGGTGCGAGGGTTGGGACACCCTCACCAGATATATTTAGAGATACACATGTTTAATGTTTGTATATTGTAAAGCAAACCCGAAAGCAAATTTCAATATGGATCATTTCTCAAAAATTCCAAGAAAATCCATGTTTCTTATAGGATGAAAAAAGTTGCGATTCTTGATAATAATAAAAGTGTATGCAGAGTATTTATGCTAGACCTATGTGGGGGGGGATATACGAAGGAAAGAAGATCTCAGGACGTGAAATCAAAACGAGTGCATGGGCGAGCACAAAGATGAGAATCAAAAACAAAGGCAGAATCGTCCACCAAAAGTCGCATGACAATGGCATAGTCAAAATCGGCACGTGACGAGGAGCCATTGAACAACATCTTATCTCCAAGAATACAATCAATAATGCTCCAGTGGATTTTTTTTTTTGCTTTAGCCAGAGCGTCACCGGTAGATACTATCCACCAGTTCATTATATAGTGAAGAAAAATTCAATTACCGAATTATTAAAATTGGACGCGTGTGGTGAGTTCTCAAATTGCCCCTTCTTTTCATTTGACTCGATTGCTCTTATTTTTTGAAGCCCTAATTAACTCAATCAAGAGATACAAACGCCCAATCAATTCATAGCTAATTAGATAGTTAATTTGTCCTTTCCAGGAACCTATGTCTTCACCCTAATGGATACATGAACCGTTTGTCAACCAAGGAGCCAAATAAGCTTGGAGATAGTGGCGAGGTTGTCGTGGACTATAAGCTTTTTGTGCTCTTCCAACATTTGAAGGTCGATCATTGCATAATTCACGATCAGTGATAACAAATCACACTTCTCATAACACCATCATGGTTTAGAGTGAACAACAAATTATATATCAATCCGGGAAGTTTCAATAATCCGGAAAAAGGGAATTTGCAAGGGTGATTATCGTAAATTCAGGGCTAAGGTTTTTGGTCAGGAAACAAACATGAGATACGAGCATTGAAGGGATTTTAATGTTTTTATTGAATAAATTAAAAGTTGTTCTTCCTTTTCCTAGTTTTCGACGATAATCACAACATTATTTTTTCCATAAATGGTGGTCAAGCCTAGCTAGGGAGAAAAGCAATTAGGGAGTCGCTCCAGCTGGGCTGTTGGTCCTACAGCAATCTATTTCAACATGGATTCTCTCTCTTCGTCCAAGTAAAAATCGAAACAAACAAACAAATGAATAAATCTATAAAATTCATAATTTTGACTATACTAGATTATGAGTCAGGCCCGTTGCCAACCACTAATTCATTTTTTTCTTTTTTTGGGGTCATATAATGCCACTAATTCACCATCAAAACACACGTTTACGTACATCATAAACAGCCTTTAAAATCTGCAGTTTGGCTGTCTTAACTATATTATATTTTTCCATTTTATTTTCTCCTCTCTCTCTCTCTCTCTCTCTCTCTCTCTCTCTCTCACCGCTCCCCTTTTTGTTTTCTTTTTTCGGGCCTTAATTGAGGAACTCCATATACGAGAATGACTCCATTTTTAGTGCATGCAAAAATAACGCTGTTTTTCACGAACAAAAGAAAAATGAGAAGAATGACGCGTTTTTCGCACTGTACCCTAAATTCAGCCTTCATCTCCTTCGTCCGAGCCGTTCGTGTCTTCTTCCTCGTCGAGCTTTTTTCTCTGTCCAAGATCTCTTCCTCTTCCGGCGAGTGCTCGGCTTCTTTGTCGCCTGCCGAGCTCTGTTCTATTTCAACATGGATTCTCTCTCTCCATCAGCCCCGTTGCCAACCACTAATTCTGCCTTCATCTCTCCTTCGTCCGAGCAGTGTGTGCCTTCTACCTTGTGGATCTTTTTTCTCTGTCCGTCTTCCCGTCTGGCGAGCGCTCCTCTTCTCTGCTGCCCACCGAGCTCTGTTTTTCCCCTGTAGAGAGGTTAGTTCTCGCCCGTAACTGGGTCGTTAGTTCAGATTGCATTTGAACAAAACATCTCTCTCCCGTTATGTCTCATCTCCTAATGCGGTAGACGATTGAAAATGAAGAAGCATATAAATATCTTCAATCAGTTCCTCAACTGATGGGACAACGTTCGTCACGTCGGGCTGCTCGCATGGCTTTTTTTCTTTTTTTCCCCTGTTGCTTCGACTACATGGTTAATATACGGACTTCTTCTACAGACTTCTTCCAGTACATTAAGCTAATCACTACCAACACAATTCGTGGAACATTATGATCCGGCCTTTTAATGAAAAAGCATATTTTCCGATCCTAGGATCGGAATTTCATCCTGGACCATATTATAACGAAGTGGAGGTCGTTAGAAACAATCCCACAGACTAGAACGTGTTTCAAGCGGCTGCTCGCGAAGGACAAACGCCCCCATGTTCCTTCCTAAGAATCCCGCAGCCGGACAAGAAACAAAGTCCCCGAAACTGACCTCCGGTTCAGCATCGGCCACACCTTCAACCCTCGTGATGGCAGGACCTCATTCAGAAATCACCACAATTATGCACTCAGGCGAGGACGGGAATGGGGCCAGGACTAGGAGGGACCCGACGGTCAGCTCATTCTCCTTCCCATCCTCGCTACTGAAGGGGGTGAAACACGTGAAACAGGCAAAGATAGAGGAAGGAGGCTGCTGAAGTAGAGCGATGTTCTCCGTCGCAAGTAAACTCATCCCAATCCGTCATGTAACTTCCTCCTCTCTTCTACGCGGCTTATCCGTTTTTATATGGCGTGTCCGATGCCAATTGGTTATCGCTTAATCATCAAGTGTTGTGGTCCTCTCCATCCGCACGACACCGGGTAATTCATAGAGTCCCGCTGCCAGTCCGTGACTCCTTGAGAGCTGCTCCAAAGTCTAAGGAATCGGCAAAGGTGGATGCTTAGACTTTGGCCAACCGTGAATTGAACCGTGAGCAGAGCACAACCATATGTTGGATCCAAAATCTCTGGTCGCCCGATCTACCATGAACCGTGAGCGAGTGCTCCGCTTCTTCGTCGCCTGCCGAGCTCTGTTTTTCCCCTGTAGAGAGGTTAGTTCTCGCCCGTAACTGGGTCGTTCGTTCCCAAAGCTTCCTTCTCTCGAGTGGAAAAAAAACTAGTATCTTGAGGAGAAACAACTATTTACCGTCATTGACCAGATTTTTTTTTCTTTCTTTTGAAGAAAACCCCCCGGCGGCAACGATGAGCGGGTTCGTCCCGGACAATGTGACTTGGCAGGAGATCATGTGGCTTCCTCTGGTTGCTTGTGCCAGGCTGGGCATCGCCTTTATAGTCTTTATAGTAGTTCTACCTTTGATCTACGTGATCCTGGTGCTTGTCTATAGGTTGTCCATGTCCTCTCGCCGCAACAGGCGAGTGAATCCAGCTCCCTCTCCCCCATCTGGAGCAAACGCAAACCAGGACCGCTGCCGTGAGGTAAAAAATTCCCCCTCATCTTATGAATCCTCCTCGTCGCTTGCTTTCCGAATTCCCCTCCTCCTGATCGGATTCTTGCTTTTCGAACTTCCCGACATGCAGGCGGCCCTCTGACTTCCCCAACCTGCTCCTCTGCCATGTCCGAGAGAAGGCATCATCGGCCGGCCTCATCACGGAGTTTGATCTTGGCCAAAAAGGGGAGATTTACAAGTTCGAAGAGACAACGTAATGGCTAATTAAGGCAAATGATTGATCTTCACTTTATGGTTTTTGGTTATTTGAACTACGGGCAGTTGGTACGGCTTAGGTGTGTTCTACATCCTGTTCGATACGTGAAGGGAATGGTAGTTTTTGAACGGAAGGATTTAGTCTCGGGTTACTCCTTGTCCATCTAGAAGAACATCCAACAGAAAAGGTAGTTTTTGAATGGAAGGATAAAAGTCTCGGGTTACTCCTTGTCCATCTAGAATAAAAGCCAACAGAAAAGAGGGTTTTCTGATAATTTTGGGGATTTACGGGTCAAGCGAACTATTCTGGGATTGAGGGGTGCGGGAAAGGTGGGAGGGGTGAGGGAGGAATGGAGTCGAGGGGAGGGGGGAGAAGAATGTTGAGGGCGAGGGAATGGAATTTTGATGAAGAGGAGAGGGAGAGAATTGCAGGTGTCAATAGCCGTCCTGCAATTCTAGCGTCAACCAAATGGAGTTAAACATAAACGTATTGAGATCTGCGTTAGTGGCCTCCATCTGCCCTTTACTTCTTGGTTTTGGTAAGTCCGAGTTAATTTCAAAATCTACTTGCGTCGCACGTGTTTTTCTTCATAATTCTTGTCTTTTAAAAAAAATAGGGCACTTAATTTTATTTTTATTTTGATTATTCTTGTGTGTTACAATGGATGATGATTGAGATTTTCATTTTTTTTTTTTTGAAAAAATTTCAACAGAAATGGGCGTCTTAAGTGAGACGATGACAACTTTAAAGAAGGACCAGGAGCTAAGCGACAGGCATGTTGAATTTATTACTGTGATACTCCACATATTTGCACTCATTGGCTCAGTTATATCCGGGCGGTCTGCAGATTCGATCGGCCGCCGGTTGACCATCTTCTCCATAGGAATTATTTTCTTCTGTGTCCCCTTCCTGATGGGCTTGGCTTCTACGTACATAGTGGTCTTATTAGGCAGGTTTTTCGCTCAGGTTGGTGTAGGATACATCCTCACCATCGTTCCGCTTTACCTTGCCGAAGTTTCTCCAGCTCTCTCTCGTGGGTTCTATACCTGCTTACCTGAGGTAAGCAGTGTTCTCTTTCTTTTCATGGCAACTTTTCCAATTCTCTGAACATGCATTATGTGTTATAGGAAAAACTAAAGTTAGAAAGGTACTATGAACATGATTTTGAATTTTTTTGTTCATTTGTTTGTAAAATTCAATTTAGTGGATTCACTTGTGGTGGGGGCGGCAGTAGCACCTTTACGCTCTCCAAGGAGTGACGTTGCTGTCCTCTCATTTTCTTGTTTTTTTATACGTTTTTTGGTGCTTAGGTGTTTATAAACATTGGTGTCGTCATTGGATATTTTGGCAATTATATATTGTCGAAGATGAAATTGAAGGGGTGGCGCGCTATGTTTTGGGAAGGAGTAATATCGTTAATGTTGCTGGCCATCGTATTACGTGCAATGCCGGAATCTCCGCGCTGGCTCGTATTGAAGGGTAGACTGCGCGAGGCGAGAAGCGTCCTCAATGCGTTCTCCGGCTCAAATGAGGAAGCAGACGGTCAATATGCCGAAATCTGCTATGCTGCTGACATCCCAGAGCCCCACTTCAAAGAAGACGTCATAACCGTGCAGAGGAGCGAGAACACATGGCGTGATCTCCTCCGCCGCTCAAACCCATCCGTGATGCACATGACCGTGTGTGCAATAATGATTCAATTGTTCCACAAGGCTTCTGGCTGTGATACCATAGTCCTATATATTCCGCAGATACTGGAGAAGGCTGGAGTATTAGATATCAATGAAAAGGTATTTTGGATTGTTCTACTCGATCTTCTAAAGATTGTATGCATCCTTATTGCCGCTTTACTGCTTGACCAACACGGTCGGCGGCGGTTGCTTTTAATCAGTATAAGTGGTATGGTGGTATCCCTCATTAGTCTGGGCAGTTCTTTGAAGAAGATTGACCATATTGACCCAAATGACAAGAGGGATCTGTGGGTTGGCAAAATTTGTGTAATGTCCTTATTTTTCTATGTGGGTTCTTTTTCTATCGGAATGGGGCCTGTGGCTTCCGTTTTTATTTCAGAGTTATTTCCATTGGAGCTGAGGGCAAAGGGATGCTCAATTGCCTACGCGGTGAACCAAGGGGCAAGTGCACTGTTTTCATTGGTATTTTTTCTGCTCAACAAGTCCATATCTCTTGGAGGGGCAGTTTTCTTATTTGCGGTGGCTGCTATGGGAGCATGGCTATTCATCTTCGTCACAGTGCCAGAGACCAGAGGGTTTTCCCTGGAGGAGATACTCCGACTTTTTGGTCCATGGATCCAACAGAGGTTTGCGTTAAGGGGTATGAGACGTTGAAATGGGAAGAACAATGGTTTGACGTTATCAAGCAACCGCAGCTGAATAAATGTAAGTTTGGGGCGTCCGCTAAAAATATAGATGTGGTTGTTAGGGTATTTCTTTGTTTTTTATCTGTTTTCTCTGTAATTTTGGTTAAGAGGTGGCCACCCTGGTACTTTTCTTAAGAAAATTTTCTATATGTATTGGGTCGAACAAGATTGAAAGTATAAATATGTATATTAAAAGTATAAATACGCAGATTAAGAGTATAAATACATATGTTTGCCTGGCCAAAACGTGGCCACACGTCTTATGAGATGATTTTAGTTAAGCCATTAAAATGATGGTTTAAACTGCATAATGCTGCACCGATTCGTTGCACCGATTCGTTGCACCCTAAGTATCTCCCTATTTTGCTAAGCCACTAAGATACAGGTTTGAGTCAACAAATGAAAAACCTACCCCATCCATTTCTCCAACATGAACTTCCACATTTTTTTTCCAGGAAATAGGAAGTGGGATGGTTACTTCACTGATTATCGAGCTTCAGCACACCTCCCTAAGTGAAGTACCAACTCGGCAACAGAAAGGCATTAAGCAAGTGGATGCATAGTCTCATGCCAAGCAGACAAGTGGACCACAGTGGAGCCACCCCAACTGGAGTATACTAAAGTTACGTGGATCCTACATCCATGCGCATGGCAGGGACTAGAATATGCATATGTTAACTAATAGGTAGTCATGAGAACCGGCGCAAATCACGCCTCAACACGAAAAATAAAGTCGAAAATAATCCATCAAAGAGAAACCTGATACTAGGATGAAATGGAGACGACCAAATACAAACACAAAATATATTGATTACTATTTTGCAGTAACTTCCATGCAGAACTCGCAGGAACTAGAAGCTTATTTAGGGGAATGTTGAATTTTACCTACTCGGGCGGTCTAGTCAACGCAAGTAGATCAGACCCATTAGCGGACACATCAGATCCTGATGGAATATCTCTAAGGATGGCACTTCTTCATAGGAGAAGCAATGTTTTAGCTCCTGATGGGAGCCACTTGAACGAGTTGAAAGCAGCGGATCAATCCCTGCGTACAGCATAGATCAACATTAGAACAAACTGAGCATAAAAATTGGAAGAAAAAGATAGTCACTGAGCTAAACGTGCGCACCATCAGAATTCTTTCCAACAATTGACCGATTAATTCTTTTGCCAGACAATCAGTAGTTGCTACAAGTTTGAAACTTAAAAACACTTGATGGTTCAACTATTGAAGCTTTACTTTCAGCACAGCTGCTAAGTGATGACCATATGGAATCTATTGGAGTTTCCTTCAATGTAGTGAAATGTGAATTCATACCTCCAATGAACTTAACAAAATAGATAGTTGTTGGTAAAGAAATTGCACCTTTTCCAGGCATAGATGCCTAGTACTTCTAATCCTTATTATAATAGTTCAAAATTATGAGAACATTTTCTTACACATACAGAAATATAGACTTTGACCAAACATTTGGAATCACTATTATTAAGGGAACATTACATTCTCAGATCCTTACTCATCTCCCTACCCACAAATCTGATTACTGATTCCATATTATATCTTTAGCAAAATTATTATGATAGATGCTGTGTGAACATGAAATACAAACACCATAATTTTAGTTCCTAGCAATAATTATCATCAACTGATATGTCCCAGAGGCAAGATTATAATAAAATACCTTTTTGATAAAACTACGTGATTTCGAGTCCACACTGCAGAAAGTCTGCACTCCAAGAAAGAGGACTGTTATTAACCTCATAAATTGGGAGTACTCAAATCTTTGTTTATAGGTATCATGTTAAGCTTCAATTGATCAATGCTACAATGAATAACTAAAGTAGATCGACCTGGAGAGTAAACTATACTAATTGAATAAACTGTATGGTCAATGCATAAGTTGAAGAAATAAAAGGTAACTCAATGTAATTCTCTTAAAATATTAATTCATCGAATCTACTAGTTGTATTAATGCAATCCCTCCTTTGAGTCAATTATAACAATTAGTATGGTAAATTGGAACTCAAACTTTGTTGTCATTACAGTAAGCCTCAATATATGAGTCAATGATGCTACCTCTAATGTTTCTTATGTTTTGCATAATGGCTAAATTCTTCCCATTCTCAATTCAAGCAAGGTTAAAGTAATTTCATCAAGAGAGACATGAAAAATATATATATATGAACAAGTTTTAGGTTTATACTAGCAGGAGTTTTTGAACCCTCATCAAGGGAAAGGAATTAGTTTGAAAGAATGAAAACAGGTATAGATTAGTTTAGAATAAGGATGAAACTTTTCAGTAATAAAGGTAATAATGATAGGCTGAGTATGTTTTTCTTTTATTATAGAATTTCTGAGTTATTTGCTTCTAGTAACTTCCTTAATTATATTGAGAGAGATAAGTCCACCCTCGGTTCAAAATAAACTGCATTGATTTAATGGCAGATGTAGGAACTAAGAAGTTAGTTGTGATGATCAAAATTTAGCACTTTTCAAGAGATTAACAGGCTTTGCGTAGAAAAGAAAACGCCCCATCGATGATGGATCCCATAATAGTTTACGATGTGATTTCAATGGTAGAAGGTTAGGATTATAATAAAGACCATGAAGGGGCCGCATTTTCGAATGGCCATAGTACTAGTAGTAGTATTCTTGGTTGGAGGCTCAATCAGCAAATAAATATGTAATCACGAGCTGAGCTACAAAACTGCAAAAGGAGAAGGAAATATGCCTGAGAGTAAGTCTTGGCATACCACCTGCCCCCTAAATGGTGAATACATGGTCACTCTACCATGTTCATTAAATTTAGATATAGCTTGTGAAAGTTATTGCAAGAATTTGAGCTATACTCTACTCTACTGTACTTGATGTTCAGAAAAAGTTAGAAGAGATCAAAGTAAAAGTTCAAGCTACAAACTCAAGGTTCATACCATTTTGATTGAAACCTGCAGTAACTTTCAACATGCCACCAAGATGAACAAATCCATCATGATCCACCTGAACAAGAAATTTATTCCATTCTTTTAAATAATTTTCGACAGAGGCTAACCCATCAGCAATGCATATGCTGTTCCAAATATGGTATGAATACACAATACACCTCTACAATTCGCCAAATCTTTTGGGCCACCGACATGCTATTTCATCGCTTGAACAGTTTATGCCCTATATCTAAAATGCCAGCAGGGTCATTCCCAATAATAACAACAGAAATGTAGGTAAATGTGGGAGCAAAATCACCACAAAGTTCCTGTTGCTTCAGTTAAATGGTCTCATGCACCTCATACGCAACTATGGAAAGATAAGTGCCCTGACTAACATGCTGAATCAGTGTCAACAAAGTCCACCTTTGAAGCTTTGTTTGGGAGAGTGGAGGGAAGAAAATTTAGGTGTGACTACACAAAACTTTGAATTTTCCTTCCAAACTCCCACAAAAATTCCGAATTCTTACCTACCCACTTTCCGCCCAAATTTTCATTTCACCCATTTTCCTTCATCTCCCAAACATAGAATAAGAGAACAAATAATTAATTACAGAATTTACGCAATAGCACCGCAGGGAATCTGGGAAAGAACATCACCTTGTGCTTTTTACCCATCTGATCTTTAATGGAAAATCCCTCAACCTTCAAAAGAACTCCAGAGCCCTTCAAAGCATGATTTCCATAAGCATCAAACATCTGAAGGAAATAAATCAAACGAAAGACATAAGCAAGGGTGGCAAAAAATTTCTTCTGCAAATATACAGCGAAATATTAGCTAAACATAATGATATTCCAGTTTGGACCATGTTAGCTTACACTCCTTTTTCTGTTGTACGGTGAAGTTCTACAAGGTACCCAATTAAAAAGTTCAAAGAAGTTCTGTCTCAGATACTTGTTATTTTTCTATTGAAAAGAGAAAGACCAGGCCTCAATTCCAATCCAATAAAATACCCTATGAAAGACTAAGAACTATATACATGGCAAGTAAAATAATTGCCATTGCGATCAGGAAAATGCACTGAGGACCACGACTATGCAATATGTGCACACCAGTAACAGCCTGCACGTGATTGAGTATTGTCTCGTACAAATAGTGCTAGAAACTTCATTCACAGTTGGGCTTAAGCACAAGGCTTGAGAGGATGTGCTTTTACCTCCAATTTGAGTTCTTGTACTATGCACCCAGGAAGCATTTGGATACTTTGCATGGATGGATGTGCCAACACTCGCCGCACATGTCCAGGAATAACTATGAGAATGTCAAGAAAATAATTTCCAGGCATATCAATAGCTAAACAATTGACAAATCTCGCACTCATGCCTGTAAAGGAATTTAATCCAGAATGCGATACCTTTACATGGAATAGAAATGGACAAAGATTCATCTGGCGGACATAAAAGCATTGTGCCCTCATACTTTGGCCAGATGATGTCTAAATCCCCACTTTCTATTAGTATATCCTACACAATCAGTAAATCTGAGTTACCACAACAATGCTAGAGATACTACTGTATCTTGATAGGGTTAAATTTTGGTAAAGTGTGCAAATCTGAGATGGGCCGCACATATTAAATAGATGTGCATGGCACCTTAATTCTTAAGAGTCCTTTTGTCAGATGAAAGGCCTGCCTTCGTTTTCTTTACACCAATCAACGTGCCTTTGCCCATCTTGAATTGCAAATTGACTTTTGGAGTTGATGGGAATGGAATGAGGTTCCCATATCTGTCATAACATGCAACATCTAAAGGAGGAAAGCATGATCCGACCCTGTCAAAATCGCCAACAGATTACATTACAAACCTGGAGCTCCACATATGCAACAAAAGAACAAAAGTTGGTACTATCAAAAACTCCTTACCATCCTTACCTTACCTGACTCTAATATGCTCATTCTTATCATAACCCAAAAGTTGCCACCTTCCAACCTCAGCAGATGCAATAACTGTCACTTCTTTTTCATAGTTTTTACAGCTTGTCTCATCCTGATCAAAAGTACATATCAACAAAATGAATTGCTGTGGAACCTGAAAAGTATTGCAGCTTTTTATATTAGAGAAAAGCACAATCTAAGTGACATTCTTAGGTAAAACTAGTACTAAAAGCATTGATGCCAACAAATGAAAGAAGGAACTAAGAACGATAAAAGGTGGACAACCTAGAATAAAAGATGATATAACTGTCTCCTCTTCTATAAAGAATGGGACAGAGAACTAAAGATACTTACCGAGTGTTCTATTTGTGTCAGTGTCCTTTGTGATCAAAAAATGGACTTGAATTATAAAATCAGGACCATTGCATGAATGCAAGTTGGTAATTGCAACCTCCCCTCCTTCAATTTCAGCTAAATCAATACCATTAACCTGACAAAGCACAAACTTATTTCATGGTGCAAAAAGCTTACTTTGAGATCCCATTAAGCAATAATGGGTACTATTTTTTCAACAAACCATACACTATGACATGCTCATATCATAAGCGTCTAAATAGCAAACCTTCTCAAATTAGTTTATATATTTGCAGGCAGGCATAGTGAGAACATGAAATCCAAAATTGTTCGTAAATCTGAACGACATAGTTACATAGCTGGATTATGCCTTTTCTATCCCAATATTAAGAATGTACAAAAATGCCTGTTCATAGTGGACAAAAAAGACAAATGCAATAACAGGTACTATTTTTTCTGCAAACCATACAATATAAATAGAAAACCTTCTCAAATTACTTAATATATTTGTAGGCATAGCAAGAACAAGGAAATCTGAAATTGTTTGTAAATCTGAACAACATAGTTACATAGCTTAATTGAGGCCAGCTAAAATGCAAAAGCATTATGTGGCCGAAGGAGTTAATATTAGAGTCCACCAACGGTGCATTCCATACCTCATAATGGACTGGTCTGATAGTCCTCCTCAAATTCAACAAACCATCACACTGCAAACATTCAAATTAATTAGAAATAAATCAAATTCAGGTATCCTATGTAATCCTTACAAAGAAGAAGCAAACTTGCATAACTCTGAAAAATCATTTTACCTACTACTTGCTATCATAGACATTGCTCTACCTTGATATCCCCAGTAATACAGAAAGTAACAGTTATGAATTCACCAGAAGGGAGAACTCATTCGCATAGTTTTAAATCATAAAAAGTGAAAGAAAAAGACAGTCACTGAGCTAAACATGCGCACCATCAGAATTCTTTCCAACAATCGACCGATTAATTCTTTCGCCTGTCAGTTTCTATTCTATAAGGAAAGTATTGACCCCTTCTAGGGTATTTAAGGGCCAAGGACATAACATATGCATACTTGATCACAGTATCAACTAGCATCAAATTAGTATGCTTGCCCTCAAATTTAGGCAACTTCCCTCAGAAATTTTGTTTTTTTCCTTGCTCAGGGACTGAGTTGGTGTGGACAACGGTTGTATGAGGAGTGAGGGATATTTTTATCTTTTAGCAAATGTCAATATCTAACACAAAGGTGCATTCTGACTTCTTCAAGCCAAAAACTTCCAAGTGACAAACTATAGCGAAAGAGCGAAATGGTTGACTGTAGTCGTTGGTTGTAGTTGTCTCTAGTTTTTTCCCTAAGTAATGTGCAGCTCAGAGTTTGAAATGACTTTTTATCAAATGGCCAGGATCACTGGAAACTATAAACTTGAGTATAATCAAAGAAGAACAAGTCATAGCTCTTGAGATACACTGACAAATCACAATGAGTGCATCGAAAGGTCATGAGTGCATTGGTTGAGAGTGAGACCAAATGACATTGATGTCTTACTGCCTAATATGAGTTGTAAATGACGTTCCATGAATATCCGTTGCCTTTTGACAGTATGATGATGGTCAAATCTCATGTTATGCTTGGAAAGAACTTTGCAATCTGCACTCACATTATTATCCTAACTCACAATGATGGATGTGGGAAAATTATCCCCTACTTTCCAGGCGTCCATTTGTCTATAGATCAGGCTGTCTCCAGCAACTTTCCTGCGAAGAGTGAGGGCAGTGAAAGGGCTGGGCCTCCTTTGGATGACTGAACTCTGTTCACCTGTTTCATAGCTCCTTCAGATAATATTTATAAGGCCTTGAGCCCAAAATTTTGAATTGGATTTAACGGGGATGCTATGATAATGAGTTCTACCTAAAGCTAAGGCATGAGTATATAAAAAAAATCAACAACTTTTTGAAGCACCAATTCCATACTCTTGAGAGTACACAGGCAATTTAAGCTCCACATTTGCTTCCATGGCATCACACCTACCATCCTGCAGGTTATAGGCACGTGATATGTGCCTCAAACCTATTCCTCTCCTTCGTGCCCTCGGAGGTAGACCCGCATGCCCCTACCAGCCGCTTTTATCTGCTGCATCGCAATTGCAAGCTGGTCGCAGTTGTGTCGAGCAGATCCAAACATGTCTCCTGGGATGCAGGATACCCTCACAAGGACATCTTGATCACCTCCAACGTCGCTCTGCTCAGATGTTAAACAATATAGTATGAATCACATGATGAGAAATATTGCTGTCTGAAGGGAGGACATAAAATAGGAAAAACTAGAGATACTGCTTTTAATTAAAATTACGGCATTCCTATATCAATTGCAGACACATATAGGTCCCTTATTAATCATTTCTGAAGAAAAGAATCTGTTTTCTTATATCTCATAGAGTGATTACAATGAGTATAAATACATGAACAGAGAACCTAAATTAGGTAAGAAACCTATTTAGATAAAGATCCTAAGTTGCCTCTAATATCTATCAATATCTAATTTACAGCAATCAGAATAAAAAACAAATCACATAATATCACGTAATATAATCACGTAATATAATCAGGGAGAAATTCTAGAAGATTTCCTAATACATTCCAACACTCCCCCTCAAGCTGGCTTGAAGATATCTTCCATAGACAGCTTGTTCACTAGCGAATGAATTGCCTTCTATGTAATCCCTTGGTTAGAATGTCGCGAGTCTGATCATCACTTGAAATATACGGCATACAAATTAGTCCGCTATCAAGTTTTTCTTTGATGAAGTGTTTATCAACTTCCACATGCTTTGTCCGTTCATGTAACACGGGATTATGAGCAATTGCGATTGCTGCCTTATTGTCGCAATATACTTTCATTGGTATGGAACTTGGAATTTGTAGTTCATCTAAGATACCTTTAATCCACATAACTTCGCATACACCATGTGCTGCGATCGAAATTCAGCTTCAGCACTACTTCTTGCCACCACACTCTGCTTTTTACTCTTCCAAGTGACTAAATTACCACCAACAAACGTGCGGTAGCCTGAAGTAGATCTCCTATCCATATTGCTTCCAGCCCAATCTGCATCGGTGAACACCTCAATTTCCGGATGTCCATGTTTTCAAACATTAGACCCTTACCGGGACTTCCCTTCAAGTAGCGTAAAATTCTATATACCGCTTCAAAATGCCTTGGCCCCGGTGAGTGCATGAACCGACTCACCATACTTACAGCAAACGATATATCAGGTCGAGTATGAGATAAGTAAATAAGTCGACCAACAAGCCTTTGATACCTTTCTCGGTCTATTACTTCTTCAGCCTTGGCAAGTTCAAGCTTCATATTTGGTTCCACGGGGGTCTCTGCCGCTTTACATCCTAATAGACCTGTCTCTTTAAGCAGATCAAGAACATATTTCCGTTGGTTTATAAAAATGCCATTTTTGGATCTCGCAAATTCTATTCCGAGAAAATATTTCAAGGCACCCAAATCCTTAACTTCAAACTCCTCAGCCAACTTCCCTTGCAAGCTTTTCAACTCAGCTTTGTCATCACCAGTTAATATTATATCATCAACATAGACAATTAGAATTGCACGCTTACCTTCCTTTGAGTGTTTATAGAATAGAGTGTGATCTCCTTGACTTTGGTGATAGCCAAATCTTTTAACCACCTTCCCGAATCGTTCAAACCATGCTCTTGGAGATTGTTTAAGTCCATACAACAACTTTTTTAATCTGCAAACTTTGCCTTCAGTTTCTGCAAAACCTGGTGGTAAACTCATAAACACTTCTTCCTCCAAGTCACCATTCAAGAATGCATTCTTCACGTCTAGCGATGTAAGGGCCAATCAAATGCAGCAGCCAAAGATAGTAAAATTCGAACAGAATTTATCTTGGCAAGCGGAGCAAAAGTCTCACGATAGTCTACTCCATAAGTCTGAGTGAACCCCTTTGCCACTAACCTTGCTTTATACCGCTCAACACTCCCATTGGGTTTACATTTTACAGTAAATACCCATTTACAGTCAACAATCTTTTTTTCTTCTGGTGCATCCACCAACTCCCATGTGCCATTCTTCTTAAGTGCAAGCATTTCATCCTCAACGACCATCTTCCACTTTGGATCCTTCAAAGCTTCATGGATATTTCTAGGAATAGATATGTGAGACAGATTTGACACAAATGCTCTATGATGATGAGATAACTTTTGGAATGACACATGTTTTGATATAGGATGCTTAGTACATGATCTAACTCCTTTTCTAAGAGCTATAGGCATATCAAGATTAGAAGCATTAGTATCAGAATTTAAGATAGGAATGGAGGGAAAAAGAGTACTACTAGGATCACCTGATGACGAAGGCAAGAGATCATCTCTCGGGGTTGAAGACGGATGAGGCTCCAGGACAAAGTTCTGATCTGCAATATTTTGAAGAAAGAGAATGCAGTGGCCTCATTAGCTGTAGGAGGCATACGTTGAGAAGACTTATTATCACGGCTAAATGAGGTTGGTTTCCTTGCTTCACTAGTTGTAGAAGCTGGACGGCCATGAATCCTCCAACAGGTCTCCCGTGTATGACGGGGTTTGTTGCAAAAATCACACCAAATACGAGGTTTCCCATCTCGATCTTCGCAAGTTAATGGGGATCTTGCTTATATTTGCCTCGGAAACTATTGTTGTAGGAACATGGCCCTTCTTGTCTTCAAATATAGTTAATCTTTGAACCTTCCAATGATCCATCCTTTCCGCCGGTAGTGACTTGCCCAAAGATTATTCCCCGTCTACTTTCTTTCTCCGAACCTCGAGAAGACCTCTCCAATAGGTGGAAGAGGCTGCTTCCCAAGTATTCTGCCCCGTACTTCATCAAACTCATCTTTAAGCCCCGCTAGGAAAGCATAAATACGTTCTGCTTCTACAATTTTCTGTATCGATTACCATCTTCAAAACACGTCCACTCATGATCATTGAATACATCCAATTCTGCCATACAAACGTTTCAAGGAGTGAAAGTATTTTGTGACAGTTTCCTCTCCTTGTCGCATCTTCCCAGCTTCAAGGTTAACTCGTAGATTTGAGATTGATTACCCAAATCTGAATACATCTCACACACCGCATCCGAGTTCCTTTGCGGTATAATAGCCCGGATAATTTGCACCAATATCTTCTTCCATGGAGTTGGTCAGCCACGTCATAATCGCTGAATTCTCGCATCCCGGACAGCCCAAGTGGGGTCATCTGTCGCTGGTTCTGCATTATCTCCAGTCAAATAGCCACTTTTTCCTCTACCCCGTATATACATTCGAACGGATTGAGACCACGGAAAAAATTATCACCATTCAGCTTTATGGAAGTGATCTGAATGGGATGAGCTTCGGTGGATTTTGTAAGTGATGGAGGGTTAGACTGGGTGGTTGATGATTCGTCCGACATAGTGATCGAACGAAAAAATTACTCAAGGTGAATAGATGAAGGACCTTTGGGCTCTGATACCATGAAGAAAAGAATCTGTTTTCTTATATCTCATAGAGTGATTACAATGAGTATAAATACATGAACAGAGAACCTAAATTAGGTAAGAAACCTATTTAGATAAAGATCCTAAGTTGCCTCTAATATCTATCAATATCTAATTTACAGCAATCAGAATAAAAAACAAATCACATAATATCACGTAATATAATCACGTAATATAATCAGGGAGAAATTCTAGAAGATTTCCTAATACATTCCAACAATTTCATAGACTATAAGAAAGAATTATGTTCCCAGCAGTTCACTAAAATCCTAACAATCATTTCTCCTAGTGTTAATTTTCCTGTCCAGACAAAATCTGTTATCCAACTAAGATAAATTTGGTACTCCAAATTATGATTGACACATGATTAGATATTCTTTTACAAGCTTCCAAAAAAATTTAAAGGAGTTCCACCCAAAAGATACCATCAACTTTTCAGTGGTGTGATTATTCAACTCTAAAGCTTGACAGTGCTCTAGTAAAATCATTGTCAAACGAAATCATGCAATGGAAGTAGATAAGATGAAGCACGGATTGAAGTTGTGCTGAAAAATTGGACTGCTACAAACAAGATCTTCTAAGTTTACAATTAATCAATTCAAAACTCTTTGCTCATTAGTTTCTGAACTCTTAAAAACAGTTTTAGCAATTAACTCATAATCTATCTCAACCTGACCATTGCAATTTGCTCGATTCCATCTAATATTGACCTATAGCAAAAGGCTGTAAAAGGCCCCACATTGTTGGTAATCTTGCAGCAGCAGCACCTTCAACTAATTTATCTCTTTTTCCGTGGTACCCGAAAATTTATGCATTTAATAAGCAGTGAATCATTTCTCACTCACACAGTATAACAAGCTTCTCGATATACAAGTCAGAATACAATCTAGATGTGCTATCGCTATTTCCTGGTGATAATGCCAAGAATGCACATGAGACTCTACCTCAGTTGAACTGACATGCAGACATAGGTTTCGAAAAGAGGTAAATACAAGAAAATGTACATAAAAATAACCGCAGTCACAGGCTCATTGACATAATTTGGCGAGAATCCTGGCCTTTTATAACCATATACTAATCTAACGACATCATACACACAAAAAATTGAGAGAAACAACTCTTCAGAACCCAAAATCATTGATCCGCGTGGTGTCGACGAGCGGAATAACAACCACAAGCTTAAAGCATAAACTAAAGTTCAGACATGAATAGACCAAAGGCAGCATCTGCAGTATAAGTCAATATGTCAAGCACTAATACAAAGGCATCAAATGCTATGAAAAGTTTGATGATGGAGTGATTCTTTATGCGATTAGATCTCGTCTTTTAAGATTAGGATTTAAAGCTCTGCTTTAGCTTCCTCTAGTGATCCTACAAATTATGTACAATATAAAACTTGATTACTCAAATTTGAACTACCTTTAATTTCAGATTAATGATATTAGTTTACGAGATCCACGATTCCATAGAGAATAGTGACAATGACTATGAATCAACCTCGCTCGAAGCTAAATTATGCAGAACCTCTCGCATCGGTATAGTTTCGACTCGAGGAAGAAATACGAGCACCAACTCCGTACTCCCTAGGGTCAACGAGCAATCGAGCTCCATATTTGCTTCCACGGTGTCATGCCGTCCCGGGTTTTAGGCACGTAGTTTGTGCCCCAAACCTATGCCTCTTCCTTCGTGGCCCCGAAGGTACACTGGCGCGCCCCTACCAGCCGCTTCTATCTGCTGCATTGCAAGTGCAAGCTGGTTGCCACAGTCGCATCTAGCAGATCCAAATATTTCTCATGGGAAGGCATTCCGAGTGTACCCTCTCAAGGACATCTTGAGCATATCCAATATCACCCTGCTCAGTCGATAAACGATGGAGTTCGAATCACATGACAGTATATATTGCCGTTTGAAGGAGGACATAAAAGTAAAAGAAACTATGGATACTATCTTTAACCAAAATTACGACATTCCTATATCAATTGCAGACACATATAGGCCCCTTGTCAATCATTTCATGGAATATAATTATGGTAGGACACAGCCCATCAGTTCACCAATATCCTAAAAATTGTTTCTCCTCATGTCAAACATTCCTGTCCAGACAACATTCTTCTCCAAGTAACATGAATTAGGTACTCCAATTTATGATTGACACATGATTAATTTTTTTTTTTTTAACAAACTTTAAGATCAATTTAATTGCATTCACCTAAAAGATACCATTGATTTCTCACTGGTGTAACTATTCACCTCTAACGCTTGACAGGCAGCTCTGGTAAAATTTTTCTCAATATTGATCTATAGTAATAGACTGTGAATGGCCCCCATGTTGTTGGTAATGTCGCAGCAGCAGCATGTTCAGGCAGTATCTGTAAATTTATGCATTTAACGAGTCGTGAAATCATTTCTCAATCACACGGTATAAGAAGCTTCTCAATATACAAGTCATAATACATCAGACAACTTTAAGCACTCTTTTGCCAATCAAGATGTTCTATCCTTATTTCCTGGTGATAATGCCGAAAATCACCTCAAGATTCGCCTCAGTTAATGGTCAACTGACATTCAAACATAGGTTTTGAAACAAGGTAAATACAAGAAAATGTACACAGAGATAACGGCAGTCATGGGCTTATTGACATAACAAGAATCATGGCCAGTCATAACCAATTTCTAAAGTTAAACATCGGGTAATAGATGAACTGCAAACACTAATGTTACAACACCATACACATAAAAAATTGTGAGAAACAACTCTTCAGAACCCAAAATTATTGATCCGCGTGGTGTCGACGGCGGAATAACAACCACAAGCTTAAAGCATAAACTAAAGTTCAGACATGAATAGACCAAAAATAGCTTATGCTTCTCTCCTTTTTGCTAAGTCAAACAACAGCCCAACAGCCACCCATAAGAAGACTCTTTTTCCCACCCCACCCAGGTTTCCAAGGTTTCTACTCTTCATTTATCCACTCCCCAAAAGGGGAGATGCCGCTGAGACAACATCTTGGCCAAAAAAGCCCAAACTTCAGAAGTGAAAGTTGCAGCTGAAATTTGATTCAATTGGGGCTATATGTCCTTAAAAAGTATTTGCATTGGATTGCTAGGAAAAGAATACTTACCAGATTAGATCAGCAATAGATACAATTTTCAAGCTCTCCCGCTGTGCAAACTCGCGAAGCTCAGGTAATCTTGCCATGAAGCCGTCATCATCCACAACCTCGTGAAGAGAACTGCCACAGGTTCCAATCCAGCTAACACATCAAGGTCGACAGAAGCCTCTGCATGCCCAGCTCTTTTCAGGACACCACCCTCCCTGTACTCAATGGGAAAACATGTCCCGGCCTCTCGAAATCTTCAGGCTTTGGAATCTCTAGATGCAAGAGCCAAAACTGCGGTAGCCCTGTCACGTGTTGATACGTCCGTAGTCGTCCAACATTTGCTTAACACCGACTGGAGTTTGGATTTGGGGCTTTTTCGGGCGTCGACAAAAGCCCTAAATTCGAAACGATCAGGCACTGGCATTGTCTATTTGCGGGGAATCTTTCAGCAGAAAATGCAAGCGTTTGATGAAGGTCGCTTTTTGGAGTCTTTATCCAATGGAGATTAGAATCTGAGGAGACAATAAAAGAGCAATTCTCCACTGATATCAACTTGGACCATCTTCTCCCTTTCAGATCTGAAGTGGTGATGGAAAGAAGATGGGATGGAGGGAGGCGGGGGGGAAGAAGAGCAGGAAACGGGGTCTAGGTTTTGCGGTGGCTGAGCTCACTGCAACGGACGTCACGAAATATAAGGAGAGTCTTTCTCTTCTCCTTGACGACGGGAGTCCCCACTTTAGATTTTTTTTTTTTTTTTTTCCCAAAGATTAATGATTAAAAGAAAAATTCTCTTTGTGCCCCCAAAAATTAACACAAAAATAAAAGCAAATGTTACATCGTGCGTATTCCTTTACTTTCTTAGATATTAAATATCTTTTGAACATTTTTAAAAAAAATAGTTCTGCAACAGTTATTACCTTAAGTTGTCATACTAGACAAATCAACAATATTCATCTATACACGTACTTAAACGATACAAATAAATTTAATCATCATAACTCATTTATTAAGTAAATATTAACTATACCTACATTTTGGATAGATTGCACTTGCAAATCTAATTAATTGATAAAATTCTAAAAAAAATATTGGAGAATCAATTGGGATAATTAGACTAAATATCTTTTAAACACATGACATTTAAATACACACACATATATATGCGAATTTATCATCCATGATTAAGAAATGCTTCTATATAGAATAGAGATAAATGCATCAGAAACTTTGAAAATTTTTTATGAAAGTGTAATCAAATTCTAGATTTCATCCAACAGATTCAACCAAGTAGTTTAGTTAGCTTCATCAATTATGACCAACAATATAACCTAATGATGCCGCTTTTAACTATGAGCACCATATTAGCAACATATAGTGGCGCACCCTCGTCACCACTGACGAGGATTAATCACGGGAGGGTTTTGGTCCGACGTCCTTGTGCTAACTGGTGTGCCGCCATCCCATGAGAGCTAGAGGAAAAGACCACAAATCAATTTCAGCTGTAATAATGTGAAGTACTCGTCAATATTTCTAATGAATTTTAGGATTTTATCGCACAACCTAAAAGCGTTAAGATCTGAGCGGATTTGCATAATTTGAACTAGTTTGTCCTTGTGCATGGCTTAATTGCAAAAATTATACAAATTTAATGTCAGCGGTATAACATAATTCGATAGTCCTTTTTCTTTCACCAAACTTAACGTAATAACTAGTGACACAGGAACGACATGATAGCTGAACTAACAAATGAAAGCATAAATTAATAGATGGAATACAAGACAAGTGATGAACTGATTTTATTTGCCCCAAATAGGTAACGTAATTCTTTTCCGAATTCTTTTCCGAATGTCATGTGCTCACTTCTCGCAAATTAATGTCAACCGTTGGATGACAAAGCATCTCAACTATAGGATCAAGATAAATTGATGTCCACCGTTTGTTTTGGCATGACAATTTTGTCCAGCCAAACCCGACGGTCCCATAGCCAAAAGTAATGGACTGTGCTACGTCATCGCGTCCCTAATCATAGGGTGGATTTCTCCTGCTTTATGCTTCTCAAATGAAGCAACTATCACTAAAATTTAATCCACACTTACACCGAAGCACACCTCTTTTGGAAACTGATCGTTCATCGATGCTGCAGAGTTTAGAATTTCTTAGTTTTCTCCCTTTATTTTCTGCACTTCCGTTTTGACTATGATGAGTTAGTGTCATGGCCTTGTAACTTTAAAATTTTTCATAGTAGAGAATTTCAAAAGTTTCCCAAGAAAATATGGAAAGGACCTCTCAAACACAGTGCTTCTCAAGGTCGTGATTGGTTCAACCCGGCCTATGAACTAGAAAAGCGATACGATGACATGGTTTCACCGTGAAAAGAGTGGTGCGGATTCACAAAGCATTAGCCCATTGGTCATGTTCAAATCATAGTTGCCAAATATAAAAAGGACGGTTCTCACATAATAATATTCGAAAAGAGTGCTTCAAAGATGTGTTATTCATTGAGCAGCGGCACCACATCATATCTTGGGAACAAATTTCTCTCACCAAAAATGGAAATCGTGAAAGCAGAATATT
Organism: Eucalyptus decipiens; assembly: GCA_014182575.1. Lineage (NCBI taxonomy): Eukaryota > Viridiplantae > Streptophyta > Magnoliopsida > Myrtales > Myrtaceae > Eucalyptus > Eucalyptus decipiens. The sequence continues at coordinate 53,334,551 of CM024615.1, forward strand.
TGAAGGATTTCACAGCCCGCCTAGGAACGAGGATTGAACCACATTTACCTTGTTCTCAGTTAAGTCCGAGTTGCTCACCAAGATGGTCCGAAGGCGTAGCTCTTCATATTACTAGGTGAAGAGGATGCGAAAATTATTTAAACAACTTATCTAAATTTTGATTTCCATGACAAAATTAACTTCTATTCCGCCCTTAGTCTTTTAGAGTGAGTTAACTAATTCACCAATTAAATGTTCAAACTAGCGTCATTTAAAGTTCTTATTCCATATATTTGATGCTATTTAACGAGCTTTTCGGTTGATTGATAATGTAATATTCAGGTCATGCATATCGTAATTAATTGGTCGGTCACTAGCTCTATAGTGTGGGGGATGTAAATTTATTTCATCAATCTTTTTCTGATTTTCCATGGTAATACCAATTACCAATCTATGCTAAATCATTTATACTAAGTCAACTAACAATAAATATATTCCATTGTCCATTAAATCTTTCATCTTTAGATACAGGCATGACCAAACGGTGAAATTCTCAATTCGGTCCATGTTCGAGTTTTCAATTTATTTGATTTTTCCCTTATACCTGTCGTTATAATTCGAGATTATATTGTATAACCTATATATAGTCTAAAAGCACAAATTTTGACAAGTTAAGATTGATTACTTTCTGCACTCTATCTTATAATTAAGGCTGCTTATTAGAACTCTTGAAACTAGCAATTATTGTCAAGTGCGGTGAATTTACATCTTGTCTATTCTCTAATTATGGTAATCATACATTGTATGTTCAAATATGTATCCCGGCAAACAATTCCCTTTGGATTCTTCAAGGAACATCTTGATGGATATAATCACATCGTAACTCTTAGGCATTGTGACGGATCGTGCAAGGTGAAGCTCTAGATCCACTAGCCCGCTCGAGGGGCATTCCTAGCAGCTAGTTGGTCTGTGTCCGTGATAGAAACTTGCTTGCATCTGGAAAACGTCCTGGATGTTTGAACTCATCATTAGAGAATAATACAGTGTTCAATGTCTCCATCTTTGGTATTGCTGATGCCTATATATGATTTAGTCAAGTCAAACATTGGGAGCTGCCACTTCGGGCCTTGAATTTCCTAATCGTTCCTCCTTCCATTTTGAGCTTCAATCTTGTCCTTCACAAGCTCATCAACTTTGCTAGTGTACTCACGGATGAACTGAAGCAGATATGGGAAAGCAAAATCAATCATATTGTTCATCCAAGCGAGTTCAAGCACAATGTCTGCCCTGATTAAATCGTAACAGACAGAGGCACGAAGCAAAGCATTCCTTCTTTCCCTGTTCAATGAAATAAACAAGCAACTCTTCTGCTAGTTCACGGTCACCAGACTGAGATGCTGTTTCCATGGCATCTTTGTAAAGGTTATCTTTTTTGGACAATGCGATTGATTGCTTCCATCTACCAGCCTTCTTGTAGATATAAGCAGCAACACGTCTCATCTCAAGAAGCTCATGTTTCTCAATCTTCTGGGCAAGGCCTATCTGATCAAAGTTATCATGCAAATCAATAGATTCACGCAATCTGTCATAATCTTCCTCTTCTACATAGATCTCATTCAGAGCTTCATTAACAGCAGAAACATCGTTGCTCTGTACTGCAATCATGTAAGGCTTGACAAGCCGCAGGTGACCAGCCTTTCGCATAATGTCAACAACACGTGTATGCTCCACACGAAGTGCAAGCACATTGAGAACATCGTTGATTAAATCAGGATGTTCTTGCAAATAGAAGTGCACGGCCTTGTAGTAGAGTTCAACATTGGCAACTTTGACGACCACATCTTTAAACTGCATGTGATCCCATGCTTCAGGAGAATGATTCATTATGATCGTTGCTGCATTGTCGAACTCATCGTATTGGATGTATAAGTAAGTGAGCTTTTTCCAATGCTGCTGCTCATCACAAGCTCGTATAAGCTTGGGAATATTGAGCCGAGTGGCAAACAGCTTAATGTGCTCCATGAGCTTCTCCGGACGGTATCTTGCATAAATGACCCCTAACTCGGTAAAAATACCCATATGTGCACGTTCCAAACCCAGACCACTCTCCATGAAAGAGATAAGCTCGTTAAAGTATCCTCTGTTCTGGTAATATTCACTGACTTCTTCCAAATCATCCACCTGTATGATGATGTTGAGACCACACATTTGCGCCAAGCGGAACTCCTCGGCATCAACACAGGCGAAGCAAACTTCCTTCCATGTCTTTGCACTATTGGCCTTTCGAGCTGCATCAACAGCTCCCTGGAATTGTCTCAGCTTCACAAGTGTGCTGGCCAACTTGGCCCAGTTAGAAATAAAGGCAAAAATGATTTTGGCAGCTTCGTATAAGCCTTCATCATACAAGCGATCACCAACATTTTGAAGATTGGCGACATTTGGCATCAGGATGAATTCCTCAATCTCACCCAATCTATCAATCTTGGCATATGCAAATATGAGCTCACCATCCACCTTGGGTTCTTTCGTCTTTTGCCTCACCATCAGAAGGTACTTCACTAAGTCATGATAGACATTAGCATTCTCAGCGGCACGAATAACATCCAAAAACTGAGTGGCATCATCTGCACGGATAAATGACTCGATAGCATCACTGACAAGACCCTCCCTTAGTTGGGCCTTGGCTACCTGACTCCAAACAGCCTCTTCCTCAACCCTAAATGCAAACTCAACCGCTTGCTTGATGCTTTGAATATTATCCAGTAAGACATTTACAGCCTAGACATTCAAATTGAACTTCTTGAAAATTGCAAAAGCTTCCTCATAAAGTTGGGCTTCCACAGCTACTTCCCCGGCCGCAGGTCCATCAAAGTTATCCAGTCTATTTACATAATCCATAACTCTAGATGGATCTGCCTTGATGGCCGTCAAGACAAGCAAGTTCTGCAAGTTGAAGTTCCCACTAAAAGCAGAATTCTGAAGCACAATCTTCTCAAGAAGCTCAATCAGTTCATGAGGAAGATCAGCCATCATGAAAGCTTTAACGGCTGCAGAAACTTGTTCTGGGCTCTTGCTCTCAGGCAAAGCCGCAGAGACAACCTGATCAATTAGCTGTCTCCTATAAGAGTTCTCAGGGTCCAGAACTTTCTCCCATAGATCACCATCCATCCTTTCAACTACATACCTGGCTTGTAATTTGAACAGGGAATTTTTATTGGTCACATTGATAAGTTCTTTATCACATTGGCCCCTCCTGTAAGCCACAACCGCAAGAGTAGGATCACGTTTCTCACAATATTTACCCACAACACGTGAATCATAGTATGGGTTGGTTGTGAGAAAATGCTCTGGATTGTTGTTACTTTCAATGATGATTTTACCCAAAGCATTGTGGACATGTACATCTTGGCTTCCCTCACTCACGAGATGCTCCAAAAACTGAGTGAGCAAACGGAGTCGATTCCTCTTTTCACACTCATCAACAAGAGGCTCCACTGGTAGCAAAGATCGAACAGAAAGAATTAAGCCTTTTATGAAATCTTCTGGGCATTCATCATCTATCAGCTGCCCCACTACCAAAGGAGCATTTCCAGGGTTGACCTTCTGGACATAACCCTCAATATATCGAAGCATGTTATTTGAGTAAAGATAATGTGTGAGGTCAGGCACAAAGCCAAAACGATCACAAACATTAATTAATGGCCGTGCATCAGGAAGCTTGGCCTCCATCAGGAAATTTTTAGTCTTTTCAGGGTCATAGAAATTTGACTCTCTAGTCACACGTTCCACCTCTTTAATTTGTCCAGTTTTAGCAGCAGCCTCAATGTACTTGAAGTGAATGTCAGGATCCTCACTGGCACAATTGACAAGAAAGGAGAGAGCTTCATCCAAAATACCAACACAGCAGTTTTAAGTGAACTATGAACAAATAACAGGGAAATATATCCCTCACTAACCTGGAGCTCAAGTACGAGCCTAGGAAAAAATACAACCCCTCATATGACTTGAATTGTTCAGAAATCTTTATGCATGCATCAACACCCAACAGCTCACAGTATTCCTTCGCAACCTGTACACATATCTTTCATGTAGTTACTGAAAATGGGAGAGGAGAAACTTAAGAAGAAAAGGAAAGATACAACACCTGTACGATACTCTGAAGATTGCCCCTCAGATTGACCATCAAAAGGTCCTTCATGCACTCCAAAGCCCACTCTCGCGATAGTGTACCAAAAAACTCAACAAGTGACTGTGGCTCGATAGCATGTGTGTTCACAATGACACGTTTGATATCTGGCAGCTCAGTATAGTGCTGAAGGGCCCTAACAAAGAGACCTGCTTTTTCACAAAGTTGGGCAATTCGAGGACGATCATAGTGACTGAACATGCCATTAGCCAAGATGGCATCAGCTACATTTGGAAAAGTGACCAGATTGATTTCAAGAACCTTTGTCTGAAGAAAAGCATGTTCTGGCAAATTTGGTTTTAGTACATCTAAGAAGAATGCAGTCGCTTCTCGGATCAAATTCCTCTGAAGAAAGAGATCTGTTATAGTGTTGTAATCCACTGGACAACCTCCCTCCATTTGGGACATCATTAATGCAAAGTGACAGCTCCCTGAGGATCAGTTCGCAGAATTGTCTGCAAAAGGAAGAGATAGTCTGGCGTGTACCCAACCTGCTTTGAGTATATCAGAATTTTGTCAAACTCTCGCCGCTCAGCAAAAGCTGCAACTACTTTTGGAGTTGCTCTGGCTTTGATATATATTTTCAATGCGAGGTCATTATCAGCGGTCTTCACAAGATCCCCAAGTTCCTCACTGCATTCCAGCTTATCCTCAGCCAACCAGTTCTCAAGAAGGTTTTTCTTGTTTTGATTCACGACCAGGCGTGATAGCTCCAATGACTCAAATGCATTAAGCTTTCCCCTGGTTAAAAGGGTCCCAAAGTATTGCAATAGAGGTGGTGTTTGCCCAGATTGCACTGGGACACTCTGAAATTTAGCAACTGTGTCCGGGGTGCAAAGTATTCCTTGCGGAGACTCAGCAGCAAGCTCAGCAGCTTCTATGTATTTAGTTTGAGCAAAGAGTTCTTGGAAACGTTGCACAACCAGCTGCTCTGCACCAGGAAGATTTCCTCTCTTTGCAAGATTCACAGCAAGCTCCAAGTTGTTCAGTTGGCCACTAACAAAAGGCACAATCGTTGCCTCATTTACAGTAGCCAATAAGACCTGGCCACGCCTGTTTACAGCATAAAAACCGCCAACTGATGAAGCTTCTGCAGTGAGAAATACTGGATCTGGACTAATTCTGTTTCTGTATACAGCAGTAGCTGTCTCCAAATCATAGACAAATAGCAGCCCAAGTTTGGTGCCACTGGAAAATCATCATTAAAATCAGGAGGAAAGAAAAGATCCGCTTGTTTCTTTGTAAAAGACAACTTCCCTGGTTGGGCACCCAGCTCGATAACATGTAACTTTGATGCAATTTGACCAGCATTAATAGTCTTCGTTGCAAAGGAGATGAGAGGTGAAGGATCTCATTCCCAGGAACTTTATAAGTTGCAAATGATGCAGCATGTGCTTCGAGGCTTGACTACGCTGCTGCTCCACAGAGAAAAGTTGCATATTCCCCTTCACCAGTTGTGGCCGCTCAGGCGAACCAGGAGCAATCCCAATCAAAACCAACCATTTTTTGGAAGGGTCGCATCGATAATTTATTATCTGGTTGTTGACAAGATTAGCTGTTCTGTCAAACATCTTCACAGGCTCAGCATCACCTTCAATTGTCCAATGATATACCGAGGTTTGGGTGACCAGACCCAACAATTTGGGAGTAATCCACTTCCAAAAGACAACCTGCTCTGGCATCTGATAAGACTTCATTTTTGCTTTCATCTCAATGTTGAATATTTGCAAGTGATCTTGAGTGGTTCCGGGAAGTTGGGCTTTCAAAGCGAGAATTCTAGAATTCGGGTTCATCAGTGCTGAGTCCGCAGTAATAGGCCTCCTCAAAGGTTGCATAGGCATGCTCATGTCGATGATGACCACGCTATTCTGAGGTGCCGTTTCGCGCACGCAGATGTACTTCTCGGATTCCATCGTGACATGCGTAAAGGTGATGAACTGTGGACTGATGCCCAGGCTCGGAAGCGTCAAGGCCTCCTTCAGTTGTGATGAACTAGTGAGCGCACTCTCTTCTAGTCTTGTATTCCTCCCTTTGGAGCTACGATACGATTTTATCACTTTGTCCTTACGAAGGATCCAAGTTTGGTGCTTCTCGAGCTTCCGATTGTTGTGGCCGCGTCAAGTTTTTAAAATTCAAAGGGAACTCCGTTTCTCATGCGGTAATATTTGATTAAAGTGCTTCAGAGACATAATATCCCTCGAGCATAACCAATGAAGGATCAATCAAACCTTGACTAAAAAGGGAAAATACCGCGGAGCTTGAAAATTCCGAAAGTTCCACACCTTGTCGACAAATGAGGACTAAATTACATGTACCTTAAATTACATATGCATTGTTTTCTACCGGGTCCGAAACTACTGTTACAAGAACTTGGTGGTGTTACTAGTAGTTTTTTTCAATGACATGTTTGTGTTCATATCGGGCTCTTTTATTACTGAAATTTCATACTAGTGTTTGTCACGACCTACCTCTTGATATGGAAGGAATTAAGTTTAGAGGTATTGCCAAATTCGGGCCAACGGCCTTATGTTGACTCGGGTTCTCCCAAAATGTTGGACAATTGGTTTTCATTCAATTAATTCTATACAAATTTCTACGTAAGGAGTTGCCACTAGCATATTTAGGTCAACTAGAAACCTAACGAGAAATAGGAAAATATCTCATTTCATGCATGACCGAAAGATCTTGGAACAAGGGCTTGATTACGTTAGTCTTAAATGCCCTTTTAGTACTTAACTCGATTACGTGCTAACTAATGTTATGGCAACCTAACGAAGATTTTTAGGTTTCATCCTAACCATTTTGAAAAAAAAAAAAAAAAAAAAACACTCAAGATATTGAAATGCGCAATCATGTGCAATTTAAGTAAAAACACATAAGTAGCCTAATATTGTCTCTAAAAGAAAATAGCAATCCAAAAATCCCCATTATAAAGCAATAAAAACTTGTTCAATTTTGGATTTTAATTTTTATAGGATTTTCCAAACTTTAAGAGAAAAAAGATATTCGTAGAACTACTTTACCAAAAAAAAAAAGAAGATATTCGTAGAACTAGCAAAATTTTTTAAGGAATTCCAATTTTCTGAAATTTTATGATTTTTGAAATAAAATTGTTATTTTTTCTTAATTATTTATGTTATTTTTTATGAATTTCCATTTTTTTTTTAATTTTAATGATTTTTCTGGATTCTATGATTTTTTTATTATTTTAATTGCTTTTTATGATTTTTTTCTATTTTCAATGATTTTTAATATTATTATATTCGCGAAAAGGAATTCGGGCCGGTTTTACCCGGTCCGAACCCCCAACCCCATCTGTCTATCCGGACCCGACCGCGTCGGATATAATCTTAATGTTGAATTTTTTTTTTTTTAAAGAAAAAAAAAAAAATTTCCTCCATCCCCTTCTCAAGTCGTCTTCTTCCCGAAGCCAATCTCTCCCCCTGCAACTTGCCGAATCTTCTCTATGCAAAAACTCAAAGCTCACCACACCAACGCACTTCAAAATCTCAACCGTTCCAACGTCGGCAGCCAACCTCGCCCACCGTCACTGCCTATCATCTCCGACCGTCGTCAAACCTTCTCCGACGATGGCTTACCCTGCGGTAACCCCACGCATCCTCCGCCGAAACAGAATTCCTTTCTAACTTGACAGTCGCACACAACAATCCAGAACCGGACGAAACACTCGCGCTCGAAAGAGAGGTGGAGGCATCCAACACGGCCGTAGCTAATCGCGATCGTCGCCGAAAGTAACAAGGATGGATTTGAGACCCTGACCACGTTCAAACGGCACCATGAGCATGATATGCATCCAGAAGGAAAGGAACGCAGCAGTTAGTGTACTGGACACGAATCATTACAGATATAAAGATTCTCAAGCATCCGATTATGCAAAGTCAGAGTCAAAACGTCTAATGCGCAAATCATCGAACAGGTGGCGTGCGTTTTTTGTTTATGAGTTCCGAGACCAAATTTGATGCTCTACTTGGTCTAACGCAGTGCATCAACCTCTAGATCAGCACAAATCGCGACGAAAACGATCTCAGTTTAGTAAGGTTTTCTCGTGAGTTCATTGGCTAAGTTTAATCCTCTAAACTTTAGCAAAACCGAACAAAGTAGAGCAGAGATGAAGCAGTGATTTTTTCTCCCCCTTTTGTTGATTCTTTCGCTTCTCTTCAGCCAAGCTCCCTGCAGCTTCTCCCCACTTCAATGGCCGACGCCAACCCAAAACAGAATTTTCTCCTTGCGTCATGGACGCTCTGTTCTCACCAAGGTGTGCATGCAGAGGAGGAGAAGGACAAAGGGCCGGGCTTTTGAGGAAACAAAATGGGCTGAGAAAGGGAGAAGAAAAACCAAAGTAAAAAGGTTGGGCTGGAACAAAAAAGGGAAAGTAAGAGGAAAATTGGGCCAATTCAGGGACTAAGCCCGAGTGGGCCCGAAATTTTGCTAAAGGAAAGGGGCCAGGCATAAATGGCCTACCCGAATTTTATTTTATTTTTTATTTTTCTTGTTTATTTTTTTATTTTTGTTTTCTTTCTTATTACTATATTTTGTTGTTTTCAACCCTTTTTCTGTATTTTTATATTTTGCCAAAAAAAAATGGAATCAACAAAAATTCGAGTGTCAACAATGTTTATTACATTTCTCATCTTTAAAGTACATATAAGGTCAACAGTCCAGATGTAAGGTCACTTCAAGTCCAACGTGTCTCCTTGCTCGTGAATTGGCTGGCAAATTCAAATTGGAGGACTTGTTTTTCTCAAGTTCATGATTTAGCCAACTCATATGAAGAGACACTTTTTTTTTTTTTTTTTTTTGGTTGGGGGGGGGAGGGAAGATCTCGAGCTTAATTCATTACTGACATATCTCAAATTTCCCCATAAATACTATCTAATGCTGCCTTGTATTCTAATTTTTTGTGCCAAGTGGATTTGTTGTTGTGTAGGAGAGCATGTGAAATGTTATTTTCTTTAGAGTTTTCATGGTTCAATGTCTTAAACCAGGATTTATTAATAAGGACAACTTAAGTTGGGAAAATAGGTGGACGTATTGATCCTCCACCAGGTAAAGAAACCTAACCAAAGAAGAAACGGCAAAGGACTAATGCCACTAGTCCAATAGAGGATTGAGTTAAAACACCGAAAATGTCATTTTAGGCCTTTTGCATTGCCGACCTGAATTTAGAATTCCTAACTATGCCTCCTTTGTGCAGTTGTGACGGATCGATGAAGAAGTGTGCTCTTTCTGCCTTTATTTCTCCCTTTTTCGAGCTAGTTGTAATTTATCAGCTCTTTCTTGTTTTTGTTTCTGAATAGAATCTCTCAATGTCAGTGCTTCTCATGTTTTTATGATAGATAGTTTTTTGTGCAATCTCTTATCTAGTTCGTGACCGTTTCACAATATGCCTTTCTTAATCTATAGTTTCCTAGATCACATGTTTTCGATGCACAAGCAACATTTTAATTTCAACTAAGTAGAATGATTGAAAGTTCTTGCCATTGTTTACGAGAATTCTCCTTTCTTTGCACAGGCTTGATTAGTCAAATTGCGAAGTGAGCCGTTTATGCGCTGGTGAATTCTTATGTTTGTGATGTGGCCATCTTACCTCTCTATTGATAAAATAAAATAGTTGGCGGTTATTGCAGATGAAGTCTACATAGACCTAGCAAAATACATATTTGTTGCACGGCTCCAAGACTATAGTTTCCACATATTTTTCTAAATGTTAGTTTAATTTCATTTTGCCTTTATTCATGTTTCAAGTTGATTATTTTCCTTAAGCTTCAAATTTTAATTTGGTCGCATCCTGATTATTAGTTAATATATTTCTTACTTCATTACTATGTTATGTTATATAGACATTCATGTCAAGATAGAAATATTGATGGCCCCATACTTTAACATCCCTATGAGAAAAATTGGTATGAAATTAAAAATAAAATAAAATGTAAGGTATTCTTTTGAAGTTAAAATAAAGGTTCGCTAAAATATAAGTTGAAGACTGATGCAGACTATACTTTGAACTTGATAAAGCTGTAAAAATATTGTTGACACCTATTTTTAAACAAAAAAGAAAGAAAGAAAAACAACATAAAAAAGAAAAAACAGAAAAACACCTAGAGGTCGGGTCGGGCCAGATCCGGCGTTGGCCTGGCCTGCCACCGTCCTCTCTTTTCCCTACGCGGCCCAAGCCCGTTTCCCCTCGCATGGCCCGACCCTTTTCCCCTCTAGCCCAGCATGCGCCCAGTTGGGAGTCCTCCTCTTGTCCATGTCTTGGTGTGCGTAAACCTGCAGCAAAAGCAAAGAAGTAGGCGCAGAAGAGAAGGCGGGGTATAGAAAAAGGGGGCGCAGAGCAGAGAAGCAACGACAGCACAGTAGGAGCAGAGTAGGGAAGGAGGGGACAGGACGGGGCGGAACCAGGGAGAAGAAAGGCCGAGACAGCAGACCGCAAGGGAAAAAGAGAGAGGGGGGAGAATAGAACTGGGGGTAGAGAGGGAAGTTGAGGAGGAGAGACGAGAATGGATTGAGGCTACTGTCGCTGACCAACGCCAACCACCGCGATATTCTCTGGAAACTCAGGTAGGCATTTTATTGAACATCTTGCATGCATTCCTAGAGTCGAGCTCGCTGGAGCTCACCTCGACTAGTTTGGGCAAGCTTTAGCCACCACTTGTCCCCCTCACATTCCCTGTTGCTTTGGCGCAACTCACCGGTGGTTTGGACTCGCGCTCGGGCCTCGACCAAGCCCGAAACCCCTGACTCCCGAGTGCCTCCCACTTGTTTGTCGAAATGCCCACGAAACCTCCATTTACTCCCCTATGTAGAGCTCAACTAGGATCGTTGGTCACTGGAGTGGCGCTGTTGATTGCCTAGAAGCCAGGCTATGCCCCTACTTAGCCAAAACAGGACTGTTGCACCCTAATCGGAGGCCACCTGCGCCGTTTGACATCCTTGCCTCCCCTGCCGCGATTAGGCAGCTACAGAGTAGGGGTTGCGGGCGGCAGATTGCCACCCTTGACCGGTGCCTCGCCACTTTTGGAGTTGCTTGACCGAAGCCATTCACCACTATCCTCACTAGAGAGCACATGGGCTGTGCAGCGTAGCCTTCTCTGGTTGTGACCGGGTGGTCGCTGACTAGAGGATGTAGGCCGACAGCCCAAAGTGGATCTGGGCTGTGGGCTTGCAAAGGCCTCTTTCTTTTGCAAAAAAAGGGGGTTGGGCCCATCAATTGGGCCCAACCCAAGCCAAGAAAAGGCTTAACCACCTTGGTCGAGCCTAGTCCATTGGGAGGATTGATCGATAGGCCCAATGCGGGCTGAGCGAAGGCCCGACCAAGGCTAGTTGGGCCTAGCCCAATTGAGTCAAAACTCAGGTTGAGTCCGGTCGGACTTGACCCAGTTGGCCCTTTTTATTTTTACTTTTATTTTTTTTAAATTAATTAAAAATTTCAAAAATTTCAAAAATATGAAAAATGTAGGTTTGGTTGGAAATTGCCATGTTTTGCATTCCTAGTGTAATTAGGCCTTTAGTTTATCGTATATTGATTATATCGCATGTTTAATTTGTGTATTTAATTATATTTAATTGCATGTGCTTAATTTTACTACAATTAGGAGCTTGATTGCTAATTGTTATTTTGATGATTGCGTGCTCGCATGATCACCTCACATGTTAGTGGATAGGTATAAAATCAATCCAAATTGCCTAACAAAAACTTTTTAAAAATGAGCAAGATTATGTACTGAAAGGGCACTAATTGATTAATTAGTGTAATTAAGTTCCCAACCTTAGATTCTCTAGTTGCATAGGAAGTGAGGTACACTCTCATGCCTCACTTGATTTCTAGTTAACCCTAATAGGCTAGTGGCGACTCCTTATTGCAAAATTCCTAAAAGTACCCCAATGTCACACGAGGTATGGGCTTGGGAGAGCTTGTACCTAATCATGGGCCTTAGGTCCGTCCTTTAGGTAATACCCATAAACTTATTCCCTTCCTTTGAGGGGTAGGTCGCAACAAATATTCTTTAGAATATTAGTCTACTCTATCAAATAAAAACATCAATGACCTCTTCAACCTCACATTTTTACAAAGAATCTTCCATAAAAGGTCTATGCATATATTTAAGAAGATCACAAGTAAGCAACAAATCTGTTGCATTCTAAATTTGGCGCTTCTCAATGTTTGAAGCGGATCAACCTGAACTATGAAACTAGAAATGCGTAGTGATGACATCATTTTGTTGTTGAAAGGGTGGCAAGAATTTTCGGAGCTAGTGGTTCGAAGATATTATGATGGCATACAATTGTACAAAATTGCGATTGTTAATTTAAACTAAGCATGCACTTTAGTTAAATTGTATACATTCTGAAGGCCACTCGATATGTGCATGAATTCAATTGAACATCGACATGGTGCCAATGTTTTATTAAATAAGATTAACCTAGATTGACATGTAGTTGCAAAATTACGACACTCCATCATTCAATTTTACTCCCACGTGGGGGCATTTTAGTATATTAAAGAAAAGCAATATAGACCAATTGCACAGTGGTATGAAAAAACATAATAGAAATTTGAGGAATGGAAAAATTGTGGTGACAATCAATAGAGGGGAATGGCAAGTAAAGAAAGTTCCGATCATGGATCAAGTTAGGCCTGATCACATGTATGCTAGCAACAAACTAGGGCACATGTGGATCACGTAGTAGGCCCCGTCCCGATCATGAGTTGAGCTATGTCTAGTTGTGGCTTGATTCATTCTATCCCTTTTTCAATCTCATGAATCTCGTCCCTTTCCTTTGTCAATTTCCCACACATGCCTTAGATTCCTACTTTGCTTAAGGTGATCCAAGGGTGGCAAGGAATCATGGTCGAGCATGGTATGATTCCATGCTATTATGGTTATAAGGGGGAGGGGCCAAGCTATCAAAAGGTCTTTCAGACCTGACCTTCGAAATCCAAATGGGCCAAGGCTTCATGTGCATGATAGGAGGGTCTTTTTTAAAAACCAAATTCATCTGCACCATGAGGACTTGAAATACTTGTATGAAATTTTGAATAAGATTGCATATCAATTTGGTTAACAAAAGTCTATGGTGTTATCCAAAAAAATCCATAATTCCTAAACTTGGAAGAATGCTGTTAAAGAATGAGAACATGAGAATATTCGGTTTGGACGTTTTTCTTTAGTCATAACATTTTTTTTTTTGTTAAAATGTAGTCACAACCTTTATAAATAGCCATACATGTATACAGACACACACTCACATTAAGGAGTAATTTGACATTCTAATCCTACTATTACGCAAAAATAATAAACAGCTTCAAAATTTCCTTATAAAATGAGTTTTTTTTTTTTGTTGGTTCATGTATGATATGAGGGGTTTTTTCTGTAAAACGAAAAAACTGTGAAAATTGGAGAGATAATGCATGAAAGGTCAAGACTTATTTTCAGTTAATGGACAACATTAAATAGATATAAAGCCACGTTTGGTCGTTCAAATTTTTAATTATGATAGAACTGGATAGGATATGATATGAAATCCATGCGATTTTACTATATCATATCCATTGTTTGGTGATTGCAGTAGTAAAATCGAATATATTCATATCACATTATGTATATTGTTCGATATTAACACCTATATGAATCATAAATTTTACAAATAGAAATGATAAAAATTTCTCGCGACACTCTTGTCTACTTTATTATTATTTTATTTTATTTTATTTTATTTTCCTCTCTTTTTAATTAATTAATTTTTTATTTCTTTCTTCCCCTTCCATCACTCTCTAATAAAAATTATTAAAAAGAAAATTTTATTAATATACCTAAAATAATAAAACACCTAAAATATGTAATAAATATATATTTATATATTGAATTAATATTATAAGATAGAATTAAATTCAAATATATAAATAAAAAATAAGATTAGATTAAAAAATAAATTTTTATTTTTCTGTAATTTAAAATTTCTTATATTATAATTTATATATTATTTATATTGAAATATAATTTTACTTTTTTTAATTTAAGAAATTTATTATTTGAGAAAAAAATTTCCCATTATAGACATTAGAAATCCTATCGTATTTATTCCATCTTCCCCACAAAATAATTTTATCCAATATATATATCTCCTTTATATAAGACTTTGTCCTATCTTGAGTAGTCACCAAATGCGGGATAGGATAAATTTTATCCTATCATGAATTTTATCCTAATCGCCAAATGCAACCTAAGAGTCTAAGTTAGCCCAAGTTTAATATGTCAATAGGTAGAGCATTATAAAAAATTATTCATATACACACGCATTATATCCATATGGCCATTTTACATTTTATCAAGTGTTTTCTTTATGTTTAATTTAAAATTTTCTGGTATTTTGAAATTTAAAGTCAATATAAATAGAAGTTTCGAATTGATTATGGCATTAGAAGAAGAATGTTAGCTAATGTATAATTTGTGACATGAATAAAGTCTATATAGTAAATAGGAAAACTCTCGTTTTCTATGACATCATCAAGAAAGTTATTTTTTTCCAGTAAGCAGCCACGAAAATCCCATGATTGAACCATTTGTGCAAGAAATGAGGTCCACATGTATTCTCATTTGATAGAGCTCTGTCACCGGAAAAAAAGCAATGCAAATTGTGCAGGCTATTCGATGCAATAATTTGACAAGATAGTTTTTAATGGAGTATCCCACTCTCTCTATCTCTAATTGACCTTTAGCAGAGCATCCCAGCCAAGATATTTTTGCTACAATGTGGAAATAAACCAATGATTATTCTTAACCAAAAAAAAAAAACCAATGATTATTGATAAACCAAGTTGATTTATAGTTAGGCAGAAATGGTGTTCCTTTGGCAATGTTCATTTTTCCTATTGAATGAAATTTGCTTCTTTATTTTTTTTAGGTGTGTGCCTCTTTTGTGGTTAGTCTGTTTTTGTGTACTTCTACGGTAGCTTTTGTTTCAAAAGGGTCTCGTTGCGTGCTGGTGTGGGTGTTGCGCCTTTGCTTCTAATAATTGCTATTTGGTAGATTTAGTAATGAATTCTCAATTTTGGACCTGGAGACTTTGTGTACTGTCGGACCCTTTTGTTTAAGTCAAGCGTTAGAGCTAGAGATTTGGTGATACGGGGCTTTAACTTAGCCACTCGACCAAGCAAAGAGTGCTGATTATAACTCTTGAAATTGGCAAATACTATCAAGAATTGTGAATTCATCTTGTGTCTTCTCTCATTCCGTGCGCTTGTATTATGATATTAAATCCATATTCCTACATTGCTTATTCAAATAAGCATGTGGGCAAACAATTCCGTTTGGACTTTTCAAGGTCTATATTGAGGAAAATGATAATTCTTGAAGTTAAGGATCACATCTTGTCAAAAATATAGAGGACTAATTTGTGTTTACCTTGTCCTTTGCTATGCCTAACGTAGTCCCCTCATATGAGGGTCAATAATAAGAGAGTGACTAGAATTGGTCCAAAAGATGCAATAATTTGAATAGACATCACATAGTGGGGTGCACCATCTATCTCCCTCTCGTGACCACTTTTAACAAAAATGTGTTTTGAAAATACTAAAAAACAAAGGAGGCAAGTACTCTTGGACAATCAATGTTTGTCTTTTAGTGGGGGAAGAAAGGATGGAGACTAGACATCGTCGATGGTTACTGTTCAAGCATAGGAACAATGATATAAAAAATCATCCATTTCTACACTTAAGAAATCGATCACGCTCTGTCTAGGCCTAAACTAAGGTTAAGTCACCAAGCTCCATTATCCATGTTAGAGATATTTAGATATCTTCTGAAGATATTTATAATATTTATTCTAAAAATGAAATGACTAAAAAAAATATTGACAAAATCGAGAAGTTACTGAAGGTGAGATGACTAAAGATGGCCGCATAAAGGAATTAAAGGTTGGGGTTTGATTTGATTCATTCTCTTTTGATGGCTAGGAAATATCCTAAATATCTTTGATGGTTTGTACCAATCTCATCTTTCTTCCTTGTCGTTTGTGTCTTTGTTAAAGTTCTAAATCGTTTAGAGAACCTATCCATTCAATGCCCATAATTGGAAATCGATCTGACCAAGGCCAGTCCCCAAATTTTACACAAAATCGAATTGGTCCTTGTGCAAATCAATTTAAAATCGGTTGGTTAAGACTGGTTAAGTTCGATTTTGTAGTGAACCGACTCGGTGGCTCACTCCTAATCCTTATCATTAAGATATTGTAAATATGTGATTGGCTCTATTTAAAAACATTGCAGTGGGGTTCATCCACGTCAATTTTATGCAAATCAATCACCAAAAGAAGCAAAACCATATTGTCATGCCCCGATCCTCGGGCACGCGCCCATCCCTCATCTGGTCGATTAAAAATTTGCGATATCCCAAGACGTATCGCCGACCTTTTTATTTTCATATGCACACGCGGAAGCAATTATAAATCCCCAGACAATAAAACATTGGGATAAAACAGTATGACTAAATTTCAAACCTTCACTCTTATATATATTACAAACCAGTGCACATATATATACCAAGTGAACTATTAAGTCTAGTTTAAAACAAGGTCTATAAGCAGAAGTGGGGTTCTATAAGCTACGGGTCCCCGTCTTCCTCTTCATCATCCTCCACACTCCAATTGGAGCCTTCAGCAGATTGCACCGGACTTTCGAGATCTTCAAAATCCAAGTCTACTGCATCTAGGGACCTAAAATGGTTATTCAATAACCAATGAGACAACATCTCAGCAAGTTCTATCCCCTAAGATCCGATTAGTAAATCAATACACCTAGGGCTACCTATGCACAACACGAGTCAGAGGACTTATCTTGGCCTCAGATTCCACCTGTATATTAGCACAATTCAATAGGCACATAAGCAATCACATCACATATTGATATTTTGATCAATCAACCTAGTTGATTACATGTCAACATGACCTTTCCCCGGTCATTTCAATTCAATCAATCAATTCACGACATCATATCAAAGCAATGATCAATCGACCTAGTCGATTACATGTCATCTCGACCCTTTCTTGGTTGGCTCATCTCATACTATCTATAAGTTTGTTCATATCAGGATTGCTTACTACTAAGCTAACAAATAGATAGTATAGCTCGCTTCTAAGATGATCGGGTATATTGTTCTCTGCTAAGCTGCCATATCGCCTTTAGGCTGATATAGTATACCGACAGTACTCAATCTAAGCTAATAAGGTATATTGCTTTATGCTAAGCTACCATATTGCCCGTAGGCTGATATAGTATACCGACATTGCTCTTTGCTAAGTTGACAAGGTATACTGCTCTCTGTTAAGCTGCCATATCAGAGCCCGTAAGTTGATATAATATACTAACATATTCCATCAAAACTAATAAGGTATACCACTCTCTGCTAAGCTGATATACCGCCTGTAGATTGATATAGTATACCGGTATACTGTTCTCTACTAAGTTAACATATTGCCCATAGGTTGATATAGTATACCATCCCAATCATACAATCAATTTCATCTTTTATCATTCTCGATAAAGTAGCCGTGTGTGGGGACATGGTCAGCCTTAGCTAAAATATAATATTTTCTTTTCTATAACTCTCACATTTTCTGCAGTCCACTCAAATATTTTTGGCATTATCAACCGATGCTCGATTATTTTTCAATTTATAACCAACGATTATCCAATTAAAGAATAATTCTCACTTTCACAAATAATTCATTTAAGCACAAAATAAAGCTCAATTAAATAAACGGATTGCGCCATGACAATCGGCATAAAATTCCGGTCATCGGCTATCCCTGCCTAATTTCCAGAAAATAAATAAATAAATAAATAATTTCAAAAATCAATAAATAAATAGTAAAAATCCAATTTAGGCCCGTAATGCCTAATTGGAGGCCGGAACGGATCGGGAAAAATCCTGAGATGCATTCAATAAATAGAAGTACGTCTCTACTTGCTAATTACACGAACCAAACGCCTAACATGCATTATTAAGTCACTAATTAAATTACTCTAAACTAATCTAATCACCTAATTGCAATTAATTAAGTCTAATTAACCCTTAAGCATCATTAGCAAACTAAGAAAGCATTACTGAGCAAAACTCACTGGGCAAAGCGAAGACTGGATTACCGTGACAGTGATCGAACTTGGGCTCGCGACGACACTCACGGGCTTGGACCGGGCCTAAAGGCCTTGCAGGCCCACAAAAATTATTGGGCTTGGACTTGGCTACGGTTGGGCCTTCTTCGCGGGCTGAACTGCTGAAACTTCTTGGGCTTCAAAACTGGGCTTGATCTTGCGGGCTTGCTGGACTGAATCTTGGCTGAATTGTGGGCTGAAAGGGCTTTAAATTTTCATGGGCTTCTGCTGGTGAAGCCCACGACTTCAAAAGGCTGAAGCTTGCTGCGATTTGGGCCGAGCTTCCCAGGAGCAAAGATGGGCTGAGCCTCGAGCAGCAGCTTCCTCGGTCGGGTCGACTGCCACGGACGAAGACTCGCTGGAGAAATCCCGAGCAGCTGTTGGCGTCGAAGCAAGGAAGGAGCTGCGGCGTCTTCGATTCGGTGGCCACGAGCTGGAGTCAACTGCCTTGGTTGGACGCTGAAGCTTGACCGATGAAGGCTGGCGGCTTGACGCGTGTGGTAGGCGGTGATCGAGCGGTGGGCTGGCGTTGAATCGGTGGCTGAGCGGTGGAGATGGGATCGATGGAGCTGCAGCGTGGCACACGGGGAAGCTTCAAGGGTCAACGATGGGGAAGCTCGTTGGATTTGGTTGACCGAAGTAGCAAAAGATGGTGGGGCGTGGAGAAGGGTAGTGCTGGTTGGTGGTGAGAAGATGGATGGGATGATGATGATGATGATGGATGTGGGATGGTGGATGAAGGGGTGTGCGGCAGCAACAAGGGAAGAAAACGAAAGAGAAGGGAAATGGAGGGACTGCTGGTTTTTATGGGGAAAAAAGGAACGAAGATGAAGCAGCCGTCGACGTTGCTGGGGAAGCCACCGATAGTGGAGAAGAAAAATCAATATAAATATCTAATACCATCATTAGGTTGTCCAGTAATTCTTCACGCTTATCCACTTGTTCCTCTAAAGTTCTCAACCTTATCCTATAGTCCAATAATACTTTCTTGCATTTTAATGCCAAAAAATACTGCCCTTTTTCAAATTCCGAATTTGCTCAATCTTGAACCTCAATTTCTTCAACAAATTCCCAAAATTGAAGTCCAATTTTGATGTAGAAAAATCACATTCCATTTTCTGCAAGTTAACACTCAAAAGGCTTGGAAGTCCAAATTTTCTTCAATTTGGCCCATTCGAATTTCCGTTAATTTTCCATGACGTCCGACTCGATTTTCCGTATAAATTCTGAACTAGACGAAATTTCTCCTAAAGACAAGATGACGTCCTATAAATGAACCGTGACATGCTCGAATATCCAATTTTTGAAATCGAATTCAATTTCATGGTTAAACTCAACCGAACACGATTTTTTTGAGATGGCTAGTATAAGCACCTAAAGGAGGTGAATAGGTGCATAAACAACTTATCGAGATACGGAAGTAATACTTGGCAATCAATAGAAGGGAAATTCTTTCTTGATTAACAAAATGAAATACGATCAAAGTAAAGAGAGTAAGTGAGAGAAAATTGAACACAGGGTTTATAGTGGTTCGGCTTATTCCAAGCCTACGTCCACTCTTCCGCATCAAAGTAAAGAGAGTAAGGAAGAGATTGAACACCCTCATTGGCTGGATTTCACTATGATCAAAGAGAAGTTACACCACAGCATCTTCCTTGATTCCACAGCGTAGATGTTCTACTACACCTCCTCAAGGTCTCTTACAAATATTGACTCTCTTTTGAATACAATGGTTCGCTCAAAGAGATTGTCTAAACAATAGGAAGCTTTCAGACTTTGGAATTTTTCTATCGCGCACACCTTCAACAACTTAGAACGTCTTCTTTATATACTCCTTCATGCCATCATACCCGTTGGCACTTACCAAAGGAATTCCTCCAATCTACCCGTTGGACGGAATCAATTAAGAAGATTAATAAAGCTATTAAAGGAACGTGTCGATAGCCCATCAATCCTGTTCGCCCATACAAGTAGAATCTCGGTTTCCATAAGTAGAACCTTCCAAGAATATCCAGACAATTATCGGATCTTCAATCATCGAGTCAATCTCGATCAATCAAAGGATTCCGTTATGTCTTCTCCAGCCACGAGATCTTCTCCAGTTGATAAGGACATCCCCTTAACGAATCATTCAGATTTGGATAACCTTTCTTCAACGGATTAGAGACTGTCAATGAGGATAGACTTTGAGTCTTGAGTCTGGCTGTCCGGAGGTCTTCAGACTTTAAATAGTAGAGTCTGCAAAACCTTCAGACTAGGCGAAGGAAACGTTTTGTCAACTTCAAAACACTTCAAGAAGATTTCTCCAACAATCTCCCCTTTTTGATGGTGACAAAACTTTCCTGCAGATTTGGACAACTTTGACCTGCAAAACATATCTCAAACATATGTGCATATCTTATAGAGATAAATGGCTAACACTAAAATCTGCAACCATAGAAAATAGGTTAGTCTTGAATATGATAAACTATCCATAAGATATTAATAGCAGTCAATAGCAATAATCCAAATTCAAATCCAGACACAAAAAGACACAAAGTTTAAAGTCAAACATTAATCCAAAATAAACCAAAACAAACCAAACATAAAAAGTTAAAGTTGTTAAAGTTGTTCAAATCTCTTGCATCTCTCCCCCTTTTTGTCAGCATTGAAAAGGATGAGATGAAAATGGAATGAAGTCAAGATTTCTTGGGAACACGAACAAGCTGGAAATCTTCCATTGACTGAATGATCCCTTCCAGCCTTTTCAAGTCTTCCTTTAGTTGAGCAATCTCCTCACCCTTGGCATTGGCCTGAATTTGAACAGAGAGGGCTTGGATCTGATCTTGTAAAGACACTGAAGAAACCTGACCAGCATTCTGCAAATTTTGAACCTCGCATCCCAAGGCATAAATCTGACCGCGCATCTCCAAAAGAATATCGAGAATTCTGCGAAAGTCGGCTGAGTTATCAGTCTGCGTACTAGCTTCAGCACGTTCTGCAGATGATGGCATGTCTGAATAATCTCGCAGGTTTGGCGTTGAAACCTCATGACCTTCTTCTGGAAATTGAGAGGCATAAACATCCTATGGGTCTGCAGGAGATCGACTGATTCCTTCACTTGTGTTAGGATATGAGGACTTCCCTCCTTTCTCTTGATCTCCCCCTATTTTCATGCCTACAGGTGGAGAAGAGTGTTCCTCAGGTTCTCCTTCATCTCTTCTTTCATTTCCATGTCTTTTTCCTCTACTTCGCCAACTTCGCTCTTTCTTCTTCTTTCTTCTCCTTCTTCTTCTTCTTCTTCTTCTTTCTTCTTCTTCTTCTCTCTTCTTCTTCTTCTTTCTTCTTCTTCTTCTTCTCTCCTTTCTTCAACATCTCTTTCCTCTTGGCCTTCTCTTTCTCTTCTTCTTGTCTCACGCTGTTCTGTTGAGTCTGGAACAGAACGACTTAGCCTTTTCAAAGCTATTGCCGAAATGGTAAGATCATCATCTTCTTCATCTTCCACAATAAGAGCTCTTCTTTTCTGCTTTGAAGCAATCAAGGGCTCCTTTCCTTTTCTTTTTGAAGAAGAGGTTTGATGAGATCTGATTGGAGTCTTCTCCTTGAATTTCTCCAACTCCTTGTTCAGTTCCTTCAGACGCATTTTGGTCACCATCTTCAGTCCTACCACCATATGATCGCATGATCGAACACAAAAGATTTGCGGAGGCTGAATATTCAGATGTCTGAACAACTTTGTCACAAGGCTTGGATAAGGTAGTTGACCTCTGTCCTTCATCATCGCTCTATACATGTGGAACATGATAGTGTGAGGAAGAGAAAACCTTTTTTCCAGTGAGGATGGCGTACATCAATTTTGCTTCGAACTTGAAACATCGGTTTGAGGTTGATTTGGGCGGAGGCAATTGATCACGATCTTGTGAAGCAGGATGTTGAATGCATTCATCCTTAGATAGGTGATCTTCTCATCGGTTCTCCTATCCTTCACAAGTTCCAGAGTGGCCCGAGCAATGGAAACTTTGATCGGTTGATATCTTCCTCTTTCAACTCCTAACACATCTGCCAGCATATTCATATCCACAACATAGTCTTGATCTTTGACACTGAAAGAAAATCTATTCGCATCCAAAAAGCTAAGATTCGAATAGAAGTATGCAGTCAGTTCAGGATATGCCTTAGTAGAATCGGAGCAGAACGTCTCGAGTTGAAGGTAACTGAATTTCTCCCTCAAGTTCACCTTTACCGCATCCAGAAAATCAAAATCAACACTTCTAGGGTTTATAACCCCACGCTTCAGCAATTTCAAGTACAAATCCTCTTGTTCCTTCGATCTGAACACTTCTCCCCTTTTTCCTCGACTATTAACCGCAACACCCATTTTTGGTTGAAATTGACTGTACAATTTGTCATCATCATTTCCATCTATAGGATTCGGTCCCCAGTCACGAGGATCACTTGGAATATTCGCAAGGGTTTCCTCAGCCACCCCTTGTCGAGCAATTCCCAAACTTTCCATTCTTTTCAAAAAGATATATTCGTTCCCATATCCTTTGTCTTTAAGAAAAGCATCGACATAGTTCAAGGGAGTATGAGTTCCTTTTAAAGCACGATACAACTTATAGATAAAGGTAGGCGTTTGAGTTCTTACAGGATCTGCATCCTCAATGATTTCTTCCTCTTGTTGATGAACAACGCCTTGAGGACTAGATGGATGACGCTGCTGAGAATGTTGTGGGCTCGGTTGCTGTTCTGGAGATACTTCTTCTTCAGTAAGATCGAAGTGCGTAGGCCCCTCAGCCATTCGTCGTGATCCCCTGTTAGCGATTCTCGATGACTTTCTCGAGGATGACATCTTTCTCAGTTTTTGGAAGATTCCTTGCTTGACTTTTCTCAAGAAAGATGACAACTTTTTCAAGGATTAAACAAGTAAGAAAATCAGGAATGGAGGATTGATGCTTTCTAGGGTTTTTGAGAGTAAAGAAAAGAGGAGTAAACAGAGCACTATAAAAGAGAGATAAACGAACCGTCACAAAGGAAGGTAAAAAGATGCCTTTTTAAAATAACTAACTTTTTTTCGAGAAAATATTCATTTAAAAAAAATAACTTCTTTTCCGAAAAGGAAACGATGCAATAATTACGTCGATTAAAGATAGCAATAAACCACGATTGACAATCGTACCTTTTCAAGATAAAAACGAGAGAGAGAGAAAGACTAACTTACGGTCGATGATCGTACCAAGACTAACTTACGGTTAAGGTCTTGTATGTCGAGTCGAGAGCCTTTAGACTTTGATCTCCTCATACCTTAAAATGTTGAGTCCGGAGCGAATTGTTTCAAATTGATTTTTCTCCGAGGCTTTGTGAATATATCCGCCAATTGATTCTTTGAATCAACATATTGAATTGAAACATCTCCATTTTGAACATGATCTCTAATAAAGTGATGTCGAATCTCTATATGCTTTGCTCTTGAGTGGAGAATTGGACTTTTTTTGAGATTGATAGCGCTAGTGTTGTCGCAGTTGATCTCCGTGCATGATTCTTCAATTCCAAAGTCTCTTAGCTGTTGTTTTATCCACAAAATTTGCGAACAACAACTTCCGAGAGCTATATACTCTGCTTCTGCTGTGGAGAGAGCTACTGTACTTTGCTTTCTTGAAAACCAAGACACTGTCCTGCCTCCAAGAAGTTGACAAGTACCCGAAGTACTCTTTCTATCAACTCTGCATCCAGCAAGGTCGCATCTCGAATATCCAAGAAGAGTAAAGTCTCCCTTTTTTGGATACCAGAGACCAAAACTTGAAGTTGATGAAATATATTTGATAATACGCTTCGCAGCACTCAAATGAGATTCTTTTGGGTCTGATTGAAATCTGGCACAAATGCAAACACTAAACAAAATGTCAGGTCTAGAAGCAGTAAGATAAAGAAGTGATCCGATAATACTCCTGTAAAGCTTTTGATCGACTTTCTTTCCTCCTTCATCTTTGTCTATCTTCAAGGAACTTGACATTGGTATATCAAATGTCTTGCAATTGCCCAATCCAAACTTTTTAACAAGATCATTTGCATACTTTTCTTGATGAATGAAAGTTCCTTCCTCCAGTTGTTTTATTTGAAGTCCAAGAAAGAAGGTTAACTCACCCATCATGCTCATTTCAAATTCATCTGCATAGTCTTAGAAAATTTCTTGCCAGAGACTTTCATTAGACGATCCAAAAATGATATCATCCACATATATTTGAACAAGCAGAAAACTTTTGCTTTCTCTTTTAATAAAAAGAGTAGTGTCTACTTTACCTTTAACAAAACCATTTTGTAATAAAAACTTACTTAATCTTTCATACCAGGCTCGAGGTGCTTGCTTCAAGCCATATAGGGCCTTTTTTAATCTGAATACTGAGTCTGGTTTCCTTGGGTCTTCAAATCCAGGTGGTTGTTCCACATAAACTTCCTCATGGATAAATCCATTTAGGAAAGCACTTTTGACATCCATTTGGAATAACCTGAAATTTTTATGACAAGCAAATGCAAGTAATAAACGAATTGCTTCTAACCTCGCTCTTTGGTGCATAGGTCTCATCATAGTCGATCCCTTCTTCTTGAGTGTATCCCTTGGCCACGAGTCTTGCTTTGTTTCTTACTACCTTGCCTTTTTCGTCCATCTTGTTTCTGAATACCCATTTGGCTCCAATGACAGATTTACCTTTTGGTTTTGGAGTCAGTTCCCAGACATCATTAATTCTGAATTGTCTGAGTTCTTCTTGCATAGCTTCAATCCAGCTTTCATCGGATAAAGCTTCTTCTATGCTCTTGGGTTCTGTTTCAGAAATAAGAGCCACAGCACTAGACTCTTCTCGCCTTTTGGATCTTGTGCGAATTCCTTCATTGATATCGCCAATAATAAGATCTTTGGGATGATTGGACTTATGTTTCCAGTTGCTGGTTAATGTATCAGATTGATGGTTACTTCCTTCACTAGAATCTTCAACGATCACTTGTTCTTTGGTCCTTCAAAGTTTGAGCTGCTTCTTGAGATTTAGACTTTGTAGAGTCGGGCGAGGTTCGAGTCTCTTTGAGATGAGTCTGAATGGACTCATTTTGTGTAGAATCTTGGAATTTGACATTCATTGATTCTTCCATTGTTTGAGTCTTCTTATTGTAGACTCTGTATGCCTTGCTTGTGGTTGAATATCCAAGGAAGATGCCTTCATCGACTTTTCTTCAAACTTACCAACTCGATCATTTGCATTTTTCAATATGAAACATTTGCATCTAAATACATGAAAATATGAAACGATAGGCTTCTTTTCTTTAAATAGTTCATAGGGGTTTTTTCTAGAATAGGTCTTAGAAAAACTCTATTGATAATATAACATGATGTTGATATTGCTTCAGCCCAAAATCGTAAAGAGATATTACTTTCAATTAAGAGGGTTCTAGCCATTTCTTGAAGAGATCTATTCTTCCTTTCCACAACTCCGTTTTGCTCTGGAGTATAAGGAGAAGAGAATAAATGCTGAAAACCAGATTCTTCACAAAATTTGGCAAAATCTTGATTTTCAAATTCACCTCCATGATCTGTTTTTATACTTGAAATAACATATCCCTTTTCATTTTGAACCATCTTAGCAAATTTCTTAAAGTAAGAGAAAGTTTCAGACTTACTTGCTAAGAAATATACCCAAGTAAATCGTGAGTAATCATCCACAATTACTAGGCAATATTTCTTACCTCCAATGCTCGTTCTTGTTGGTCCAAAGAGATCCATATGCAAGAGCTGCAGTACACGGTTAGTGGAAACTTGATTTATTGATTTAAAGGAATTTCTTACTGTTTTCCCAATATGCATGGTGTACATAGATCAGACTTTTGATATGATAAATTGGGTAAACCCGAACAAGCTTCTTTCTTTGAGATCTTGGCTATATCTGCTTCATGTTAACATGTCCAAGCTTTCGTGCCACATGCTTGCTTCGTCTTGAATTGAGATTAAGCATTGCGACTCATCTGGTTTTAAGTCCAAGAGGTAGATATTTCCATGTCTTCGACCCATAAATGACTGAGTAGAGTCTTTACTGGTTCTTGAACAAATACCTTCTTGAAAGTTGATCCTAAAACCGGCATCACACAGCTGACTAACACTTAGCAGATTGTAATTAAGCCCTTCAACTAAAGAAACATTGCTTATTGTGAGGTTCCCAATCTTCATAGTTCCAAAGCCTACTATTTTTCCTTTGCTGTTTCCTCCAAATGAGACTTTTCCACCATTTACTTGAATAAGCTTTATGAAGCAATTTGAATCTCTTGTCATGTGTCTCGAGCATCCACTATCCAGGTACCATTTCACCTTTCTCTTGATAGTGACCTGCATTTAAAAAGAGACTCAAGCTTTCTTTGGTACCCATATTTTCTTGGGTCCTTTTGAGTTAGTTTGATAAACGGTTTTTGCCCAGACTCTATTGACAGGTCTCCATACCATAGGACATTCTTTTTCAAAATGATCTGCACTATTGCATTTTGAACATCTAAGAGCATTGCGACCTCTTTTGGTTTTACAAAGGTCTTTCAAAATGATTTTTGTAAGCATTTCTTGAGGGTCTTTGTTTGATTCTTTCTTTTACTTTAGGAAAATCGATTAAAGGAATAGTTTCAGCAGTCATTCCTAAACCAGATTTATTGAAATAAGGTCTTTGAGAAAGAAAGTATTTTTCAAGTTTTTCAGATCCCGAGAGAAAATCTTTTGGAAATATTTGAAATGTCATTTTTCAAAAATGTATTTTCTTTTAAAAGATTATCTTTACTTTCAATGAGAGAAGAAACATTATGTTCTAAGCATTTCACTTTTTCTTCTAAAACATTCTCTTGATGTTTTAAAGCAGAATTTTCCTTTTGAGTTCAGAAATTCTTTTAAGAGAGGTCTTAAGACTAAAACATAATTCATCAATGTATTTTGAAACTTTCATAGGGATTTTGAAGTTACTTACCTCGAATTCACTTTTGAATCTGAATCGGTCTCGGAGTTTGATTCTGAATCCGATTGTGCCATTAGACATATGTTGGCATAATCATCATCACTATCTTCGCACTCCGTATCACTCAAAGTTTCTGCTTTAAGAGCCTTTCGATACTTTTCAGCTTTTCCTTTCTTCTTCCTCAAAAGAGGACAGTTGGGTCTGATGTGTCCTTTTTTCTTGCATTCGAAGCAAACTACATCTTTGTTTGATTCATCATCCTCAACAGACTTAGTCTGTTGCTTTTGAAAACCTTGTTTCCTTGAATTGAATCTTCTTCCTTTTCTATTCAGCTTTCTGAATCTTCTTATCATGAGAGCAAGTTCTTCATCATCCATGTCGTCTTCAGAATCTGTTACATCAGAATCATCATTAGATTTTAATGCAATAGATTTCTTACCTTTAGGATCTTCGTCTTCATTGATTCGTTCCACTTCATAAGATTGAAGGGTCCCAACCAACTCATCGACAAGACAATGGCATGATTCTTTGAGTCTCTCTGATTGAAGTCTTTATGTGATTCCAATCCTTGGAAAGTCCTCGCAGTAGCTTGTTTACTTTCATGGAATCAGAAATTGGTTGACCTTGATTCTCAAGACCATTCACGATATCTGTAAAACGACTAAACATGTCAGTTATAGATTCTCCCAATTTCATCCTGAAGGCTTCATATTGACCGAGGAGTATATTGACTTTGGTCTCTTTCACTCGATCGGTTCCTTCATAAGTAATGTGTAATCTATCCCATACTTCTTTGGCTGTATCACAAGAAGATATTCTGTTATATTCAGTAGGTGATAAAGCACAATATAAAGAATAGATTGCCTTTGCATCAAGAGCCTGTCTCTTGATTATCTCCTCGACTCATTTCATTTGGACTCAACGGTGTCCTTTCCTCTTTCGAGACAGATGCAGCTTTAGGAATGATTCCTTTTTCTACAACGTCCCATTCCGAGAGGATCTTTTGATCTTAAAAACGCGTTCATCTTGTTCTTCCATATGTTGTAGTCCTTTCCATCAAAGTAAGGAGGTCTCGTGTTGCTTTGCCTTTCTACAAGCCCTGGAGCCAGCATACTAGCCATGGATCTTTTACTCTGAAGTAAAACACTTCAAACAAAGTGAGTTACGAGCTCTGATACCAATTGAGATGGCTAGTATAAGCACCTAGAGGGGGGTGAATAGGTGCATAAACAACTTATCGAGATACGGAAGCAATACTTGGCAAACAATAGAAGGGAAATTCTTTCTTGATTAACAAAATGAAATACGATCAAAGTAAAGAGAGTAAGGATGAGAGAATTGAACACGGGGTTTATAGTGGTTCGGCTTATTCCAAGCCTACGTCCACTCTTCCGCACTGACAGCCTACTGGCTGGATTTCACTATGATCAAAAGAGAAGTTACACCACAGTTCTTCCTTGATTCCACAGCGTAGATGTTCTACTACACCTCCTCAAGGTCTCTTACAAATATTGACTCTCTTTTGAATACAATGGTTCGCTCAAAGAGATTGTCTAAACAACAGGAAGCTTTCAGACTTTGGAATTTTTCTATCGCGCACACCTTCAACAACTTAGAACGTCTTCTTTATATACTCCTTCATGCCATCATACCCGTTGGCACTTACCAAAGGAATTCCTCCAATCTACCCGTTGGACGGAATCAATTAAGAAGATTAATAAAGCTATTAAAGGAACGTGTCGATAGCCCATCAATCATGTTCGCCCATACAAAGCAGAATCTCGGTTTCCATAAGTAGAACCTTCCAAGAATATCCAGACAATTATCGGATCTTCAATCATCGAGTCAATCTCGATCAATCAAAGGATTCCGTTATGTCTTCTCCAGCCACGAGATCTTCTCCAGTTGATAAGGACATCCCCTTAACGAATCATTCAGATTTGGATAACCTTTCTTCAACGGATTAGAGAGGTCCTTGTCAATGAGGATAGACTTTGAGTCTTGAGTCTAATGGCTGTCCGGAGGTCTTCTTAAAGAATGATTTGACTTTAAATAGTAGAGTAACATCAAAACGTTAATTGTATATATGGCAAAACCTTCAGAAAAGACTAGACGACTTTTTTATTTTTATTTTTTATTTTTTAAGGAAACGTTTTGTCGGCTTCAAAACACTTCAAGAAGATTTCTCCAAGTGGTGGTGTTTGGTTTGAGTAGAACAAAGTGTTAATGCACTAATTAGAGGAGCTGCATGTGTGTCGTCTTTATGTATGGTAATGCACTAATAGAATGGTCCGATAATTACTATTCGGATCATATCTCAAGTTCATCCACATTCTCTTATACAATTAAGGAAGAGAAGCATTAGTGGTTTTAACGTTAGGCCAAAGATATAACTTATGAAAAACGAGAAAAAAAGGGTTCAGAAGTTAATTTGACCTCATCATTTTATCAAACTATATCATGCTACGTTGGATTAAGATATGATTTTTTGGTATAACTTGTAAGTAGTAGTTATATGGATGGCTCAGCAAGCTGCAGATTAATTATTAAGCCAGCAATCCACGCGGCACAATAGCACTCCACTTAAGATGTCTTTTATTGTCCAAGTATTTTCTTGGTCATTCTTTTTCCATACATCTATATTCATTTTGATAACGTAGTTTAGGATGATTGTCAGGAATTAGGAATATGCAAGAGCGATTCCAAAAAGACTATATACGACATTTCATCATTTTCGCTGACCTCTATAATTAACTCGTTATTTTTGTTTACACTTTTTAAGTACCATTTTCTGCATTTTGCTTTTGCTAAAAAATTTGAAAATGGAAGTAATTAGATTTTATAACTTATGAAAGACAAATAACTCCACTTGTCAATAATTGTATAGTTTTGAAGGCTTTGAAAATCAATTTGTGGTAACTGCAATATTAGGATAATAGATGTTACAAGTGAAAAAAATCCAAACAGACCCAAGCATTTGTGATAACTAGAATCAAAATTAAAGGACCATTTGCGGTGAAACGGGATAAAAGAATGGATCAGGACTAGTACATAAGCGATGACAAATGATGAAAGGATCATTTGCGATGGCAAAGGATCAAAGGATGGATCAAGACTAGTACATAAGCGATGGCAAAGGATGAAAGGACCATTTGCAGTGGCAAATGATGAAATGATGGATACCTACTCTTATTAGTCCATTAGGGCACAAAAAATGATGGAGAAAGGACATTGGTGATCGTGACTGGTCCAGTAAAGGAACAATAATGCAACAAATCATCCACTTTTATACCCAAGAAATTGAGGGTGTTAAGGCCTTGGTTAACAAGCTCCATGATATGTACCCATCTCTTTTTTCATTGTGATTTGGATCTTTGCTAATGTTTTAAATTGTTTGATCTCTAGTACTAAATCTCGGCCGTTGATAATCAAATGCTCCAACAAAAAGTTGTTGTGTTTCTATCTTCAAAATCTGAAGATTTTTGACATGTTAAGAACCAAACTATGACTTACTAGGAAAAGAAAAATAATGCTTAGGCATTGAGACTCGTCATGTATTTCTTTCCATCACCCTTACTTAAAAATAACACACGTCATTGGAGCCCTTCATTCCAATAAATTTGGAGCTAAACCTCTCAGTGAAAAGGCTTCCTGCTCATAAGATGTGACATTCCAGATTTTCAATCCTGTTTTCTATTGAATAAATTGGACATTTCATTGATGCACCTATAGGGCTGTTCTTAGAGTTGATCACTTTCGAGATAACTAGCCTATTCAAAGAAGTCATTAAGGAATTTTAATGCAATAAACTTGAGAATTTGACTAGGAATCGACTTCTCAACCATGCTCATCTTTAGAGGCCATTATGGCACAGTTAAAAATTAATTTGAGATCAGAGATATGTCGATTTGACTGAGATGTGTGGCTAATCATGGGTGAAACCACTAAATTGGGAAATTCTCGTCAGCCGGTACTAGACTGATTTTTCTATCGTTTTGGTACCCCGTGTCCGTATTTGAATCATCGAAATTTTCATGATAACTGAGAGTTGCCAATGTGTCGAGTGGGTTCATTGTGGCTCGAAAAAAAAATCAACAACGAGTCATTTGTACAAAATTTTTGAAAACTACCTGGTAGTTTAGGTCATGCTAAAAATGCGCCGAATGAAAATTAATCTGAATTTGAGTCCGATTTTAGAAATTAAAGATTTTGCTATGTCACAACAAATTCTAAGAGCGTCGACTCAGTCTCAGAAGATTTTTCTGCAAACCGAGACTTTTTGGGAAAAAGTCGTCCTATGGCCGTTTTTGTCTAGAAAAAGGGCGGGACCATTTTTGATCGTGCAATTGGGATGCAAGATGGATCAATTGGTGAGGAAAAATGCTAATTTGATAATTGAGGTGTCAATTGAATTTGTAAGTACCAAATGGGATTCGATTGTAAAGGAAATCAAGTTCAATTGAAGTCAAAACTTGTCAAATTCGTATGCCCCATTACCTAGTCCATTTTGGACCATTTCAAGAGTTATGGAGAGTGCATGGGTGGCTGAATTGCAGCCAAGGAAGACATGAGTGGTGGTGGATGGTCAAGGAGACAAGGGAATGGAAAATTTGGCCATTGGTGGAGCCCTTGTCCCCATCTCTTCCTCACCAAGGCAATCGGCCAGCTTTGCCTCTCCATCTCCTCCATTTTCACACACTAGCAGCCAGCAAGAAGACCAACTAGGCCAACCACCTGTCAGAGGAACCTCACTGTTGCACGTCCTCGCCGCCGTAGCCATTTGCCCACGCCGCTACCTTTGCGCCACCACTCAGCCCGATGTCTAGCAACCTTGTCCGCGCATCCTAGCTGTTGTCTGCCTCTATCCGTGCACCCAAGTGGTTG
Organism: Eucalyptus decipiens; assembly: GCA_014182575.1. NCBI lineage: Eukaryota > Viridiplantae > Streptophyta > Magnoliopsida > Myrtales > Myrtaceae > Eucalyptus > Eucalyptus decipiens. Next base: position 53,366,727 of record CM024615.1, read on the forward strand.
TCCAGCCGTTGTGAGTGGCTGTGGAAGCTCGCCGGAGCCGCTATTTAGCCCATCAAAAGCCGTGTAGCCTTCCCCGAGCCTTCACTGGTCTTGCTTGTCTTGTTCAGCCCTTGTTCTCTTTGTTTGCAGCCAAGAATAGAGGAGAAACCAGAGGTTTTTTCGGCAAGTTCTAGGCCCGTTTTAAGGTGGTCCTGAGCCTTGGTTGCTAGGCTCGCCTTGAGGAAAGGTCAAGCCCGGCAACGTTCCTATCGTTTTGCACCGAATTGCTTGTTAAACAAGTGGGTTTAACTCACCAAACCTCGATTAGTAGACTAATGATGCTTAGGGGTTGATTAGATTTAATTAAGTGTGATTAGGTGGATAGATTAGATTAGAGTAATTAAATTAGTGATTTACTGATGCATGTTAGGTGGTTAGTTGTAGCAATTAGCGAGTAAATAGGTTCTAGTATTTATCTAACGAACCTTGGAATTTTTTCGGGTCCGTTTCGACGTCCAATTAGGTATTACGGGCCTAAGTTGGATTTATTGCATTTATTTAATAATTTCCGTAATTATTTAATTATTTATTTATTTTCCGGAAATTAAGCAGGGATAGACGATGACCAGAATTTTATGCTGATTATTGTGGTGCAATCTGTTTATTTATTTGAGTGCTAAATTGTGCTGAATTGATTTAATTGTGATTTTATGAATTTATTCCTAAATTAATTAATTTTGGTAATTAATGGGAAAATTACTGGGCGTTAGTGTACAGTGCTAAAAATCTATTTTTGGACTGTTGAAAGAAGCGGGAGAATGAAATTGAAATTATTATATTTTTGTTAAGGCTAACCGTATACCCACACACGACTATTTTATCGAGAATGATAAAAATATGGAATTGATAGTATGATTGGGATGATATACTTTATTAGCCTACGGATGATATGCTAGCTTAGTAGAGAGTAGTGTATCGATATACTATATTAGCTTACGAGCGATATGTTAGCTTAGCAGAGAGCAGTATACCTTATTAGTTTTGATGGAATATGTCGGTATACTATATCAGCCTATGGGTGATATGACAGCTTAGTAGAGAGGAATATACCTTATCAGCTTAGATGGAATATTGTCGGTATACTATATTAGTCTACGGGCGATATGGCAGCTTAGTAGAGAGCAATATACCCAATCATCTAAAAAACGAGCTATATTATCTATTTATCAGCTTAGCAATGAGCAGTCCTAATATGAGCGGACTTTATAGATAGTATGAGATGAGCTGACCAAGAAAGGGTCGAGATAACATGTAATCGACTAGGTCGATTGATCAATGATTTGATCTGATGTTAGGAATTGATGTGACTTACGATACCTGTAAATGATATTGACTTGTAGGGTGGAACTGAGGCCAAGGTAAAGTCCTCTGACTCGTGTTGTGCTTAGGCAGCCCTTAGGGCGTATTGGCTTCCTAATCGAGTCTTAGGGGGTAGAATTTGTTGAGACGTAGTCTTACCCCATCGTGGGACAATATTTTAGGTCCCTAGATGGTAGCACCTCCCCCTCTTCCCGTGCATTTTGGTATACCGGAGGAAGTCATAGAAGTAGGTTATTATATTCCGATACACCCTCACCTTGAAGGATTGGAGTATGTAATGGTAAAATCCACCATTTGGGTCGACGTGGGTGAACCCGAAAGGGTGCCTCATAGGTATTGGTCATGGTATTGTCACTATCATGATGGGCGAAGGGAGGGTCTTCTGTTGGAGTCTGATGTGCCCCTGTATGTTTTGGAGGTTGCACTCAAGAAGGGCATAGCAGATCCTAAGGGTGGATTAGTGATTGATGCAAAGGATCCCAAGTTGGGTGATGATCCCGACTCTTCAAAGCAATCATTAGTGGACTCCAGCTGGAGCATAGAAGAATGAGTGGTCATTGAGGAGTCAGAGGAGGATCTAGAGAAGGATCCAAAGTATGATCCCGACGAAGATTGAGACCTCACCCTGTTTTGCAAACTCTCAGTCGTGAACCCATGTGTGATAGACCTGACTTTATTAATAGTATTATAATATATACTATGAGGTTTGCTTTGTATAAAAGCGTGGTTGTGGTTTTTTAGGTTCGAAAAATATAGCCTTGCTTTCTTATTCCATTGTTTTATTGTCTGGGGATTTTATTATGCTTCCGCGTGCATATAAAAAATGAATAGGTCGGCGATGCGTTCTGAGACGTCACTTTAATCGACCAAAGTGAGGGATGGGTGCGTGCCCGAGGATCGGGGCGTGACATAAGAAAAATCATTCTACTGTCCCACCATTGTTTACACTGCAAGTGTAGAGGAAGAGTGTAAAAAGGGCCTTCACGTCATGGGTGATGCAACTGCCATCTGACACCAAAGGCCATGTTGTACTACACATCTGTGTCTGTCTTCACTTATCATTACCAAACTTTGACTATGACAAAATGACACAAGAACAGCAGCAATTTCCCTCGTGGTGAGGGAGGGGGAAAGAGATTAAAGCTATCGGTAAAAATGAGAGGAGCTTTTTGTCATGCAATAAGGGTAGTTGTCTAAGAAAATTGCCACGTTTATTTCATTGGTGGACCCCGAAACCAGCCTTAAACTGCGTCAATGAGTTCCAACATCCGCTCAGGAACTGGCCTACTTTTTTTTCTGTTTCATTTTTTTTTATTAGATTGCTCTTTCATATTCAATATTTTTGCAAAAATTCTCAATTAGAACACCATAATGGCATGTTTACGTTGGAATGTTCAAACTTATTTTTTGCAAAGGATCTCCATTAAAAGACTTGTAGGGTTTGGTTTAAACCAATTCAAAGCTGGTTCTAATCGATAATCGGCCCTAAAATCGATTGTACTTGAGAGCTAGCATTGAAATCGGTTAAAAACTATTCTAGCTCGGAACCAATCTTCCTAAATAGAATTGACTCGTTCAAGGCCAAGAATAGGGAATCAAGCCGATCAAGGCTGGTCCCCAAATTTGTACTGGGGAATCGAATGTATGCTAGTGTGAATAGACTTGAAATCGGTCGAGTAAGGCTGGTTCAATTCATTCTCTTTTTGAACGAGCCTGCTGGTTCACCCTTACTCCCTAATCATTAAGATATCATATATGTGTTATTGGCTCTATTGTAATGCATTTTCCATCCACATCAAATTTATGCAAATCAATCACCAAAAGAAGCAAAACCATACCATTTAACTAGAGACTATCTTTTCTTAAGAGATTTGCTGAATGCAAAAGATACTTATTTTTTACAAATAAAAATTATTCTTACATAAGATCTCTTTTTTCGGTTGTTGAATATAAACAATATGTTAAATTTATTATAGCATTCATTTATTTTAAAAATAATACAGAATGCAAAATACACATTATCTACAATTAAATACTCTGCGTACTTAACCAAAAAAAATTAGTGCAATTAATAGGGGTGTTAGGAATTTCTAGCTTGGGAACTAGATGTCACCCCTTTGAATCCTACAAAAATGTAAACCACTTCGAGATAGTCACTTTTCTAGCCAAAAGCCTAATCTTAATAAGCTTATGGGGTTTGCAAAATATTTCATGAATTACTAAGTAGACAGGTTTCCATGCTTGTATCCTTGGATTATATATACTAACTTTATATGCATTACTCCTTATAAATGACAAAGGTCTTTATCAACTTAATCACAGAAATAAAGTACCCAAAGACTTCATTTAGTCAGAAAAAAATTGGATAGATTTTTATGACACGTAAAGTTAGGAGTAATTTGACATTATAATCTAACAATTATGGTTGGCAAGAAAATTTAAATAACTTTGTTTTCCTCTTTTTTTTTTTCAGTTAAAGGGATGATTTGAGGGGTTTCTTGTCAACAAATCTGTGAAAGTTTTTAATGAACGATCAAAACATTAATTGGATAAAGGGATCTAAGTTAACCCACTTCTATTATGTCAATAAATAAAACATTACAAAAAATTGCTATTCAATATATAAAACACTAACATGGCTATATTACATTTTAAAATATTTTGATCTATATATCATTTTGACATTTAAAATTTCATTTTTTTTCCTATAGCTTCATTCTAATGTTATTTTTATATTTTAACATCATTGACCAGCACCGGTACCTAATCAATGTTTGCCAATTAACAGTGGAGGAAGGGATGAAAGGATGGATTATGACAAGCACATTGGCGGAGGGAAAGCATGAAAGGACCATTTGCGGTGGGAAAGGAGGAAAGGATGTATACTTCATCAATGTCTGTCCATAAGCGGTGGAGGAAGGATGGAGACATGGACATTGGTGATGCTGACCGGTGGTATAAAAGGGCACTAATGCAGAAATTCATCCATTTCTAATTTCCGTACTCGAGAAATTGATTGGTGTTTAATTAAGGCCTAAGCTAAGCCCCATAGTTTATACTCATCTCCTCTTTCTTCCTCGTGATTTGGGTCTTTGTCAAGGTTCTAAATTATGGAATCTCTGGTATTAAATCTCAGCCTTTGATTATCAATTATTCCAACAAAAAGTTGTCGTGTTTCTATCACCAAAATTTGAAGATTATCGATATGTCAAGAACCAAAATCTGACTCACCGGAAAAAGAAAAAATAATGCTTAGGTAGAGCCCTTAGCGAAGGTTTGGTGTTTAGAGAAGTCATAATACTGTTCCCCCCATTAATATAAACTGCAGACGAAGAGTGTGAAAAAGACTTCCAGTCACCGCTGATACAACAGGCATACGACATGAAGGGCCGCGTTATACTTTCTATCATTTTGTCCATCTTCACCTTAATGTTACCGAACTCTGTGAAAAAGACGATTCAAGAAAGCCAGCATTTCCTTCTGGAGAGAGATAGAGAGAGAGAGAGAGAGAGAGAGAGAGAGAGAGAGAGCAAAGCGGTCAATAAATTTGAAACCAACTTTTTATCCTGCAAAAGGGCAGCTATTAAAAAAAAAAAAAAATCCCTGTAGGACCCAAAAAAAAAAAAAAAACAGAAGAATATCACTACATCCAAGTTTTCGAAGAAGAGACCTCACGTAGAGCTTGAAAGAGTAATTAGAAATTGATAATTTAAAGTCACATTTTTGACATCGAAGGCCATGACTATCGCACTCGCTCCAGCTGGCATACACTTTCATTTGACGTCCTTTGAAAATATATATATATATATATATATATATATTTTTTTTTTGTGATCCAGGAGGCTCGTAAGTTGCATGAGAAGAAACCCTGTGGGAGCGACTGCAGGACCCACCACCACAGTACTCTAGGTAAGAATCCTTAACAACGCCTCTGAGATTCGAATTCTTCCCCTTCGTGAGGGGCAGAGAGCCCAAAGCTAGTTGCGTCGCTGTGAGCGGTGGTTCATTTGAAGATAATTCATAAATAGTTAATATAAAAAAAAATCCCAAATTGGTGTACTTATGAAAAATATACCAAAATTAGTTTTTAGATCAAAAAAATTCCAAACGAGTGTACTTTCTCCAAAACCGGTATATTTGTGACAAATTTGCTCTTTGTTAGTTTTTGTTAAATTTTACCGTCAAATTACTGAGTTAGATGACATGTGATAGTTGATTAGTATACCAATTTGAGATTTTAATAGTTGTACTAGATTTGTGATTTCTAGTGATATTAATTTAATTTAACGGATGATATATTTACTATAAATGTACTAGTTTGAGATTTTTGACAGTAAAAAAAATCAGTTTGGGGTAAATTTGTCACAAGTATATTGGTTTATAATTTTTTTATGGTCATTTGGGGTAAATTTATCACATATATATCAATTTGGGAGTTTTTGTGGTAAAAAATTAATTGGAGGTAAATTTGTTACTGGTGTGTCAATTTGAGGTTTTTTGTGGTAAAAAAATTAGTTTGGAGTCAATTTGTCATAAATGTACCAGTTTATAGTTTTTCATAATATTAACCTTACATAATAAGTCAAAATTACTTTCAACTTACTATCAACCTTGTTTTATTATAAGGGTCTAAGTCTGCTCAAGTCTAATATGGCAATAATAGAACATTATACCATTTTTATGGGTCATCCATTTCTATGACACGATTGTTAATAAGCATGCTATTAATTTTATCTTGGCTAGCGACGACGTGGAGCAGTCTGCTACCATTCAACTTCCTAAGTCTATCTCCATCCATACCCATCTCCTCATTCTACCTCCACATTTCGGTCATTCTTAAGATTCGAAATCGTTAAGACTGCTGGTACTAAATCTTAGCCGTTGATCCCTCATCCTTTTTTGGGCGCAACCATTCTTCCTGCTTCTCTTCTTCTTCGGCATCCGTTTCATCGCTGCTCTCTGTCTCTCTCTTTTACTCGCTCTTCGTCAGGCTCACCACAAAAAGAAAAAGTAATCCTCACGTATAAAGACTCAACACTATTTCTCTTTATCAGCCCTGATAAAAAAAAGAAAAGGCATTGTTGTAGACCCTCAGTAGAAAAGGCATTACAATAAAATCTTGGAGTTAGGACCCTCAGTAGAATATAAAGGCTTCCTGTTCTTACAAATTCTTACAAAAAGACCATTGTAATGTCCCACCGATATCATACAGTGCTGGTGAAGAGTGTTAAAAAAGGACTTCAAGTCACCGATAATAAAACGGCATTTGTCACCAAGGGCCATGTGGTATCAGTGTGTCCATATGCACTTTCCATTGCGAAACTTTTGAGTCTGAAAATTTGGTGCCAGAAAAGGAGCAATTTCCCACATAGTGGGGGAGAGGGACATATATTAAAGCTGTCGGGAAAAATGAGAAGAACTTTTCATCATGCGAAAAGGGTTGCTGCACATCTAACAATCTCATAATGGTTGTCGATTATCGGGCAAAAAGAGGTAGCAACTTCTCCATTTTTCCATTCTCACCTACAGTATCTCTGTGTGTGGAAAGGGAGTCTCGGTTTGATAGCGTTTATCATTGTGTTTTTTGGGTGTAAATTTTCTTTTTGAGGAATTGAACTTGTTGACACAAAATTATGTACTAACTTCATGTTGAAATCTATATCTATATGACTAAATAATATCAGTCTTTGCGGAGAAGACTCTGAATTTGATTATATTATCAGTCTTTGTTTGGGTGTACTTTTTCTTTTTGAGAAATTGTACTTTTTTATACGAAAGATATTTCACGTATAAAAATTAAATGGAGAATCTATATTCATAATCATGTAACAGTTTCCTCCCTAAGGGCTGCATCTAACATTGACACATAGCATTCTAGATGAGTAGAGAGGTCTTCTCCTAATTCCAAAATTGGATTTGCAACATTCTCAAACAAAAAACGTGGCGACCACCTAAGCTTATATTATGCACTACTCACTAGATAGATTATTCATATGTAATAACATTTTATATGCATTAATTTCTTGTTAACTAGATAGATGTTCTACTCAACATAATCACAAGGAATATGTGCCTCATGACTTTAATTGTTTATACTTAATGAAAATAGTTTCAAACGGTCATACTGCATCTACCGCATTGGTAGTAAATTTCCCTTTCCAACCTAACAATTTTGATGGGCATGTTTGTCTCCGGGACTAGTAAACGCATATAATTTTAGCCAGCTAACATTCTATATCCTGAGGTCAATATCATAAATATCTATCATATGATACTATTACTTTAACATTATGCTTATTTAGCCTCTCTATCATTCAATTATTGAATGTCAATAGTATGATAATTTTATGTAGACATTATCATATTTCTTAAGAAATGAAACAGAATGCAAAATACACTTGCTCGTTACAATAAAACGTTATGCTTGCAAGATTTGTTCAATTGGCTGAGGCATTGCGAGATTTTATGTTCGGAACTGGGAAATCACCCATTTTAATCTCACAAGTTGCGTGCAAGTTGTTTTAGGTTAGAGCTACCTACACAGGTCAAGGTGAGCGTAATCGGTTTTGGATAGATAATTCATAAAAAGTCGAGACATGTTTTCACTTTATGGTCCACATTAATTAGATATCTGTCTATTCGCGGTGGAGGAAAGGAACGATCTTTGCAAGTCCACATTGGAGGCTTGATAGGGGCGACCGACAGCGGAATTTATTTTATTTCAAATCGTTAAATCTCCGGTACGAATCTCAGCTGTTGATCCCTCATCCTTTTCAGTACTCAAATATCTTCGCCTTCATCTCTCATCCTTCTTACTCTGTTTCGCTCTTTCTCCTCCGTATAACCATTCTTCTTCACTCATCTGCTGCCTTTTTTTTTTTTTTTGTCATTCTCTCTCTCCTCTCTCTGTTTTCTCGCTCTTTCTTTCCCGGAAAAATATCAAAGGAAGATGTCGATCGATCCCGTTATTTCTATTGCGTGGGATGTCTTGAAGTCCGTAGTTGATCCCATCAAGCGTCAATTCGGATACGTGATCTACTCGAAGAGGCACGCCCAAGATCTTCAGAAGGAAGCCGAGGAACTAGCGGATAAGGTTGATAGGGTCCACAGTGTCGCTGAAGAGGCCAGAAACAAACTTCGGAATGTCTACAGTCGCGTCACGGAGTGGCATGCAAGTGCTGAGAAGGCCTTGAAGGAGGCGCGAGACCTGTTGGGCGACTTCCAAGAGGTGAGTGTTGTAATTAAACAGTATGTCCATGACGGGGTATTATTGGAAAGACACAATTGAAAGGGTATGAAGAGTGTTGTATATAAGTCATTTGTAGACAACCGTTAGAATGGTTGGCAAAACATACGCACCAAATTTCTCTCCCTTTCCATCAAAGAAGAAGAAGGCATTCTATTTCAGTTTTGCAAGATTAATCAGCATTTACGCCATGGAAATCGAGTGTTTTCCTTGTGATTGCATCTAGACTAACATGAGGTATTGTTGTTCGTGATTCATTTGCAATTCAATGTTCGTTCCGGGGCTATTTGCTGTTTGCGCATCGGAATCAGGTAAGTCGTCTTCCGCCGATTTGAATTCCAACATTGGTATTAGAGCCCGGTCGTGATTTATGTCTTGTTTTCCAATGAATTTTCTCGTTTACCATTTGATATCAAACTTAGAGATTGTATTTTACACTATTTTGATAAGTTATTGGTCGGAATTACAATATGAAAACTCGAAATCGAACTAAAGCGAAAAACGAGTTTGGGGTTGCGTGCATCCGTGTGGTTTTGGCCATTTTTCGAAATATTTTTTCGGCCAAAATCAATTTTTAAACATACAGGGTGCAAGTACTCGTCGAGATGAGTTCGACGATGGGTTGAGCACTGCTGGAGGATGCCAGATGTGCCCACATGCGCGGTCAGAAGCTGTTGTGCGTGGGTGTCACGCGCCTGAAGCGCTGGGAAAGCCCGAGCGTGTGCAACAAGTGCCGGTCGGCGAATTGGCACGTGCGTGACGTGCATTGGTCAGCAAACCGGTGTGGGATGACGTCACCATGATGTCATCTAACGGTCGGTAACTGTTGGGATGACGTTACCTTCAGTGCCGGTTGGTCGGCCAGCGACCCGACCTGACCCAAGGTTGACCCGACCCGACCCGACCCGACCGTTGATCGGTCAATCGGTCCGACGGTCAAACCGGTCGGACTGGTCACCGGTTGGACCAGTCGGACCGGCCAGGAGCCGTTTGGCTCGTTGGCGTGTGCGCCACACGCGCCGTGCACTTAGGTGGCGCGTGTGGGTGAGCTAGAGGTCCGATTGGAGTGTGATCAGTGGCGTTTGGTTCGTATGAATGTGCTCTACACTGTAGTATACTTATTTATACTTTTGAATTTTATAAATGTATGAAAATGCGTAGGAAACTCTAAGTACGCGTATTTTTTTGGGGTTTAATACATAGTTTATTCATTTGTAACTTGTATTTTCTTGTGGTTTAGGAAATATAGTAGCTAGCTTGTATGCAAATGATGTCATATATGTTGTGTAGAGTTTGGTTCGATGATATCATGTATAAAGTTTAATATACTTGCAATTTTCTAGTTGCTAGAAAATTTGAACATTGGTAGGAAATCCATTACATGTTGAATTGCGATTATGATTATAGTTACATCATGATTATTTTTTTGTACGTTGATTCATATCATGCTATATTTTTGAGTAAATGGAAAAATGTAGAAATTACATGAGGTCATGTAATTATTTTTCCTAGTGGGAGTTCGTAGGTTGGTAGAATTTAAGGAAGTTCTCACCTAGAACTTAAAATTTGCGCAAATTAAACTAATTAATAATAATAGAACAATCGTACATAGAAGTTGATTGGAAACATAGTGAACTTTTGTTTCTATGTCTTTTGTTGAATTATCATTAATTAAGTTTGTCTTTGTTGCAAATTAAATATGTGTGTTACTCTGAAAAGTGTGCTAGTATTGATTCTGCGTTTATTATGTCAATGTGTTATAGCAATTGATTATGGTTTCGGCATCCAAAACCATTGTGACTGATCTCAATAAAGGTGAGAAGCTGAACGGTGACAATTATGATATTTGGCATCGAAAGGTTCAGTACATCCTTGAGGAGCAAGAGGTTTTGGAAACTCTCAACCACATCATGGATGAACCTGAGCATAGAACTTCAGCTCAACACATAAGAGATCTAGAAGCTTATCAAGCTTGGAAAAAGAAAAATAGCATTGCTTACATCACATTGCTGAGCTATATGCAAGATGATCTCATTTGTAAGTTTGAAAGTTATGAAAAAGTTCAAGTTATGTGGGTTGCCTTGAAAGATAAGTTTGGGGGTACATTTGCGACTAAGCTGAGGAGATTCACCATTAAGTTTGACATATACTGAAAGCACGCAAATATAACGATGAGGCAGCATCTTCGGGAGATGTCAAGCATGATTCGTGAGCTGAAGTCGGTAGGTCACTCCCTTACTGATAAATAGCAAGTTTAGGTTGTCATAAGGTCTCTTCCTGATAATTGGGAGCATATGAAGATCAATATGACGCATAATGAGAATATTGTCATTTTTGATGATATAGCGCGTTATTTGGAGTTAGAGGATGAGCGCCTAGAGGCTGCAAGATCCTCTACCCATGCTTATGATGCTGAATTGAGTTTGCGCAAAGCTTTGGGCTTCAAGCGCAAAAGGAATTCTCAATTCAACAATAAAAGGAAGGAGATTGATCAGGCACCTAAGAGAGTTAAGACCTTCCAACGTAAGAAGCGTGGTGGGAAGAAGGACAGGGCCAAGATGAAGTGCTACAATTATGGCAAGATGAGTCACTTTGCTCGTGAATGCACTAAGCTGAAAGAGGTACTCTATTACTCTATTGCTTTAAGTAATGCTTTTGTTTTTAGCACTGTAATGCTTGCTAAATTTCATCCTATGTGGATTGTAGATTCAGGAGCAATAGACTATGTAGCTAGAGACCGAGAAGCATTTATGGAGTACCGTCGGATACAGCCTGGAAGAAGATGGATATATGTTGGGAATAACTCAAGAGTTGAAGTGAAGGGTATCGGTACATGTAAATTAATTTTACGTGGTGGTCGAAGCCTATTCTTACATGATGTCCTTTATGCTCCGGATATTCGACGAAACTTGGTCTTAGTAGTTGTTCTTCTTAGCTTAGGTTATGTATTGAATTTCCATGGTGATTGTGTTAACATTTTGTATAGAACAGTTTATTATGGTTCAGGTCATGTATCGAATGATTTTATGGTGTTAGACATTGACTATGATCAGTACAATATTAATGCCGATTGTTGTTTTTCTTTAATTGCATTTTCTAGTAATGTTGAGATTGATGCAAGTACTTGGCATGCTAGATTAGGTCACATTGGGTTGCAAAAAAATGCAAAGATTAGCTAAAGAAGGCCTTTTAGGGTCACTCATTAATGTTGATCTACCCGTATGTGAACATTGTTTAGCGGGAAAAGCAACTAGAAAACCATTCGGTAAATGGACTAGAGCCGAATTTCCATTACAACTCATACATTCTGACATTTGTAGTCCTTTGAATGTGAGGGCCAGGCATGGAGTCTCATATTTCATCACTTTCATAGATGACTTCACGTGTTTCGGTTATGTCTTTTTGATCTCCCATAAGTCAGAAGTATTAGACTATTTTAGACGATATATAATGATGGTAGAGAATCGGTTGAACAAAACAATAAAAGCATTGAGAACCGATTGTGGACGTAAGTATTTATCGGAGCAATTCAAGGCTCTTTGTGATGAAAATGAAATTGTACGTCAATTGACTATTCCTGGTACTCCACAACAAAATGGAGTAGTTGAAAGAAAGAATAGAACCATATTGGAAATGGTTAGGTCTATGATGACGCAAGCAAATTTACCTATTTCCTATTGGGGATATGCATTATTGACTGCTGCTTGTATACTTAACTGAGTGCCCTCAAAATTGGTTACTTCCACCTCTTATGAATTATGGATTGGTAGAAAACCAGACTTAAGTAGTCTACGTCCCATGGGGATGTGCAGCTTATGTTCATGATTCTTTCCATAAATATGGCAAATTAGGTCATAGAGGGAAGAAATGTATCTTTATTAGATATTTTGAACAGTCCAAAGGGTACGTGTTCATAGGTGAACAAGCTGATGGAAATGTGACTGAAATGGAGTCACGAGATGTCACGTTCTTGGAGAACGATTTTCCTAATAGATGTGAGATTGATAAGGATTTCCAGTTATATGAGATTGAAGATTCTAATAACACACCCATTAATGTTGTAGAGGAACTGAAGATTTACCTCAATACACAAGACTTAGTGGGACTGTTGCATCGCCTGACGAATCGAATTCAAGAGAAATTCAATTGCGTAAAAGTAATCGTAAAAGTATTCCCCTTCGTCATTTTGAGATTGAAGGGGAAGCATTTATGATTGCTCAAAAAGATGATACCGAGCCTAAGACTATTCAAGAGGCTCTCTCATCCTCTGATAAGGAAGAATGAAGAAAAGTTTTGGGAGATGAAATAGAGTTAATGAAGGCAAATCATGTTTGGGACTTGGTTGATCTACCACCCAATCACAAGGCCATTGGAAACAAGTGGGTCTTTAAGATTAAGCGAAGGGCGGATGGATTCATTGAAAAGTATAAGGCTCGCCTTGTGGCGAAAGCTTATACTCAACAAGAGGGTATAGACTATGTTTTCACCAATTGTAAGGTTTGCTTCAATACGCCTTATTCAAGCCATCGTTGCACATTTGGACCTCGAATTATATCAAATGGATGTAAAGACGGCAATTTTCAATGGAGAACTAGATGAGGAAATCTATATGAAACAACCAATAGGTTCATAGCTAAAGGTCAAGAGCATAAAGTTTGCAAATTTTGTCGCTTAATATATGGCCTTAAGCAATCATTTAGACAGTTGTATCTTTGTTTTCATCGAGCCATAACAACTTTTGGTTTCACGATGATCGAAGAAGATCACTGTGTATATGTCAAGCGGTTCAAAAATAAATTTGTGATATTATCACTTTATGTGGACGATATTCTATTGGCTGGAAATGACAAGATTTTAATTATCACCATAAAAGAATGGTTGTCCTCCAATTTTGAAATGAAGGACATGGGAGAAGCTGCTTATATATTAGGAGTTAAGATCGAAAGAGATCGATCAAGGAAACTCCTTACTTTATCACAAGAGTCTTATATTATGAAGATTCTTGAGCGTTTCAATATGCAACATTATAATCCCATTGATACCCCTGTCATGCAAGGTGAAGGCCTAAGTACTGAGATGTGTCCTAAGACTCCAGAAGAAATTAAAATGATGGAAACTGTTCCTTACACTAGTACGATTGGGAGTTGGATGTATGCTATGATGTATACTCGACCCGACATATGTCATGCCGTGGGATTGGTGAGCCGATATCAATCAAATCTTAGTCAAGCACACTGGAAAGTAGTGAAGAGGATCCTAAGATACTTGAATGGCACCATGGACTATCGACTTTTTTTACCAAGGGAGTGATTTACGTCTATTAGGCTATTTAGATGCCGATTGGGGTGAAGACTTAGATGAGCGTAAATCGACTTCTGGATATGAGTTCTTGCTCAATGGAGGTACAATTTCTTGGAATAGCAAGATTTAGACATGCACGGCCTTGTCTACGATGGAGGCAGAATTTATTGCATGTTCGGCTGCAGTGTAAGAAGCAGTCTGGCTAAAACGTTCCTTAGAAAATTTAGCCACTGTCATTGAGGTTCCAAGACCGGTAATAGTTTATTGCAATAGTCAAGCAGCCATTGCCTATGTGAATGATCCCAAGTATCATGGAAGGACGAAGCACATTGACATAAAGAACAACTTCATCAGAGATATTGTAGCACAGAAAAAAGTGATCCTACAATATGTTTCAACCAATAGAACGGTTGCTGATCCATTTATGGAGGCTATTCCTAGAGACATATTCTTGACCCACAGGATGTCAGTAGGATTGTGTAGAATGTGATATGTGTTATTGTAGAGGATCATTGGTTTATGTATTTGTGAACATATGTATTGTACTTGTTTGTTTATTAGTGAATTGATATTTTATCAATAAGTACGAATATAGTATGTGATTAGCGCTACACACATATATTATTGAAAAGTATATCGGCAGGCAATGATTGGCTCACTCACATGAGCAATCGCCTTAGGTGCTATAGATAACACGTTGAGATGAGATGTTATGTACAAATAAACGCTGAGGAGCAAGTTTAGTACATAAAATGAGAGGTTAGGACACTTGGAGTGCCATAACTTGGTACGGAGGGATACTTAAGTGCCATAACTTTAAAATGGTATACTTAAGTGCCAATATCGGAGTAAAATGGGACATTTAAGTGCCACTCTGGCAAAAATCCGGCCAAATGGCTGACGTGGCAATTTTCCGGCGAGTTTGGTCCAAAACGGCGTCGTTTTGCACGCTGACGTGGCTGAGAAAACGCAAAAACAACGCCGTTTCGTGTACATGTGTAAATAATAATATAAAAATTAATTAAATTAGATTTAAGATATTCAAAAAATTTAAAAAAATAAGAAAAATTTTAAAATTTTAAAAAATTTAGAAAAATTAAGAAAATTTTATAAAATTAAGAAAATTTTAAAAAAATTAAGAAAATTTTAAAAAATTAAGAAAAATTAAAAATTAAAAAAGGGGGAGGTCGAACGGGGCGGCCGAGGGTGAGCCATCGTCGCCGCCGCTGGGAAGAGCCGGCAATGGAGGGGAGGGTCGGCGGGGTCGTCGGCCTGGCCGGACCGATGGCGAGGGTTGCGAGCCCTCGCCCGAGCCGGCCTCGTCGGCCCCCGGCCGACCGACGGCGAGGGCTGCGAGCCCTCGCCTAGGCCGGCCTCGGCCGGGGCCGCGACCCGGCCGACCCTCCCCCCTCCATTGCTGGCCCTTCCCGATGGCGGCGGGGAGGCGGCGGGCCGCGACCCCTCGCCGGATGCGGGCGAGGGTCGTGGCCCACGCCCGAGATCCGGCGAGGGGTCACGAGCCCTCACCGCCTCCCCGCTGCCTCCGGAAGGGCCGGCGACGGAGTGGGGAGGGTCGGCCGGGGTGGCTGGGCCTGGCCGGGGCCGGCGAGGGCGGCGAGCCCTTGCCCGGATCCGGGGGCGAGGGTCGGGGCCCTCGCCGCGATCCGGCGAGGCTCGCGGCCCTCGCCGTCGGTCGGCCGGGGGCGACCCCAGCCGACCCTCCCCACTTCGTCGCCGGCCCTTCTCGGCGGGCTCGCCCCCTCAAGCTGCCCGTTTGACCTCACCCCGGTTTTTTTTTTTTTAAATAATTTTAAATTTTAAAATTTTTCTTATTTTTAAAATTTTTTTTTGAATATTTTAAATCTATTTTAGTTAATTTTTATATTATTATTTACACGTAGACATGAAATGGCGTCGTTTTTGCGTTTTCTCCGCCACGTCAGCGTGCAAAATGATGCCGTTTTGGACCATACTCGCCGGAAAATCGCCACGTAAGCCATTTGGCCGGATCTTCGCCGGAGTGGCACTTAAGTGTCCCAGTTAACTTCAAAATTGGCACTCAAGTGTACCATTTTAAAGTTATGGAACTTAAGTGTCCCCCGGTGCCAAGTTATGGCACTTGGGCTGTACTTCCGCCCATAAAATGATATGTCGCCTTGATTGGAGTCAAGATGAGGTCTGTGATTTATTTATAATAAGACTGAACATGATAGTCCCATAATCATGTATGCCTGTAAGATGCCGGATGCGAGTACTTAATTGGGCGCTATAGAAAGCGAGCTAATATAGCACTCAGGCTAAACATGAGTACGTGAGAAGCTCGTGACTATATTTAGGCTAAGATCCGTATAGTGGATATAGTTAATAAATGACATATGCTCTTATAGAAAGAGAAATCTACTATAGCATGTAATTCATACTACATGTACATTGTACGACTGACAAGGGAAGGTGAGTAAAATTATCCCTATTACTCATCGTGTGAGTTCTTGAGGTAATTTATAATTTACCTCATTTTGTGCCCTATGTTACTTCTGACTATGTTTTCGAAATGAAAGATCAATATTGCTACTTTAGCATATTATCGGCGGTCATGAATAGATATTGCCTTGTGGAATGTGTCTAGGAAAGCAGTTGTTCTAAAATGGAGAGAGACATAAATGCGAAGGAAGACTATTGTTATTTTAAATCTATCACATGTATTTACTAGTCGACCAATTATATCGCTCTTATGTGGTTGCGGATATAATTGTAAATATATGGTGTTTTGAGAATAGTCAAGTATAGCCTTTAAGGGATAGATATACTTGGACTGATGTAACAGAATATGTCTGGGGCACTGTAAGACATCGATTGTTGAGCTCCCAAGTGCAGGTGTACTCACTGGTCGCACGGCTTACTTGCCAGTATGAATTATTTTGTAAAGTTGATGAATGTTGAATGCCTTATATTCTTGATAGAGCGCTATCAAGCCTATCATGTCCGAGTGGGAGATGTTGTAATTAAACCATACGTCCATGATCGGGTGTTATCGGAAAGACACAATTGAAAGGGTATGAAGGGTGTCGTATATAAGTCCTTTGTAGACAACCGTTGGAATGGTTGGCAAAACATATGCACCAAATTTCTCTCCCTTTCCAACAAAGAAGAAGAAAGCATTCCATTTCAGTTTTGCAAGAACAATCGGCATTTACACTGTGAAAATCGGGTGTTTTCCTTGTGATAGCATCCAGACTAACTTGAGGTAGTGTTGTTCATGATTCGTTCGCAATTTAGTGTTCGTTCCGGGGCTATTTGCTGTTTACGCATCGGAATCAAGTAAGTCGTCTTCTGCTGACTTGAATTCCAACAGCGAGCAAGACTTGCTGCTATGGGACTCTTCCCGACCCCAAGCGTCGCTATCAATTCAGCAGGAAGGCTAAGGACAAGATCGAGTCACTCAGCGACTCACTCAAAGAAACAGTGGATTCAAGGAATTGAACGACATCTCCTTCCGCAATCCTGCTCCAGGGAACGTTGTTGCTTTGGGCAAAGATGTCGTCCAGTTGGCCACTGTGATGGCCTCCGCTTCTTTTGCCTCGACATCGAATAAGGTTATGGACAATGATGTCTTCAAATCCAGAGCTTCTATCATTCGGGACATCATGGCCGCTCTTGCTGATAACAACCATAGCGTGGTCGGGATTTATGGGATGGGGCGGGGTCGGCAAGTCCACCCTATTGGGGGAAGTGGAAAAGAGAATAAGGAAAGAGAAGTCATTTGATTGGGTCACTAAGGCCGAGTTGTCGGAAAATGAAGACATCAAGACAATTCAAGGAGAGATTGCGCATGCCTTGGGCCTGGACATAAAGAACGAAGATATTGTCAGTGTGCTTGCAAGGCTTTTGCGCAAGAGGTTGGAAAATGAAGAGCACAAGAGGATTTAAAGAGAGATTCCGGACGGCTTGGCCCTTACTGAGATAAAGAACAAAGAGACTAATAAGAGGTTGGAAAATGAAGAGAAGGCAAAAAAGAAGGTCCTCATAATACTAGACAGCCTAAGGAAGGGGCTGGACTTGAAATCAGTGGGCATTCCTTGTGGACATGACAATAAAGTCATAGGATGCAAGTTGTTACTGACATCAAGATTTCAAGATGTTTTGCCAAGGGAAATGGGCTGTGACAGGGACTTCCACCTTGAAGAGTTGAAGGATGAAGAGGCAAAAAGATTGTTTGAGAGGACGATGGGAAACAAAGTCCATGATGACCCATTCAAATCCTTGGTGGATGAAGCAGTCCATGTTGGAGAAAACTTCTGTATTTGTTTTGAAGCTAACAAAACGTTTCCATCAATCTAGTCTGAAGACTTGCAGACTCTTTCGTCAAAATCTGAAGACCGCCGAACCACCAGACTCAAGATTCAAAGTTTACCCTCATTGATAGTTTCTAGATTGTTGAAGAAGACTTATCCAGAATTGAGTATTTCTTTAAGGATTTGATTCTATCAACTAAAAAGAAGATCTCTTGGTTGGATATAGTATCTTGGAATCTATTATTCGTTTTGATTTTAATTTGGTTAATTTGGATCCGTTGATTGGCGAAGCATACTTGGAAGGTTTTACTTATGGAAACCTAGATCCTGATTGTATGGGCGAGCAGGATTGGTGGGCTATCGTTATATTCCTTAAATAACTCAAAATCTCCCTAATTGATTCTGTCCAATGGGTAGATCGGAAGAGCTCATTTGGAAAGTGCCAACGGTTATGAAGGCATGAAGGAGTATATAAGGAAGATGTTCTAGTTATTCGAGTGTGTGTGCGATAGATAAATTCCAAAGTCTGAAGCTCATTGTTTTTGGCCAATTCAATTATTGAGTGTAAATTTGTACTCAAAAGAGAGTTTATATATTTGTGAGACCTTGAGGAAGTGTAACAGAGCCTGTATACTGTGGAATCAATGACGTGATATTGTAACGATTCTTTTGATTCATAGTGAAATCCAGCCGGTGGGTTATTAGTGCGGGAGAGTGGACGTAGGCTTGGATTAAGCCAAATCACTATAAACCTTGTGTTCTTATTCTCTTCCCTAAACTCTTTTACTTTACTCATAACTTTATTTAATTGTTAGAGTCTTGTTCTATTTTAAAGTCTACTATTAAATAGACTCATATTAAAAGTAAAGTTTTACACTATACTTTTCAAAAGTTTGTTTTCACACCTATTCACCCCCTCTAGGTGCTCATACTAGCATTCACAATTGGTATCAGAGCCCGTGTACTCATTTAAATTAAAGTGTTTTTACTTCATAGTTAACAATCCATGGCTAGTATGTTGGCTTTAGGCTTGGTTGAATGGCAAAGCAACACCAGACCGCCTTACTTTGATGGGAAGGAATATAATATATGGAAAAACAAATTGAAGGCATTCCTAAGATTGAAAGACCCTCTTGAATGGGATGTGGTAGACAAAAGAATTATTCCTAAAACTACAACAGTCTCAGAAAGGGGAAAAGAAGCTGTTGAGTCCAGCGAAATGACTCATGAAGAGATAACCAAGAGACAAGCTCTTGATGCAAAAGCAATTTATTCTTTATATTGTGCATTATCTCTTACTGAATATAACAAAATATCTTCTTGTGAAACAGCTAAAAAAGTCTGGGATAGATTGTACATTACCTATGAAGGAACCGATCGAGTGAAAGAAACTAGAATCAATATTCTACTCGGTCAATATGAAGCATTCAAGATGAAACCATGAGAATCTATCACTAACATGTTTAGTCGTTTTACAGAAATCGTGAATGGTCTTGAGTATCAATGTCAACCAATCTCTGGACCCATAAAGGTTAACAAGTTATTGCGTGGACTTTCCAAAGATTGGAATCACGTAAAGACCTTAATAGGGAAGACACAAAGAATCATGTCACTCTCTGTTGATGAATTGGTTGAGACTTTTCAGTTTTATGAAGTTGAGCAAATCAATGAAGATGAGGATCCCAAAGGTAAAAAATCTATTGCATTAAAATCTAATGATGATTATGATATTACAGATTCAGAAGACGATATGGACGATGACGAGCTTGCTCTCATGATAAGAAGGTTCAGAAAACTGAACAAAAATGGAAGAAGATTTAATTGGAAGAAACAAAGCTCTCAAAAGTTGCAAAATAAATCAGCTGAGGATGATGAATCCAATAAAGATGTGATTTGTTTTGAATGCAAGAAAAATGGACATATCAGACCCAACTGCCCCTTACGGAACAAAAAGAAAGGAAAAGCTAAGAAATATAGAAAAGCTCTCAAAGCAGAAACTTGGAGTGATACCGAGTGTGAAGAGAGTGATGATGATTATGCTAATATTTGTCTAATGGCACAATCAGAATAAGATTCAGACTTTGAGACAGAATTAGACTTAGACAGTGAAATTGAGGTAAGTAATTTAAAAATTCCTACTAAAGTCTCTAAATATATTGATGAATTGTGTCTTAGTCTCAAAACCTCTCTCAAGAGGATTTCCGAACTAAAAAGAGAAAATTTTGCACTAAAGCAACAGGAGATTGTTTGGAAAAAAAATGTCGAAAATTTAGATAAAAGTGTTATTACTTTGAAGGAAAACACAGACTCTCTTTAAAAAAAAATGCACTATTGAAAAATGATATTTCAAGTGTTTCAAAAAGGTTTTCTATAGGATCTGAGAAATTAGAAAAGATTCTTTCAGCACAAAGACCTTACTTGAACAAATTAGGTTTGAGAATGATTGCTGAAACCATTCCTCTAGTTGATTTTCCAAAAGTAAAGGAAAGAATTAAACAAAGACCCACAAAAGATTTTTATAGAAATCATTTTCAAAAAGTCTTTATAAAACCTATAGGCCGCAGTGCTCTCAAATGTTCTAAGTGCAACAGCTCATAACATTTTGAGAAAGAATGTCCTATTGTTTGGAAATCTGTTAAGAAGGTTTGGGTAAAGATTGTATATTGCATTAACTCCACTAGACCCAAGAAAGTATAGGTACCAAAGAAAGCTTGAGTTTCTTTTTTAAATGCAGGTCACTATCAAGAAAAATGTTAAATGGTACTTGGATAGTGGATGCTCAACACATATGACAGGAGACTCAAGTTGTTTCATAAAGCTTATGCAAGTTAATGGTGGAAAAGTTTCTTTTGGAGGAAATAGCAAAGATAGAATGTGGATTATGGAATCGTAAAGATTGGAAGTCTCACAATCAGTAATGTTTCCTTAGTGGAAGGACTCAGCTACAACTTGTTGAGTATCAGCCAACTGTGCGATACATGTTACAAAATCAACTTTCAAGAAGAAATATGTTCAGGAACTAGTAAAGACTCCTCTCAGACATTCACGAGGCGAAGACATGAGAATACTAATTTCAAACCAGAAAAATCCCAATGTCTAATTTCAATTCAAGAGGAAGCTAATCTCTGGGATAGAAAACTTGGCCACATCAACATGAAGCAAATAGCCAAGATTTCTGCAAAGAAGCTTGTTCGTGGACTACCCAACCTGACATATCAAAAATCTGAATTATACACATCGTGTGTATTGGGAAAACATGTTATAAACTTTTTCAAACCAATAAATCAAGTTTCCACTAATCGTGTGTTGTAGCTTTGCATATGGATCTCTTTGGACCAACTAGAACTCAGAGCATTGGAGATAAGAAATATTGCCTAGTAATAGTGGATGATTATTCACGATTCACTTGGGTATATTTCCTAGCAAGTAAGTCTGAAACCTTTTCTTATTTGATAAAATTTGCTAAGAAAGTTCAAAATGAGAAAGGGTATGTTAGTTCAAGTATACAGACAGACCATGGAGGTGAGTTTGAAAATCAAGACTTTGCTAAATTCTATGATGAATCTGATTTTTAGCATGTGTTTTCTTCACCATACACTCCAGAACAGAATAAAGTTGTGGAAATGAAGAATAGATCGTTGTAAGAAATGGCTAGAACATTATTAATTGAAAGTAACATTTCTTCTCGTTTTTGGACTGAAGCAGTTTCTACAGCGTGTTATATTATTAATAGAGTCTTCTTAAGGCATATTCTGGAGAAAACTCCCTATGAGTTGTTCAAAGGAAAGAAGCCAATTGTTTCCTATTTTCATGTGTTTGGATGCAAATGTTTTATATTGAAAAATGCAAATGATCGAATTGGTAAGTTTGAAGAAAAATCAGACAAAGGCATCTTTTTTAGATATTCAACCACCAGCAAAGCTTATGGAGTATACAACAAAAAGACTCAATTTATGGAGGAATCGATGAATGTCAAATTTCAAGACTTTATACAAAATCAATCGATTCAAACTCAACTTGAAGAATCTGAACTTGCTCCAGACTCTACAAAGTCTAAATCTCCAGAAGCAGCTTAGACTTCAGAAGATCAGCTACGAACGATCGCTGCAGAATCAAATGAAGAAAAATATCAACAGTCTGACAAGCCAACCAGCAACTGGAAGCACAAGTCTAGTCATCGCAAAGAACTCATTATTGGTGATATTAATGAAGGAATTCGTACAAGATCCAAAAGGCATGAAGAGTCTAGTGCTGTGGCTCTTATTTTTAAAATAGAACCCAAGAGTATAGAAGAAGTTTTAATTGATGAAAGTTGGATTGAAGCTATGCAATAAGAACTTAGGCAATTCAGTATCAATGATGTCTTGGAATTGACTCCTAAACCAAAAGATAAATCTATCATTAGAGCTAAATGGGTATTCAGGAACAAGATGAACAAGAAAGGAAAAGTCATAAGGAACAAAGCAAGACTCGTGGCCAAAGGATATACGCAAGAAGAAGGGATAGACTATGATGAGACTTACGCACTAGTAGTAAGGTTAGAAGCAATTAGGTTATTACTTGCTTTTGCATGTTATAAGAATTTTAGGTTATTCTAAATGGATGTCAAAAGCGCTTTCTTAAATTGATTTATCCAAGAGGAAGTCTATGTGGAAAAATATTCTGGTTTTGAAGACCCAAGGAAACCAAACTCTGTATTTAGACTGAAAAAGGCGCTATACGGTTTAAAGCAAGCACCTCGAGCTTGGTATGACATGTTAAGTAAGTTTTTAATTCAAAATGGCTTTGTTAAAGGTAAAGTAGACACTACCTTGTTTATCAAAAGAGAAAGCAAAAACCTTATATTTGTTCAAATCTATGTTGATGACATTATTTTTGGATCATCTAACGAAAATCTGAGCAAGAAATTCTCTAAGACTATGCAAGATGAGTTTGAAATGAGCATGATGGGTGAACTATCATTTTTTCTCGGACTTCAAGTAAAACAATTGAAGGAAGGAACTTTCATCCACCAAGAAAAATATGCTAAAGAACTTGTTAAAAAGTTCGGTTTGGAGAATTGCAAAAAGACTGATATACCAATGTCAAGTTCCTCAAAGCTGTACAAAGATGAAGGAGGAAAGAAAGTTGACCAGAAGTTATACAGGAGTATCATTGGTTCACTTCTTTATCTTACTACTTCTAGACTTGACATTCTGTTTAGTGTTTGTATTTGTGCTAGATTTCAATCAGATCTAAAAGAATCTCATTTAAGTGTTGCAAAACGTATCATCAAATACATTGTATCAACCTCTAATTTGGGTCTCTGGTATCCTAAAGAAGGAGACTTACTCTTCTTGGATATTCAGACGCAGACCTAGAAGGATGCAGAGTTAATAGAAAGAGCACCTCGGGCACTTGTCAATTACTTGGGAACAGAACAGTATCTTGGTTTTCAAGAAAGCAAAATACTGTAGCTCTTTCAACAACAGAAGTAGAGTATGTGGCTCTTGGAAGTTGTTGTTCACAAATTTTGTGGATAAAGCAATAGCTAAGAGACTTTGGAATCGAAGACTCATGCACTGAGATCAAATGCGACAACACCAGCGCGATTAATCTTACCAAAAATCAAATTCTTCATTCAAGAGCAAAGCATTTAGAGATTCGACATCATTTCATTAGAGACCATGTTCAAAATGAAGAAGTCTTGATTCAATTCATTGACTTAAAGAATCAACTAGCGGACATTTTTACAAAGCCTTTGGAGAAAAGTCAATTCGATCTTATTCGTTCCAGACTCAATATCTTAAAGTCTGAAGAAGTTCAAACTCAGGGATAAAAGTCGAAAGATACTCAGACTTAGAAGATCAAGAATCACGACTGTAAGTTATTTCCGTTTTAGAATTTTATCTTTCGGATAAAATCTCGAAAAGGTACGTTCTTCTATTAATTTGTAATTGATTAATGTTATCTTCCCCGGTTCTCATAATTATTGCAATCATTCATTTTCGAAAAAGAAGTTATCTTTTGAAATGACGGTTATCTATTTTTTTTTTTCAAAAAGACAGTTATTTTTTGAAAAGACATTTTCCATTTTTCCTTTTACGTCATTCCGTATACTTCTTTTCGACTGCCTTATATACTGATCGTCTTCTTCAGAACCCCTAAAAGCACAAAACATCATTTTCTTACTTTTACTCTCTAGTTTAATCTTCAAATCTCTCATCTTTCTCGCGAATCGAGTTTGGAATCTCTCAAAGACTGTGAAAATGGCTTCTCAAAGAAAGTCTTCAAGGATTGCGAACAGGGGACCACAACACATGCGTGAGGGTCCTACGCATTTTGACCTCACTGAGGAAGAAGAATCTCCAAGACAGCAGCAGGGCCCACAACATTCTCAACCGCGTAAATCTCCTCAAGCTAGACCTTAGGGTATTGATCAAAGAACGAAGGAAGAAATCATTGAAGGCGTAGAACCCGTAAGAACTCAAAAGCCTGCTTTTATCTTTGAACTTTACTCTGCCTTGAAGAAGGGAGGCACTCCCTTGAACTATATTAATGAATTTTTGAAAGAGAAAGGGTACCGAAATGAAACCCACTTTTTGCGAACAATGGAACGATTGGGAGTTGCTCCTGTGGGGTTGGCAGAATGAGCATTTGCGAATATTCCAAGCGATCCATGTGTTGGAGGTCTTAGTCAGCCTGATGGGAATGATGATGACAAAATACACACTCATTTTAAGCCTAGAATGGGTGTTGCGGCAAATATTGGAAGGAAAAGGACAGATTTGTTTCGCTCGGAGGAACACAAGCGACTTTACTCTAAGTTGCTAAAGCTAGGGTTGATCAACCCAAGAAGTGTGGACTTTGATTTTCTTGATTCTTTGAATGTGAAGCTGCGAGAGAAATTCACTCTACTTCAACTTGAACAATTTTGCTCTGAAACAACGGTGGCTCATCCATAACTTACTGCGTATTTCTATTCTAATCTAAGTTTCTTGGATGCGAATATGTTTTCTTTTAGTGTTCGAGACAAAGACTATATCATTGATATGGACACATTGGCGGATGTGATTGGAGTAGAGCGAGGGGCATTCCAATCAATTAGTGTGTCTGTTGGTCATGCGACGGTAGAGCTTGTTCGAGATGTAATGGCAGAAGGATGAATTTCGCACTTGAGGATAAATGCCTCAAATATTTTGCTTCACAAGATCATGATCAATTGCCTTAGACCCAAATCGACTTCTAAGACTGACGTCTCCAACTCAGAAGTAAAGTTGATGTATGCTATCAACGCTGGCAAAAAGTTCTCTCTGCCTCACAGAATCATGTTTCACATGTATAGAACAATGGTGAAAGACAAGGGCCAACTTCCTTACTCAGCGCTTGTTACAAAGTTATTCAGACATTTGAATATTTAGCCTCCCAAGATTCTATGTGTTTGTACTTATGATCAAATGGTGGTGGGACTGAAAATGGTTTCCAAAATGCGTCTGAAGAAGCTGAACAAAGCTTTGGAGCGATTTAAGAAGAAAACCCCTATCAAGACTCACCAAGTTTCTTCGATTGCAAAACAGAAAGGGAAAGAGCCATTGACTGCCGCATCCAAGAAATGAAGAGCACTCATCTTGGAGGATGAAGAAGATGAGGAAGATATCACCATTTCCGCTCTTGCATCAAGAAACTTACAACGTTCTGTTCCAGAGATAGAGGAGAGAGAGGATCAAGACAGAGAAGAGTCCGAGCAAAGAAGTGGAGAGAGAGAATCGATGAGAAAAGAAGTAGAGGAAGAAAAGACTGTAGAAGAAGAAGAGGGCAGAGGTGAACAAGAAGAAACAGATCATGAAGAGTACTTCTCACTACTTGAAGGCAATGAAACAGGGAGAGTTACTGAGAAAAGAGGTACCTCTTCAATTGCTTTTACTAGTGAAGATGTTAGCCGTTCACCTGCAGATCCAAAAGACATCTATGCCTCTCAATTTCCTAAGGAAGGTCATGAGGTTTCATCTCCAAATCTGGGTGCTCATGCTGAAATGCCATCATCTGCCAATACTCCTACTGATCATGCAGAAGCAAGCACTTAGACTAATAATTCAGCAGACTTTCAAAGACTGCTTGATATTCTTATGGAGATGCCAGGCCAAATTTATGCCCTGGGATGCGAAATTCAGAACTTGCAGAATGCCGGTCAAGCCTCTTCAATTTCTTTGCATGATCAAATTCATGCCCTTACTCTTCAAGTTCAAGCAAATGCCAAGGGTGAAGAAGTGGCTCAACTGAAGGAGGATTTGAAAAAACTGGAAGGGATTGTCCAGTCAATGGGAGATTTCTAGCTTGTTCGCGTTCCAAAGCAATCCTAATTCCATTCTCTTTTCGTCTCTACCTTTTTAATGCCGACAAAAAGGGGGAGATGGTGCAAATTTGAGATTTGACTCTTGTTTGATATGACTTCTTAACTTTTGATTGACTTTACTTTTGTTTGGATGTTTGGTTGTGATTGGATTTGGATTTGGATTGTTTGATCATTTAAATATTTGCTGCAGTATCTTAAGCACTGTTGGTATTTCATGGCAAAGATAGTTGTTTATTTACAGGAGTAACTTACTTATTTCCTGTGGATGCAGATTTAATGCTATCTTTACTAAGCCAATTATCTTTTGTGAGATATCCATGTTTGCTTGAGTATTGTCTTGCAGGTCAAAAATATCCAAATCTGCAGGAAAGTTTTGTCACAATAAAAAATGGGGAGATTGTTGGAGAAACTTCCATATTTGTTTTGAAGCTGACAAAACGTTTCCATCAGTCTAGTCTAAAGACTTGCAGACTCTTTCGTCAAAGTTTGAAGACCGCCAAACCACCATACTTAAGATTCAAAGTCTACCCTCATTGATAGCTTCTAGACCATCAAAGAAGACTTATCCATAATTGAGTATTTCTTTAAAGATTTAATTCTATCAACTAAAGAAGATCTCTCGGCTGGATATAGCATCTCAGAATCTATTATTTGTTTTGATTTTAATTCGAGTAATTTAGATCCGTTGATTGGCGAAGCATACTTGGAAGGTTTTACTTATGGAAACCTAAATCTTGATTGTATGGGCGAGTAGGATTGGTGAGCTATCGTCATATTCCTTAAGTAACTTGAAATATCCCTAATTGATTCTGTCCAATGGGTAGATTGGAAGAGCTCCTTTGAAAAGTGCTAACGGTTATGAAGGCATGGAAGAGTAAATAAGCAAGATGTTCTAGTTATTCGAGTGTGTGTGTGTGGTAGATAAATTCCAAAGTCTGAAGCTCCTTATTCTTGGCCAATTCAATTGTTGAGCGTAAACTTGTACTCAAAAGAGAGTTTATACATTTGTGAGACCTTGAGGAAGTGTAGAAGAGTTTCTACACTGTGGAATCAAGGACGTGATACGGTAACGACTCTTTTGATTCATCGTGAAATCCAGCCGGTGGGCTATTAGTGCGAGAGAGTGGACGTAGGCTTGGATTAAGCCAAACCACTATAAACCTTGTGTTTTTATTTTCTTCCATAAACTCTTTTACTTTACTCGTAACTTTATTTAATTGTTAGAGTCTCGTTTCTATTTTAAAGTCTACTATTAAACAGACTCAGGTTAAAAGTAAAGTTTTACACTATACTTCTCAAAAGTTTGTTTTCGCACCTATTCACCCTCTCTAGGTGCTCATATTGGCATTCACAGTCCACAAATGTGTAGGTTTGCCTTTCCTCATAATTGCAATGGCAAATATTTTTAAAGACGCCGATTTTCCTGAATGGAAGGATGTCTTGAGACAAATCGAGAAGTCTACAAATAGAGGAATCAGTGAGAGGATAAATGAGATGCTGAAGTTGAGTTATGATCGTTTCCAAGGGGAGGATGGCAAGGAGGTGAAGTTGCTATTACGACTTTGTGTTATTTATGGTGTCCCTAAGCCCTCTCTTGAAAACTTGGTGAGGTACGGT
This sequence comes from Eucalyptus decipiens, assembly GCA_014182575.1. Lineage (NCBI taxonomy): Eukaryota > Viridiplantae > Streptophyta > Magnoliopsida > Myrtales > Myrtaceae > Eucalyptus > Eucalyptus decipiens. Next base: position 53,394,874 of record CM024615.1, read on the forward strand.
GTGGGTTCAAGGTTATTTCGAGAAGATAATAGCATGGAAGAAGTTAGAGATAGGATGGGCTCACTTGTCCGAACCTTGAAAGCCTCCTTTCTTTTGTTAAAAGACGATGAAGATGTTGCTGGTTTCAAGATACATGACTTGGTTTGTGGATTTGTTGCCTTGGTTGCTTTGAGAGATGACCCTCTTCTTGTGTTGAAAGATAATGATAAGTTAGTGATAGAGTTGCAAAGGACAAGCTCAAAAGTTGTATGGCGGTATGCTTTTCCTATGTTAACATGAAGGAGCTTCCCAAAGAGTTAGATTGCCCTGAAATGCAGATCTTTTTATTGTTCACAAACAATGAATCTCTCAATGTCCCAAATTCATATTTCAACTCTATGAAAACATTCATGGTCTGACATCTTTCTCAGGTATGTCTCAATCATTCACCTTCGCCGTTTCAGTTCTTGGAGAATTTACACACTTTGTGTCTTGATGGTTGTTCATTAGACAATGTAGCCATGATTGGCGAGCTAAAAGGCTGCATATTCTCAGCTTTATGAACTCTAAAATTCGACAATTGCCAAAAGAAATTGAACAATTGGTAGAGCTAAGATTGTTAGACTTAAACCATTGCTCACAACTTGAGATAATTGAACTGGGTGTGCTTGGAAGGTTGATGAAATAGGAGGAGTTGTATATGGAGAATAGCTTTGGTCGATGGAATGCTGTGGAACAAACTCCACCAACTAATGCCAAGCTTATGGAGTTGAATAACTTGAAAAATCTCCGCACTTTGCATGTGTCTATTGTCGATCCAAGTAGGCTCCTGACGATCTAAATGTCGAGAAATTAACCAAGTACAAAATCTAGATGGGTGGATGTGGCCAAATCACAAAGGGTCGAGCACATTACAGGTTAGGTTGGATCCAATAAGCAATATTCTTCATGTTGGAAGATCTTAGAATCAATTCTGTATATAATGGATTCTAGTAAATATTAGTAAATAGGAAACTCCGATTCATGTATATTACTTTTCCTATTTTACATTTTTCTTCTTACACTATTTATGTACAATGTAATAGCATAATTGAATACAAATCAGACAATACATTTTCCCCAAAGTTCCTGTTACCTTTCTATCATGGTATCAGAGCCTCGTTTCTTGCCCTAGCTTCCACGACCTTTCTTGAATTGCCATTGCTTCTTTCGATTTGTAATTGAGGATCCCTTCCCACATAACAGATTAGCAAAGCAATTAGGAATTCATCCTTGGTACCATGGCAAAAGACAAAGAGGTTATGAATCCCTCAGTAGAAGCTTCATCAACCCAAGATCAGACGATCACATCTTCTCATCCAGATGGATTGATTGGAGAAGAGCAGGTAACTAATGTTGCCTCTACAGCTACTCCTGCTTTAGTGCAAATTCCAAGGCCAACCTACTAGCCTCTAGCCCCGCGGTACGCTACACCATGGCCCCAATATCTATGTGGGGCCAACTCGATTGGTGAGTCGGGTTAGGCAACTGCGGGTCATAGACCCGGGTTCACACCGGGTCACGGAATTGAACCCTACCCGGTTTCCCCTTACCTGTTTCCGTTCAATGGAGGATGGTCAGAGCTTGGAGATCTGCTTTACACTTCATCGGCGGACAGCCGGAGCTGCGGTTGGTTACCCAACAACTTACCGGAACAACGAACTATCACACCTGGGCTCGTGATCTCCAGCGTGTCCTCGTTACCAAAACCAAAGATGGTTTTATTGATGGAACAATACCTTACCCGACGGATGAATGATTGCAAAGGCACTGGAATCGCTGCAATTAGCTGGTGCGCTCCTGGATTGGGAACTGCTTGGCGCCTGATGTCGCCGCCGGTCTTCCTCCGACCGAAGACTCGAAGAAATATTGGGATAACATACAGGAGATGTACGGAAAATCAGATAGGGCTAGGCTTTTCTCGTTGACACAAGCCCTAACCGAGCTAAAACAGGGGAACTTTTCAGTTGTCGCCTGTTTCAACCGATTATCAGCCCTGTGGAACGAGATTGAAGCGGCCGAGGACAAATTGGAGGGGCCGAAAGCCACTCTCCATCAATATCATGCAATTAGGGAAAAAGGAGAAAGCTACTCGATTCCTACTTACCTTGAACGACACATATGCCAACTTTCGATCGCAGATTCTTGCGATGGATCCTCAACCATCGCTCAGTCGAATCTTCCAGTTGGCCATGCAGGAGGAAAACCAGAGGGCCGCCTTGAGTGAACATGCTCAGATCGGTGAGGGAACGGACTTCGCAACATTCCCCTCGGGCTTCGTTTCGACGGAAACCGTCATCGAAATTGGAGGGAACGTTGGAGCTGCAGCACAACTGAGAGACAAGGGTTTCGCGGCTGTGGCATTGAGGAGTAACGAAGACTACCCTAGGTCTTCATGGATGGGCGGCTAGGATCGTAGATTTGGATCGGATGGTTTGGATAGAAGTGCTGGATTTGACAGTCGAGGGAGGCGCGCTAGATCGGATGGGCTGGATCAATTCTTTGCGGCGAACGGTTGGGATCGTCGTGCACAATCGGACAGCTACAGATTGATGAGCTACTCGGTTGGATCGGACGGCCAGTATTTTGCGACGTCAGCGCCAGTGTACAAAGCATTCAACGGCACATAATATGCCACGTCAGCAGGCAAGGTCAGTGGGTAAAATTCAAAGATTAAAAATAAATATTATGAATATTGCAAACATCCACACCACACTGTTGATACATGTTGGAAACTACATGGGAAACCCAATAATAAAAGGGAAAAAAGGAGTCTTCAGTCTATCAGGTCACTACACAGAAGGGTGGTGGAACATCTCAACAGACTATCACTCAAGAACAGTATGAAAATATCATCCAAGCATCGGGCCAACTTAAGACTGGGGACACTAATGCGGGATTCTCAGGTACTTTTCTTCATGAAAGGAATTCATTGTCTATTGATACATGGATTATCGATTTAGGTGCTAGTGACCACATAGTTTGTAATGAGTACCTATTTTCCCATGTCCATCAAAACACACAATCTCTTGTTACGGTACGTCTTTCAAATGGGAACGTTACATATGTGACCAAAATTGGTACTTACATCTTGGTCAGAACTTTGTCCTTAAAAATGTCCTATACATTCTAGATTTTGAGTTTAATCTTCTTTTAGTCTCAAAAGTATGTATGGACAATTCTTGTAAAGCCATATTCAATTCCAAAAATTGTGTCTGTCAGGACCTTTCAACTGGCAGAGTGATGGGCTTGGGTAATGAGGCACAAGGACTTTATTTTTGGGTTAATTCGCCAGGAGATTTAGAGTTATTGAATAAAAGCATTTATTGTAATGCAATCAGCTATAATAAAAATCTCCTTTTGCATCAATGATTGGGTCACAGTGCTAAATTTCCTCATCCAAAATGCTCCATATGTCCTTTAGCTAAACAAACTCGAGCATCATTTCCAATTAGTACATCTCGAACTCAAAATCCTTTTTCACTACTTCACATGGACATTTGGGGTCCCTATCACACTTCTCATCATGATGGATCTCGCTACTTTTTTACAATAGTTGATGACTATAGTCGTGCCACCTGGCTACATCTTATGCAATCGAAGAGTCAAACATTCACTCACTTTTCAAATTTCCTTTCCTTAATTAGGAATCAATTTGATAAATTTGTACAGTGAATTCGTACAAATAATAGGCGAGAATTTTTTACTTCTGATTGCATAACATTACTGTCTACTCATGGAATACTCCATGAAAGTTTCGGTACTTACACTCCACAACAAAATGGAGTTGTTGAAAGGAAACATAGACATCTTCTAGAAGTAGCCCGTGCACTTAAATATCAAGCCTCAATCCCTTAAGAATTTTGGGGAGACTGTGTGGTCACAGCCGCCTATCTAATTAATCGTATGCCTAGTCGAATCCTTCATGGTAAAACTCCATATGAGATGCTCTACAACAAACAGCCAGATAATGATCACCTTAGAGTGTTTGGTTGTTTATGTTATGCGACAAGTGTGGGTCCACTGGGGATAAAATGAGTCCTCGTGCAACACGATGTGTTTTTATGGGGTACCCTCTGTGAAAGCTAGTACGGGCACCTAGAGGGGGGGTGAATAGGTGTAAAAACAAATTTACGGAATAAGTGTGCAGCACTAATCAACGATAGATTATAAAAAGGAATTTGTCTCTTGTAAACAAAACGAGTTCGATCAAAGTAAAAGAGCGTAGGGAAGAGAATATGAACACAGAGTTTATAGTGGTTCGGCTTAATCCAAGCCTACGTCCACTCTTCCGCATTGATAGCCCACCAGTTGGATTTCACTATGAACAAAAGAGTTGTTACAGTAAAGTTCTTCCTTGATTCCATAGTGTAGAGACTCTACTACACTTCCTCAAGGTCTCTCAAAGATATAGACTCTCTTTTGTGTACAAGATTTCGCTCAACAATTTAATTGACTAAGAACAAGGAGCTTCAGACTTTGGAATTCTTCTATTGTGCACTCTCGAACAATTGGAATGTTTTCTTTATATACTCCTTTATGCCATCATACCCGTTGGCACTTACCAAAGGAATTCTTCCAATCTACCCGTTGGACAGAATCAATTAGGAAGATTTTCGAGTTATTTAAGGAACATGACAATAGCCCATCAATCTTGCTTGCCCATACAATCAGGATCTAAGTTTCTATAAGTAGAACCTTCCAAATATACTTCGCCAATCAACGGATCCATAATCCTTGAATCAATCTTGATTTGAATAATGGATTCCGACATGCTATATCCAGCCAGGAGATCTTTTCCAGTTGATAAAGTCAAATCCTTAACGAAACATCCAGTTTTGGATAAGCCTTCTTCGACAGTCTAGTAACTATCAATGAGTCTGGCAGTCCGGAGGTCTTCAGACTTTGATGAAAGAGTCTTCAAATCTTCAGACTAGACTGATGAAAACGTTTTGTCAGCTTCAAAACACTCAAGGAAGTTTTCTCCAACAATCTCCCCCTTTTTGATGGTGACAAAACTTTCCTCAGATTTGGATAACTTTGACCTGCAAAACATTACTCAAGCAAATATGGATATCTCACAAAGATAAATAGCTTAGTAATAACACTAGAATCTGCATCCACAGAAAGTAGGTTAGCCTTGTAAATAAACAAAGCCATGAGATATCAATAGTACTTAAGATATAAACAAATGTTCAAACAGTCAAATCCAAATCCAGTCCAAATCCAAACAGCCAAACACAAAAGTCAAGTCAATCGACACAAAATTTCAAAGTTCAAATCAAATTTGCACCACATCTCTCCCCTTTAAGATTGCTTGGGAACACGAACAAGTTGGAAATCTCCCATTGACTGGACAATCCCTTCCAGCTTTTTCAAATCCTCCTTTAGTTGCGCCACATCTTCACCCTTGGCATTTGCTTGAACTTGAAGAGCAAGGGCATGAATTTGATCATGCAAAAAAACTGAAAAGGTTTGACCTACATTTTGCAAGTTCTGTATTTCGCATCCCAGAGCATAAATCTGGCCTCTCATCTCCAAAAGAACATCAAGAATTCTGCAAAAGTCTGCTGAATTGTCTGTCTGAGTACTTGCTTCTGCACGATCAGACGGAGTATTGGCAAATGATGGCATTTCAGCACAATCACACAGATTGGGTGATGAAACCTCATGTCCTTCTTCAGGAAATTGGGTGGCATAGATGTCCTCTGGATCTACTGGAGAACGACTTACTCCTTCAGTGGCAGGGAATGAGGACGTTCCTCTTTTCTCAGGATCTCCCCCTGTTTCCATGCCTTCAGTTGGAGAAAAGTGTTCCTCATGCTCTGCTTCTTTCTCCTCTGTTTCCAAGTCTCCAGTTCTCTGTTCTATCTCATCCATGTCTTTTTCTTGTCTCTCCTTTGATTCTGGAACATAACGACTCAAGTTCTTCAATGCCATTGCAGAAATGGTGATATCATCCTCATCCTCTTCATCCTCAATGATGAGAGCTCTTCTTTTCTTGAATGGAGCAACCATGGGCTCCTTCTCTTTTCGCTTTGCCACATAAGAGATTGAATGAGTCTTGACAGGGGTTTTCTCCTTGAACTGTTCCATAGCCTTGGTAAGTTCCTTCAGACGCATTTTTGAGACCATTCTCAGTCCCACCATCATTTGATCGCACGTTCGAACACAAAGAATCCTGGGAGGTTGAACGTTCAAATGTCTGAATAACTTAGTCACAAGAGCTGGATAAGGAAGTTGACCCTTGTCCTTCACCACTGCCCTGTACATGTGGAACATAATAGTGTGTGGAAGAGAGAACTTTTTACTAGCATTGATGGCGTACATCAACTTTGCCTCTGAGTTTGAAACGTCGGTTTTTGAAGTTGATTTTGGTTTAAGACAGTTAATCACTATCTTGTGAAGCAAAATGTTGGATGCATTCATTCTCACATAAGAAATCTTTCCTTCCGTCCTTCTATCCTGAACAAGCTCCAACGTTGCACGAGCAATAGACACATTGATAGGTTGATATCTCCCTCTTTCAACCCCAATCACATCAGCCAACGTATTCATGTCAACCACATAATCCTGATCTCGAACACTAAAGAGAATCTATTCGCATCCAAGAAACTGAGATTTGAATAGAAATAAGCAGCAAGTTTAGCATAAGCTTCTGTAGATTCAAAACAAAACTGTTCGAGTTGAAGAAGATTGAATTTTCCCGCAGATTGACATTCACAGAGTCAAGAAAATCAAAGTCCACACTTTTAGGTTTATCACCCCACGCTTTAGCAACTTAGAGTACAGTTGCTTATGTTCCTCTGATTGAAATAAATCCGTCCTTTTGCTTTGGATTTTCGTTGCAACACCAATTCTAGGTTTAAACTGACTGTACAACTTGTCATCATCGTTCCCATCTGGTTGATTAAATCCTCCAACCCGTGGATCACTTGGGATATTCGCCAAGGCTTCTTCCGCCGACCCCGCAGGCACAATTCCCAAACGTTCCATGGTGCGTAAGAAGAAAGTTTCATTTCTATACCCTTTGTCCTTAAGAAACTCATCAATGTAGTTCAATGGAGTACCGCTCCTCTTCAAAGCACGGTAAAGCTTATAAGTAAAAGAGGGCTTATGAGTTCTTACGGGTTCTGCGTCTTCGATAATTTCTTCCTCTTCTCGATGTGCAACATCCTAAGGTCTAGATGGAGGAGATGGACGCTGCTGAGAATGTTGTGGGCTCTACTGCTGTCTAGGAGATTCTTCTTCTTCGATGAGATCAAAGTGCGTAGGCCCCTCACGCATTTGCTTTGGTCCCCTATTTGCGATCCTTGAAGACTTTCTTTGTGATGACATCTTTCACAGTTTTTGAGAGATTCCAAGCTTGTTTTCCAAGAAAGATGACAACTTTTCGAGGATTAAACAAGAGAAGAAGACAGAAGTGGAAGATCGGTGCTCTTTTAGGGTTTTTGTGAGTAAAACGAAAAGGAACCAACAGTATATAAGGCAGTTAAAGCGAGGCATACGAAACGTCGTAAGAAGAAAAGAAAGTATAAAAATACCTTTTAAAAGACAAATAACTGCCTTTTAGATAACTGTCATTTAAAAAATAACTTCTTTTTCGAAAAGGTAGGTTTGCAATAATCACTGAAATTGAAAATAACAACAATCAATTATGGATAGATGATCGTACCTTTTCGAGATTTGATCCGAGAAACAAATTTCTAAAATAAAAAATAACTTACAGTCGGGAATCTTGATCGTCTGAGTCTGAGTGTCCTTAGGCTTTCAGTCCTGAGTCTGAACTTCCTCAGACTTTAAGATATTGAGTCTGGAATGAATAACTTCAAATTGATTTTTCTCCAAAGGCTTTGTAAATATATCCGCCAGCTGATTCTTTGAGTTAATAAACTGAATCGAAACTTCTCAATTTTGAACATGATCTTTAATGAAGTGATGTCAAATCTCTATATGTTTTGCTCTTGAATGAAGAATCGGATTCTTGGTGAGATCGATTGCGCTGGTGTTGTCACATTTGATTTTAGTGCATGAATCTTCAATTCCAAAGTCTCTTAACTGTTGTTTTATCCACAGAATTTGTGAACAACAACTTCCAAGAGCTACATACTTTGCTTCTGCTATAGAAAGAGCTACTGTACTTTGCTTCCTTAAAAACCAAGACATTGTCCTACTTCCAAGTAGTTGACAGGTGCCCGAGGTGCTCTTTCTATCAACTCTGCATCCGGCTAGGTCTGCATTTGAGTATCCAATAAGAGTAAAGTCTCATTCTTTAGGATACCAGAGACCCAAGTTTGAAGTTGAGGCAATGTATTTGATAATACGCTTTGCAGCACTTAAATGAGATTCTTTAGGGTCTGATTGAAACCCGGCACAAATGCAAACACTAAACAAAATGTCAGGTCTAGAAGCAGTAAGATAAAGAAGTGAACCAATGATACTCCTGTATAGCTTCTGGTTAACTTTATTTCCTCCTCCATCTTTGTCCAACTTCAAGGAACTTGACATTGGTATAACAGTTTTTTTGCAATTCTCTAGTCCAAACTTTTTGACAAGATCGTTGGCATATTTTTCTTGATGGATAAAGATTCCTTCCTTCAGTTGTTTCACTTGAAGCCCGAGAAAGAAGGTTAGTTCACCCATCATGCTCATTTCAAATTCATCCTGCATAGACTTAGATAATTTCTTGCACATACTTTCATTAGAAGATCCAAAAATAGTATCATCAACATAAATTTGAACAAGTAGAAAACTTTTGCTTTCTCTTTTGATAAATAATGTAGTATCTACTTTACCTTTGACAAAGCCATTTTGAATTAAAAACTTACTTAGTCTGTCGTACCAAGCTCGAGGTGCTTGCTTTAAACCATATAGAGCCTTTTTCAATCTGAATACAGAGTCTAATTTCCTTAGGTCTTCAAAACTAGGTGGTTGTTCCACATAGACTTCCTCTTGGATAAATCCATTTAGGAAAGCACTTTTGACGTCCATTTGGAATAACCTGAAATTCTTATGACAAGCAAAAGCAAGTAATAATCTAATTGCTTCTAACCTTGCTACTGGTGCGTAAGTCTCATCATAGTCTATTCCTTCTTCTTGCGTATATCCCTTGGCCACGAGTCTTGTTTTGTTTCTTACGACCTTTCTTTTCTCGTTCATTCTTTTCCTGAAAACCCATTTAGCTCCAATGATAGATTTACCTTTCGGTTTAGGAGTCAATTCCCAGACATCATTAATGCTCAATTGCCTGAGTTCTTCTTACATAGCTTCAATCCAGCTTTCATCAGTTAAAGCTTCTTCCATGCTCTTGGGTTATATTTCAGAAATAAGAGCCACATCACTAGACTCTTCGCGCCTTTTGGATCTTGTGCGAATTCCTTCATTAATATCACCAATAATGAGATCTTTGGGATGACTGGATTTATGCTTCCAGTTGTTGGTTGATTTGTTAGACTGTTGTTCTTTTTCCTCATTTGAATCTTCGACGATCATTTGTTGCTGGTCTTCTGAAGTTTGAGTTGCTTCTGGAGATTTAGACTTTGTAGAGTCTGGAGCAAGTTCAGATTCTTCAAGTTGAGTTTGAATCAATTCATTTTGCATAGAGTCTTGAAATTTGACATTCATTGACTCCTCCACAGATTGAGTCTTTTTTTTTTGTATACTCTGTAAGCTTTGCTTGTGATAGAATATCCAAGGAAAATATCTTCATATGATTTTTCTTCAAACTTACCAACATAAAATAGGCCTTAGAAAAACTCTATTAATAATATAGCATGTTGTGGAAACTACTTCAGCCCAAAAACGTGAAGATATGTTACTTTCAATTAAAAGAGTTCTAGCCATTTCTTGAAGCGATCTATTCTTTCTTTCTACGACTCCATTTTGCTCTAGAGTATATGGAGAAGAGAACTCATGCTGAAAACTAGATTCATCACAGAATGTTGTAAAGTCTTAATTTTCAAATTCGCCTCCATGGTCAGTCCGTATACTTGAAATAACATACCCTTTCTCATTTTGGACCTTTTTAGCAAACTTTTTAAAGTAAGAAAATGTTTCAGACTTACTTACCAGGAAATATACCCAAGTGAATTGTGAGTAGTCATCCACAATTACTAGGCAATATTTCTTACCTCCAATGCTCTGAGTTCTGGTTGGTCCAAAGAGATCCATATGCAGAAGCTGCAGTACACGATTAGTGAAAACTTGATTGATTTATTGGTTTGAATGAGTTTCTTACCTGTTTTCCCAACACGCATGGTGTGCATAGATCAGCCTTTTGGTACGACAGATTCGGTAGACCACGAACAAGCTTCTTTGCTGAAATTTTGGCTATTTGCTTCATGTTGATGTGCCCAAGTTTTCTGTGCCATAAGTTTGCTTCTTCTTGAATTGAGATTAGACATTGGGTTTCATCTGGTTTGATATCCAAGAGGTAGATATTTCCATGTCTTCGACCCGTGAAAGACTGAGAGGAGTCTTTACTGGTTCCTGAACATATTCCCTCTTGAAAATTGATTTTGAAACCGGTGTCGCATAGCTGACTGATACTTAGCAAGTTGTAGTTGAGTCCTTCCACTAAGGAAACATTACTGATCGTGAGGCTTCCAATCTTTATAGTTCCGAATCCACAATTCTTCCTTTGCTGTTTCCTCCAAATGAAACTTTTCTATCATTAACTTGAACAAGCTTTATGAAGCAATTTGAATTTCCCATCATATGCCTTGAGCATCCACTATCCAGGTACCATTTAACCTTTTTCTTGATAATGACCTGCATTTAGAAAAGAGACTCAAGCTTTCTTTGATACCCATATTTTCTTGGGTCCATTGGTGTTAGTATGATATACGGTCTTTGCCCATACTTTCTTAACAGGTTTCCAAACCACAGAACATTCTTTCTCAAAATGATCTGAACTATTACACTTAGAACATCTAAGAGCACTACGACCTACTGGTTTTACAAAAACTTTTTGGAAATGATTTTTTTGTAAGCATCTCTTGTAGGTCTTTGCTTAATTCTATCAGTTACTTTAGGAAAATCAAATAGAGGAATGGTTTCAGTAGTCATTCCTAAACCTGATTTGTTGAAGTAAGGTCTTTGTGCTGAAAGAATTTTTTCAAGTTTCTCATATCCCATAGAAAATCTTTTAGAAATATTTGAGATGTCATTTTTCAAGAATGCATTTTCTTTTGAAAGATTGTCTTCATTTTCTTTCAAGGTAGTAACACTTTTGTCTAAACTTTTGACCTTTTCTTTCAAAACATTTTCTTGTTGTATTAGTGCAGAATTTTCTCTTTTAAGTTCGGAAATCCTTTTAAGAGAAGTTTTGAGACTAAGATACAATTCATCAATGTATCTAGAGACTTTAGTAGGGATTTTCAAATTACTTACCTCAATTTCACCGTCCGAACCGAGTCCTGTCTCGAGTCCGAATCGAGTACGATTGTGCCATGAGACAAATATTGGCATAATCATCATCACTTTCTTCACATTTTGTATCACTCCAAGTTTATGCTTTGAGTGCATTTCGATATTTCTCAGCGTTTCCTTTCTTTTTCCTCAGAAGGGGACAGTTGGGTCTAATATGTCCATTTTTCTTACATTCAAAACAGACTACATCTCTATTGGATTCATCATCCTCAACAGACTTACTCTGTTGCTTTTGAAAGTTTTGTTTCTTTAGATTGAATCTTCTTCCCTTTCTGTTTAGCTTTCTGAATCTTCTTATATGAGGGCAAGCTCCTCATCATCCATATCATCTTTTGAATCTGTGACATCAGAATCATCATTAGATTTTAATGCAATGGATTTCTTACCTTTAGGATCTTCATCTTCATTGATTCACTCCACTTCATAAGACTGAAGAGTCCCAACCAATTCATCGATAGAAAGTAGCATAATTCTTTGTGTCTCCCTTATTGAGGTCTTTATGTGATTCCAATCCTTGGAGAGTCCACGCAGTAGCTTGTTTACTTTCATGGGATTAGAAATTGGTTGACCTTGATTTTCAAGACCATTCACGATTTCTATAAAACGACTAAACATGTCAGTGATAGATTCTCTTGATTTCATTTTGAATGCTTCGTATTGACCGAGCAGAATGTTGATTCTGGTTTCTTTCACTCGATCAGTTCCTTCATAAGTGATGTGTAATCTATCCCAGACTTCTTTAGCTGTAACACAAGAAGTTATTTTGTTATATTCAGTAGGTGATAATGCACAATATAAAGAATAAATTGCTTTTGCATCAAGAGCTTGTCTCTTGGTTATCTCTTCTTGAGTCATTTTGCTAGACTCAACGGCTTATTTTCCTCTTTCTAAGACAGATGCGGCTTTAGGAATGATTCCTTTGTCTACCACATCCCATTCCAGAGGATCCTTTGATTTTAAGAATGCATTCATCTTGTTTTTCCATATGTTGTATTCCTTCCCATCAAAATAAGGCGGTTTGGTATTGCTTTGCCCTTCAACTAGTCCTGGAGCCAACATACTAGCCATGGATCTTTAACTCTGAAGTAAAACACTTCAACTTAAGTGAGTACACAGGCTTTGATACCAATTGTGAAAGCTAGTACGAGCACCTAGAGGGGGGTGAATAGGTGTAAAAACAAATTTACGAAATAAATGTGCAGCACTAATCAACAATAGATTATAAAAAGGAAATTTGTCTCTTGTAAATAAAACGAGTTACGATCAAAGTAAAAGAGCGTAGGGAAGAGAATCTGAGCACAGAGTTTATAGTGGTTCGGCTTAATCCAAGCCTACGTCCACTCTTCTGCATTGACAGCCCACCGGTTGGATTTCACTATGAACAAAAGAGTTGTTACAGTAAAGCTCTTCCTTGATTCCATAGTGTAGAGACTCTACTACACTTCCTCAAGGTCTCTCAAAGATATAGACTCTTTTTTGTGTACAAGATTTCGCTCAACAATTTAATTGACTAAGAACAAGGAGCTTTAGACTTTGGAATTCTTCTATCGCGCACACTCTCGAACAATTGGAACGTCTTCCTTATATACTCCTTTATGCCATCATACCCGTTGGCACTTACCAAATGAATTCTTCCAATCTACCCGTTGGACAGAATCAATTAAGAAGATCTTCGAGCTATTTAAGGAACATGACGATAGCCCATTAATCCTGCTCGCCCATACAATCAGGATCTAGGTTTCCATAAATAGAACCTTCCAAGTATACTTCGCCAATCAACGGATCCATAATCCCTGAATCAATCTTGATTTGAATAATGGATTTCGACATGCTATATCCAGCCAGGAGATCTTTTCCAATCGATAAAGTCAAATCCTTAACGAAACATCCAGTTCTGGATAAGTCTTCTTCGACGGTCTAGTAACTGTCAATGAGGGTAGACTTTGAGTCTTGAGTTTGGCAGTCCGGAGGTCTTCAGACTTTGATGAAAGAGTCTTCAAATCTTCAGACTAGACTGATGGAAACGTTTTATCAGCTTCAAAACACTCAAGGAAGTTTTCTCCAACACCCTCCTCTTCAAAAGGCATATCATGTTATGGAGTTTTCTATATGACATTTCTTCACCAGTAGATTCATGAAGACACATTTCCTTTCAAAGAGAAGCTCCATCCATCACAAGACACTTCACCATAAAACAATCAGTTTCTTATGTCTAATGAAGATTTATCATTTGCACCTGATTTTCTTATGGCACCTCAATCATCCATCACACCAGCATCGGTGGAATTCCCAAATCAAGAGACTGAATCGCCTATCTCACCTGAAGAAGTTCCATTGTCCTCTTCAAAGTGGAAACAACATAGATGGCTGTTGAATCATTTGAGGCTTCTAAACAAATGGATGAGCTACCTTGTCGTTTTGGAAGACAAACACATCCGCCTAAGTGGACTAAAGATTATATATGTTCAGCTGCTAACTTTTCAGGTACACAATATCCCATTTCATCCTATATTTCCTTCAATCGGTTATTGGCAGAACATATGTGTTGTATCAGTAGAATTTTAGAAGAACGTGAGCCATCCTCTTTTGCTGAGGTGGCACAAGATCCCAAATGGCAGCATGCAATGGAATCCGAACTTGCCGCACTCATGGAGAATAATACTTGGGATGTTGTTCCCTCATCACCACATCGAAAGCCGATCGGATGTAAATGGGTTTACAAGATAAAGTTCAAATCAGATGGTTCCATAGAATGCTACAAAGCTAGGTTGGTAGCCGAAGGCTTTACCCAAAGAGAAGGTTTCGATTACCACGAGACATTCTCCCTAGTCGCGAAGGAAGTTATTATATGGTCCTTTTTATCTGTTGCAATAGTACGAAATTGGTCTTTACACCATGTGGACGTCCACAACGCCTTTCTTCATGGAGACTTAGATGAAGAAATCTACATGGATCTTCCTCAAGGATTACGCAGACAGGGGGAGTATCAGGTATGTCGTCTTCACAAATCCTTGTATGGTTTAAAATAGGCATCTAGACAATGGTATGCCAAGTTTACTGTTGCATTAACCAATGCTGGTTTTCAACATTCCAAGCATGATTACGCTTTATTTATACGAAATGTGGGAAGATCGTTGATTTATTTGCTGATATATGTTGATGACATATTGATTATGAGAAATAATGATTCCCATGTTGCAAGATTCAAGGAATATTTGCACTCTACTTTCCACATCAAGGATTTGGGACCTCCCAAATACTTTCTTGGCATTGAAATTGTAAGGTCTGAAAAAGGAATTTCCCTCAGTCAGAGAAAATTTATCTTGCAAATCATTTTTGAAGTCGGGTTATCAGGTTGCAAGCTAGCAGTAATTCCCATTAAACAGAATGTCAAGTTGACAACACATGAGCATGATCTCAATTCCCCTTCATCAAACAGGGATCCGTTACTTAAGGATCCGTCAGGGTATCAACGGCTTGTTGGAAAATTGATATATCTTACCATGACAAGACCTGATATATGTTATGTAGTTCAAATACTCAGCCAATTCATGCATATGCTAAAAGAGTCACACATGAATGTAGCCTTGAAGGTTGTAAGATATTTGAAGGGGTGTCCAGGGCTCGGTATATTTCTATCACGTGAATGCAATATGGGGATGACAGTATTTTGTGATACTGATTACGCTACTTGTCCAATGACTAGGAGATCCATCACCGGTTTTTGTATTAAACTGGGGAAGATGATGATTTCCTGGAAGACAGAAGCAATCTACCATGTCATTATCGTCAGCTGAATCAGAATATCGAGCCATGGTGAAAACTACCCTCGAAATAGTCTGGATACAAGGACTTCTTTCTGATTTGGGAATACAGGTCAGTGGACCAAGTGAATTGTTCTGTGATAATGATGTTGCACTTAAGTTAGCAGCAAACCCAGTTTTTCATGAAAGAACAAAACACATAGAAGTTGATTGTCACTTCACTCGTGACAAGATCAAAGAGGGAGTTCTCGTAACAAAAGGCATCAGGACAGTGGATCAACCAGCAGATGTTTTCACTAAGCCGCTCTGCCAAAGACAGCACAAGTTTCTATTAAGCAAGCTAGGTGTCCTTAACATATATAGGTCACTAGCTTGAGGGGGAGTGTTGGAAGATCTTAGAATTGATTCTGCATATAATTGATTCTAGTAAATATTAGTAAATAGGAAACTTCGATTCATGTATATTACTTTTCCTATTTTACATTTTCCTTCTTACGCTATTTATGTACAATGTAATAGCATAATTGAATACAAGTTAGACAATACATTTTCCCCAAAGTTCTTGTTACCTTTCTGTCACCTCATAAATGGTTCATGCAGACTTTCTTAAGCAAAACTAACGATCTATTTTTAGATGGATCAAACGGAATTGAGCAAAGTATTTGCAAGTTATCCCAAGAAGGCTTTCCAAAATTAAAGCATTTGCACATCGAGAATAGTCCCTCCATCCATTATGTCCTCCAATCGCCGTCCCATACAAATTTTAAGACATTGAAGTCGTTACTTCTCAAAAATCTCATCAACTTAGAGAAGATATGCAACTACTCTATTTCCTCCAAGTCCTTTAGTGCATTAAAGGTGATATGAGTCGAAAGTTGTGACAAGATGGAAATTTTGTTTCCTCTTTCATTATTGAGAGAACTTCCACAGCTTGAAGAGATTCTAGCTATCAAGTGCCACTTAGTGTGAGAGATTGTGGAAGTTGATGATTGCGACATAGTTGAGTTGCTTAATTTTAATGCATTGGAATTGCGTGACTTGCCAAATACTAAGAATTTTTCCACCACTAGGACATCTCCTTCAAGTAGTACATCAAACGACCAAGTTGGCACTCAAGTTGCATTCTTCAACGGGCAACAGGTAACTTTCTATCAAAGGAATATACTATTTATTAATCTTTTGCTCATTTGCTATTTAGATGTAACTTATATTTTAATCCTTATTTTTTTTTTAATTTTCAGTTCATTTTCTTCCTAATTACTTTATCCAATCTTGCCTTCTCTGCAATTAGATAAAGCAATCTTTTGTTTCTCTTCATTGTGTAGAAGTCCAACTAATAAAATGAAATCCATTTAAATTTAGTTTGTGATAGGATTTGAGTAATTTTAGGAAAAACAACACAAAATCTCCTATGAAGATTTAAAGCGGTACACATTCACTTCCAAGATATGTTTAAAATAGCTGACTAGGGAGGCTATCTGCATAATGAAATTAAAAAAAAAAATTAGCCTTTTCTATGATTGTTTTATATTCTTGGGATATATTTGAAAGCCCACTAGAGGTTTGTAATTTATGTCTTAATCTCCGTTAAGATCATCGTATCTTTTTCCTCATTTTTCTTTATTTATTTTGAAAATTTTCAACTCGTTTTAGTGCACTCAAAGGCCAATGGACGATTTAAGAAAGATACACAAGAATTGCAACTTTATCTTAAAAAATCACATGTAACAAGCAACTGAGTCCTAAATATAGGAGTCTTAACTTTTTAGTCACGAGTCAATTGAGCCCTAAATATATTATTTGGAATAGTCCTCACATTTTGAAAACTAATGAAAATCAAGTTCCAATATTAGTGTTGTTGACAAATTTCATTAACATAAATGATAGCATAATATTTTTCGTGAAGTTAAGTATGATTTTGAAGTAAATCAAGGGAATGTACATAGGTTTGGTCCATAATGGAGTGGAACCTTGATTATTATTTACCGAAAAATAACTCACAAATTCTATGTGAAGCCGTGAAAAATCATTGTCATTTTTTCCGATTTATTTAATCAAAATTTGGGCTTAAAATTATTAATGAATTCACGTAATTGAGTTATTTTTTGCTCATTTCTAAACTATCTCATGTGCTTTATTCCTTCACTATGGTCAAAATCATGGTCTTAATTAGTGATTAATATGAAATGATTTTCAAGCGAATACTTGGTGGAAGCATAATTCCAAGGTATGATTTTGAATAGTAGACCATAACATTCACAAGAAAAATAATTACGTGAATTCATTATGTAATTGAGAATTAATGAATATGAAGTTGATAATTTAAATCATCACAACAATAACTAATGACATTTAATTGAAATTGAGGCCATTTATGTATAATTGATTAAATTGGTTATTGTTAGTAAGAGAAGTAAGTAAAGTAATGACAAGCAGTGGTACAATTAAGGAAAATGCATGGCCATTTTGTACAACAAAAATTGCTTAGAGCATTTTAATTGATTAGACATGATTGCCCTATTATAATTACGTAATAAAGATTCCTGCAAATTTAAGTTGCCCTATTACGAAGTATAAAAGAAAGTGTGAGTATGGATGTTCGTGGCCGACTATGTGGGGTTGGCCGACACGTGTACAATTAAGGAAAATGCATTGTCTATGACAAGCGGGGTTGGCCAACACGTGTCATCTTACTTTTCTTTATTTTTGGGTTCTCTCTCTCTCTCTCTCTCTCTCTCTCTCTCTCTCTCTCTCTCTCTCTCTCCCCACAAAAATTCTGCATCGCGAGAGGGTCTGCATCTTCTCTCACTCCATCTCACCACGTGCTGAAGGGTTGAGAGCCAGATCTACTTGCCCCCACCGTCGCCACGCTCACCTGCCACCTCCATGACCAGCCACAACTCACCTCCGTCAACGTTGCCACCGACAGCTCATGGATTCTACTTGTAATATTAAGCTTGTGGGCCCCAAAAGAAGAAAAAGAAAAAGAAGTTGAAAAGTCAATAAAGAAAAAAGGAGAGGGGAGAGGGCTCGGCTAAATAGAAGCTGAGAGTCCCTCGACTAGAAAGGAAAGGAAGAAAAGAAGAAGAAGAAGAAGAGAAAGGGGAAGAAAGAAAAGGGGTTTTGGCACGTGCACGTCACAGACGCCTCGCCAAGCTGACTTGACTCCATAACGCAGCACTCGGTAAGAGATTAGGCCCCTCGTTCGTCCAATTAAAGTAATTTATGTGTTTAGGGCTCAAATTCGGAATTTTTGGAAAATCAAGCGGTGAAGTCTGATTCTGGAGTCGTTGAGCTGCGTATTTTTATAGGAATGATAATTTAGGGTGTTGTGGAGCTGTGAGATCTTACGGATTGTGATTTGAACTTGTGGTTTGTTCGAAACAAAATTTCAAAGTTTCCCGCGCACAGTGAATAGTACGCGTCCAGCAGCTTTGGGCCTGTACTTTGTCACATTTCAGTTTGATTTTGGGACGGTGAAGTTGGGATTCTCGTAATATGTGTCAAGGGCTCTCTATTGAATATAAATACATTTGGATCGGGGTTTGGAGGAGAAAGTTAAGGCGTGATCAAGTTTTGCCCTTAAACTCCGTGTTGCGAATAGCTCGATCAATTGCTTTGGTTATGCGATTTGTTAGTGTGTAGAAGTCCTTTTGTTATAGTTAAGGCGTAATTTAGTCGTTTCGTAGTAGAGATAGAGTTTTATTTGATTTTAACGTTATTCCTCGGTTATTTGATAGGACCGTGAGTTTGAAGATACGAGTATCGTTTGTCGTTTGGTTGTAGACGACGAGGTGAGTGGTACTATATCTACTTTGGTTTTATAAAATAATGTCTTGACATATATATGTATATATATTGAATCGAGAAGAGTATTTTTATTGCATAAAAGTCAGATCAAGCATTTACTACCCTTTGGTTGATTATGAGTGTTTGAAAAGCGTATTATACAAAGTTTGTGGAGAAATATATATGAAATTGCTTTAAGACCAATTGATAGAAAAAGTTTATGATGAATTGAGAAATAGATATGAAATGGATGATGGGTTATGCTGCAAATGTTATTTGTTTGATTGAAGATATTGATTTCTGGATTGGATTTCTGGTATTGGAGAATGGTTATTTATGCTCAATATGACTGTGAACCCAATGAGGGGTTTTTGGGGTATGCATACCAGGTTTAGGATATCCTTTTGGGCCTAGCCATCGGCTTTGTAGGTAGAGACCTTGCCAAGGGGAGAATCTTGGTCGCCTTGTCACAAGGCGTTGTGTCGTGACCATGGTTAGTTATTGAGCAATAGATTAGTCAATGGATGGACCATTGATATGTGATATTTGATGGAGATTATTCAATGGACTTGACCATTGATTCTCGACTTTTGATGGTGATTTAAATGAGTTTTCCATATTAGTATAAAGCTTTGATGATAAGAAATAACTCTTATATGATTTGATATGTATTTTATATTTTGAGTTGGCGTTGTGAAGTTTGGTATTGCTTTGTATACATGCATAGTGGTTGTTCGATCTGCTTAGAAGATATGTATTACTCATTGAGCTGTTGTTGCTCATTCCACTCCTCCTTTAATCTTTTTAGGTTCCTCGATTAGCGGCGAATAGAGCGAGTGCACCGTCGATGGGAAACTTTTGGGGAGTTCTATTTTGGTATGGCCAAAGGAAGTGGTGCACATTCCTTGCTAGTGGTTGGATTGTCTGAGTTCTAATTGTATATTTCTTTTTGGTGAATTATAGAAGTCCTTATGTTGCAACCAATATGTTGGTCTATTTGACATGTATATATGGTTTGAGATATATATAAGTTGATATCAGGTTGTTGGTTGTGTTTGAGGCTGCGTCCTTCGTGTGGAAGGATGGCCGTGTCATCCCCATTCTTTGTAGTTTTGGGGTGTGACATCTTTTGGTATCAGAGCCTAAGTTTTGATCTTTTTGGATGTTGTTAAGGGACGTTGTGAGGTTGTATGATAGATTTTATTTTTGCGTTAGTCTTTTAGATTCTAAGGTGTAGTTTCATTCTTGGATTTAGGTGATCATGCATACCAACTCCGAGACTCTCGCCTCGCTTCATAGAAGCAGCAAAGGCAAATGAGTTGCTACCCCTGATGCTAGAGACATGCCTCAAGCTTCTCAAGGTGCGTCGTTGAGAAGGAGACTTGAGGACCACTTTGATAGGAGTCCTGACTTGCGCAAAGTCAAAGAAGATAATCAAGAGCCAACCCGTTCAACCGAATTTGAACAAGCAATGATCCATTGGTATCACCAAGCAAAAGAATTGATTGGAGATGGAGCGACTGGCTCAGGCACTATTCCCCAATTTAGAAAGGCGAAACCAGCCACTTTTGATGGGAAAGCTGATCCTCTCGCGGCGAGCGTTGGATTAAAAAGATTGATGGGATCTTTGAAGCTGAAGAGGTTCCCAAGGATCGGAAGGTTAAATTTGCCACCCAATACCTAGAAGGTGAAGCAGAGGTTTGGTGGGATGGAATGAAGCCAAGTCTTGGAGGTAGGGATGTTATTATATCCTGGGAGGACTTTAAAAAGGTGTTCAATGCTCAATTCTTCCTAAAGTCATTCTAGGCAAAGATGAAGGGTGACTTTGTACATATATCTCAGGGTGACTCCATAGTTTTGGAGTATTCAGTCCGCTTTAATCAGTTGAGTAGATTTGCAGAGCACTTGGTAGCAAATGAGGAAGATAAGGCCGACCATTTTCTAGGAGGGCTCCGACCTGAAATTAATTCTGCACTTGCACCTTTCGTGTTAACAACCTATAAGGATGTGCTAGAGCGAGCAATCAAGGTGGAACAAAGCATTTTGAAGCACGGCACACAAAGAGCGCCTCTGCCCAAAAGGTTTAAGCCCACAAATGTACAAGGTAGCCATATTGATGATAGTGGAAGACGAAGAGGTTTTAGTCAGCCAAGACAATTCAGAAATCTGAGTAACCAGGGCCCTTGCAATACACGTGGAAGTTATCATCGCGGTGAGTGTTATCGGAAAACTAGAGTATGCTTCTTATGTGGGAAAGCGGGACACATGCGACGAGATTGTCCTACACACGGGAATCCTCCTATTGACAATAGATCATGTTATCTATGTGGACGACAAGGACACCTATCACACCATTGTTCCATGCGGAGGAATACCCCTTTGGTTGGTAGGCGCCAAGAGAACCAACAAAGACAAAGTACAAGTGGGAAAGTTTTTGCGATAATGAAGGAGGATGCGGCAGCATCTAACGCAGTTGTTGCAGGTAATATTTCGATTGCCTTGCAATGTGCTTATGTGTTATTTGATCTTGGTGCTACGCACTCCTTCATCTCAATTGAATTTGCAAAGAAGCTTGATGTGTTGCCTGACCCTCTTGAATGTGAATTGCATATTGATACTCCTACTGGCGATTTCTTAGTTGCTCATCATGTGTTCAAGAGATGTTTGACTCGGATTAATAATGTTGAAACGCTTGTGGATCTAGTGGAGCTAAATATTCGAGATTTCGATGTTATTATAGGGATGGATTGGTTATCTACCTATCGTGCTACTATTGATTGTTTTTCAAAGAAAGTGATATTTATACTTCCGAATCAACCCGAATTCTCTTTTTCGGGAAGTTGTCAAAACACTTTTCCCAGGTTGATCTCAGCCTTGCAAGCGAGGAAACTTTTGAGAAAGGGTTGTTGTGGTTATTTCGCTTGTGTAAAAGACATAAGTAAAGTTGTAGTGAAGTTGGAAGATGTTCCTATTGTTAGAGAGTTTCCAAGTGTATTTCCTGAGGATCTACCAGGCTTGCCTCTTGATAGAGAAATCGAGTTTTGTATTGAATTGATGCTCGGTACAGCACCAATCTCTAAGGCACCATATCGGATGGCACCCACTGTTTGAAAGAATTGAAAATGTAGCTGCAAGAGCTTTTGGATAAGGGTTTCATCAGACGCAGTGTTTCGCCTTGGGGAGCTCTTGTTCTATTTGTGAAAAAGAAGGATGGTAGTATGCGGCCTTGCATAGATTACCGAGAGCTTAACAAGGTAACGATCAGAAACAAATATCCTTTACCCTAGATTGATGATTTATTTGATCAACTTCAGGGAGCTCAGGTATTTTCCAAGATTGACCTTCGTTCTGGGTATCATCAGTTGAAGATAAAGATAGATGATGTGCCTAAAACCACTTTCAGAACAAGGTATGGCCATTATGAATTTCTTGTCATGCCTTTTGGATTAACAAATGCGCCTGCGGCCTTCATGGACTTGATGAACAGGGTGTTCAGGGAATATCTAGAGAAATTTATTGTGGTATTCATTGATGACATCCTAGTGTATTCGAAGAGTTTAGAAGAAGACGAACAACACTTGAGGTTTGTCTTGCAGATTTTGCATGAAAAGAAGTTGTATGCCAAATTTAGTAAGTGTGATTTCTGGCTTGATCATATAGAATTCTTGGGTCATGTGATCTCGAAAGATGGCATATTAGTGGATCCAAAGAAGGTTGAAGCAGTTGTTAAGTGGAACCGTCCAACTAATGTTACAGAAGTGAGAAGTTTTCTTGGGCTAGCCAACTACTATAGGCGATTTGTAGAGGGATTCTCAAAGATTGTTGGTCCACTTACTTGTCTAACTCAGAAGAAAGTTAAATTTGAATGGTCAGACCAATGTGAACATAGTTTTCAAGAATTGAAGAGATGGCTGGTTTCGGCTCCTATTCTAACTCTACCTTCTGGAAGTGGCGGCTTCGTAATCTACTGTGATGCATCCAAAGAAGGTTTGTGTTGTGTTCTTATGCAAAATAGCAAAGTTATTGCCTACGCTTCTAGATAATTGAAATTACATGAGAAGAACTAGCCCACTCATGATTTGGAGTTAGCGGCGGTTGTGTTTGCCTTGAATATATGGGGGCACTATTTATATGGTGAAAAATGTGAAGTCTTTACCGATTACAAGAGTCTAAAGTATATCTTTACCCAAAAAAGAACTGAACATGAGGCAAAGAAGATGGCTAGAACTTTTGAAGGATTATGACTTGTCCATTAATTACCATCCGGGTAAGGCTAATGTGGTAGCAGATACTTTGAGTCGTAAATCCTTTGGAAATATGGCAACTTTGCTCACTTCTCAAACACCCATTCTTGAAGATATGAGGAAGTTAGACTTCGAGGTATTGGTGCATCAGCTTGGTGCTCAATTAGCTAACCTTCAAGTACAACCTATGTTGATTGATAGAATTAAGGCTAAACAGAATGAAGATCTACAATTACAAAAAACTAAAGAAGGTGTGGGAGATGGAAGACAAGCGAATTTTAGTTTACATGTAGATGGATCCTTGAGGTTTTGTGGTCGACTGTGTGTTCCTAAGGACTCAAAGATGAAAAAGGAGATCCTGCAAGAAGCTCACAGTACTAGATTTTCAATTCATCCGGGAAGCACTAAAATGTATAGGGACTTGAGAGAAAACTTTTGGTGGATCAACATGAAAAAGGATATTACAAAATTTGTCGATCAATGTTTAGTTTGCCAGCAAGTAAAAATTGAGCATCAGAAACCAGGTGGACAGTTGCAACCTCTAGAGATACCTAAATGGAAGTGGGAGCATATTGCAATGGACTTTGTAGTTGGCCTACCGAGGATACCAAGTGGTAAGAATGCTATATGGGTGATTGTTGATCGATTAACTAAGTCCGCTCACTTTTTGTCATATCAATTTGGCATTTCAATGGAAGATATGGCAAAGCGATATGTTAATGAGATAGTGAAGCTTCATGGAGTTCCAGTAAGTATTGTTTCCGATAGGGATCCTAGGTTTGTGTCTAACTTTTGGCAGAGTTTGCAAGGAACATTAGGCACTAAACTCAACTAGAGTATAGCTTTTCATCCACAAACAGATGGACAGTTAAAGAGAATGATCCAGACATTAGAGGATATGTTGAGATCATGCATCATTGACTTCGGCGGTTCTTAAGATGAACATCTACATTTGGCAGAATTTTCTTATAACAACAGTTATCACTCAAGCATTAAAATGGCACCCTTTGAAGCTTTATATAGCCAAAAATGCAGAAGTCCTATTTGTTGGGACAACGTTGATGAGAAAAGACTAATTGGCCCCGAGTTCATTCAACAGTCAAAAGAGAAAGTTATACTGGTCCGGGAACGTCTCAGAATGGCTCAAAGTCGTCAGAAAAGTTATGCGGATTTGAAAAGACGCAAGTTAGAATTTAATGTGGGGCATTATGTATTCTTAAAAGTTTCTCCTACGCAGGGTGTAATGAGATTCGACACATGTGGGAAGTTAAGTCCAAGATACATGGGACCATTCTTGATCTTAGGGAAAATTGGTGAAGTCGCTTATAAATTCGCTTTGCCACCGGCGCTATCGGGTGTCCATAATGTGTTCCATGTTTCTTTGTTGTGGAAATATGTGCCAAATCCTAAACATGTGTTAGACTTTACTCCATTGAGATTACGGGAGAACTTGACATATGAAGAGCAGCCTATTCGCATTGTCAATAAGAAGGATCAGGTGTTGTGGCGATGAACTATTCCTTATGTGAAAATACAATGGCAAAACCACACCGAGAGAGAGGCTACTTGGGAACTCGAGGATGAGGCAAGACACAAATACCCTCACTTGTTTCATGATTGAAGTATATGTAAATTTCAAGGACGAAATTTTTTTTAAGGAGGGTAGAATGTAATATTAAGCTTGTGGGCCCCAAAAGAAGAAAAAGAAAAAGAAAAAGAAGTCGAAAATTCAATAAAGCAAAAAGGAGAGGGGAGAGGGCTTGGCTAAATAGAAGCTGAGAGTCCCTCGACTAGAAAGGAAAGAAAGAAAAGAAGAAGAAGAAGAAGAAGAAGAAGAAGAAGAAGAGAAAGGGGAAGAAAGAAAAGGGGTTTTGTCATGTCTATGCCATGGATGCCTCGCCAAGCCGACTCAACTCCATAACGCAGCACCTGGTAAGAGATTAGGCCCCTCGTTCGTCCAATTGAACTAATTTATGGGTTTAGGGCTCAAATTCGGAATTTTTGCAAAATCAAGTGGCGAAGTCTGATTCCGGAGTCGTTGAGCAACGTATTTTTATTGGAATGATAATTTAGGGTGTTGTGGAACCGTGAGATTTTACGGATCGTGATTTGAACTTGTGGTTTGTCCGGAACAAAATTTCAAAGTTTCCCGCGCGCAGTGAATAGTACGCGTCCAGCAGCTTTGGGCCTGTATTTTGTCACCTTTCAGTTTGATTTTGGGACGGTGAAGTTGGGATTCTCGTAATATGTGTCAAGGGCTCTCTATTGACTATAAATATGTTTGGATCGGGGTTCGGAGGAGAAAGTTAAGACGTGATCAAGTTTTGTGCTTAAACTCCATGTTGCGAATAGCTCGATCAATCGCTTTGGTTATGCGATTTGTTAATGTGTAGAAGTCCTTTTGTTATAGTTAAGGCATAATTTAGTCGTTTCGTAGTTGAGATAGAGTTTTATTAGATTTTAACGTTATTCCTTGGTTATTTGATAGGACCGTGAGTTCGACGATACGGGTATCGTTCTTGTTTGGTTGTAGACGACAAGGTGAGTGGTACTATATCTTCTTTGGTTTTATAAAATAATGTCTTGAAATATATATGTATATATATTGAATCGAGAAGAGCATTTTTATTGCATAAAATTCGGATCGAGCATTTACTACCCTTTGGTTGATTATGAGTGTTTGAAAAGCGTATTATACAAAGTTTGTGGAGAAATATATATGAAATTGCTTTGCGATCGATTGATGGAAAAAGTTTATGATGAATTGAGAAATAGATATGAAATGGATGATGGGCTATGCTGCAAATGTTATTTGTTTGATTTAAGATATTGATTTCTGGATTGGATTTCTGGTATTGGAGAATGGTTATTTATGCTCAATATGATTGTGAACCCAATGAGGGGTTTTTGGGGTATGCATACTAGGTTTAGGATATCCTTCTGGGCCCAGTCGTCGGCTTTGTAGGTAGAGACCTTGCCAAGGGGAGAATCTTGGTCGCCTTGTCACAAGGCGTTGTGTCGTGACCATGGTTAGTTATTGAGCAATAGATTAGTCAATGGATGGACCATTGATATGTGATATTTGATGGAGATTATTCTATGGACTTAATAATTGATACTTGACTTTTGATGGTGATTTAAATGAGTTTTCCATATTAGTATAAAGCTTTGATGATGAGAAATAACTTTTATATGATTTGATATATATTTTATATTTTGAGTTGGCGTTATGAAATTTGGTATTGCTTTGTATACATGCATAGTGGTTGTTCGATCTGTTTAGAAGATATGTACTACTCACTGAGCTGTTGTTGCTCATTCCACTCCTCCTTTAATCTTTTCAAGTTCCTCGATTAGCGGCGAATAGAGCAAGTGCGCCGTTGGTGGGAAACTTTTGGGGAGTTCTATTTTTGGGTATGGCCAAAGGAAGTGGTGCACATTCCTTGCTAGTGGTTGGATTGTCTGAGTTCTAATTGTATATTTCTTTTTGGTGAATTATAGAAACTCTAATGTTGCAACCAATTTGTTGGTCTATTTGATATGTATATATGGTTTGAGATATATATAAGTTGATATCAGGTTGTTAGTTGTGTTTGAGGCTGTGTCCTTCATGTGGAAGGACGGCTGTGTCATCCCCATTCTTTGTAGTTTTAGGGTGTGACACTACTGGCACTCGGTCATCTCTTTTGTGGACTTAGTGCAAATTATATCTCTATCTATTTCTTTCACGAACTCAGCGGGACCAACAAACTTGATGCTAGAACGAGCCTTGGTCGTGCTTTCCCGAGGTTGATTCTTTGGTGATGTAAAGAGAGTGAACAAGAATTTGGTAAAATGACAAAAAAGAAAAACCTAAGAGAAAATAATGCGTCGTGTGTTACTATTCGTATTGCAGACATTAGGTGTGAGGATTACAATAGACTATTTATGCCCAATTAGTAAATATCAAGGATAGAAGGTACTGCCTAAGAAGATATGGGATAGCTATGAAAGACAAACTCTTCATGTCATTAGATATAAATATCTTCTTATATAAACTATAATACTTCACGCATTAATTGATTGGTTCTGAATAAGCCCAAGCAGGCTAAGTGCGTGGCGTTGGCATAGGAAGTTATCAGTAACAAAACTATCATGACAGTAATCCTCCCTTCTGAAGTAGCAAATTACTTTTTGAAATTGCTATGATAAATTTTTTTTGCCGGAGCTAAGATTCCTTAGGTCGGTAGTAATTAAGGTCTTACAACATAATAATTTATTTCTCATGATTGCAATTTCGCCTTATTGATCAAGTATTGCAATGAAATATTTTCCTTTATAAGTAAATTGCCTTTTATATCTTTCGTAATCATGGTCATTCTATAGTTTCTTTATTCTTGTTTCATTATAGTAATCTTCGTTGTGAGATAGTACAATACTTTCTCGCAATCATCCGATAAAATGAGTCATAAATTGTCACAATAGTAACATAACCTAAGAGGGAGTGGTTTATCTTATAGGAAGTAATTTACCTTGAATGCACTTTCTTTTGCTATATGGATCCCGAATTTTCATAGTCATTAGCAAAATGAATGACTGTTATTTCTTGATGACCATAATTTCTCTTGTTATTAGTAAATTGTGAAGAAAATTAATTATGGTAACATCCATGAGTATATTGTAAATAAAAAATTAAGTTTATTAGTTGTCTTTTGATACCTTTCCGGATTACAAATCAACTTCCCTATCATAGATATATGTAAATGCAAAAGTTATCTTAAGTTTGTAAATTTCCTTCTGCAAACATTTGTAGTACCTGCTATAGTGCGCAAGTTTCTTGGTTGCTCTTTGCTAATGGGTTTATTTGTTAGGTTTTAATCCCATCCTTGGAGTCCTTGATGTTGGAGAAAACTTGCTTATTTATTTTGAAGTTAACAAAATGTTTCCATCAGTCTAATCTAAAGACTTGCAGACTCTGTCGTCAAAGTCTGAAGACCTCTAGACTCAAGATTTAAAGTCTACCCTCACTGATAGCTTCCAGACCGATGAAGAAAAGATTTATTCGATGAAGAAGACTTATCCAGATGCGAGTATATCTTTAAGGATTTAGTTCGTACATTTAAAGAAGATCTCATGGCTGGAGATAGCATCTCGTGATCAATTATTCTTATTGAAATCAATTCGGATAATTAGATCTGTTGATTGACGAAGTATACTTGGAAGGTTCTACTTATGGAAACCTAGATCCTGATTAGTGGGCTATCATCACATTCCTTAAATAACTCGATATCTCCCTAATTGACTCTGTCTAACGGGTAGATGGGAAGAACTCCTTTGGAAGGTGCCAATGGTTATAATGGCATAACGGAGTATACAAGGAATACGCTCAAGTTATTCGAGTGTGTGCGTGAAAGAAAAATTCCAAAGTATGAAACTCCTAGTTTTTTGCTGATTCAATCGCTAAGCTTAAGTTGTACTCAAAAGAGAGATTAAATACTTGTAAGACCTTGAGGAAGTATGGTAGAGTTTCTACACTATGGAATCAAAGACGTGAGACTGTAAAATCTCTTTTGGTTCTTAGTAGAATCTAACTAGTGGGCTGTCAGTGCGGGAGAGTGGACGTAGGCTTGGTCTAAGTCGAACCAATATAAACTTTGTGTTTCAATTCTCTTTCTCTAAAATCTTTACTTTAATCATAGTCTTATATAACTGTTTATAGTCTTTTACATATTCAGTCTATTATTCTCAAAAGACGAATTAAGTTGTTAAGTCTTGCAAAAACTTCTTTAACAACTATTCCTCTCTCTAGGTGTTCTTACCAGCTCTATCAATTGGTATCAAAGCTTGGGTACTCATTTAATTGAAGTGTTTTTACATTTGAGTTAAAGATCTATGGCTAGTATGTTGGCTCTTGGTTTGGTTAAAGGCCAGAGCAACACCATACCACCTTACTTTGATGAAAATGAATATAGCATATGGAAAAATAAGATGAAAGCATTCCTAAGATCGAAAGATCCTCTGGAATGAGATATGGTAGAAAAATGAATCATTCTTAAAGCTGCATCAGTTTCAGAAAGAGGAAAATAAGTTGCAGATGCTAGCAATATGACTCAAGAAAAATTAACCAAGAGACAAGCTCTTGATGCTAAAGTAATTTACTCTTTATATTGTGCGTTATCTCTAACTGAGTATAACAAAATATCTTCTTGTGAAACGGTCAAAGAAGTCTGGGATAGGCTGCACATTACTTATGAAGGAACTGATCGTGTGAAATAAACAAGGATTAATATTTTACTCAAATAGTATGAAGCCTTCAAAATGAAGCTAGGAGAATCTATCATTGATATGTTTAGTCATTTTATTGAAATTGTAAACGGTCGAGAATATCAGGGACAACCAATCTTAGGACCAATGAAGGTCAACAAATTGTTGCGTGGATTCTCCAAGGACTGGAATCACGTAAAGACTTTAATAAGGGAAACACAAAGGATCATGTCACTTTCTGTCGACAAATTGAATGGCACACTTCAGTCCTATGAAGTGGAGCAAATCAACGAGGAAGAAGATCCTAAAGGTAAGAAGTCAAATGCTTTGAGATCTAACGATGATTCTGATGTTACAGATTCTGAAGATGATATGAATGATGGAGAATTAGCTCTTATGATAAAGAGGTTCACGAAACTGAACAAAAATGGAAGAAGATTCAATTAGAAGAAACAAAGCACTCAAAAGTTTCAAAACAAATCAACTGATGATGATGAAGCTAATAAAGATGTGATTTGTTTCGAATGTAACAAAAATGGACACATAAGACCTAACTGTCCTATGTTGAAGAAAAAGAAAGGAAAAGTTGAGAAATATAGGAAGGCTCTCAAGGCAGAGACATTGAGTGATACCTGAATGCGAAGAAAGTGATGGAGATTATGCCAACATTTGTCTAATGGCAAAATCAAAATCAGACTCAAACTCGAAATAGATACAAACTCATACTCAAACAGCAAAATCGAGGTAAGTAATCAAAAATTCCTACTAAAGTCTCGAAATACATTGATGAGCTTTGTCTTAATCTCAAAACATCTTTTAAGAGGATTTCCGAGCTAAAAAAAAAGAGAATCTACATTGAAATAATAGGAAAATTCTTGGAAAGAAAATTTTGAAAATTTAGATAAAATTTTTGTTAGTTTAAAAGAAAATGCAGATTCTCTTTTAAAAAAAAAATACATTTTTGAAAAAAACATTTCAAATATTCCAAAAATATTTTCAATCAGATTCGAAAAGCTGGAAAAGATTCTTTCAATACAAATATCTTATTTCAACAAGTCAAACTTGGGAATGACTTTAGAAAATATTTGTCCGATTGATTTTCCAAAAGTGAAGGAACGAATCAAACAAAGACCTACAAAAACTTTTTACAGAAATCATTTTCAAAAAGTCTTTGTAAAACCTATTGGCCGAAATGCTCTCAAATGTTTAAAGTGCAACATCTCAAAACACTTTAAAAAAGAATGTCCTATGATTTGGAGACCTGTTAAGAAGGAATGGGCAAAGACTGCATATTACACTAACTCATCTAGACCCGAGTGTTGGAAAAAACTTCCATATTTGTTTTGAAGCTAACAAAACGTTTCCATCAGTTTAGTCTGAAGACTTGCAAACTCTTTCATCAAAGTTTGAAGACCGCCGGACCACCAGACTCAAAATTCAAAGTCTACCATCATTGACAGTTTCTAGACTATCGAAGAAGACTTATCTAGAATTGGGTATTTCTTTGAAGATTTGATTCTATCGACTAAAGAAGTTCTCTCGGTTGGATATAACATTTCGGAATCTATTATTCGTTTTGATTTTAATTCGGGTAATTTAGATCTATTGATTGGCGAAGCATACTTGGAAGGTTCTACTTATGGAAACCTAGATCTTGATTATATGGGTGAGCAAGATTGGTGGTCTATCGTCATATTCCTTAAATAATTCGAAATCTCCCTAATTGATTATGTCCAATGGGTAGATTAGAAGAGCTCATTTGGAAAGTGCCAACGGTTATGAAGGCATAGAGGAGTATATAAGGAAGATGTTCGAGTTATTCGAGTGTGTGTGCGATAGATAAATTCCAAAAGTCTAAAACTCCTAGTCCTTTGTCAATTCAATTGTTGAGCGGTATACTCAAAAGAGAGATTATACATTTGTGAGACCTTGAGGAATTGTAGCAGAATCTCTACACTGTGGAATCAAGGACGTGATATTGTAACGACTCTTTTGATTCATAGTGAAATCCAGCCGGTGGGCTGTCAATGTGGGAGAGTGGACGTAGGCTTATATTAAGCCGAACCACTATAAACCTTGTGTTCTTATTCTTTTCCTTAAACTCTTTTACTTTACTCATAACTTTATTTAATTGTTAGAGTCTCGTTTCTATTTTAAAGTCTACTATTAAACAGACTCAGGTTAAAAGTAAAGTTTTATTCTGTACTTCGCAAAAATTTGTTTTCGCACCTATTCACCCCCTCTAGGTGCTCATACTAGCATTCACAATTAGTATCAGAGCTTGTGTACTCATTTAAATTGAAGTGTTTTTACTTCAGAGTTAATGATCCATGGCTAGTATGTTGGTTCTATGTTTGGTTGAAGGGCAAAGCAACACCAAACTGCCTTACTTTGATGGGAAGGAATACAATATATGGAAAAATAAAATGAAAGCATTCCTAAGATCGAAAGACCCTCTTGAATGGGATGTGATAGACAAAGGAATCATTCCCAAAACTGCAACAATCTCAGAAAGGGGAAAAGAAGCTGTTGAGTCCAGCGAGATGACTCAAGAAGAGATAACCAAGAGACAAGCTCTTGACACAAAATCAATTTATTCTCTATATTGTGCATTATCTCCTATTAAATATAATAGAATATCTTCTTGTGAAATAGTTAAAGAAGTCTGGGATAAATTGCACATCACCTATGAAGGAACCGATTGAGTGAAAGAAACCAGAATAAATATTCTGCTCGGTCAGTATGAAGCATTCAGGATGAAACTAGGAGAATCTATCACTGACATATTTAGTCGTTTTACAGAAATCGTGAATGGTCTTAAGTATCAAGGTCAACCAATCTCTGGACCCATGAAGGTTAACAAGCTACTGCGTGGACTTTCCAAGGATTTGAATCACGTAAAGACCTCAATAAGAGAGACACAAAGAATCATGCCACTCTCTGTTGATGAATTGGTCAGTCTTATGAAGTGGAGCAAATCAATGAAGATGAAGATCCCAAAGGTAAAAAATCCATTGCATTAAAATCTAATGATGATTCTGATGCTATAGATTCTGAAGACGATATGGACAATGAAGAGCTTGCTCTCATGATAAGAAGGTTCAGAAAACTGAACAAAAAAAGAAGAAGATTCAATTCAAAGAAAAAAGTTCTCAAAAGTTTCAAAATAAATCAGCTGAGGATGATGATTCCAATAAAGATGTGGTTTGTTTTGAACACAAGAAAAATGGACACATCAGACCCAACTGTCCCTTACTGAAGAAAAATAAAGGAAAAGCTGAGAAATATAGAAAAGCTCTCAAAGCAGAAACTTGGAGTGATACTGACTGTGAAGAAAGTGATGATGATTATGCTAATATTTGTCTAATGGTACAATCAGAATCAGATTCAGATTTTGAGACAGACTTAGACTTAGACAGTAAAATCGAGGTAAGTAATTTAAAAATTCCTACTAAAGTATCTAAATATATTGATGAATTGTGTCTTAGTCTCAAAACCTCTCTCAAGAGGATTTTCGAACTAAAAAGAGAAGATTCTGCACCGAAGCAACAGGAGATTGTTTGGAAAGAAAAAGTCCAAAATTTGGATAAAAGTATTATTACTTTGAAAGAAAATGCATACTCACTTTCAAAAGAAAATGCACTTTTGAAAAATGATATTTCAAGTATTTCAAAAAGATTTTCAATAGGTTATGAGAAATTAGAGAAGATTCTTTCAGTACAAAGATCTTACTTTAACAAATCAGGCTTGTGAATGACTATTGAAACCATTTATCTAATTGATTTCGCAAAGTAAAGAAAAAAATTAAACAAAGACCCACAAAAGATTTTTATAGAAATCATTTCCAAAAAATCTTTGAAAAACCTGTAGGCCACAGTGCTCTCAAATGTTCTAAGTGCAACAGCTCAGAACATTTTGAGGAAGAATGTCCTATGGTTTGGAGACTCGTTAAGAAAGTTTGGGCAAAGACTATATATTACACTAACTCCATTGGACCCAAGAAAGTATGAGTACCAAAGAAAGCTTGAGTTTCTTTTTTAAATGCGGGTCACTATCAAGAAAAAGGTTAAATGGTACTTGGATAGTGGATGCTCAAGACATATGACAAGAGACTCAAGTTGTTCATAAAGTTTATGCAAGTTAATGGTGGAAAAGTTTCTTTTGGAGGAAATAGCAAAGGCAGAATTGTGGGATACGGAACCGTAAAGATTGGAAGTCTCACAATCAGTAACGTTTCCTTAGTGGAAGGACTCAACTACAATTTGTTGAGTATCAGCCAACTGTGCGACACGGGTTACAAAATTAACTTTCAAGAAGGAATATGTTCAGGAATCAGTAAAGACTCCTCTCAGACATTCACGGGGCGAAGACATGGGAATATATATGTCTTGGATATCAAACCAGAAAAATCCCAATGTCTAATTTCAATTCAAGAGAAAGCTAATCTCTGGCATAGAAAACTTGGCCACATCAACATGAAGCAAATAGCCAAGATCTCTGCAAAGAAACTTGTTCGTAGACTACCCAACCTGACATATCAAAAATCTGATCTATGCACACCGTGTGTATTGGGAAAATAGGTTAGAAACTCTTTCAAACCAATAAATCAAGTTTCCACTAATCGTGTGCTGCAGCTCTTGCATATGGATCTCTTTGGACCAACCAGAACTTAGAACATTGGAGGTTAGAAATATTGCCTAGTAATAGTGGATGATTATTCACGATTCACTTGGGTATATTTTCTGGCAAGTAAGTCTGAAACATTTTCTCATTTTATAAAATTTGCTAAGAAAGTTCAAAATGAGAAAGGGTATATTATTTCAAGTATATGGATAGAACATGGAGGTGAGTTTTAAAATCAAGACTTTGCTAAATTCTGTAATGAATCTGATTTTCAGCATGTGTTCTCCTCACCATACACTCCAAAACAAAATGGAGTTGTGGAAAGGAAGAATAGATCGTTGCAAGAAATGGCTAGAACATTATTAATTGAAAGTAACATTTCCTCTCGTTTTTGGGCTGAAGCAGTTTTTACAGCGTGTTATATTATTAATAGAGTCTTCTTAAGGCCTATTCTGGAGAAAACTCCATATGAGTTGTTCAAAGGAAAGAAGCCAATTGTTTCCTATTTTCATGTGTTTGGATGCAAATATTTTATATTGAAAAATGCAAATGATCGAGTTGGTAAGTTTGAAGAAAAATTAGACGAATGCATTTTCCTTGAATATTCAACCACTAGCAAAGCTTACAGAGTATATAACAAAAAGACTCAATCCGTGGAGGAATCGATGAATGTCAAATTTCAAGACTTTATACAAAATCAATCAATTCAGACTCAACCTGAAGAATCTGAACTTACTCCAGACTATACAAAATCTAAATCTCCAAAAGCAGCTTAGACTTTAGAAGACCAGCAATAAATGATCGTTGAAGAATCATATGAAGAAAAAGATCAACAGTCCGACAAACTAACCAGCAACTAGAAGCACAAGTTTAGTCATCCCAAATAACTCATTATTGATGACATTAATGAAGGAATTTGTACAAGATCCAAAAGACGTGAAGAGTCTAGTGCTGTGACTCTTATATCTGAAATAGAACCCAATAGCATAGAAGAAGCTTTAACTGATGAAAGCTGGATTGAAGCTATGCAAGAAGAACTCAGGCAATTCAGTATCAATGATGTCTGGGAATTGACTCCTAAACCAAAAGGTAAATCTATCATTGGAGCTAAATAGATTTTCAGGAACAAGATGAATGAGAAAAGAAAAGTCATAAGGAACAAAGCAAGACTTGTGGCCAAAGGATATACGCAAGAAGAAGGGATAGACTTGTTGGATGTATGCCCTAAAGCTACTATGTAATAGTTACATATTAGGGATTTCAGTTGTACTTTCGTCATTATTATTTAATTAATGGCAATGACGTATTCATTCATTTGTCCAATTGTTTTATATTTATGAATGATTCCATAAGATTAGTTGCAACTAGACCTATTCTTGAGACGTCAAGAATATATATGGCGGGTTCATAGTTAGATTGAATCTTTAAATCGTTCCCGGTCGATGGATTATTGAGTGGATATTAATAATCCTGTTGAGACCGGTGTGTTATTAACTTCACCATTAAGTATTGGATACTTAAGGGAATGATGAGTCACAAGTCATTGGGTATTGTGATGCCTGAGTTAAGAACACATGTGTTTGTATTAGACAATATCACTGAACGTGACAATATGGAACGATTAACGACATGGAAGCTTTTAGCATGGTCAATGTCTAATTGTTTATGCTTTGGTATTGTGTAAATAATCCTTAGACTTAAGGCATAGTGTTAACTTGTATGTTAAACAACTATGGTTCACGGGTGCACATAATGTCGGGTCGTTAATCCGTCTTTATACCTGATGGTCATAGTTTGTTCATATATGAAGTTACACGTGTGTGCAATATGGAATCTGTTTCCTTGTTATATGCAAGGTATGATAATAATGTCCTATGCGATCTAATTGTGACACTACATTGAAATCCTCGGCCGGGGTTGTAACTGAGAATAAATTGTTTATGTCTCGAATAAAATGCATGTCAATTAAATTTGTGCATATGATCGAATTAATGACTTGACAAATATTCCATGATCTTTGTTTGATCGGGACATAGTATGACAGAGGGATTGAATTACACTGTAGCCAAAGCTGACAAGTTCATTATATTCTTAAAGCATTTACACTATCTGGGTAGCCATGACATATTGTTAGATGTCAATCATGGCTTGTAGGACCCAAAGATTAATCGGGACAATTAATTTTTTTAGGAAGTACTAATGTATTAGTACAAGTCTTACTACTAGCTTAGTGATAAACCTAGAGATGTCACACACCATAAACAATTAGGATTACGTGGAATAAGAGAGAAATATTATTGCAAATGTGTTTGCAATTACTACAATCGAATTGAGTCGATTTGAAATTAAATTAAATAAGATTTAATTTAATTTGTAAGATAGTCACGAGCCTACTTGCATATGATGCACACGCATGCCCAAAGTGGATACATGTTAATGTATTCCAATTGTACATATAAAGATTATGTTCTTTTTATTTTTAAGGGGATTGATGAATAATTTATTTATTCATTTAATTAATTAATTGATTAATTAAAGTGGAAATGGTCAGAAATTTTTGCTAACCATTTCACACGAATTCGTGCACATGCACACACGAATTCGTGCATGATGGTTGGCGGTTGCTAACCATCATGCACGCATTTGTTGGCGCATGGATGGTCAGCAACCGCCAACCATCATGCACAAAATCGTGCATGAAAGATGAGGATCAACGGTTGTTGACTGTTCCGTTCGTCTCGATCGTGCATGAAAGATGAGGATCATCAACGGTTGTTGTTCCCACGATCGGCAACCGTTGTTGATTCGCTGAAGCTTTAAAATAAAGTGAATTGCCGCAAAAGGTTGTGAAGAGGATAAGTGCTCGTCAATAAAAAGAGAGAAAAACTGTGTGCGTGTGTTTTGTGTTTGAGAGATGCGAAAACGAAAAGGAATTCTCTCTTGTTCGGGCCGTGACTATAATACATCAAGGACACGGAGGATTGTCTCCACGAGATTGCTAGCACGATCAAAGTGGTGAATATCCGAAAGTTCTCTCTTCTGTTCGATGTCCATTGTTGGTGTGTCTGAACTAGAGGTCCGACGTTTGTAGGGCTTGAACTGTAGAACATCCGAACTAACTCGTTTAAAGCACGCTTTGAAAGGTAATTCGTGTAACTCTCTTTTTTACATTCAGATTTTTGATTAAAACATACAAACAATGCCTTTGGAGAATCATATAAAATGTATCATTTTTTTTTTGTTTCTGCTGCGTTCTTTTGTTAATTTTACCTATACATGATTCATGAAACCCCAACAAGACTATGATGAGACTTACGCACCAGTAGCAAGGTTAGAAACAATTAGATTATTACTTACTTTTGCTTGTTATAAGAATTTTAGGTTATTCCAAATGGACGTCAAAAGCGCTTTCCTAAATGGATTTATCCAAGAGGAAGTCTATGTGGAACAACTTCCTGGTTTTGAAGACCCAAGGAAACCAGACTTTGTATTCAGACTAAAAAAGGCGCTATACAGTTTAAAGCAAGCACTTCAAGCTTGGTACGACAGATTAAGTAAGTTTTTTAATTCAAAATGGCTTTCTTAAAGGTAAAGTAGATACTACATTGTTTATCAAAAGAGAAAGCAAAAACTTTTTACTTGTCCAAATTTTTGTTGATGATATTATTTTTGGATCACCTAATGAAAATCTGTGCAAGAAATTCTCTAAGACTATGCAGGATGAGTTTGAAATGAGTATGATGGGTGAACTATCATTCTTTCTCGGACTTCAAGTAAAACAGTTGAAGGAAGGAACTTTCATCCATTAAGAAAAATATGCTAAAGAACTTGTTAAAAAGTTTGGCTTGGAGAATTGCAAAAAGACTGATATACCAATGTCAGGTTTCTCAAAGTTGGACAAAGATGAAGGAGGAAAGAAAGGTGACCATAAGCTATACAAGAGTATCATTAAATGAGACTTTACTCTCATTGGATATTCAGATGCAGACTTAGCAGGATGCAGAGTTGATAGAAAGAGCACCTCAGGCACTTGTCAATTACTTGGGAACATGACAGTATCTTGGTTTTCAAGAAAGCAAAGTACTATAATTCTTTTCAACAACATAAGTAGAGTATGTGGCTTTTCGAAGTTGTTGTTCACAAATTTTGTGGATAAAGCAACAGCTAAGAGACTTTGGAATCAAAGACTCATGCACTGAGATCGAATGTGACAACACCAGCGCAATCAATCTCACCAAGAATCCAATTCTTCATTCAAGAGCAAAGCATATAGAGATTCAACATCATTTCATTAAAGACCATGTTCAAAATGGAGAAGTCTCGATTCAGTTCATTGACTCAAAGAATTAAGGCAGAAGTCCAAAGACAAGTGTCATAACAGCACGCCGGGACACTTAAGTGCCATAACCTCAAAACGGTACACTTAAGTGCCACTTTTTTTTTCGAGTGTGACACTTAAGTGCCACCTCCGGCGAGCCTTGCCGGAAATCTTACGTGGCAATATTTTATTATTATTTTTTGCATACGTGGCTCGTCGGAGCTCCAAATCAGCATACAAATTAAAAAATTAAAAAAATAAAAAGAAAATTTTAAAAATTTTAAAAAAGAAAATTTTAAAAATTTTAAAAAAAGAAAATTTTAAAGATTTTACTTTTAAAAATTTAAAAATTTTAAAAAAGAAAATTTTAAAAATTAAGAAAAAGGAAATTTTAAAAATTTTAATTTTAAAAAATTAAAAAAATAAGAAAATTTTAAAATTTTAAATTTTCAATATAAAAAAAAAGGGGGAGAGGTCGAACGGGTGGCCGAGGGCCGAGCCCTCGCCGCCGCCGCCTCCCACCGTCGCCGGAAGGGCCGGCGACGGAGGGGGAGGGTCGGCCGGGTCGCCGCCCCGGCCGTGGCCTCGGGCGACCCGGCCGACCCTCCCCACTCCGTCGCCGGCCCTTCCCGGCGGCGGCGAGGAGGCGGTGAGGGCCCGCGACCCCTCGCCGGATTTGGGTGAGGGTTGCGGCTGCGCGCCTGATCTAGGCGAGGGTCGCGGCCCTCGCCCATCCGGCGAGGGTTCGCGGGGCCTCGCCGCCTCGCCGCCGTCGCCGAGAAAGGCCGGCGACGGAGTGGGGAGGGTCGGCCGGGGCCGGCGACCCCGGTCGACCCTCCTCTCCGTCGCCGGCCCTTCCCGACGACGGCGGCGGAGGCAGCGGCGCGAGGGCTCGGCCCTCACCTGCCCGTTCGACCTACCCCCACTTTTTTTTATTTTTAATTTTCTTAATTTTTTAAAACTTTTAAATTTTTCTTAATTTTTTAAATTTTCTTAATTTTTTAATTTTTTTAAATTTTCTTTTTTTTAAATTTTTGAATACTTTATAATTTAATTAATTTTTATATTATTATTTACACGTAGACACGAAACGACGTCGTTTTTGCATTTTCTCCGCCACGTCAGCGTGCAAAACGACGCCGTTTTGGAGTAAACTCGCCGGAAAATTGCCACGTCAGCCATTTGGTCGGATTTTCGCCGGAGGGGCACTTAATTGTCCAATTTTACTCCGATGATGGCACTTAAGTGTACCATTTTAAAGTTATGGCACTTAAGTGTCCCGGCGTGCCAAGTTATGACACTCCAGGTGTCCTCACCTCAAGAATTAACTAGCGGACATTTTTACAAAGCCTCTAGAAAAAAGTCAATTCGAGCTTATTCGTTCCAGACTTAATATCTTAAAGTCTGAAGAAGTTCAAGACTCAGGGATAAAAGTATAAAGATACTCAGACTCAGAAGATTAAGATTTACGACTGTAAGCTACTTCTATTTTTATCTCACGGATAAAATCTTGAAAAGGTACGTTCATCTGTAATTGATTGATGTTATCTTCTCCAGTTTTCGTGATTGTTGCAATCATTCCTTTTCGAAAAAGAAGTTATCTTTTGAAATGATGATTATCTATTTTTTCAAAAAGGCAGTTATTTTTTGAAAAGGCATTTTCTATTTTTCCTTTTAGGATGTTCCGTATACCTCTTTTCGACTGCCTTATATACTGATTGTCTTTCTCACAAACCCTAAATGCACAAACCATCACTTTTTTACTTTTACTCTCTAGTTTAATCTTCAAAGCTCTCACCTTTTTCGTGAATCGAGTTTGAAATCTCTGAAAGACTGTGAAAATGGCTTCCCAAAGAAAGTCTTCAAGGATCGCGAATAGGGGACCACAACACATGCGTGAGGGTCCTACGCTTTTTGACCTTATCGAAGAAGAAGAATCTCCAAGACAGCAGCAGAGCCCACAACATTCTCAACCGCGTCAATCTCCTCCAGCTAGACCTCACGGTATTGATCAAAGAGCGAAGGAAGAAATCATCGAAGGCGCAGAACCCGTAAGAACTCAAAAGCCCGCTTTTATCTTTAAGCTTTACTCTGCTTTGAAGAAGAGAGGCACTCCCTTGAACTATATTGATGAATTTTTGAAAGAGAAATGGTATCGAAATGAAACTCACTTTTTGCGAACAATGGAATGGTTGGGAGTTGCTCCTGAGGGGTCGGTAGAACAAGCATTTGCGAATATTCCAAGCGATCCACATGTTGGAGGTCTTAGTCAGCCTAATGGGAATGATGATGACAAAATGTACACTCATTTTAAGCCTAGAATGGGTGTTGCAGTGAATATTCGAAGCAAAATGACAGATTTATTTCGCTCAGAGGAACGCAAGCAACTTTACTCTAAGTTGCTAAAGAGCGGGGTGATCAACCCAAGAAGTGTGGACTTTGATTTTCTTGATTCTCTGAATGTGAAGCTGTGAGAGAAATTCACTCTTCTTCAACTTGAACAATTTTGCTCTGAATCAATGGTGGTTCATCCAGAACTTACGGCGTACTTCTATTCTAATCTAAGTTTCTTGGATGGGAATAGATTTTCTTTTAGTGTTCGAGACCAGGACTATATCGTTGATGTGGACACATTGATGGATGTGATTGGAGTAGAGTGATGGGCATTCCAATCAATTAGTGTGTCTGTTGGTCGTGCGACGGTAGAGCTTGTTTGTGATGGAATGGCAAAAGGAAGAATTTTTTACTTGAGGATGAATGCTTCAAATATTTTGCTTCACAAGATCGTGACCAATTGCCTCAAATCCAAATTGACTTCGAAGATCGACGTCTGCAACTCAGAAACAAAGCTGATGTATGCTACCAAAGCTAGCAAGAAGTTCTCTCTGTCTCACACAATCATGTTTCACATTTATAGAACGATGGTGAAAGACAAGGGCCAACTTCCTTGCTCAGCACTTGTTACAAAGTTATTCAGACATTTGAATATTCAGCCTCCCAAGATTCAAATGGTGGTGGGACTGAAAATTGTTTCCAAAATGCGTTTGAAGGAGCTAAATAAAGCGTTGGAGTGATTTAAGGAGAAAACCCCTATCAAGACTCACCAAGGTTTTTCGGCTGCGAAATGGAAATGGAAAGGGAAAGAGCCATTGACTGCCCCGTCCAATAAAAGAAGAGCACTCATCTTGAAGGATGAAGAAGATGAGGACGAAATCACCATTTCCGCCCTTGCACTGAGAAACTTACATCGTTCTGTTCCAGAGACTAAGGAGAGAGAGGATCAAGACAGAGAAGAAGAAGAGCAAAGGAGTGGAGAGAGAGAATTGATGAGAAAAGAAGCAGAGGAAGAAAGGACTGCAGAGGAAGAAGAGGGCAGAGGTGAACAAGAGGAAACAAAGAATGAAGAGTACTTCTCACCGCCTAAAGGCAATGAAACATGGGGAGTTGCTGAGAAAAGAGGTACCTCTTCAATTGCTTTTATGAGTGAAGATGTTAGCCGCTCACCTACTGATCCAGAAGACATCTATGCCTCTCAATTTCCTAAGGAAAGTCATGAGGTTTCATCTCCAAATCTAGGTACTCATACTAACTTGCCATCATCTGCCAATACTCTTATTGATCATGCAGAAGCTAGCACTTAGACTGATAATTCAGCAGACTTTCGAAGACTGCTTGATATTCATATGGAGATGCGAGGCCAGATTTATGCCCTGGGATGCGAAGTTCAGAACTTGTAGAATGCAAACCAAGCCTCTTTAGTTTCCTTGTATGATCAAATTCATGCCCTTGCTCTTCAAGTTCAAGCTAATGCCAAGGGTGAAGAAGTGGCTCAATTGAAGGAGGATTTGAAAAAGCTGGAAGGGATAGTCCAGTATATGGGAGATTTCCAGCTTATTCACGTTCCAAAGCAATCCTAATTTCATTATCTTTTCATTTCTACCTTTTTAATGATGACAAAAGAGGGGAGATGGTGCAGATTTGACTCTTGTTTGACTCTACTTTTGATTGACTTTACTTTTGTTTGGTTGTTTGGTTGTGATTGGATTTGGATTTGGATTGTTTGATCGTTTAAATGTTTGCTGCAATATCTTAAGCACTGTTGGTATTTCATGGCAAAGATAGTTGTTTATTTATAGGACTAACTTTCTTATTTCCTGTGGATGCAGATCTAATGCTATCTTTACTAAGCCAATTATCTTTTATGAGATATCCTTGTTTACTTGAGTATTGTCTTGCAGGTCAAAAATATCTAAATCTTCAGGAAAGTTTTGTCACCATAAAAAAATGGGAGATTGTTGGAGAAAACTTTCGTATTTATTTTGAAGCTGACAAAACATTTTCATCAATCTAGTCTGAAGACTTACAGACTCTTTCATCAAATTCTGAAGACCGCCAGACCACCAGACTCAAAATTCAAAGTCTACCCTCATTGACAGTTTCTAGACCGTCGAAGAAGACTTATCCAGAATTGAGTATTTCTTTAAGGATTTGATTCTATCAACTAAAGAAGTTCTCTCGGTTGGATATAACATCTTTGAATCTATTATTCGTTTTGATTTTAATTCGGGTAATTTAGATCCGTTGATTGGCGAAGCATACTTGGAAGGTTCTACTTATGGAAACCTAGATCTTGATTGTATGGGCGAGCATGATTGGTGGGCTATCGTCATATTCCTTAAATAACTCGAAATCTCCCTAATTGATTTTGTCCAACGAGTAGATTGGAATAGCTCCTTTAGAAAGTGCCGACGGTTATGAAGGCATGGAGGAGTATATAAGGAGGATGTTCTAGTTATTCGAGTGTGTGTGCGATAGATAAATTCCAAAGTCTGAAACTCCTTGTCCTTTGTCAATTCAATTGTTAAGAGAAAACTTGTACTCAAAAGAGAGATTATACATTTGT
Organism: Eucalyptus decipiens; assembly: GCA_014182575.1. NCBI lineage: Eukaryota > Viridiplantae > Streptophyta > Magnoliopsida > Myrtales > Myrtaceae > Eucalyptus > Eucalyptus decipiens. Next base: position 53,438,206 of record CM024615.1, read on the forward strand.
GAGAGCTTGAGGAAGTATAGCAGAGTCTCTACACTATGGAATCAATGACGTGATACTGTAACGACTCTTTTGTTTCATAGCGAAATGCAGCCAGTGGGCTGTCAGTGTGGGAGAGTTGACGTAGGCTTGGATTAAGCTGAACCACAATAAATCTTGTGTTCTTATTCTCTTTTTTAAACTCTTTTACTTTATTCGTAACTTTTTTTAATTGTTAGATCAATTTTAAAGTAAAGTTTTATTTTGTACTTTGCAAAAGTTTGTTTTCGCACCTATTCACCCCTCTAGGTGTTCATACTAGCATTCACACGAAGAAAATCTAGGTACCAAAGAAAGCTTGAGTTTCTTTTTTAATTGCAGTTCACTACCAAGAAAAATGTTAAATGATATTTGGATAGTGGTTGTCCAAGGCATATGATTGGAGATTTAAGTTGTTTTATAAAACTTGTGCAAATAAATGGTGGAAAAGTCTCTTTTGGTGGAAACAGCAAACGAAGAATTGTTGGGTGTGGAACTGTGAAAATTAGAAGTCTCACAATCAACAATGTCTCCTTAGTGGAATGACTTAATTACAATTTGCTTAGCATTAGCCAATTATGTGATACTGGATTCAAAATCAATTTCCAAGAAGGAGTATGTTCGGGAATTAGTAAAGATCTTTCTCAATCTTGTCCTCGACGAAGACATGGGAATATTTATCTTTTGGATATAAAACCAGAAAAATCTCAATGTCTAATTTCAATTCAAGATGAAGCAAATCTTTGGCATCGAAAGTTTAGCCATGTCAACATGAAGCAAATTGCCAAGATCTCTTCTAAAGAACCTTGTTCGTGGGCTGCCCAACCTGAAATTTCAAAAATTTGACTTATGCACACTATGTGTATTGGGAAAATGGGTTAGAAATTCTTTTAAACCAATAAATCAGGTTTCTACTAATCGTGTTTCGCAACTTTTACATATGGATCTCTTTGGACCAACTAGAACTAAAAGCATTAGTGAAAATATATATTGCCCAGTAATTGTGGATGATTATTCACGATTCACTTGGGTTTACTTTCTGGCAAGTAAGTCTGAAACATTTTCTTACTTTTCGAAATTTGCTAAGAAAGTTCAAAATGAGAAATGATATGTTATTTCAAGTATACGGACAGACCATGGAGGTGAGTTTGAATATCAAGACTTTATAAAATTCTGTGATGAATAAGGTTTTCAGCATGTTTTTGAGATAACTGGTATAAGCACCTAGAGGGGGGTGAATATGTGTAAAAACAGTTTCTCGTGATAAGTGAGCAATACTAAATAGACAATAGAAAGGAAGTTCTCCTTTTGTTAACAAAACGAATTATGATCAAAGTAAAGCAGAGAGTAGGGAAGAGAAAATGAACATAGAAATTATAGTGGTTCGGCTTATTCCAAGCCTACGTCCACTCTTCCGCACTGACAGCCCACCGGCTGGATTTCACTATGAACAAAAGAGTTGTTACAGCAAAGCTCTCCTTTGATTCCACAGTGTAGATACTCTATTACACTTTCTCAAGGTTTCTCAAGAATATAGACTCTCTTTTGTGTACAAGATTTCGCTTAGTAAATGAATTGACTAAGAACAAATAGCTTCAGACTTTGGAATTCTTCTATCGCACACCCACTCGAACAATTGGAACGTCTTCCTTATATACTCCTTTATGCCATCATACCCGTTGGCACTTACCAAAGGAATTCTTCCAATTTTCCCGTTGGACAGAATCAATTAGGAAGATCATTCGAGCTATTTAAGGAACATGACGATAGCCCATCAATCCTGCTAGCCCATACAATCAGAATCTCGGTTTCCATAAGTAGAACCTTCCAAGTATATACTTCGCGAATCATCGACTCCTCAATCTTTGAATCAATCTTGATTCGAATAAAGGATTCCGTCATGTCATATCCAGCCAAGAGATCTTCTCTAGTCGATAAGGTCGAATCCTTAAAGAAACATCCAGTTCTGGACAGGCCTTCTTCGACGGATTAGAAACTGTCAATGAGAATAGACTTTGAGTCTTGAGTCTGGCAGTCTGGAGGTCTATAGACTTTAAATAGAAGAGTCTACAAATCTTCGACTAGATCGATGGAAACGTTTTGTCGGCTTCAAAACACTCCAGAAGATTTCTCCAACAATCTCCCCTTTTTGATGGTGACAAAACTTTCCTACAGATTTGGATAACTTTGACCTGCAAAACATTACTCAAGCAAATATGGATATCTTATAAAGATAAATGGCTTAATGATAACACTAGAATTTGCAACCACAAAAAATAGGTTAGTCTTGTAGATGAGTAAAGCCATAAGATTTCAATAGTACTTAAGAAAAACAAATGTTTAAATAGTCAATCCCAAATCCAGTGCACAACCATACACAAAAGTCAAGTCAAAACAAACATCAAAACAAATAAAGAGTTCAAAAAGTTCAAAGTTCAAATCTGCATCACATCTCTCCCCCTTTTTGTCATCATTAAAAAGGTAGAGATGGAAAGAGAATGGAATTAAGATTGCTTGGGAACACGAAGAAGCTGGAAATCTCCCATTGACTAGATAATGCCTTCTAGCTTTTTCAATTCCTCCTTCAGTTGAGCCACATCTTCACCCTTAACATTTTCTTGAATCTGAAGAGCAATGGCTTGGATTTGATCATTCAAAGAAACTGAAGAAGCTTGACCTGCAGTCTGCAAATTCTGTATTTCGCATCCTATATCATATATCTGACCCTGCATCTTTAAGAGAATATCAAGAATTCTGCGAAAATCTGCTGAATTATCAGTCTGCGTATTGGCTTCTGCACAATCAGATGGAGTAAAGGCAAACGATGGCAAATCAGCATAGTCATGCAGATTGGGCGATGAAACATCATGTCCCTCCTCAGGAAATTGAGAGGCATAGATGTCCTCTGGATCTGCTGAAGAGCGGCTTACTCCTTCACTGGTGACAGGGAATGGGGACATTCCTCTTTTCTCACGATCTCCCCTTGTTTCCATGCCTTCAGGTGGAGAAGAGTGTTCCTCATGCTCTGCTTCCTCTTGATCTCCTCTCTCCTCTTCTTCTTCTTCTTCTTCTTCAATTCTTTCCTCCTCTCGCATCTCTTTCTTCTCGCTTCTCTCTCCTCTCGTTTCTTTCTCCTCTCGCTTCCAAATTTTCTCTTTCTCCGGTCCTCCGTTGTCTCATCTGTGTCTTTCTCTTGTCGTTCCGTTGATTCTGGAACAGAACGACTCAGGTTCTTCAATGCCATTGCAGAATGGTGATGTCATCCTCATCTTCTTCATTCTCAACAATGAGAGCTCTTCTTTTCTTGGATGGAGCAACCATGGGCTCCTTCCCTTTTCTTTTTGCAGCCAAAGAGATTTGATGAGTCTTAGCAGGGGTTTTCTCCTTGAATTTCTCCAACGCCTTGTTGAGTTCCTTTAGATGCATTTTAGAGACCATTTTCAATCCCACTACCATTTGATCACAAGTTCTAACACAAAGAATTCGGGGAGGCTGAACATTCAAATGTCTGAATAACTCGGTCACAAGAGCTGGATAAGGAAGTTGACCCTTGTCCTTCACCACTACTCTATACATGTGGAACATAATAGTGTGAGGAAGAGAGAACTTTTTCCCAGCATTGATGGCATACATCAACTTTGCCTCTGAGTTTGAAACATCACTCTTTGAAGTAGATTTTGGTCTGAGGCAGTTAATCACAATCTTGTGAAGCAGAATATTGAACGCACTCTTCCTCAAGTAGGAAATCTTTCCCTCTGTCCTTCTATCCTTAACAAGTTCCAACGTAGCACGAGCAATAGACACATTGATAGGTTGATATCTCCCTCTTTCAACCCCAATCACATCAGCCAACATATCTACATCCACCACATAGTCCTGATCTCGGACACTAAAAGAGAATCTATTCACATCCAAGAAACTGAGATTCGAATAGAAATATGTAGTGAGTTCAGCATAGGCTTCTGTAGATTCAGAACAAAACTGTTCAAGTTGAAGAAGACTGAATTTTTCCCACAAATTAACGTTCACAGAGTCAAGGAAATCAAAATCCACACTTCTAGGGTTTATCACCCCACGCTTCAACAACTTAGAGTATAGATGCTTGTATTCCTCCGATCGAAACAAGTCTGTCCTTTTGCTCCGAATTTTTGCCGCAACACCCATTCTCGGTTGAAACTGACCGTACAACTTGTCATCATCATTCCCATCTGGCTGATTTAGCCCTCCAACACGTGGATCGCTTGGGATATTTGCCATTGCTTCTTCCGCCGACCCAGAAGGGCTAATTCCTAACTGTTCCATTGTGCGTAAAAAGAAGGTTTCATTTTTATACCCTTTGTCTATCAGAAATTTGTCAATGTAGTTCAAAGGAGTTCCACCCCTTTTCAAAGCACGATAAAGCTTGTAGGTAAAAGAGGGCTCAAAAGTTCTTACGGGTTTTGCATCTTTGATTATTTCTTCCTCTTCTCGACAAGCAACATCCTGTGGTCTAGATGGAGGAGATGGATGATGCTGAGAATGTTTTGGGCTCTGTTGCTGACTAGGAGACTCTTCTTCCTCGGTGAGATCAAAGTGCGTAGGCCCCTCACGCATTTGCTGCGGTCCCCTGTTCGCGATCCTCAAAGACTTCCTTTGAGACGACATCTTTCACAGTCTTTGAAAGATTCCAAACTTGTTTTTCCCAAGAAAGATGACAACTTTTCGAAGATTAAACAAGAGAAGAAGACAGAAGTGGAAGATCGATGCTTTTTAGGGTTTTTGGAATAAAACGAAGAGAAACCGATAGTATATAGGACAGTCAAAGAGAGGCATACAAAACGTTGTAAAGGAAAGTAAAAAGATGCCTTTTAAAAAATAACTGCCTTTTTCAAAAATTAGATAACTATCATTTAAAATTAACTCCGTTTTCGAAAAAGAAAGATTGCAATAATCACGGAAATTGAAAATAGCAAGAATCAATTATGGATAGATGATCGTACCTTTTCGAGATTTAATCTGAGAGAGAATAAAATAACTTACAGTCAAAAATCTTGATTGTCTAAGTCTGAGAGTCTCTAGACTTTTACTTCTTCAAACCTCAAGATGTTGAGTCTGGAACGAATAACTTCAAATTGATTTTTCTCCAAAGGCTTTGTAAATATATCCGCCAATTGATTCTTTGAGTCAACAAACTGAATCGAAACTTCTCCATTTTGAACATGATCTCTAATGAAGTGATATCGAATCTCTATATGTTTTGCTCTTGAGTAAAGAATTGAATTCTTGGTGAGATTGATTGCGCTGGTGTTGTCACACTTAATCTCTGTGCATGAATCTTCAATTCCAAAGTCTCTTAACTGTTGTTTTATCCACGGAATTTGTGAACAACAACTTCCAAGAGCTACATACTTTGCTTATGTTGTAGAAAGAGCTACTGTATTTTGCTTCCTTGAAAACCAAGACACTATCTTGCTTCCAAGTAGTTGACAGGTACCCGAGGTGCTCTTTCTATCAACTCTGCATCCGGCTAGGTCCGCGTCTGAGTATCTAAGAAGAGTAAAGTCTCCATTTTTATGATACTAAAGACCAAAGTTTGAAGTTGATGCAATGTATTTGATAATACACTTTGCAGCACTTAGATGAGATTCTTTAGGGTCTCGCTTGAAATCGGCACAAATGCAAACACTAAACAAAATGTCGTCTAGAAGCAATAAGATAAAGAAGTGAACCAATGATACTCCCGTATAGCTTCTCGGTTAACTTTCTTTCCTCCTTCATCTTTGTCTATCTTCAAAGAACTTGACATTAGTATATCAGTCTTTTTGCAATTTTCCAATCCAAACTTTTTGACAAGATCATTAGCATATTTTTCTTGATGAATAAAAGTTCATTCCTTCAATTGTTTCACTTGAAGCCCGAGAAAGAAGGTTAGTTCACCCATCATGCTCATTTCAAATTCATCCTACATAGACTTAGAGAATTTCTTGCACAGACTTTCATTAGAGGATCCAAAAATAATATCATCAACATATATTTGAACAAGTAGAAAACTTTTGCTTTCTCTTTTGATAAATAGTGTAGTGTCTACTTTACCTTTGATAAAGCCCTTTTGAATTAAAAACTTACTCAGCCTGTCGTACCACGCTTGAGGTGCTTGCTTTAAACCATATAAAGCCTTTTTAGTCCGAATACTAAGTCTGGTTTCCTTGGGTCTTCAAACCTGTGGTTGTTCCACATAGACTTCCTCATGGATAAATCAATTCAGGAAAGTACTTTTGACGTCCATTTGGAATAACCTTAAATTCTTATAACAAGCAAAAGCAAGTAATAATCTAATTGCTTTTAACCTCGCTACTGGTGCGTAAGTCTCATCATAGTCTATCCCTTCTTCTTGCGTATATCCCTTGGCCACGAGTCTTGCTTTGTTTGTAACGACTTTTCCTTTCTCGTTCATCTTGTTCCTGAAAACCCATTTAGCTCCAATAATAGATTTACCTTTCGGTTTAGGAGTCAATTCCCAGATATTATTAATACTGAATTACCTGAGTTTTTCTTGTATAACTTCAATCCAAGCTTTCATCGATAAAGCTTCTTCTATGCTTTTGGCTTCTATTTCAGAAAGAAGAGCCACAGTACTAGACTCTTCGCGCCTTTTGGATCTTGTGCGAATTTCTTCATTAATTTCGCCAATAATGAGATCTTTAGGATGACTGGACTTATACTTCCAGTTGCTAGTTGATTTGTCAGGTTGTTGATCTTTTTCTTCATTTGAATCTTCAACACTAATTTGTTGCTGGTCTTTCGAAGTCTGAGTTGCTTCTTGAGATTTAGACCTTGTAGAGTCTGGAGAAAGTTCAAATTCTTCAAGATGAGTTTGAATAGATTCATTTTGCATAGAATCTTAGAATTTGGCATTCATTGATTCCTCCACAGATTTAGTCTTCTTGTTGTAGACTCTATAGGCTTTGCTTGTGGTTGAATATCTAAGGAAGATGCCCTCGTCTGATTTTTCTTCAAACTTGCCAACTTGATCATTTGCATTTTTCAATATAAAGCGTTTACATCCAAACACCTGAAAATATGAAACAATAGGCTTCTTTTCTTTGAATAACTCATAAGGGGTTTTCTCCATAATAGGCCTTAGAAAAACTCTATTAATGATATAACATGCTGTAGAAACTGCTTCAACCCAAAAACGTGAAGAAATGTTACTTTCAATTAAAAGAGTTCTAGCCATTTTTTGAAGCGGCCTATTCTTTCTTTCCACAACTCCGTTTTGCTTTGGAGTATATGGAGAGGAGAACACATGTTGAAAACCAGATTCATCACAGAATTTTGTAAAATCTTAATTTTCAAATTCACCTCCATGGTCTATTCGTATACTTAAAATAACATACCCTTTCTCATTTTGGACATTTTTAGCAAACTTTTCAAAGTAAGAAAAGGTTTCAGACTTAGTTGCCAGGAAATATACCCAGGTAAACTGTGAGTAGTCATCCATAATTACTAGGCAATATTTCTTACCTCTAATGCTTTGAGTTCTGATTGGTCCAAAGAGATCCATATGCAGAAACTGCAGTACACGATTAGTGGAAACTTGATTTATTGGTTTAAAGGAGTTTCTTACCTGCTTTCCCAATACACATGGTGTACATAGATCGATCTTTCCGGTATGACAGATTGGGTAGACCATGAACAAGCTTCTTTGATGAAATTTTGGCTATTTGCTTCATATTGATGTGCCCAAGTTTTCTGTGCTATAAGTTTGTTTCATCTTGAATTGAGATTAGACATTGTGATTCATCTGGTTTGACATCCAATAGGTAGATATTTACATGTCTTCGACCCATGAATGACTTAGTGGAATCTTTACTGGTTCCTGAACATATTCTCTCTTGAAAGTTGATTTTGAAACCAGTATCGCACAGCTGACTGATACTAAGCAAATTGTAGTTGAATCCTTTCACTAAGGAAACATTACTGATTGTGAGGTTTCCAATCTTTACAGTTCCAAATCCCATAATTCTTCCTTTGATGTTTCCTCCAAATGATACTTTTCCACCACTTACTTGAACGAGCTTTATGAAGCAATTTGAATCTCCAGTCATATGTCTTGAGCATCCATTATCCAGATACCATTTTATCTTCTTCTTGATAGTGACTTGCATTTAAAAAAGAGACTCAAACTTTCTTTGGTACTCATATTTTCTTGGGTCCATTGGTGTTAGTATGATATGCGGTCTTTGCCCATACTTTCTTAACAGATTTCCAAACCATAGGACATTTTTTCTCAAAATGATCTGAACTATTGCACTTAGAACATCCGAGAACATTGCGACCTCGGTTTTACAAAAACCTTTTGAAATGATTTTTGTAAGCATCTCTTGTGGGTCTTTGCTTAATTCTTTCCTTCACTTTAGGAAAATCAATTAAAGGAATGGTTTCCACAGTCATTCCCAAACCAGATTTATTGAAATAAGGTCTTTGTCTTTGAAAGAATTTTCTCAAGTTTCTCGATCCTATAGAAAATCTTTTGGAAATATTTGATATGTCATTTTTAAAAATGCATTTTCTTTCGAAAGGTTGTCTACACTTTCTTTAAGAGTAGAAACATTCATGTCTAAACATTTAACATTTTCTTTCAAAACATTTTCCTATTATTTTAGTGCAGAATTTTCTTTTTTAAGTTCGGAAATCCTTTTAAGAGAAGTTTTGAAACTAAAACACAACTCATCAATGTATTTAGAAACTTTAATAGGGATTTTAAAGTTACTCACCTCAAATTCACTGTCTGAATCTGAGTCTGTCTCGGAGTTTGAATCTGAATCCGCTTGTGCCATTAGACATATATTGGCATAATCATCATCACTTTCGTCACATTTCGTATCACCTGTGTTTCTGCTTTGAAAGCCTTTCGATACTTTTCAGCTTTTCCTTTCTTCTTCTTCAGAAGGGGACAGTTGGGTCTGATGTGTCCCTTTTTCTTACATTCAAAGCAGACTACATCTCTATTGGATTCATCATCCTCAACAGACTTAGTCTGTTGCTTTTGAAAACTTTGTTTCTTTGGATTGAATCTTCTTCATTTTCTGTTCAGCTTTCTGAATCTTCTTATCATGAGAGCAAGCTCCTCATCAGAATCATCATTGGATTTTAATGCAATGGATTTCTTACCTTTAGGATCTTCGTCTTCATTGATTCGCTCCACTTCATAAGACTGAAGAGTCCTAACCGACTCATCGACAGATAGTGGCATAATTCTTTGTGTCTCCCTTATTGAGGTCTTTATGTGATTCTAATCGTTGGAGAGTCCACGCAATAGCTTGTTTACCTTCATGGGATCAGAAATTGGTTGCTCTTGATTTTCAAGACCATTCACGATTTATGTAAAACGACTAAACATGTCAGTTATAGATTCTCATGATTTCATTTTGAAGGCTTCGTATTGACCGAGGAGAATATTGATTCTAGTTTTTTTCACTCGATCAGTTCCTTCATAGGTGATATGTAATCTATCCCAAACTTCTTTGGCTGTAACACAAGAAGATATTCTGCTATATTCAGTAGGTGACAAAGCACAATATAAAGAATAAATTGCTTTTGCATCAAGAGCTTGTCTCTTGGTTATCTCTTCCTGAGTCATTTCACTAGACTCAACAGCTTCTTTTCCTCTCTCTGAGACAGGTGCAGCTTTAGGAATGATTCCTTTGTCTACCACGTCCAATTCGAGAGGATCCTTTGATCTTAGGAACGCCTTCATCTTGTTTTTCAATATGTTGTATTCCTTTCCATCAAAGTAAGGCGGTCTGGTATTGCTTTGCCCTTCTACCAGCCCTGGAGCCAACATACTAGCCATGGATCTTTAACTTTGAAGTAAAACACTTCAAACAAAGTGAGTACACAAGCTCTGATACCAATTGAGATAGCTAGTATAAGCACCTAGAGGGGGGTGAATAGGTATAAAAACAGTTTCTTGTGATAAGTGAGCAATACTAAACATACCCGTTGGAACTTACTAAATGAATTCTTCCAATCTTCCTGTTGGATAAAATCAATTAGGAAGATCATTCGAGCTATTTAAGGAACATGATGATAGCCCATCAATCCTGCTCGCCCATATAATCAGGATCTCGGTTTCCATAAGTAGAACCTTCCAAGTATATACTTCGCCAATCATCGAATCCTCAATCTCTGAATCAATCTTGATTCTGTTGGAGAAATCTTTCTGGAATATTTTGAAGCTGACAAAACGTTTCTATCAGTCTAGTCTGAAGTTCTGCAGACCCATCCATTCTAAGTTTGAAGACCTCCAGACTGCCAGACTCAAGACTTAAAGTCTATTCTTGATGACAGTTTTTAATCCGTTGAAGTAAGGCTATTCAGATCTATGTGATTCTTTGTGGAATCAGCCTTATCGACTGGAGAAGATCTCTTGGCTGGATGTGACATAACGGATTCCTTTTAAGATTGTTTAAGGATTCGATGATTGGCGAAGTATTCTCGGAAGGTTCTACTTATGGAAACCAAGATCCTGATTGTATGGGCGAGCAGGATTGGTGGGCTATCAACATGTTCCTTTAATAGCTCGAATGATCTTCCCAATTGATTTTGTCCAACGGGAAGATTGGAAGAATTCCTTTGGTAAGTGCTAATGGGTATGATGGCATAAAGGAGTATAAAAGGAAGACGTTCCAGTTGTTCAAAGTGTGTGCGCGATAGAAGAATTCCAAAGTCTGAAGCTCCTTGATTCGTAGTCAATTCATTTGTTGAGCGAAAATCTTGTATACAAGAGAGAATTCATTTCGTGAGATACCTTGAGGAAGTGTGGTAGAATATCCATACTGTGGAATCAAGGAAGAGCATTGCTGTAACATCTATTTTGTTCATAGTGAAATCCAGCCAGTGGGCTGTCAGTGCAGAAGAGTGGACGTAAGCTTGGAACAAGCCGAACCACTATAAATCTCATGTTGAATTTTCTTTTCCCTACTCCTTTTACTTTGTCAACAGTTCGTTCTATTAACAAAAGAGGAGTCTTCTTTCTATTGTCTGCCTAGTATTGCTTTTATATCTCGGAAAATTATTTATATACCTATTCACCCCCCTCTAGGTACTTATACTAGCTATATCAATTGGTATCAGAGCTCGTGTACTCATTTTGTTTGAAGTGTTTTACTTCAGAGTTAAAAATCCATGGCTAGTATGCTAGCTCCAGGGCTGGTGGAAGGGCAAAGCAATACCAGACCACCCTACTTTGATGGAAAGGATTACAACATTTGGAAAAACAAAATGAAAGCATTCCTATGATCAAAGGATTCTCTGGAATGGGACGTTGTAGAAAAAGGAATTACTCCTAAAGCTGCATCTGTCTCAGAGAGAGGAAAAGAAACTGGTGAGTCAAGAGAAATGACTCAGGAAGAGATAATCAAGAGACAAGCACTCGATGCAAAAGCAATTTATTCTTTATATTGTGCTTTGTCACCAATCGAATATAAAGAATATCTTCTTGTGTTACAGCAAAAGAAGTCTGGGATAGATTACATATCACCTATGAAGGAACAAATCAAGTGAAGGAGACCAGAATCAACATTCTCCTCAGTCAATATGAAGCCTTTAAAATGAAATTAGGAGAATCTATAACTGACATGTTTAGCCGTTTTACAGATATCGTCAATGGTCTTGAAAATCAAGGTCAACCAATTTCTGATCCCATGAAGGTAAACAAGTTCTTTGCGAGGACTCTCCAAGGATTGGAATCATATAAAGACTTCAATAAGAGAGACACAAAGAATCATGCCACTATCCGTCGATGAGTTGGTTGGAACTCTTCAGTCTTATGAAGTGGAGTGAATCAATGAAGATGAAGATCCTAAAGGTAAGAAATCCATTGCATTAAAATCCAATGATGATTCGATGTTACATTTCGAAGACGATATGGACGATGAAGAACTTGCTCTTATGATAAGAAGATTGTAAAGCTGAAAGAAAAGGAAGAAAATTCAATCTAAGGAAACAAAGCTTTCAAAAGCAAATGACCAAGTCTCGTTGATGATGATGAATCAAACAAAGATGTAGCCTCGCTTTGAATGTAAGAAAAAGGGACACATCAGACCCAACTGTCCCCTTCTGAGAAAGAAAAAAGGAAAAGCTGAAAAATATCGAAAGGCTCTTAAAGCAGAAACTTGGAGTGACACAGAGTGTGAAGAAAGCGATGATGATTACGCCAACATATGTCTGATGACACAATCAGACTCAGATTCAGACTCTGAAACAGACTCAGACTCAGACAGTGAAATAGAGGTAAGTAACTTTAAAATCCCTGTTAAAGTTTCTAAATACATTGATGAGCTGTGTTCTAATCTTAAAACATCTCTCAAGAGGATTTCCGAACTTAAAAAGGAAAACTCTATTCTAAAACAATAGGAGAATGCTTTGAAAGAAAAGCTGGAATGTTTAGACATGAATATTTCTTCTCTTAAAGAAAGTAAAGTCAATCTTTAAAAAGAAAATGCATTCCTAAAAAATGACTTATCAAATGTTTCAAAAAGATTTTCATTAGGATCTGAGAAACTTGAAAAAATTCTTTCTGCACAAAGACCTTATTTCAATAAATCTGGTTTAGGAATGACAGAAGAAACAATTCCTTTAATTGATTTTCCTAAAGTAAATGAAAGAATTAAGCAAAGACCTTCAAGAGATGCTTATAGAAAACATTTCAAAAAGGTGTTTGTAAAACCTGTAGGTCGAAATGCTCTCAGATGTTCAAAGTGCAATAGTGCAGATCATTTTGAAGAAGAGTGTCCTATGGTCTGGAAACCTGTTAAGAAAGTATGGGCAAATACTGCATTTAATACTAACACCAATGGACCCAAGAAAATATGGGTACCAAAGAAAGCTTGAGTCTCCTTTTTAAATGCAGGTTACTATCAAGAAAAAAGGTAAAATGGTATCTGGATAGTGGATGCTCAAGACACATGACAGGAGATTCAAATTGCTTTACAAAGCTCGTTCAAGTAAATGGTGGAAAAGTCTCTTTTGGAGGAAACATCAAAGGAAGGATTATGGGATTTGGAACTGTAAAGATTGGGAACCTCACAATAAGCAATGTTTCCCTAGTGAAAGGACTTAACTACAATCTGCTTAGTATCAGCCAGCTCTGTGATACTAGTTTCAAAATCAATTTTCAAGAGGGAATATGTTCAGGAACCAGTAAAGACTCTACTCAGTTGTTTATGGGTCGAAGACATGAAATATCTACCTCTTGGATGTGAAACCAGGCGAATCACAATGTTTAATCACAATCCAAGACGAAGCAAGCTTATGGCACAGAAAGCTTAGGCACGTCAATATGAAGCAGATAGCCAAAATATCAGCAAAGAAGCTTGTTCGTGGCTTACCCAATCTATCTTACCAAAAGTCTGATCTATGCACATCATGCGTATTGGGAAAGCAAGTAAGAAATTCCTTTAAACCAATAAATCAAGTTTCCACTAATTGTGTGCTGCAGTTGTTGCATATGGATCTCTTTGGACCAACCAGAACTCAAAGCATTGGAGGTAAGAAATATTGCCTTGTAATTGTGGATGACTACTCGATTTACTTGGGTATACTTCCGGCAAGTAAGTCTGAAACCTTATCTTATTTTGAAAAGTTTGCTAAAAGAGTTCAAAATGAAAAATGATATGCTATCTCTAGTATAAGAACAGACCATGGAGGCGAATTTGAAAATCAAGATTTTACAAAATTCCGTGATAAATCGGGTTTTCAGCATGTGTTTTCCTCTCCATATACTCCGAGCAAAATGGAGTTGTGGAAAGAAAAATAGATCTCTTCAAAAAATGGCTAGAACTCTCCTAATTGAAAGTAACGTCTCTTCACGATTTTGGGTGAAGCTATTTTAACAGCATGTTATATTATCAATAGAGTTTTTCTAAGGCCTATTCTAGATAAAACCCCCTATAAATTATTCAAAGGAAAGAAGCCTATTGTTTCATATTTTCATATATTTGGATGTAAATGCTTTATATTGAAAAATGAAAATGATCGAGTTGGTAAGTTTGAAGAAAAATCAGACGAAGGCATCTTCCTTGGATATTCTATCTCAAGCAAAACCTACGAGTCTATAACAAGAAGAGTCAATGTGGAAGAATCAATGAATGTCAAATTCCAGGATTCTATGCAAAATGAATCTATTCAGACTCATCTTGAAGAATCTAAACTCGCTCCGACTCTACAAAGTCTAAATCTCAAGAAGCGGACCCGGACTACGAAAGACAAAGAACAAACGGTTATTGAAGATTCAATTGAAGGAAGTGATCATCAACTCCGACGAATCAACCAAGAATCGGAAGCATAAGTCCAGTCATCCCAAAGATCTTATTATTGGCGACATTAATGAAGGAATTTGCACAAGATCCAAAAGGTGCGAAGAGTCTAGTGTGTGGCTCTTATTTCTGAAATAGAACCCAAAAGCATAGAAGAAGCTTTATCTGATGAAAGCTGGATTGAAACTATGCAAGAAGAACTCAGACAATTCAGCATTAATGATGTTTGGGAATTGACTCCTAAACCAAAAGGTAAATCTATTAGTGGAGCTAAATGGGTTTTTAGGAACAAGATGAACGAGAATGGCAAAGTCGTAAGAAACAAAGCAAGACTCGTGGCCAAGGGATATACGCAAGAGGAAGGGATAGACTACGATAAGACTTACGCACCAGTAGCAAGGTTAGAAGCAATTCGATTACTACTTGCTTTTGTTTGTTATAAAAATTTCAGGTTATTCCAAATGGACGTCAAAAGTGCTTTCCTAAATGGATTTATCCATGAGGAAGTCTACGTGGAACAGCCACCTGGGTTTGAAGATCCAAAGAAGCCAGACTTAGTAATCAGACTGAAAAAGGTCTTGTATGGATTAAAGCAAGCACCTCGAGCTTGGTATGACAGGCTAAGTAAGTTTTTGATTCAATCCGGCTTTGTCAAAGGTAAAGTAGATACTACTCTATTTATCAAAAGAGAAAGCAAAAGTTTCTTGCTTTTTCAAATATATGTTGATGATATTATTTTTGGATCCTTTAAGGAAAATATGTGCAAGAAATTCTCTAAGTCTATGCAGGATGAATTTGAGATGAGTATGATGGGAGAATTAAATGATGGGAGAATTAACCTTCTTTCTTGGACTTCAAGTGAAACAATTGAAGGAAGGAACTTTTATTTATCAAGAAAAATATGCTAATGATCTTGTCAAGAAGTTTGGACTGGAAAATTGCAAAAAGATTGATATACCAATGTCAAGTTCCTTGAAGATAGACAAAGATGAAAGAGGAAAGAAGGTTGACCAAAAGCTATACAGGAGTATCATCGGTTCACTTCTTTATCTTACTGCTTCTAGACCTAACATTTTGTTTAGTGTTTGCATTTGTGCTAGATTTCAAGCAGACCCTAAAGAATCTCATTTAAGTGCTGCGAAGCGTATTATCAAGTACATTGATTCAACCTCAAGTATCGGTCTATGGTATCCCAAAAAGGGAGACTTCACTCTTCTTGGATACTCAGACGCAGATCTAGCCGGTTGCAGAGTTGATAGAAAGAGCACCCCGGTACCGTCGCTTACTTGGAAACAGAACGGTATCTTGGTTTTCAAGAAAGCAAAGTACAAGAACTCTTTCTACAGCGCCAGGCGAGTATGTAGCTCTCGGAAGTTGTTGTTCACAAATTTTGTGGATAAAACAACAGCTAAAAGACTTTGGAATTGAAGATTCATGCACCGAGATTAACTGTGACAATACCAGCGCAATCAATCTTACCAAAAATCCTATTCTTCATTCAAGAGTAAAGCATATAGAGATTCGACATCACTTCATTAGAGATCATGTCCAAAATGGAGAAATTTCGATTCAGGTTGACTCAAAGAACCAACTGGCGGATATATTCACAAAGCCTTTGGAGAAAAATCAATTTGAAATCATCTGTTCCAGACTCAACATCTTTAAGCTTGAAGAAGTTAAAGTCTAGAGACTCTCAGACTCTCAGACTCTCGGACTCAGTAAATCGTGGGTCTTGACTGTAAGTTATTCTCTCTTATTTATTATATCTCGAAAAGGTACGATCATTGATAATTGATTTTAAATTTCCGTACAAGTTTACCTTTTCCAAAATTATTTTAAATGGCAGTTGTTTGTTTTTGAAAAAGGCGCTTAAGTTTAAAAAAGGCACCTTTTCACCTTCCTTTATGACGTTTCGCATTTTCTCTTTCGACTGAGCTATTTACAGTCGGTTTCTCTCTGCAAAACTCCAAAACCCTAAAAAGTCTCGATCTTCCATTCCTGTGTTCCTCTATTGTTTAATCTTCGAAAAAGTTGTCATTTTTCTTGCGAAAGTCAAGCGAAGAATCTTTCAAAGACAAAGAAAGATGTCCTCTTCAAGGAAGTCTTCGAGGATTGCAAGCAGGGGACCACATCGATTGAGTGAGGGGCCTACTCATTTTGATCTTACTGGGGAAGAAGATTCACCAAGTCCGCAACATTCTCAACCGCGTCATTCTCCACCATCTAGTCCACATGGTGTGGGTCATCAACAGGAAGAAGAAATCATTGAAGACGTTGAACCTGTAAGAATTCAAAAGCCTGGCTTTATTTATAAGCCTTATCGTGCTTTAAAGAGTACTGGTACTCCATTGAAATACATCGATGAGTTCCTTAAGGATAAGGGACATGAAAGTGAGTACGTATTCTTGTGAAAAATGGAAAACTTGGGAATTGCTCCAAGAGGGATGGCAAAACAAGCCCTTGCGAACATTCCAAGTGATCCGCGTGTCGGTGGTTTTAATCCGACAGATGGGAATGATGATGATAAACTGTATAGCCAATTTCAACCGAGAATGGGTGTTGCAGCGAATATTCAAGGGAAAAGGATGGATTTGTTTAGATCGAAGGAACATAAGGATCTATACTCAAGATTGTTGAAGCGTGGAGTGATAAACCTTAGGAGTGTAGATTTTGACTTCCTGGATGCTGTGAATGTGAACTTGAGAGAAAAGTTCAATTCTCTTCAATTGGAAAGCTTGCATCGACACCACAGAGGGTTATGAACAGTTGACTGCATATTTCTATTCAAATCTTAGTTTCTTAGATGTGAATAGAATATCTTTTAATGTCCGAGATCAAGACTTTGTTGTTGATGTGGATATGCTGGCGGATGTGATTAGGGTTGAAAGAGGAAGGTATCAACCAATCAATGTCTCTATTGCTCGCACAACATTGGAACTTGTCAAGGACAGAATGACAGAGGGAAGGATTACCTACTCAAGGATGCGTGCGAACAACATCATTCTTCACAAGATTGTGATCAATTGCCTCAGACCGAAATCAACTTCCAAGACTAATGTTTCCAACTCAAAGGCAAAGTTGATGTACGCAATCAATGTTGGGAAAAAGTTTTCTCTTCCTCACACCATTCTATTCCACATGTATAGAGCAATGGTGAAGGACAAGGGACAACTTCCTTATCCAGGTCTTATGACAAAGTTATTCAGACACTTGAATATTCAGCCTCCACAAATTCTCTGTGTTCGACTGTGTGACAAAATGGTGGTAGGATTGAAAATGGTGCTGAAAATGCGTCTGAAAGAACTTAACAAGGCGTTGGAGAAGTTTAAGGAGAAAATCCCTATCAAAACTCATCATGGTCCCTCTGGCTCGAAAAGAAAAGGGAAGGAGCCAATGGTTGCTTCATCCAAAAAGAGAATGGCTCTCTTCATTGAGGATGAGGATGATGAGGATGATCTCACCATTTCCGCTATAGCCTTGAAAAAGCTAAGTCATTCTGTTCCAGAATCAATGGAACGACAAGAGAAGGAAGCAGAGGAAAGAGAAGAACTGGAGAAAGAAAGAGAAGAAGAAAGAGAAGAAGAGAGAGACGAAGCAAGAGAAGAAGAAGAAGCAAGAGAAGAAGAAGTGAAAGAAGAAGAAGAAAGAGGAGAAGAAGAGAGAGAAGAAGGAGAAAGAGAAGCAGAGGAAAAAGAAGAAGAGGAGAGAAGAGCTGAAGAAAGAACAGAGGAGGAGAGGTTCGAAGAAGAAGAAGAGAGAGCAGATCAAGAGGCGGAAGAGCATGAAACACTCTCTTCTCCCCATGAAGCCATAGAAACAGGGGGAGAAAAGGAGCAAAGAGGAACGACCTCTTATCCTATTGCTAGTGAAGGAGTTAGTCGTTCTCTTGTAGATCCAGAGGACGTTTATGCCTCTCAATTTCCAGAAGAGAGTCATGGTGCTTCATCGCCAAATTTGCGCAATTATGCTGATATACCATCATCTGCCTTTACTCCATCAGACCGTGCTGAAGCTAGTACGCACCGATAATACAAAGAAACTTTCTCGAATTTTGATATTCTCTTGGAAATGCGAGGTCATATTTATGCCTTGGAGTGCGAGGTTCGTAACCCGAAGAACACCGGACAAGTTTCTTCCGTTTCCCCTGTCTCGATCGATTCAAGCCCTTTCTACTCAAATTCAAGCCAATGCTAAAGGAGAAGAAGTGGCTCATCTAAGGGAAGACTTGAAAAAGCTAGAGGGCATTGTTCAGCCTATGGGTTCCAAACTTGTTCGCATTCCCAAGCAAATTTGACTTCTTTTTCATCTCAAACCTTTTATGATGACAAAAAGGGGGAGAGATGCAAGCTTTGAACAACTTTGAACTTATCTTGTTTAATTTTTTAATTTTGTTTGTGTGTCTGGATTTGGACTGAATATGGTGTGGATTTAAATTTGACTGCTGCCTTGATGTTAAGTATTATTGATATCTTGTGAATGAATTTATATGCCAGACTAACCTACTTTCTGTGGATGCATATTTTAGTGTTATCATTAAGTCATTAATCTTTTTAAGATATCCATATTGCTTGAGAAATGTTTTGTAGGTCAAAGTTTTTCAAATCTGCAGGAAAGTTTTGTCACCATAAAAAATGGGGAGATTGTTGGAGAAATCTTTCTGGAATATTTTGAAGCTGACAAAACGTTTCTATCAGTCTAGTCTGAAGTTCTACAGACCCATCCATTCTAAGTCTGAAGACTTCCGGACTGCCAGACTCAAGACTTAAAGTCTATTCTCGATGACAGTTTTTAATCCGTTGAAGTAAGGCTATCCAGATCTGTGTGATTCTTTGTGGAATCAGCCTTATCGATTGGAGAAGATCTCTTGGCAGGATGTGACATAATGGATTCCTTTTAAGATTTTTTAAGGATCCGATGATTGGCGAAGTATTCTCGGAAGGTTCTACTTATGGAAACCAAGATCCTGATTGTATGGGCGAGCAGGATTGATGGGCTATCGACCTGTTCTTTTAATAGCTCGAACGATCTTCCCAATTGATTCTGTCCAATGGAAAGATTGGAAGAATTCCTTTGGTAAGTGCCAACGGGTATGATGGCATAAAGGAGTATAAAAGAAAGACATTCCAGTTGTTCGAAGTGTGTGCGTGATAGAAGAATTCAAAAGTCTGAAGCTCCTTGATTCGTAGTCAATTCATTTGTTGAGCGAAAATCTTGTATACAAGAGAGAATTCATTTCATGAGATACCTTGAGGAAGTGTGGTAGAATATCCATACTGTGGAATCAAGGAAGAGCATTGCTGTAACATCTCTTTTGTTCATAGTGAAATCCAGCCAGTAATGTCGGTGCGTAAGAGTGGACGTAAGCTTGGAACAAGCCGAACCACTATAAACCTCATGTTGAATTTTCTTTTCCCTACTCCTTTTACTTTGTCAACAGTTCGTTCTATTAACAAAAGAGGAGTCTTCTTTCTATTGTCTGCCTAGTATTGCTTTCATATTTCGGAAAATTATTTATATACCTATTCACCCCCCTTTAGGTACTTATACTAGCTATATCAAATTCGAATAAAGGATTTTGTCATGTCATATCCAGCCAAGAGATCTTCTCCAGTCGATAAGGTCGAATCCTTAACGAAACATCCAGTTCTGAATAGGCCTTCTTCGACGGACTTGAAACTGTCAATGAGAATAAACTTTGAGTCTTGAGTCTGGCAGTCCTGAGGTCTTCAGACTTTAAATAGAAGAGACTGCAAATCTTCAGACTAGACTGATGGAAACGTTTTGTCAGCTTCAAAACACTCTAGGAAGATTTCTCCAACAGTTTTCTCTTCTCCATATACTCTAGAACAGAATGGAGTTGCAAAAAGAAAGAATAGATTTTTGCAAGAAAAGGCAAGAACTTTTTTTAATAAAAAGTAATATTTCTTCTTGTTTTTAGGCTGAAGCAATTTCTATAGCAAGTTAGATTATTAACATAGTATTTTTAAGGTCTATTCTGGAGAAAACGCTTATGAGTTATTCAAAGGAAATAAGCCAATTGTTTCTTACTTTCATGTGTTTGGTTGCAAATGTTTTGTTTTGAAAAATGCAAATAATCGATTTGGTAAGTTTGAAAAAAAATCAGATGAAGAAATTTTCCATGGCTACTCAACCACAAGCAAAGCTTATACAGTATTCAACAAGAAGACTCAGTCTGTGGAAGAATCTATGAATGTTAAATTTCAAGACTCTTTGTAAAATCAACTAATTCAGACTCAACTTGAAGAATCTGAACCTGCTCCAGACTTTACAAAGTCTACCTCCCTTGAAGCAGCTAAGACCTCTAAAAATCAACAACAGACGGAAATTGAAAAATCAACTAAAGCAGAAGGTCAGCAAACGGTCAGACCAACAAGTAACTGGAAGCACAAGTCTAGTCATGCCAAAGAACTCATCATTGGTGACATTGATGAAGGAATTTGCACCATATCCAAAAAGCAAGAAGAGTCTAGCACTGTAGCACTTATTTCCGAAATAGAACCCAAAAGCATAGAAGAAAGTTTAGCTGACGAAAGCTATATTGAAGCAGTGCAAGAAGAACTCAAATAGTTTAGCATTAACGATGTATGAGAATTAACTCCTAAACCAAAATGTAAATTCATTATTGGAGCTAAATGGGTTTTTCAGGAACAAGTTGGAGGAAAAAGGAAAAGTGGTCAGGAACAAAGCAAGACTCGTGGCCAAAGGATATATGCAAGAAGAAGGGATAGACTATGATGAAACCTACGCACCAGTAGCCAAATTATAAGCAATTAGGTTGCAATTAGATTATTACTTGCTTTTGCCTGTTATAAAAATTTCAGGTTATTCCAAATAGATGTAAATAGTGCATTCTTAAATGTATTTATCCAAGAAGAAATCTATGTGGAACAACCTCACGGATTTGAAGATTCAAAGATATCAGACTCAGTATTCAGACTAAAAAAGGCTCTATATGGATTAAAGCAAGCATCTTGAGCATGATATGACAGGTTAAGTAAGTTTTTAACTCAAAAAGGTTTTGTCAAAGGAAAAGTGGATACTATCTTGTTTATTAAAAGAGAAGGTAAAAACTTTCTACTTGTTCAAATTTATGTTGATGATATTATATTTGGATCATCAAACGAAAACCTGTGCAAGAAGTTTTCTAAGTTTATGCAGGATGAATTTGAGATGAGCATGATGGGTGGACTATCTTTCTTTCTCGGATTACAAGTGAAACAATTGAAGGAAGGAATTTTCATTCACCAAGAAAATATATGCAAAAGAACTCATTAAAAAGTTTGGATTGGAGAATTGCAAAAAGACTGAGATACCAATGTCAAGTGCTTCGAATCTGGACAAAGATGAAGGAGGAAAGAAAGTTGACCAGAAGCTCTACAGGAGTATTATTGGTTCACTTCTTTATCTTACTACTTTTAGACCGGACATTTTGTTTAGTGTTTGCATTTGTGCTAGATTTCAATATGATCCCAAAGAATCTCATCTAAGTGCTGCAAAGTGCATCATCAAATACATTGCAACTACTTAAAATTTAGGTTGGTGGTATCCCAAAGAATGAGACTTTACCCTCCTTGGATATTCATATGCAGATTTAGCAAGTTGCAGAGTTGATAGAAAGAGTATATCTGGTACGTGTTAATTGCTGGGAAACAGGATAGTATCATGGTTCTCAAGAAAGCAAAGTATTGTAGCTCTTTCAACAGCAGAAGCATAGTATGTGGCCCTAGGAAGTTGCTGTTCTCAAATCTTATGGAAAAACAACAACTGAGAGACTTTGGAATCGAAGACTCATGCACCGAGATCAAATGTGACAACACCAGCACAATCAATCTAACAAAGAATCCAATTCTTCATTCAAGAGCAAAACATATAGAGATTCGACATTATTTCATTAAAGATTATGTTCAGAATGGAGAAGTGATGATACAATTCATCGATTTAAAGAATCAACTGGCAGACATATTTACAAAGCCACTCGAGAAAAGCCTAATTGAGTCTATTCACACCAAACTAAATATCATATCTATTATCCATTAAAATCTGAAGGAGCTCAGACTTAGAAGTAAAGTCTGAAGGTGCTCAGACTCAGAAGACCAAGAGTTACGACTGTAAGTTATTTCGGTACTAGTAATTTAGTTTTTGGTTAAAGACTTGAAAAGGTACGATTACTTATTAATAGCTAATTGATTGAAATTATCTTTTTCAAAAAGGCAGTTATCAATTTTGAAAAAAGCAGCTATTTATTTTCAAAAGGGAAGTTATTCATTTTTGAAAATGTATTTTTTATTTTTCCTTTTATGACGATTCGTTTACTTCGCTTCACTTGCTTTATATACTGTTGAAATCCGTCTTCTTTGTCTACCCTCAAACCCTAAAATACTGAACTCCCACTTGCTCTCACTTTCACTGTTGTTTGATTTGAAAAGTTTTCATCTTTTTGAGCAAGTTTGTGAATTTCTCCCTTGAAGTGACAATGTCTTCAAGAAAGTCATCGAGAATCGCAAGCAGGGGACCACGACACATACCTGAGGGTCCTACACATTTCGACTTGACCGAAGAAGAAGATTCTTCTCCACCACAGCGACCAAGTCGGCAACAACCTTCTCAGCAGTATCAATCTTCTCCACCGACTCAACCAAAAGAAGAAATTTTGGAAGGAGTTGAACTTGTAAGAACGATAACTCCTAAGGCTGCTTTCAAACTTCATTCTAGTTTGAAAAGAGGATGAACTACTATGTCCTTGATTGATGAATACCTGAAAGAGAGATGCTATGAGAATGAAACTCTTTTTCTGTGTGATATGGAGAAGATGGATATTGCAGAAAAGGGATCGGCTGAAAAAGCCATTGCTAATTTCCCTAGTGACCTATGCTTTGGCATTGCTAATCAACCTTAAGAACAGGATGACGATGACTAAATGTTTACCCATTTTCAGCCTAGAATAGGAGTTGCTGCAAATGTTGTTAGTGATGGTTCAAGTCTTTTCATATCGAAGAATCACAAGAGGGTTTATTCGAATCTAATGAAGAGATGGGCTATGAACCCTAGGAGTGTTGATTTCGATTTCCTTGACTCGGTGAAGTAAATCTACGAGAGAAGTTTGCTCGACTACAATTGGAGCGCTTTTATTATGAATCTACTACTGCTTATCCAGAACTCACAGCTTACTTTTATTCGAACTTATCTTTCTTGGATGCAAACAGTTTCTCTTTCATAGTGAGGGACAAGGAGTTTTTGGTGGATATGGACACTTTAGCTGCCATAATTGGGGTAGAAAGAGTGAGTTTCTAACCAATAAGCGTGTTCGTTGCTCATGCTACTCTATCATTGGTGAAAGATCAGGATGCTGAAGGCAAGATATCCTACTTTAGGATGAATGCCTCCAACATCTTGCTGCACAAGATCGTAATCAATTGCGACCGTCCAAAGTCGACATCCAAGACCGATGTCTCTCGGTCTGAAGCAAAATTGATGCATGCCATCAATATCAGCTACAAATTCTCTCTGTCTCACACCATCATGTTTCATATGTATAGGACAATCGTAAAAGATAAGGGACAACTTCCTTATTCTGCTCTTATCACGCGCCTTTTTAGACATTTTAAAATTCACATCTCTGCACCATTATGTTTGACAAACATTTCTCCAATGGTGATTGGATTTAAATTGGTCACAAAGATGCATTTGAAAGAGCTTAACAAGGTATTGGAGCGCATGAGGGAGAAGTCTCCCGTCAAAGCAAAACAAGACTCTGCTACAGCCAAAAGGAAAGGCAAGGAGCCCATGGATGCTCCAGTAAAGAAGAAGAGAACTCTTATCTTGCAGGAAGAAGATGATGAGGATGAAATGACTCTTTTAACCTTAAGAAACTTGAAGAGTTTTGTGAGCTTTCAAGAGACAAGAGAAAAGCCAGAAGAATGAGAAAAAGAGAGAGAAGAGACAGAGAAGGAAGATGAAGAACAGAGGAGGACAGAGGAAGAAAGAAGAGAAGAGGAGGAAGAAGAGAGAGACCAGGGTCAAGGAGACTCTCTTGAGCCAACTTTGGCTGTCTCCTTATCAAGTGACTCTGAGATGGCTGACACTGGAACTACTAGAGCACATGATGCAGACAAACATCACTTTGAAGTTGAAGCTGCACTAGAAGAAGATTTGTTTACTCCTCTTAAAAGCAAACAAACATGGGGAGCTATTAAGGAAAAATGTACTTCTTCACCTATCTTTACTAGTGATGTGAGTCACTCCTCTGTAGATCCAGAGGATGTGCATGCCTCTCATTATCCAAAAGCATCCACTCATAGTCATGGTGGACAATCTGCTGAAGATCCCTCCATTCTCAAAACTCCTGGAATCGACTCGGCTGGACCTAGTGCGCAACAGCTCAAACAGCAGACTTTTCGAGACTACTATAGATTCTATTGGAAGTAAGGAAACAACAATATGCTTTGGGGTATGAGATGCAGGATCTCAAGAATGCTTTCATGGCCACTTCAATGTCTTTGCACGATCAGTTAAACATCTTGAAGAATAAAGTGCAAACTATTGTGCAGGGTGAAGATTTCCAGTCACTAAAGCAAAGTTTTGCAAGGCTTGAGACGACAGTGAATTCTATGAGAGAGTTCAAGCTTGTTCGCCTTCTAAAACAGCCATGATTCTAATTCTATTTTCAACAACTCTTTTTATTTGCTCTCCACTTTTAGCTATTGACAAAAAGGGGGAGAAGTTTGATACAAATTTGTTTTGACTTTTGGTTTGGATTTTTGGACTTATCCTTTGTTTGGTTGTGATTTGGACTGGTTGATTTGATCTTTTGATGCTTGCAGTAACTTAGGCCATTTTAATGATTATGGAAAGGATTGGACTGGTTGATTTGATCTTTTGATGCTTGCAGTGACTTAAGCCATGTTAATGATTATCGAAAGTGTTGAGAGAAGATATGATTGAAGATCTAGGATCTAATTGAAGATTTGTATTGATTGTAATTGATAAGAGATGTGATTATTTTAGGAATAGAAAGATAAGAAGAATTTATTTACTTTTTTTATTGAAGTCCACTTGTACGATATATACATTCTTGTAATAGATACAGAAATAAATGAAGAACATACAATTTTCCTCTCCACAAAAATTCCCACATTCTTCTTCTACCCGGATTCGTGACATGGTATCAATGCACGTCCTAATCCCAGCATAGCTTCCGCACTAAATTACCTCCATTTCTTCTCTGTTTCTTGTTGTTACGATACTGGCAAAACAGAACAGCATCTCTTCTCCGTTTCTTGTTGTTGTGATACTCGCAAAACAGAACAGCATCTGGCAAGAAATTCTCCATTGAGCCTTCAACTCCTTGCCCAAAAAGACCAATATGCAAAATAGAGTTGTTGCAGAATCTTTTAGAAAATTTATCATTGTGACAAATCCACAGGCACTTACCTCAGCTTCCGGTGATCAGCCCGTAGGAGAAACAATGCCACAATCCTTGTCAATTGTTACTATGTCCGAAGAGCAGATCCAGCCACAAAGTCAAATTCAGCATGCGCAGTGGGCACCTGTTTCGGCTCAGTCAATTTAGGGCATCCCTATTCGGGCCAACCTTACCAATGGGTACCATATCCTTGGTACTATGGGGCGGGCCCAAATGTATCATTCTCGGGCTTTCGAAATGGTGTACAGACTGATGGAGGCCCACCAGCTAGCAACAGGGCAGGTACAACCACTAGTTCACATCAGACGGGCGGATCAACCGAACCGGATATGGGAACAAATCCATACCCAGGTTCGTTTTTTTTTTTCCAATGCGGGTCATACAATTGGATCTAGCGGATCGGGTTTGGGAACAAATCCCTACTTGAATCCGCCGCCAAGTTTTCTCCCATAC
The DNA here is from genome assembly GCA_014182575.1 of Eucalyptus decipiens. Classification (NCBI taxonomy): domain Eukaryota; kingdom Viridiplantae; phylum Streptophyta; class Magnoliopsida; order Myrtales; family Myrtaceae; genus Eucalyptus; species Eucalyptus decipiens. The sequence goes on from CM024615.1 coordinate 53,464,417, forward strand.
CAGATCTTCGTTGCCAGCAGCTGGCTAGAGCCCGGCGACCCTTTTTTCTCAACTAATGCCAACGGACCAAAACTGAAGCTTGTTACTCAACAATTAACCAGGCCAGAAAATTACCTGAATTGGTCGTGCACTAGTAACGAAAGATAAGGAGGGCTTTATTGACGGAACGATTCTGATTTCGTTGGACGAGCGACTGGCGCGACTTTGGAAAAAATGCAATCAACTAGTCAGAACATGGATCGGAAATAGCATCGCTTCCAAAGTCGCAGCTGGTCTTCCCTCGACGGAGGACTCGAAAAAAATGTGGGAAAACATCAAGGAGATGTATGGAAAATTGGATCAAGTAAAAATCTTTTCTTTGATGCAACAGATCTCGGATTTAAAGCAAGGAAACATGACTATTGCTGCAATTTTTAATAAACTTTTCGGGTTTGTGGAATGAACTAGAAGCGGTCGAAGAGAAGTTCGACTGGCCGAAACCAATTTTACAGCAGTACAAAAGGATGCGGGACAGGGAGAAGGCAACAAGATTTCTCCTCATATTAAACGAATCTTACCTTTCATTTCGATCGCAGATCTTAACCATGGTGCCGATGCTAAGCCTTGGCCGTATCTACCAGCTTACTATCTAGGAGGAAAGCCGACAGAGAGCAGTAGATCGCAGGAAGGAAGGCGATAGCGTGGCTCTGGCGGCGAGGGTTTCCTCTCACCCGCTATAGAGAGTCACGGGAGGAAGAGAGAGTCACGGACTCAATCTAGGGTTCCACAAAAACCCTAGAGGATATCACAGGGCGACGGATGGCCACGATCTATTTGATCGATCGGACGGCTCACGATTAATCCTTGGAGCCGCTGGATTCGACGGCTCACAGAGTGGCGAGACCATTCAATCCAACGGTCCATGTGGAGTAAGTTTCTATGGGTCAGATGGCCCACGCGGCCAATTCTTTGTTGGGCCCGACGGCCCACGTGGTCAATTTTTCGCACCATCCGAAGGCCCATATGGAGGAACAATGGCTCATGCCCTAAGCATGCCTTCCTTAGTCACAAAAAACAACAACCAAAAGGGAAAGGGTAAGCTGTATTGTGAATATTGTAAATGCCCACATCACACAGTTGAAAATTGCTGGAAATTACATGGTAAACCTGGTGAAAAGGAAAAAGGGAAGTTTTCAACTATCATTCAGGCGACGGGTAAATCAGCAGACAAGTCCATTACTCATGGGGAATATCAGGAGCTGATGGAAGCTCTAAAGAAATTGGATCCTTCTGACAAGGTAGGGAGTTTCACAGGTATTTCTTATTGTCTGATGAACTCAATTTCAAAGGATGCATGGATCATTGATACAGGAGCTAATGATCACATTGTCTGCAATCCAAAATTCTTTTCCAACATAAAAAATTATCCTTTCCTATATCAGTACAACTTCTTAATGGAAACACCACACATGTTGGAATGACTGGCATTGTGAATCTTAGTCCACTCATCATTCTCAAAAATTTCCTTTATGTTCCTACTTTCCATTTTCATCTTATAACAGTCTCTCGAGCTTGTGAAGAAAATTCTTGTCATGTCTCTTTTGACCTTGAAAAATATCTATTTGAGGCTCTTTCGATTGGCAAATTGATGGGCTTGGGTAGAATCTATCAAGGACTGTATTTTTGGATTGATCTTCCAAGCAATTTTAAATTACCTTCCATTGCATTCAATAAACCATTGTGTAACATTGTTGCCAATGAAAAAAAAAATTCTTCATCATCAAAGATTAGGTCACACTACTTCTTTCCCTTGTCCTGAATGTCCCATTTGCCCTTTGGCAAAACAAACTCGTGCCGTCTTTCAAAATAGTAAGACTTGAGTAGACGGCATTTTTTCTTTAATTCATGCTGATGTCTGGGGACCATATCACGCATTCTAGAAGAAAAAACTTTGTTTGAATTATTGTATGGAAGGAAACCAAATCTGAGTCATCTCCGAGTGTTCGGCTGTCTATGTTATGTGGCTACAGTAGGCCCCTGGGATAAAATGGGCCCTCGTGCTCGACAGTGCATTTTCATGGGATATCCCAACTTAAAAAAGGGTTATTGAGTTTATGAACAGTCTACTGGGGAATTTTTTATCAGAAGGGATGTGGTTTTTCATGAAGATATTTTCCCTTTCCGGAATACTACTTCTATGTCTACAAATGATATGGGAACTAATCATTGATTCTTGTCAGAAGAAGATCTATCTTCTGGAGAATCATAACTTATTACCTCTCCTCCAAGACATCAGATAGTGGATACAGTATTGCCTTCACCACCCGATGAGTCATCTACTGACAATTCAGTTGAGCAACATTTCATGGAGCAGGAATCCCAGGAGACAAATTCCAAAGAACCTACAAGTATTGAAGAATCATCTTTGGAGGTGCTGGATGAGCCACCATGAAGATCTAGTCGAATCACTCGCCCACCAGCTTGGATCAAAGATTATGTCTACTCTTCATCAATATCGTCAGGTACTCGTTATCCTATCTCCTCATATGTATCTTTCAACCGACTGTCATCAGAACATTTATGTTGCATAAGCCGCATTTCTAAGGAAAGAGAGCCTTCTAGTTATAATGAGGCTGTGCATGATCAACGTTGGCAAAAGGCAATGGAGGAAGAACTTAAAGCCTTGATTGATAATCACACTTGGGATATCGTGTCATTACCTCCTGATCGCAAGTCCATTTGGTGTAAATGGGTATATAATATCAAATATAGAGCAAATGGCTCTATGGAAAGATATAATGCCCGGTTGGTGACCAAGGGCTTCACACAGCGGGAAGGTTTTGACTATCATGAGACATTTTCTCCAGTAGCCAAAGATGTCACGGTTTGCTCTTTCTTATCAGTTGCTGCCTTTCGCAATTGGTCATTGCATCAGATGGATGTCCACAATGCATTTCTTCATGGTGACCTAGAAGAAGAGATTTACATGGACCTTCCACAAGGATTACGGAGATAGGAGGAGTCTAACGTATGTTGGCTCCGCAAATCTCTTTATGGATTGAAACAAGCTTCTCGACAGTGGTATGCCAAGTTTAATGCTGCACTTATGGGAGCTGGGTTCTAGCAGTCCAAGCATGATTATGCTTTATTCACTTGGGCAAAAGGTACGTCGTCCATTTACTTGATGATTTACGTTGACGACATACTTATTATGGGAAATGATGATTCCACTATAAAGAAGCTTAAAGACCATCTACATTCGTCTTTTCATATCAAAGATTTAGGGTCACCTAAGTATTTTCTTGGAATAGAGATAGCTCGTTCTGATCTAGAGATTTCCTTTAGTCAGCGAAAGTTTGTGATGGAGATTATATCAGAATTGGGATTATCATGGTGCAAATTAGCAATTATTCCCATTGAACAGAATGCCAAATTGACCAGTGTTGATTATGATGCGAGGACATCTTCCTTTGATGATCCATTGTTAAAGGATCCAACAAGCTATCAAAGACTTGTTGGAAAGCTTATCTACCTCACCATGACTAGGCCAGATATTTGCTACGTAGTACAGACTCTTAGTCAATTCATGCACAGTCCAAAGTAATCGCACATGAATGCAGCCCTAAAGGTGGTAAAATACCTGAAGAAATGTTTAGGACTAGGGATGCTCCTCTCTAGAAAGTGCAATATGGAGATGACAGCCTATTGTGATGCGGACTATGCTACGTGTCCCATGAGTAGGAGATTTATCACTAGTTTTTGTATCAAATTTAGGGAGTCATTACTTTCATGGAAGACAAAGAAACAATCCACTATATCATTGTCATCGGGAGAAGTTGAATATCGATCTATGGCAAAGATTTTTTGTGAGGTAGTATGGCTACGAGGCTTACTTCTGGACCTTGGGTTACAAGTTAAATGTCCGACATTACTCTTCTGTGATAATGATTTGGCACTCAAACTTGCAGCAAATCCTGTACTACATGAGAGGACAAAACATATAAAAGTTGATTGCCATTTTACTCGAGAGAAGATCAAAGAAGGGATCATCGAAACAAGAGGGATTTGGACCACGAAACAGCCCGCGGATATATTCACTAAACCTCTTTGTCAAAGACAGCATACATATCTTCTAAACAAACTAGGCGTCTTGGATATATACAAGCCACCAGCTTGAGGGGGGGTGTTGAGAGAAGATATGATTGAAGATCTAGGATCTGATTGAAGATTTGTATTGATTGTAATTGATAGGAGATGTGATTATTTTTGTAATAGAAAGATTAGAAGAATTTATTTACCTTTTTTTATTGAAGTCCACTTGTACGATATATACATTCTTGTAATAGATACAGAAATCAATGAAGAACATACAATTTTCCTCTCCACACAAATTCCCACATTCTTCTTCTACCCGGATTCATGACAGAATGGATAGTTGTTTTGTAGTTGTCTTGCAGGACTAACATGTTTATGTGGTTGCAAAATTGTTGCCATCTATATCCTAATCTACTTATCTTTTATGAGATATATTGTTTTGCTTAAGTATTGTTTTGCAGGACAAAAGTGTTCAAATCTGCAGGAAAGTTTTGTCACTGTAAAAAATGGAGAGATTGTTGGAGAAAACTTCCTTATTTATTTTGAAGTTGACAAAACATTTCCATCGGTCTAGTCTGAAGACTTGCAAACTGTATCGTCAAAGTCTAAAGACCTCTAGACTCAAGATTAAAGTCTACCCTCGTTGATAGCCTCTAGACCGCTGATAGCCTCCAGACTAACGAAGAAAATATTTATTTGATGAAGAAGACTTATCCAAATGCAAGTATATCTTTAAGGATTTGGTTCGTACGGTTGAAGAATATCTCACGGCTAGAGATAGCATCTCGTGATCAATAATTCTTATCAAAATCAATTAGAATAATTAGATCTATTGATTGATGAAGTATACTTGAAATGTTCTACTTATGGAAACCTAGATCCTGATTGTATGGGCGAGCAGGATTGATGGGCTATTATCACATTCCTTAAATAACTCAAGATCTCCCTAATTGATTCTGTCCAACGGGTAGATTGGAAGAACTCATTTGGAAGGTGCCAACGGTTATAATGGCATGGAGGAGTATATAAGGAAGAGACTCAAGTTATTCGAGTGTGTCCGTGAAAGAAAAATTCCAAAGTTTGAAGCTCCTAGTTTTTTGCTGATTCAATCGCTGAGCTTAAGTTGTACTCAAAAGAGAGATTAAATACTTGTGAGACCTTGAGGAAGTGTAGTAGAGTTTCTACACGGTGGAATCAAGGACGTGAGACTATAAAAATCTCTTTTGGCTCATAGTGAAATCCAGCTAGTGGGCTGTCAGTGCGGGAGAGTGGACGTAGGCTTGGTCTAAGCCGAACCACTATAAACTTTGCATTTTAATTCTCTTTCCCTAAACTATTTACTTTAATTCGTAGTCTTATATAACTGTTTACAATCTTTTACATCTTTAGTCTACTATTTTCATAAAAGTCGAATTAAGTTGTTAAGTCTTGCAAAAACTTAACAATGGATGGACTTCCCAATCTAGAAGATTTATGGACCGATGAATCTCCATTAGAGCTGAGCAATCTCCAATTTCTTAAGCTGTCTTCATGCGAATCTCTCTTAAAAGTTATCAACTCCATGTCACTAATAAAACTACACAAGTTACACACTTTAGTGGTAGAAGATTGCATTTCAATGCAAGAAATTTTTGACCTTGACAGACTAGGTGCCAGTGCAAATATTGAGACTCTCTCTAAGCTAAACACCATCCATATAAATCAATTACCAAGCTTGAGGCGCATATGGAACAAGAACCCTTGTGGAATTGTGAGATTCCATAATTTGAAGAAATTACAGGTGAGAAACTGTAACAACCTCCGATTTCTATCTTTCCCATCTATGGTTCAGTCTCTTGCACAACGGGAAAATTCTTGGAAATTTTTTTTTGAAATTTTAGAAAAAAATTTTGTTGTTTTAAAAGTAAATGCAGACTCTCTTTCAAAAGAAAATACATTTTTGAAAAATGACATTTCAAATATTTCAAAAAGATTTTCAATAGGATCCGAAAAGCTAAAAAGATTCTTTCAAGACAAAGACCTTATTTCAACAAGTCGGGCTTGGGAATGACTTTAGAAACTATTCCTCTAATTGATTTTCCAAAAGTGAATGAATGAATCAAACAAAAACCTACAAAAAAATTTTACACAAATAATTTTTAAAAAAGTCTTTGTAAAACCTGTTGACCGAAGTGCTCTCAAATGTTCAAAGTGCAACAGCTCAGAACACTTTGAGAAAAAATGTTCTATGATTTGGAGACCTGTTAAGAAGGAATTGGCAAAGACTGCATATTGCACTAACTCCTTTAGACCCAAGAAAATGTGAGTACCAATGAAAGCTTGAGTTTCTTTCTTAATTGTAGGTCACTATCAAGAAAAATGTTAAATGGTATTTGGATAGTGGTTGTTCAACACATATGACTGGAGATTCAAGTTTTTTTATAAAACTTGTTCAAATGAATGGTGGAAAAGTCTCTTTTGGTGGAAATAGCAAAGAAAGAATTGTTGGGTGTGGAACTGTAAATATTGGAAGTTTCACAATCAACAATGTCTCATTGGTGGAAGGACTAAATTACAATCTACTCAGCATTAGCCAACTGTGTGACATTGGATTCAAAATCAATTTCCAAGAAGGAGTATGTTCGGGAACTAGTAAAGATCTTTCTTAATCTTTTATTGGACAAAGACATGGGAATATCTATCTTCTGGATATAAAATCAGAAAAATCTCAATGTCTAATTTTAATTCAAGATGAAGCAAATCTTTGGCATCGAAAGCTTGTCTGTGTCAACATGAAGCAAATTGCTAAGATCTCTTCCAAGAACCTTGTTCATGGGCTGCCCAACCTGAAGTTTCAAAAATCTGACTTATACACACCACGTGTATTGGGAAAACAGGTTAGAAGTTCTTTTAAGCCAATAAATCAGGTTTTTACTAATGGGTTTTGCAGCTTCTGCATATGGATTACTTTGGAGCAACCAGAACTCAAAGCATTGGTGGATGATTATTCTCGATTTACTTGGGTTCACTTTCTAGCAAGTACGTCTGAAACCTTCTCTCACTTTTCAAAGTTTGCCAAGAAAGTTCAGAATGAGAAAGGATATGCTATTTCAAGCATACGGACAGACCATGGAGGTGAGTTTGAAAATCAAGACTTTTTAAAATTCTATGATGAATCAGGTTTTCAGCATGTTTTCTCCTCTCCATACACTCGAGAACAAAATGGAGTAGTGGAAAGAAAAAATAGATCTCTATAAGAAATGGCAAGAACTCTTTTAATAGAAAGTAATATTTCTTCTCGTTTTTAGGCTGAAGCAGTTTCTACATCTTGCTATATTATTAACAGAGTATTCTTAAGGCCTATTTTGGAGAAAACTCCCTATGAGTTATCCAAAGGAAAGAAACCAATTGTTTCTTACTTTCATGTATTTTGTTGCAAATGTTTTATTTTGAAAAATGCAAATGATCGAATTAGTAAGTTTGAAGAAAAATCAGATAAAGAAATTTTCCTTGGCTACTCAACCTCAAGCAAAGCTTACAGAGTATTCAATTAGAAGACTTAGTCCGTGAAAGAATCTATGAATGTCAAATTTCAAGATTCTTTGCAAAATCAACTAATTCAGACTCAACCTGAAGAATCTAAACCTACTCCAGACTTTACAAAGTCTACCTCCCCTGAAGCAGCTTAGACCTCTGAAAATCAACAACGGACGAAAATTGAAAAATCAACTGAAGCAAAAGATCAGCAAACTATCAGACCGACCAATAACTGGAAGCACAAGTCTAGTCATCCTAAAGAACTCATCAAATGTGACAACACCAGCACAATTAATCTCACAAAGAATCCAATTCTTCATTCAAGAGCAAAGCACATAGATATTCAACATCGCTTTATTAGAGATTATGTTCAAAATGGAGAAGTTATGATTCATTTCATTTATTCAAAGAATCAATTGGCGGACATATTTACAAAACCACTGGAGAAAAGCCTATAGGAGTCTATTCGCACTAGACTGAACATCACATCTTTTATCAATTAAAGTTTGAAGGTGCTCAGACTCAGAGGTAAAGTTTGAAAGTGCTGAGACTCAGAATACCAAGAGTTACGACTATAAGTTATTTTGGTACTAGTAATTTAATTTTTGGTTAAAGACTTTAAAAGGTACGTTAACTTATTAATTGCTAATTGATTAAAGTTATCTTTCCAAGTTTTTTGAATTTATAGCATTTATTCATTTTCGAAAAGGTAGATATTCAAAAATGCAGTTATTTATTTTCAAAAATGCAATTATTCATTTTCGAAAAGGAAATTGTTATTTTTTTGAAACGGCATTTCTAATTTTTCCTTTATGACGATTCGTTTACTTCACTTCACTTGCTTTATATACTGTTGAAATCCGTCTTCTTCGTTTTCACTCTCAAACCCTAAAATACTGAACTCCTACTTACTCGCACTTTCACTGTTGTTTAATCCAAAAAGTTTTCGCATTTTCGAGCAAGTCTGTGAATTTCTCCCTTGAAGCGACAATGACTTCAAGAAAGTCTTCAAGAATCGCAAGCAGGGGACCATGACACATGCTTGAGGGTCCTATGCATTTCGATTTGATCGAGGAAGAAGATTCTTCTCCACCACAGCGACCAAGTTAGCAACAACCTTCTCAGCAACATCCGTCTCCTCCACCAACTCAACCAGAAAAATAAATTTTGGAAGAAGTTGAACCTGTAAGAACATTTACTCCTAAGGTTGCTTTCAAGCTTTATTCTAGTTTGAAAAGAGGAATAGAGAAGATGGGTATTGCAGAAAATGGATCGGCTGAAAAAGCCTTTGCTAATTTTCCTAGTGACCCGCGCTTTGGCACTGCTAATCAACCATAAGGGCAAGATGACAACGACCATATGTTTACCTATTTTCAGCTTAGAATAGGAGTTACTGTAAATGTTGTTGATGATGGATCAAGTCTATTCAGATCGAAGAATCACAAGAGGGTTTATTTGAATCTAATGAAGAGAGGCATTATGAACCCTAGGAGTGTTGATTTTGATTTTCTTGATTCGGTGAAAGTAAATTTGCGAGAGAAGTTTGCTCTTTTGCAATTGGAGTGCTTTTGTTCTGAATCTACAGCTACTTATCTAGAACTCACAGCTTACTTTTATTCGAACTTATCTTTCTTGGATGTAAAACAGTTTCTCTTTCATAGTGAGGGATAAGTCGTTTTTGGTGGATATGGACACTTTGGCTGACCTAATTTGGGTGGAAAGAGTGTGTTTCCAACCAATTAATGTATATGTTGCTCACGCTACTTTGTCATTGGTGAAAGACAAGGATGCTGAAGGCAAGATATCCTACTCTAGGATGAATGCCTCCAACATCTTACTACACAAAATTGTGATCAACTACATCCGTTCAAAGTTGACATCCCAGACTGATGTGTCTCGATCTGAAGCAAAATTGATGCATGCCATCAATATTGGCTACAAATTCTCTCTGCCTCACACCATCATATTTCACATGTACAGAACAGTGGTGAAAGATAAGGGACGACTCCCTTATTCCGCTCTTATCACGCGCCTTTTTAGACATTTTAAAATTCACATCCTTGCACCATTATGTTTGGCAAACATTTCACCAATGGTGATTGGATTTAAAATGGTCACAAAGATGCATTTGAAAGAGCTTAACAAGGTGTTAGAGCACATGAAGAGAAGTCTCTTGTCAAAGAAAAACAAGACTCTGCTGTAGCCAAAAGGAAAGGCAAGGAGCCCATAGATGCTCCAATAAAGAGGAAGAGAACTCTCATCTTGCAGGATGAAGATGATGAGGATGAAATGACTCTTTTAGCCTTAAGAAATTTGAAGAGTTTTGTCATCTTTCAAGAGACAAGAGAAGAGCTAGAAGAAGGATAAAAAGAAAGAGAAGAGACAGAGAAGAAAGATGAAGAACAGAGGAGGACAAAGGAAGAAAGAAGATAAGAGGAAGAAGACCACGGTCAAGAAGACTCTTTTGAGCCAACCTTGGCTGTCTCCTTGTCCAGTGAATTTGATATGGTAGGAACTGGAACTGCTGACACGCATCACTCTGAAGCTGAAGTTGAACAAGAAGAAATCTTTCCTACTCCACCTGAAGGCAACCAAACAAGGGGAGTTATTGGACAACAAGGTATTTCTTCACCTATCTTTACTAGTGATGTAAGTCGTTCTGCAGTAGATCTAGAAGATGTGTATGCCTCTCATTATCAAGAAGCATCCACTCATAGTCATGGTGGACAATTTGTTGAAGATACCTCCATTCTCAAAACTCATGGAATCGACTCGGCTGGACCTAATGCTGCAACAGCACAAATAGCAGACTTTTCGAGATTGCTAGAGATTTTATTAGATGTTAGGAAACAGCAATATGCTATGGTGTATGAGATGTAGGATCTCAAGAATGCTTTCATGGGCACTTCAGTGTCTTTGCAAGATCAGTTAAATGTCCTAAAGACTCAAGTGCAAGATCATGTGAATGGTGAAGATTTCCAGCAACTAAAGGAGACCATTGGGAAGCTTGAGAAGACGGTGAATTCCATGGGAGAATTCTAGCTTGTTCACTTTCCCAAACATCTTTGATTCTCTCTATTTTCAAACAACTCTTTTTATTTGTTCTCAACTTTTTATTGTTGACAAAAATGGGGAGAAGTTTAATGCAGATTTGACTTTTGGTATGGATTTTTGGATTTTTGGACTTATCTTTTGTTTGGTTGTGGTTTGGATTGTTTGGATTGTTTGATTTGATCTTTTGATATTTGCAGTAACTTAGGCCATGATAATGATTATGGAAATGATAGTTGTTTTGCAGGACTAATATGTTTTCTGTGGTTGCAGAATCATTGTTATCCATATCCTAATCTACTCATCTTTTATGAAGATATTTTGTTTAGCTTAAGTGTTGTTTTGCGGGACAAAAGTGTTCAAATCTATAAAAAAGTTTTCTCACCATCAAAAAATGGGAGATTGTTGGAGAAAACTTCCTTATTTGTTTTGAAGTTGACAAAACATTTCCATCAGTCTAATCTAAAGACTTGCAAACTCTATCGTCAAAGTTTGTAGACTTCCAGACTCAAGATTTAAAGTCTACCCTCATTGATAGCTTCCAGACTGACGGAAAAAAGATTTATCTAATGAAGAAGACTTATCCAGATGCGAGTATATCTTTAATGATTTGGTTCGTATGGTTGGAGAAGATCTCATGGCTAGAGATAGCATCTTGTGATCAATTATTCTTATTGAAATCAATTTAGATCTGTTGATTGGCGAAGTATACTTGGAAGGTTCTACTTATGGAAACCTAGATCCTAATTGTATGGGCGAGCAGGATTGGTGGGTTATCATCACATTCCTTAAATAACTCGATATCTCCCTAATTGATTCTGTCTAACGGGTAGATTGGAATAACTCCTTTGGAAGGTGCCAACAGTTATAATGGCATGGAGGAGTATATAAGGAAGATGCTCAAGTTATTCGAGTGTGTTCGTGAAAGAAAAATTCCAAAGTCTGAAGCTCCTAGTTCTTTGCTGATTCAATCTCTGAGCTTAAGTTGTACTCAAAAGAGAGATTAAATACTTGTGAGAACTTGAGGAAGTGTGGTAAAGTTTCTACACTATGGAATCAAGGATGTGAGACTGTAGAATCTCTTTTGGTTCTTAGTGGAATCCAGCTAGTGGGCTATCAGTGCGGGAGAGTGGACGTAAGCTTGGTCTAAGCCGAATCACTATAAATTTCACGTTTCAATTCTCTTTCCCTAAACTCTTTACTTTAATTTGTGGTCTTATATAACTGTTTACAGTCTTTTACATATTCAGCCTATTATTCTCAAAAGACGAATTAAGTTGTTAAGTCTTGCAAAAACTTCTTTAACACTTATTCACCCTCTCTAGGTGTTCTTACTAGCCCTATCACTTGACATTGGATGGACTTCCCAATCTAGAAGATTTATGGACCAATGAATCTCCATTAGAGCTGAGCAATCTCTAATTTCTTAAGCTGTCTTCATGCAAATCTCTCTCAAAAGTTATCAACTCCATGTCACTAATAAAACTACACAAGTTACACACTTTAGTGGTAGAAGATTGCATTTCAATGCAAGAACTTTTTAACCTTGACGGACTAGGTGCCAGTGCAAATATTGAGACTCTCTCTAAGCTAAACATCATCCATATAAATCAATTACCAAGCTTGAGGCACATATGGAACAAGAACCCTTGTGGAATTGTGAGATTCCATAATTTGAAGAAATTACAAGTGGGAAACTGTAGCAACCTTCGGTTTCTATTTTTCCCATCTATGGTTTAGTCTCTTGCACAATTGAGAGAACTGCATGTATGGCGTTGCAAGAACATGGAGGCGATCACTATGGAGGAAGAAGAGTTGAGAATAGAAACATCAAAAACTCTAGTATTCCCAATGTTAACCTTGTTAAATTTGATAACGTTGGAAAGCTTGACGTGCTTCTCTCATAGAAAGTGTAAGATTTTTTGTTTATTTTTTTATTTTATTTTTGGGTTTCATCACTGAAGATCTTCTTGGATTAATTCATCCTTGCAATACAAAAGATGACATTATTTTTATCTGATGAAAAATGGATCACAGGTACACCAAAAGCTCAGGATGAGGATCGCCTCAAATTGTGTCCTATTGTCCTCTTCAATCAAGAGGTAAGTGATTAACCTTATGTCAAATTATTAAATATATTAAAAATCTAATGGAATAAAGGCATCAATTTTATGTGTTATAACATTTTAGAAGATTACATGCTGTGCATTTCAAGTTGCCACATGCCGCTACAAATAATTGGCAAGTTTCAATTCACACCAACAAGAGTTGGATCAATCACATCAAATTGTTAAGAAATTAGAATAAAGATAAATGCACATAAATAATTATTATGCCATCCAGCTAATTAATTAAAATTAACATTAACCAACAAATAGTTTTACTGGAGACTAAGCATAATCGTCAAAGCCCCCTTTGGTTGAAATTGATGGCGTTCCACATAATCACTGCACCATTGAAGCTCAATTGTTAACTCTCAAAATTATGGGGTAATTATATAGTAAAAGATGTTGTAATATAGTCATTAAACTTGTATTTAATCATCTAAGGCAATAAATTTTCATTTCATTATAATTTATGCACTTTGACACAAAATCCGAAATTTTCTAGCGAATTGTTGATGTGCAAGACACGTGGCTAATTTTTTAAATGTGCTGTAGTTTCCACTTAATTGCCGAATCAGTTTTTCACTGGAAAATTTATATAAATATTTAATATAATCACCAAAAATTTTAATTTGCAAGATGATTGTTCTCCTTCTCTTGTACTTTCCACTCATCTTGCTTCCAATAAGAATTCCTCATTCTCATAGGTAGTTTCCTCGTTCGATGCCATTGGTTTTAATGAATTTTAGCATTGTAAATTAGCAATGTAAGTCTTCCTATTATATAAATATATATAGATGATTTTTGTAATTTGCTGTGAATATTACAATAATGTTATATTTTTTATATAAACACACAATATGTCATATAACAATGACAATTAGGAATTTTTAAATATTATAAAATCTCTATGTTTTACGTAATACAAGTCAAGAATTTAACCTTTTTCTTCAAAAAAGGGAGATTCATATGAAATGAGATACAATTTAATTTACTTGTACTAGAAACATATTCCAATTTTACATAAATAAAAGATTCCATGCCCGTACAAACGAGTGAGAATGCTACTAATTACCTAGTAATTAAAGAAAGAGGAATCATGCAAAAGGAGTCTCTCAGCTTTTGCTTGTTGGGTAGGCGTATAGGTTATTGAGAGAACTACTTTGAACATTCTGAAGCTTCCACGTTAGCGTCTTTCTTCCAAATATAACTAAATATAAGTACTTTCTATCAAAATAAAATAAAATAAAGTAAAATAATCAACTAGCTGGCAATTTATGTTCATTGGACAACACTATATTTTTTTTTTAATTTTGCTACAAATTTGCATATATTATGTTCAAATCAATTCGTGTCATTTTCAAATTTGTCGATACTCATTTACAAATATGTTAATTTGTATCACAAATTGTCAGTTCTTTCAATTCTTTACAAATATGTTAATTTTTATGTATAAAATTATAATAGTATCCTCTTTTTAGAGTCAACACTTTTGGAGTAGTTTAAAGAATCTAAGATCTCATCAAAAGCTAGCTAAAAAGAAATTGTAAATATTGGACAGTTTTATTACAACATAGACCTTATTAAGAAGTAGACAATCGGGAAGTAAGCAAAATCACATTAAGAGAACATATGAAAAGAAACAAAAAGAAAAGATAGAAATTCCAATCATAAATGCACGCTTGTGGAAGGAAAAGTAATAAAAGAAAAAAGAAAGAAAGAAAAACATGAGGAGAGAGAAGATCACATAAGTTTTTTTTGTTTTTTTTGGTCAGAAGATCACATAAGTTTGACATGTGAATTTAAGGCGACCTGGGGTACTATTCCGTTGCTCCGCGAGACTATGTGATCGTGCTCGTCCGGGGTCCGCCACATGCATGCGCCGCAGTCAAATCCCGGGCACTGGGTAACTCACGAGCCATAGATGCGACCTCAGCCGTTACGCCACGCTGGCCCTAGCGTGCTTGACGACGCTAATCAACTGGTCGCGAGTGCTGGGGTGCACGGGACGTCGCTCTCGTAAAAGGTGGTGTTTGGGGAACTCTTTGAGGTATTGTTTTGAAAGTAGGGGGCTTTTTATGATGTGGTGGGAGACCATTGGCGGCAAGGGAGAATGGGCGATGGGCCCCTGGCAGGGCTTTTCGTTGCATTTGGTTTTTTTCTTATAGAAAGTCTTGCTGCGTGGGATTGTAAGGATCTTTTTCATGCCATGTCGGGGTTAGGTCTTTCTTCTCGATGTGGTGGTCCATAGAGGGCAAAGAGAGGTGCTGGATGGCTCGAAACATTGGTTTGAAACTTAGGTTAAACTATTCATCCGCCACCACATAAAATTGACGGTGGTGATGGAGCTTTGTATGAGTTCTAGATGATGATCCACTAAATTCAATCGATTTATGAATTTTGATTCGTGCAAAGTGCCTCTCGTTCAAGGTAATGCTTTCGCCCGTATCATTGAGCAGATTAAGCTATCAATAATGAAACCAAGCGATCCATTGATAACCCATAACTCATAATAATGATTTTCAATTTCGTCAAATGTTTGTTAAGTTTTCGTGATGCGATTATTTTAGTCGACTCATATGACTTCTTCAATAGATGGTGGAAGGACATTTCAATAGAAAATGAAATAGAAAAACTTACAGGTGGATCTACTTTGACTTAACTAAATCGGCCCTTCAATAGGATATTGATATGATGACTTTATTAGATATTTTTAAATCTTCTTTAATGAGATATTTAGGACTATTTTCGATAATCGGACTTAATTATTTTTATGAACCACAATATTGAGTTCTTTCGAGTGTAAAATGATATAAGGAAGATTTGTT
Source organism: Eucalyptus decipiens (assembly GCA_014182575.1). Lineage (NCBI taxonomy): Eukaryota > Viridiplantae > Streptophyta > Magnoliopsida > Myrtales > Myrtaceae > Eucalyptus > Eucalyptus decipiens. The sequence goes on from CM024615.1 coordinate 53,479,991, forward strand.
CATTTTGACCCAAGCAATCCTCTTTTTCATTGTTTTGTTTTACCTTGACTTTTTTAATTGCTTTAGAGCGATATAATATTGAATAAAAATAATTGATATTGACTTTAACCAGAAGTGATGATGTCCTTGATATATTTCACTTATATTTTAGAGATAGTAAAGATTGTAAATTGTAATATTATTTATATTGCACATGTTTAATTTTAGCAAATTAGTAATATCAATAGAAACCTAATGGGCTAACAAAGATAGTATGGAACCGACAAAAACACAAAGATAGTATGGAGATTAATACACTAATTTTGAAGCTAAACTTGTCCAAAATGAAACATAAAACTACTTTTATTAAAATGAAAAAAGAAAGATTGCTAATATGGACAAATCAACCGTGATTACTTTATTAAAGTAGCATAGTTATCGTGGAGAAACAACACAACCAACCACACCAAAATTGCGGTCCACCAAAATTAAAGAATATCATCCTTTTTTGTTTTCAAATACTTCATATTGCCTTTTGGACCGCCCATAAAAAATATGAGAAGACTTATACATGTCAAGATAGAACCAGAAAAGCTTTGTTTTGTCTTATGGTTTTGTTTGGTTTGTCCAATATTTGGTACGACCTTTGCAAGATGAGGACACATTCATATGATAAGATGACCACAATCGATATACCAAGATTGTTAGGACCACCGCTTCTTCCATGTATTTCCTTGCATCCCGTCCTTTTTCTTTGCCGCAATTAAGAAACTCATAATATGATTTCAAAGTTAGTGCGAGCAGCTACTTATGTACTGCACCTTTTGATGGATGATTTGTTGCCTTTTTATATCAATCTCTCCATCATTTTCCTTGTAGTGCTGACACTTTTCCTCTAGCAAGCCTTTTACATGTAATGGAACTTCAAGAACTTTTAATCTAACAAAATTACTAATTTCATGAGGAAATACTGCAGGTTGCGTTTCCTAGCTTGGAGACATTCGTCATTGAAGGCATGGATAATATTGAGATAATATGGGACAATCAAGTTGCTATGGAGTCTTTTCACAAACTAAAATCACTTAAGGTGTGGAGATGCAATAATCTAGCGAACATCGTTCCTTCTTGCATTCTTGGATAGCTCAAGAGCCTGGAAAGTTTGAATGTACAATCATGTGGCTCGCTTGAAGTTGTTTGTAAACTTCAGCCACTGAATCCTCTAGATAGACATCCCGTTGCTCGTTTGCTGATAAAACAGCTATATTTATATGGATTACCAAAGCTAAAGTGTGTAAGGGAGAATGAACTCCACAGTCAAGTCAAATTATAGTGTCTTCGTTTTGTTATCATTTACAGATGCAAGAGCCTTGCCTTTCTATTTCCAGCCTCAGTAGCACTATATTTAACTCAATTTGAGGAGTTGGAGATCAATGAATGTGGCATTGTGGAACTCGTTGAGAAGGAAGAAGGACTAGTTTCTAGGTTTGTGTTCCCAAAGTTAACCTCCCTCAAGCTTGAGCATCTAACAAAGTTGAAGTGCATCTATGTCGGAAAACATGTTTCACATTGGGCGGCATTGAAGACCCTAGAGGTGCATGGCTGTGATAAAATGGAGATACTTGCATCGCACCCCGAGAATGAGATGCCACTTCTAAAATGGCCTCTCTTCACAGTAGAAAAGGTACGACCCAAGAGTATTATTATTTTTTGCTTCGATGGTGAAAATTTGAAGTGATGATTAAGGTCATAGCCTAGCATCTCGTACAAGAGCCTAGCATCTCGTACAAGTAGCTCTATATATGAAGATGTGAACTATATGGCTCTCCGTAAATCCATAGAAATATTATAACATTGAAACATCATATGTTCTTCAAGTATTGATTGAACTTTCTTATCAATCTCCAATGAATCAAATGCATACTCATAGGTCCCCCTTAAAAAAGTAGGGGCTAATTTCGATGGTTTAGCTCTCTCTTTAAGTGACACAAAGATTTAAAACACGTGGCATGCGGTGTGATCTTATCATGGCAAAAGTGTATTATGATATTACTTAAGTTCACATATGAATACAAGTCAAACGTAAAAGATCAGCGATAATGTTGATTTCATGAGGGCACATTTTCTTCCTTTGAATCACATGAAACTCAATATCATAATGCACTTATTATGCGTGGAATGCAACACTTATACCACAATACAAACATTCTCTTTTTACTAAGCTGGATTTTGATTTGGCTTTTTTTCCAGGGCGCATTCTCAAATCTACAAGAGTTAAAATTGGAATCATACAAATGGATGGAGATATGGCTTGGGAATTTTCTTATTGAAGAACTCTTCTGCAAGCTTAGAGTTCTTGAGCTTTGTCGTATCTCAAAGGAATCTGCAATATTCGCATGTCATTTTGTTCAAAGTTTGACCAACTTAGAAGAGCTAGTTTTATGCAAATTATATCTAGAAGAGCTAAGCATCAATGTCGAAGCCGTAGGAGGCCAAAGTCATGAGTTAAAAGTAGTATTACCGTTTTCAAGATATAATCAACATCTAAAGACTCTAGATGTGTCATATTGTGAGGTATCAAATATGTTCACACCGACAATAGCAAGAAATTTGGTGGAACTCACAAAATTGAGGATAAGTAATTGTCACATGTTGGTAGAAGTCATCATGGAGGAGGAAGATAAAGAGGGGCATGTAGTGGACTTCAAAAAATTGAAGTATATGGAGCTTGATGAATTGATAGAGTTTAGATGTTTCAGCTCAGGTGGACACACTTTGATATTTCCTCTCTTGGAAGATGCCACTAGTACTCAATGTCCTAACATGAAATTCTTCTTTGAGGGACCAATAGAGGCACCAAAGTTGGAGAGAGTACAAGTATCAAAAGTGGAGTGGTTTTAGAAGGAAAACCTCAACACCACCATACAAAGTATGTTTGAACAAATGGTATGCATCACTTATCAAATTCTATGTAACCAAATGGTTTTGATCAACAATAGAGTAATTTCTTTTTGCTAACTAGATGTTTATGTTTAATGACAAATCACTGACAGGGTATAATTGTTGGAGTAGAGTTTATGCGGCTGTCTAAGTTCTCAAAGCCGATTGAAAAATGGCACAACAAACTTATTCACGTCAATTCATATTGGCACTTAAAATTTCTTATGGTGCATAAATGTCCATCATTTGTTAATGCTAATCCATCCAGATTGATGCTTGTTTTAGGCAAAATGAAAGCATTGCAAGTGTGCGATTGTGAGTCACTAGAAGAAATATTCAGTCTTGAAGGAGTGGAGGCTATGAAAAGCACTCGAGTGCTGCCTCAGTTAGAACTTTTGATCTTGGTCAGTTTACCAAAGTTGAGGCGATTATGGAACGAAAATCTTCAAGGAGAGCGCTTCAATTCTTTAACACACCTTGCCCTTTGTAATTGCAGCAACATAAGATATGCTTTTGCTCCATCCATGGCTCAGTGCCTTGCCAATCTTGAACAAAGTGGTCAAATGGAATGAGTAATCGCAAAGGAAGAAGGGTGGGGAAGTGTAATGGAGAAGATTACATTCATGAATCTCAGTGAGATAAAGTTGGAATGCTTGCCCCATTTTACTAGTTTCCTCTTGGGAAAGAATTATATGTTCTATTGTCCTGGATTACAAAAGCTGACCATTGCCCATTGCTCCAAGATGAGAAGTTTCACTTAGCAATCTTTGATGGAGATTGATCAAGATGCCCCTTCACTTTTCAATTCACAGGTCAGTTTTTTTCTCTTTCTTTCAAATGAAATGTTATGTTCTTGTTATTACAATGCTTTTGTTTTTATTATTTTTTTTTTTTTTAGATTATCATCTTGTCAAATCAAAATATGAATATCTCAAGTTCCTGATTCGTGAATCGAATGTCGAAGTAAATGAAATAGTGAGATTTGAAGATAAACAAAAATTAGTTTTCTTGATAAAGATACATATCAGGTAGGAAACAATAATAAGTTTTCGCTTGCCTCTGATATGAAAAGTATAACACTCAGAAATCCACTTAGCTTCCCCTGCGCATTTTTATTCCAAGACAAAGTATAACACTCAGAAATCCACTTAGCTTCCCTTGCGCATTTTTATTCCAAGACCTCGATCTTCAATCTCCCTAACCTAGGCAATCCTGCAATAGCCCCAATGTCGAGTTGGCACATCAAGAACTGAACAAGACCTCTTTTAGGGATTAGAAAAGTTCTAATGATTAGTAATATTCACGTGCTTTGTATGGATTTATGTACATAATCTTTTAATAATTAGTACAAAGATTTAAAAATTTCTAATCCTCAAAAAAGAGAAAAAAAAAGACTTTAGTTTGTATCTCTCCATATCATTCTAGAAGTGTTGTTTTTGTGTCAGCTCATAAAATCATATCATGCGCAGTTAGGTTCTAAGAAAGTTACCGAAATAACAGTATACAAAAATATTCCCTTTTTACAATTTGAACTTTAAATTACTGTATATAGAATAGCATCTAAAATATGGCAAAACGACATTTGTTTTGCATGTTCAATTTCAATTTGAAGCATACAGATCTAAGAATTCTTTCCTTATATAATGTTGCATTATCAAAAAAAAGTAGACAATTGGAGAAGAAAATGGAGGGATTGGAGAGAGCGGCCTTTTTAAATCGGAGTGCTCGAAACTTTCATTTGAAGTGGCGCATTTATTTGTGATCGGCAAATATGAAAGTTAGAGAATTTGACAAGTCGTCACGGTAGCCTTCTTACAATTAGAGGGAGAAGGCGTTGCCAGTATTATTTGTCAATTCAGCCAATTAAAAGCCAGTGTTCAATGTATATTGATAATAAAAATTCTAACAAAATACAATTTCAAAATTCGATTGTTATTTTATTCACACAAAATTTAGGAGAGGGTGCCCGCAATGTAGAATGGTAAGGAATATACAGATACACGCCATCATATAATCCTTTAAAGAATGGAAATCAATTCTCAAATTTATTAGATCAAAATTCAGTAAGCAGAAGCTCATCTTCTTACCAAATGTATTTTAATTTACATCACTTCTTAAATTGAAAATTAACGCATACCAACCGATCAAGGCAGTCTTTTTTGTTCCCCTTTTGTGGGCCTTTTAAGCTACAGATTCTATACAGGTTTCAATAATTGCTTTATTTTCAAATGGAGGAAATGCTTGTGTTTTTTTTTTTTTTTCTTATTCTAATGGTTTTTCCAAATTTTTTATTGTTATTTGTGGATAGAACATGTCATCATATCGAGTATCCACGTACTTGTTTACTCTTTAAACATAAGAGTCATCTCTGTTCATGCATTTACTTCTAGTGTCATTTATTTTCCATACGTAAATTGTCATGTAATGGTATAACCCATGTTGTTAGAGTAATTCAAATAGTAACCGTAATACTCAATTCAGAATACCAATAGGTTGTAAAAAAAGTGAAAATAGTCGTATGATTTTCTTGTTGTGACAAATTGTCATCTCGTTAATTTCATTTATTTGTCATATATGAGCTATCATGTAATAATAGGTGATCCCCACATTGTTAAAATATTTAAAATAACTCATAGTAATCCTCAATTTACAATTTTGATTTGGGGAAGTGTGGAAATAGTGATTTGTTTTTTGGTTGTGGCAAGTTGTAATTGCATTTATTTTATTGCAACCGGCTTAAAAATGTATAATACTTGCTTCTCCATGGACAAGTCATAAGAGGTCATGACACGGTTGATTTTCTCCAAATAAACAGAATGTGGTAAAAGGAGGGGAATATCTTGGTGAACCGTTCAATACTTGTATGACAAATTTGTCTTTTTCAAGGTTCATGGACTCAGGAGAAGTAGGGAAATATAGATTTGGTAATTGAGGTTGTAGCATGTTGTAATTCTTTAATTTTATCATAATGAGATGAAAATTCCGCATGGGCACTTAAATAAACAGTTCATAATAGCTCATACAATGGTTTCATGTTTTTCGTACCACCAATATATTTCATTTGTTCACAAAGACAAATCACGTTTTGTCTAAGGGTCCTCTTTTTTTTTCTTTTTTTTTCTTTTTTTTTTTTTTTATGGTTGGTAATCGAGGGATCCTTATTTGTGTGTGAAACTAGCATTAAAATTTCATGTCATGTGAAATTTAGGCAATTGCGAATATATTCATTTGGTATTTGAGGTCGTAATTGCATTCTTTGTATCATAACTCATTGAAAAATTCTCTTCTTTCTTTTTTGTGCACGAGTATTAATAATTATTAAGGACAGTAATGTCATGCCCCGATCCTTGAGTACGCACATATTCTTCTACTTTGTTGATTTTATAATGTGATATTCCAGGACTAAGTATCGCTGATCATTTCGTTTATTAAGCACATGCAGAAGCAGTTATAAATCCCCAAACAATAACATAATGTGATAGAAAAGTAAGGTCATATATATATATATATATTTGGTAAAGAAAGTAAGGTCATATTTTTCATATTGAAATCCACAACCAAACCTTTATACATAACACAAGGTTCACAAAAGAGGATGGGATCTAAATCCTCATCTGGGTCGTACTCAGGATTATCCTGATCTTCTTCTGACTCTTCCTCACTAAGCTCACATCCTTCAAGCTCTTCATCTTTTACCGGCTCATCGTCCTCTTTTGGTTCCTTCTTCATAGGCTCATCTACGGGCCTGAAATGTTGTCCCACAACCGGGATGAGACTACATCTCAGCAAATTCTACCCCACTAAGACTCAATTAGGAAACCAATATGCTATCCGGGTTGCCTATGCACACACAGGTCAGATGACTTACCTTGGCCTCAGATTCCACCTGCATATTAGTACATTTCAATAGGCACCCAAGCAATCACATCATAGATCGATATCTTGATCAATCGACTTAGTCAATTACATGTTAGTCGGACCATTTCCAAGTCAAATCACTTCTCAATATAAAACCTCCCATTTGCATTCTCAGTCACAGAGCTACAGTAATGCTCTCGGGCATCGTTTTTGCCAAGGTGACACATGTATTGGACAGCACTCGTGCGTTCTTTAAGGCGCCGTTTTCACCAGTGATATTCTTAATCACCGAACCACGTATGTCTGTAATGAGACATGCAGTAGACAGCAGTTGTGCGTTCTTTAAGGCGTCGTTTTCACCAGTGATTTCCTTATCACCGAACCACGTATGTCTATACTGATGTATGTAATAGACAGCGCTCGTGTGTTCTTTAAGGCACCGTTTTCACCAGTGATTTCCTTATCACCGAACCACGTATGTCTATACCTCAGATCCGATTGATCTCAACCAAAATTATTCTCGCTTAGCCTCATGATTTTCTCTACTTTACAACTCATCAAAGCATTGTCAATGCTAAATAACCACACTCGGTCATCCACCAATCAATAATTCAATTTTACTCAATTTCACTCAATTTCAGTCAATTAAGGAATAATTCCTCAAATTGCACAATTAATTCGATTAAGCACAATGTAGAGCTCAAATAAATAAACGGACTGCACCATGACAATCAGACGAAATTTCGGTCGTCGGCTATCCTTGCTTAATTTCTAAAAAATAAATAATTAAATAATTAATTTCGAAAATTAATAAATAAATACTAAAAATCCAATTTAGGCCCATAATGCCTAATTGAAGCCCGATAAGGGTTGGGAAAAATCCCGAGATGCATTCAATAAATAGTATAGGTAGTTCTCTAGCTAAGTACACTAACCACCTAACTAATATGCAAGTAAATTAACTAATAATCACTAAACCATTCTAATCTAACCACTTAATTGCACTTAATTAAATATAATCAACCATTAAGCATCATTAGTCTACCAAGTAAGGATTAGTGAGATTACTCACTTGGCAAAGCGAAGACCGGAACACCGCGACAATGACGTGACGGCGGCCGAAATCCAAATTTTCGTCGACGTCGACGAGACTGTGCCGGGCCCAAAGGCCTTGCAAGCCCACAAAAATTTCTGGACTTAGACTTGGGCTTGGGCTTGGGCTTGGCTGCGGATTGGGCCTACTTTGCGGGCCTCAAGACTGGGCTGAAGATACGGGCTTCGAATGGTGTGGACTTGGACTTGCTGAATTGGGCTCGGCTTTGCAGGCTTGGGCTTCAAATGGGCAGCTGAATTCTTGGGTTGGGCTTGTCTGAAATGGAACCTGCTGGCTTCAAGATGGGCTGCTGGATCAGGCTTGGGCTACGAACAAGAAAACGGAAGCAGCAAGTGTCGCTGGCTTCTTGGGCTCGTGGGCTGAGCAACCCGAAGCAACAAGGGAGGATGAACTTCGGTGCTGGCGCACAAAGAGAGAAGCACACGATTGGGACGTTGTTGCCGTGGCGTTGGAGACGCGTGGCTGAGAGGAGGAAAGCTGCGGTCTTCGAAGCAGACGGAGGAGTCGGTCTGCAGGCAGTCAATTCTCGGCTTCGCTGTTTGACCCGAGGATGTGAGGAAGACACGAAGGAAGCAAGACTGGCGGTGATTTCGTTGCTGGCTAATGGGATGGCAGGTGGCGAGCTGGTGGAGAGGCGCACGAAAGGAGTCAACAAAAGGGCTTCGTTCTTGTGGGTGTTGACCGGCGTGAGGGCAAGTGGCAGCTGAAGAATTCTCGGTGGGGTGTGGGCTGTTCGCAGGGAAAGGAGAACGATGGTCAGAACAAAAGGGAAATGAAGGAGAAAAAAAAGCAGCAATCTCGGTGGAAGAAATGAAAGCAACCCGAAGGAGAAATGTGAAATCAAGAATGCGAAGGAGGAAGAAGGTTCGGTGGAGTTGGCGTGCAAGAGAAGTCTAGGAGAGAGAGAGCCCAACAAAAGTCAATAGTTATCTCCATTTTCATCATGAATTGGTCCCCCAAAAGCCTACAAGCATATCCTCATGTCCCAATTACTTTATTGTAACAATATCCCACAAATATCCCAATTTGATAGTAAATGTTGCACCCCCAAACCTAGGTCCGAATTTACTTCAATTTGAGCTTCAACTTCTACTTAAATTTTCCCAATTGATGTCCAAATTTTCCAAGGAAAGAGCCCATAATTCTCTAGTTTTATGGATCAATAAGAGAAGATATTCTAAACAAAGCGGGGTTGTTTGGCCCCATCCATGAAATATTAGCACAAATTATTCCGTAGTCCCATCAGTCCAAAAGGGAATTGACTTGGATTTAGTCTTTGCTCTTCTTGGGCTTTAGCGATCCGATTCACAGCTTGATTGCCCTCGTGGGGGCAATGTCTGAAGAAAGCATTTGAATACCGACTGATCGGGAGTTTGCATTATCCTACATACTTTTCTCTGGATAATGACCTAGAGACGAAGATGCCGTTAATGCTGTACTTTGCTTTATATAAATCTTTCTATGACAATCACTTACTTGAGCCTCTCCTAATCGAGTGCAGGAGCCTGATTGAAAGGTTCCGGCAGGTAAAGATAGAGCACGCGTTCGCGGAGGTAAAGACTTGCTTGTGGGACTCGCACGAGTGGTGTTGACCGAACAAAGCTGGTGGAGCTTTTTACGCGTGTGAAAATGGTGGCCCCCCTAGCAAACGGTCCAGCAGTAATTTTTCCAGATCATTTCGTAATTTACTTGCAATCATGGTATGGCGGGTCGGACCTATAGCTAGAAATTTAAATTCGTACGTCGTGTACTTTGAATTAGCAATTTATCTTTATGGATGATAATGTAATCTAATTATGAAATTTATGACATGATGATGCTACTATTAAATAGTTAAATAATAACACGGCATAGTGCAATCAATCCTAAATTTATTGTATGAAGGACCATTCAGCCCTAAAATTTTCAATTTTGATAATATTATACTGAATTTTTGTGTAAAATTTCAATATATTCTTGGCATCAATTTTTGCAGAATCATTTATGACTAAATTGTCAAAATTAAAAATTATGGGTTGTATTGATATTTGTACAATAGGATTAGTTTTAATTTAGTAATTTTCTGTAAGTAATAGTATGTAACTGTATTTCATGCTGTGGCATGCCATGGCACAAATACCTCTTGATTGTCCCGAACTATAGATGGATAGACAGAAGTAAATGCCAGTCAGTGAGAGCTGATTTCCTATAGTTTGGGGTTCTCCATAAATTTCAATACTCGTCTTTGGTTTCTACCCTTCAATCGGGCGAAATTTATACATCTGATCAGCATCATCAATCCCATTGGTCTCGCCTTCATCACTGAAAATTTATCCAAACAGAGATTTTTTTCTTGTCAGAAGGGCTTTATATAGATCAGCAAAAGCAAAACAGTGCGCACCCCCACCATTCCGCAGAGATCATGGCTTCTGTCATTGTGGTCCCTAGAGAGAAGATGAAAGTGTAGCAACGAATATCGCCCTGCCAAGTCTGGACTATTACGGCAGTGTCCCATATTACTTGATTGAGGGCCTAAATACTTTTTATATTTAAGCGGTCTCCTTTTACCTTGTCACGACTTACATTTTCTATTTGGAGGGGAAAAGGCATAAGTTTAGGAATATTACCTAAAAAGTAAGTCTACGGCCCTCGTTTTAGATATGGATTGAGATATTCAAATTGATGCTATAATAATTTCTAATAAGAAATTGCCATTAACCTATTAGGGTCGGTTGGAAACAAATTAGGGCACTAGAATATATCTTACTCCTACGAAGCTAGAGAATTTAGGGCCGATGACGTGATTCACTAATTGATCAACTAATGTCATTTTGGTACATAATCTTTTTTATTTAAAAAAAAAATGTTTGTAAAGCAGCCCATATTGACTTTAAACCGATCTATTAATATATGAATGATCATGCGAACGTGTAATCATTAAAAAACAATCGGTAACCAAGGAAGCATTAAATAAAATATAAAAGAAAACAAGAATCTAATGCTATGAAATAAGGAACATGCCATTTTTAACTAAGCTAAAGGGAAACCTTAATCAGCATACAAAAAGTGTGCAATCAAGAGCATTAGTTTCAAAAAAAGGAACATTCAAATCTAACAAAGTATTCATTTTTTTAACACAATTTTTTTAGATCAAAGGGTTTTCACTTTTTTATGCTAAACTAATTCTAAACTATAATTAACATGAAGAATCTAACAAAACTAGTTCAAATTTAATTTATAAGCTTTTTCCATTTTTTTAATTTTCAGAATTTTTAAATATTATTAAAATATTTTCCTAATTTTTAATCCGAAAATGGGCCTGGCCCTCGGGCCCAGTCCAAAAATGGGTTGCGCAACCCACACCAAATGGGCTTTATACATTAGAGGCTTTAGTTAATAAAAACAAATTGGGTGAATTAGGCCCAATTCATCTAGCATTTAACTAAGCCCAACCCCCACAAATCAAGCTCCACCCAAAGCCAAATTAACAGGCAAAACTTTCCAACGGCGAAGAGAGCCTACGAAAAAAAATCCTAAGTTAATCCTAAAGCCCAATCCCAAGTTCAGTCCAAACCAAAATCAATGCTCCCAAGCCTTGAGTCCATCTTTTGGACCTATTCTGCCCCGGGTGCCCCCTGAACAGCAGCTTCTCCCCCACGCCCGAGACTCCACCAAGCCTCACCGCCAAGACCATCAGCCTTCAACATTCGCCCCTTAATCCCAGAACAAGCAAAAGCTTGAAGAACGATTACTGAAAATCCAGGTTACACCGTTAATCAAACATCACACCTAGGGGTGTCAGAAACCAAACCGAAAATCGAACCGAACCGAACCAAAAAATTCAATTTTTTCGATTATATTCGATTTTCGGTTCAATTCTCATTAAACCAATATTTTTTTATTGATTCGGTTTTTATCAGTTAACCGAACCGAACCGAACCACAAATCGAAAAAATCAAACCATTACAAATTTGGTTTTATTTGGAGGCCTCCCCGTGCTCCCCCTCCGCCACCGGTGTCCGAACTAGAGCCAAAACCCTAGCCTTGCGGCGCCTCCGGGGGGGTTTTCCCAGCGGTCGCCACCCGCCGCTGCCGCCGCGTCAAGCTTGGACACCTCTCCCTGTCCGGAGACCCCGTCTTGCGCCCTCCCCAGAGGCGAGGATCGACAAAGGACCCGCAGGGAGCGGTTCTAAGGGAAGCTGCGACGCTTCGTGCTCGGCGAGGACGGCGTTGTTGAGCGGTGGAGTGGAGGGAGAAGGCGGGTGTGTCAGTCGGGGTGACAGGGAAAACGGGGGGAGTGTGCGGGCGATGCAGCTATCGACGCATCTTATGGAGAGAACGATGTGGAGATCGAAGACAGAGACAAGTGAATAAATTTCGAATTTTGATGCTTAATTCTCCTTTCAAATTGCAAACTTGCGAAGATGCTCTAACTCACTACAGCACCCAGTAGAAGACTAAAATCCCTGGGGGAAGGCAAAGGGTTGGTGTTGATCATTTTACCAAAGCAACACAGGGCATCACTGACACTTGCAAACCCACCACCAGCTCTGCGATTTCTCCTCACATAACTCAAGACCTGGTTCGGGTCGTCTAAATTAGGGTTAGGGGTCGAAGAAAACCTCCGAGGATGGCAAACCGAGATAGGATGAGAGAGAAAGAGAATGGAAAGGGATGAGGACTCGTAGGAGATCACAGCCGGACCCGAAGAAGAAGGAAGAAGGAATAAGCAGGGTAGAGACTCGCATTTCATCAGCCTGATGCTGATGAATGTGAAAACTGCAGAGCTTTTTGCTTTAGGGTCTCTCTCTCCCCTTACCAAGGCAGACTATAATGGCATTCTTGACAGGTCTTCGAGTTTTTAGTCAGAGTCGAATTCGGAAATCATACTCCAAAAGCTGAAAACCGAAAAACCGAATCGAACCGAATCCAAAATTTCGGTTCGGTTCGTATTCGGTTTGGGTTTCATTCGGTTTGGTTGGGAAGATTCTTCTAATAGTTTGATTTGGTTTAGTTTTTTTGAAAAACGGAACCAAACTGAACTTGTTGACACCCCTAATCATGCGCACATAGAATGAAACCCAGCAAAAACGAAACTCAGCGAAAACCGGTGTTTCTCTCGGACAACCCGAGCTGAAAGTCCAACCATCTTCTGGTCGGCAACTCCTAACGATGGCCATGGTGAGATGCTCGCGGGATCCCCTACGCGGCTAGATCCCGCAGCTTCCGCGGGTTGCCACGATGGTGGTCGCGGACTAGGCAACACCAAACGCAACAGGGACATTTCCAGAGAGCAAGACAAAGCATGGCCACGAACCCCAGCCCATAGGGTGTCAACGGTTCGGTTCGGTTCGGTTTTTCAGAAAACCGAACCGAACCGAATGGGATCCGAACCGAACCGAACCAAACCGAAAATTTCGGTTCGATTTGGTTCGGTTCGGTTCGATTTTTCAGTTTTTGAGTTTTCGGTTTTTGGTTTTTGGTTTTTGAAAATCGGGGGCTTCTGTTCGTTCTTTTGAAAAAAGCAACACAAAAACAAAAGAGAAAAGAAAGCTTTATAGGGAAAAGTCAAAAGAAAAGCTGTGCAGCAACAACTATAGAGAAGAGACATAGAGGGAAGGGACGTGAAGGACAGGCCAGCAGAGGGAAAAAGCGGAACACTGTTCATCTTCTTCCCCCAGCTCTCGCTGCCCGTGTCCGCCGTTTGCAAGCCCAGCATAGGCGGCCTAGCGGCCGGTCACCGCCGCTCCGCCGGTCTCGCCCGCAATGTGTAGCCCTGTCGCCCGATCGCCTCCGCCATTGCTCGCTCAGCCATGCCAGAATGCTCGCCGCCTTCGAGCGTCTCCGCTTGCAACCTGACGCCAACAAATCCTGGGCCGGTCACCCCTCACCCACGAGCTCGCACCGCCGCTCCGCCAGCGACCGGCGAGCCCGACGCCTATAGTCGCGCCACCACTCACCCGTCCCCTGCGGCCTACAGCTCCTCCCTCCGAGCGACAGCACCACAGTAGCTTCCCCTCCGCTGCACCTAAGTGATCGCCATCGCCGTTGCACGTCCAAGCCGACCAAGACAAGAAACAAGAGGAGAGGACTCAGCGTCGGGAGAGAATAAAACTGAAGATTTGATTTTATCGGTTTTTGGTTTGGTTTGGTTCGGTTAACTGATAAAAATCGAACCAATTAAAAGATATTAGTTTTTCACGAGAACCGAACCGAAAACCAAACCGAACTGAAAAAACCGAATTTTTCGGTTTGGTTCAGTTCAGTTTTCGGTTCGATTCCTAACACCCCTATCAGCCCAGCGTACCCACAAAAGGGCAGCAAAACGGAGGCTTGCCTGTTCGGGCTTCAGGACCTCTAGCGGGAGGGGTTGTCGGACGGAGCTCGCATGCAGCCCAATGTGACGGCCGAGGCTCTCTCTCGCTGTCTCTCTCTCTCTCTTTTCTCCGAAGAACTTCCTTTGACCGACTCTCCCTTCTTGCTTTTAAGCACTGGTGCGCATGGCCTCTAACATGCCAGCTGCCCCTGTCCGGCCTAGCCTCGACCACCAGCTCTCGATTGACGCCCTCTTTGCATCTTCTGGTCTACCTTTCCGGGCCGTCCTCTCTCTCCCCCCTCTCTTTAGCCAACGTTCAGCACTAAAGGGAGGAAGCCAGAGAGAAAAGGAGAAGGCCAAGCCTGGGGGAAAGGAAAGAAAAAATCGGCCGGGCCCAAACCACAAGAGGAAGAAGGGAAAAGAAAAAAGGTCAGGCCGGCCTGCACCCAGCCCGGTTTTGCTGCTTCATCTTTTAATACTAGTAATGTAACGCTCCTAATGTCCATACGCAATGCAATTTTAAGGGATATTATTTTTGCTAAAAGTTAAAAATTAATCTCTAATTTTTACGTATTTAATAAATGATTAAACTAGTCATCAAAATTTAGGTATCGCTATATCTAACAACTTAAATTTTAGTTTGAACTTTCTAATATCATCATGATCATTCTCTTTCCCACACTTTAAATAAGAAAACTTGTAAGTTCATACTTGTTCACACATTATCTCTATGTTCTACCAAAATTTTTACTAATTCCGCGTATATCAGTTGAAGCTGGAACATGATTTTATAAACCTTCCTCAATCGTCTCTCTCTCTCTCTCTCTCTCTCTCCAGCCAGAGGAGAAATTTCTCAGCCCACTGCTTCTTGAAAACTACTAGCTCGCCCGTAATGTTGGCAATGCGAGCTCTGTTTTGTTCTACAAGATGAGGACCTGTAGACCCTAATTCACAATGAGAAAAAGAAACAGCCATTACTAAACAAACAAATCGCACTTGGGGGAATCCTCTATAAAAACAAATACATGTACTCCAAATTCGAGTTGAATGATGGGGATTAGACTATTAGATATTGTCATTGAAGCTCTCATGGAAGAGTTGAGGTAAGTTAGGGTCTTAATTGTCTTTAAAAAAGTACAATTTTTTTCTTTAAAGAGAAAGGAGAAAACAATTTCTCTTTCTAAGACCAATTTTCTACACTATTTGTCATTAAAGAAATTGACTACATTAATTCCAAATTATAGTTATCTTAGACCCCATTTATTTTGCAAAAATATATGATTTAGACGACATTTTCTTTAAAATGATTTCTTTTATCGCTTAAAATAATTAATCAATAGAACATATTTTTATTATCACAAATAATTTATATTTAAATATTTTTTGTGGATGATAAAATATTTTCGTTCATTTATTTTTGTAAAAGATATAAATGATTATTTTTAGGAAAATATTTTTCGAATCATTCACAATCCACAAAAGAAATGGAGCTTTTATTTTTGTGACTTCAGATCATGTAGGCTACCTTAGAGTCTAAGAGCACAAGCCCACCAACTAGCAATTATCGTCCTAAATCTACATCTCGTGTGCTACTCTCGTGAGTGTACACGGTCTTTCTTTTATTGCACAGGCCATTTGAAAACGTGCATGGTCAGACTCAGAGTAGTCCTCGTGAATTCCTCAGGAGACATATTCATAACTTATCCATGAAGGTTAACATTTGAAGGAGGAAGTTCCAAGAGAGGACTTGTCTTTCCCCTTTTCAATTTATGTGACAATGAATGAAATTGATAAGAATGATCATAAATCTTACCTAACCATTTGCTGACAAAAATTAAACTTAATTGTTTTTTCCAATAGGATTTGAACCTATACCAAAGGTTTAGAATACCTATGTCCTATCCATTAGACAATGGATGCTTTTTTTTTTTATTCTGATATTTTTTTTTTTTCGCATTTTTTACTTTCATATTCCCTTTCCCTTATACTTTCTTTTGTTTGGAAAAAAAAAAAAAAAACTACTATGTTAAGATAAGAGAATTTCGGGAATTAAAAATGCAGGACTCACGGCTAAGGAATTTCTAAATGCTAAACATCTTCAGTTTGTAGCAGGTAGCCGAATGTTTTAACTTACGATTCTTAGTTATAGGAATTACTACTGAGACTCTCCCCACAATGATATAGCTAAATCCCAAAATAAACAATTTCCCTCTCTAGGTCGGTACACAGAGCAAGACCCGCTCGTACCCCAATCATTTTTTTATTTTTTAAACACTAATTATTTATTTAATCATCGGCAACTCTTTGCAAGTTGTTTATGCATAGTGCCTGAATCAAGTTGCTTATCGTTCATGTCTTCAAACTAGCGGGCTGAAAAGGGAAAGGTACAAAAAAAAAAAAAATTCTAAATCTATAGCATTAATATCAATTCAATTTTAAACCTTTTGATTGAATCAATTTAATCCTAATATTTTTTCACATTGATACAAATTCAGTCCTTGTGGCAAATTTTCATCGACTAGTGCTAACAAGGCTAGTTGTCCGACCAACGCCGACGTATCAATTTTTCAATAATTTTAATTTTAATTTTTTAATTTTTTTAAAATTTTTTCTTTTTCTTTTTTCTCTTATTCCTCCTTGGACTTCTTCTCCCTATAGTGGCCGACGAAGCTCTAGCTAGACTCTCTAGCCACTAGGCAAGGACTGCAAAGCCCTTCCGAGTCGCCAAAGAGGGTTATGGCCCTCACCCAGTGTCACCCTTTGCTTGAGGCAAGACAATGGCTAGGTTGGTCTCACCCAGATTTAGGTGAAGCCGCATTGCCCGTGGCCCTAGATGAGGGCTGCGACCCTCTTTAATGGGCGGAAAACCTTGTTGGAGCCTCATCAGCCACTGTAGGGAGAAGAAGCCCAAGGAGAAAGAAGAGAAAAAAAGAAAAGAATATATAAATAATAAAAATTTATTTGAAAATTGTCACATCAACATTGGCCAGATGCTCGGCAAAAATTGGCTAGAATGACTGAATTGATACCAATGTAAAAAGATTTATAACTAAATTGACCAAATTGAAAAGTTCAATATTAAATTTGTACCAATGCCATAGGTTTGGAACGTTTTTTGTATATTGCCATACTGATCACTTATTAATGCAAGAGTCATGCTAAAGATATCACAAGTACTAGGCATAGAATAAGTGGATCATATTCAAACAATCAATTGAAATTTTGCACATCACTTTGTAAATCAATTCTATCAAATTTGGTCTTAGCACCTCTAATACTACATACTAGCCTTAACATCTCTAACAATATTCTCGATAAAAATTCGCTCAACTAACAAGTTATCTCTTATTTATCCATTTGATTCCCTATATGTTCTTAATAAGCATCCCAAAGCATTCACTTGTGTATTAACTATTTACATCGTAATGATGAGCTAAGCTAGTTGTTGATCGACAATTTCCAATGAATTTAATTTAATTACTAATGGTACGAGCTGCAATATCTTTCCTTGACAGTTGTTATCCGGTCACATAATCTACTGAAGCAATCATGAGATGATAGTTCTCATGTGCAAAATTTGGATAGGAATGAAAGTTATTACCATCTCATAAGGTATTGTCATATTCCTATATGATTTGGGTTTGCCTATGAGATTATGCACATGTGGTTTGGTTAACATTTATTGTAATGATCATTATACCTTTTATGTTCTTACTCATAGATCATTTTTGATAAAAAAATCAATTGGACAGATTGTCTCAGGCAGGGTTTCAAAGGGACGCATCAATGGAAGAGTGCAAACCGCAAGTCTTAAATATTTGGACAGATCATGGCTAGTGGAACTCATGTACTACCCTCAAAATGGCTTGAAATAGCTCTTTGCCGGTATGGCCGCATTTTAGGGAGGAACTTCTCTAAAGGAAGGAGATGTGTGTGTGTTCGAGCTTGTTGGAATTAATAATATTGAACTCAAAGTCTCCATTTTTTTCTTATGATTTTTTATATACCAATCACATAGACTTCCACATATTAATGAGTAATTTCGGAGTTTGTAATAGCACAATCGAAACCAGTGATAGATATATCAATAGAAAAAGAATAGAAAATGAGATAAAATGAGTGGTTAAATCACTTCTTTTTCTCAAATAAATAATAACGCTATTGTCCTGCTAGCTAATGATGGTATGTTCTTAAGATAACAAATTTTTGGGGAACGTCCTTTTAAGATAATATTGTAGAAAAGCACCGCTAAATTAGACCAGCCAAAGATGCAGTTAATTGACATTATTATTTATTTCTGTGACCATTCACTAATTCCAAATATAAAAAAAGAGTATGCCTATCTAACTTTGTGCCTAACTGTCACACCCCAATCCTTGAGTGCGCGCACATCCCTCTTTGGTTGATAAAAATTTTGCGACTTCCCTGGATGAGTTACCGACCCTTTCTTTTTATTGCACATGTAGAAATGAATAATAAATCCCCCGTCAGTAATCATCTAGGGATAGAACAAAACATGCTTTTAAATACACACCGAATCAAATACAAAAATCTACAGTTACAAGACGTCAAATGATTGACTCTTAAAAAGAAATTGTCATATCTGACCTACACTTCATTTCCCCTCAACTCGGCTTCGGGTCTTCCACCCTACGGTCTTGAAAAATGAATTCCACAATGAGGTGAGATATAAATCTCAGTGAATTCATGCTCTAAACCCCAATTAGGAGGGTAATACGCCTAAGACGTCTTAATCACACAATCATACAATCATAGAAGCTTACCTTGGCCTCAATTCCTTCCTGTAGGTTAGCACAGTTCATATCACAATCATGTGTATATAGCAAATTCACACACCAATTTGAAACGTCCAAACCAATCATTACTCACTCGAGCAAAAATCACAAGTTAATCACTGCTCACACAAGCAAGAACTACCAATACACATTGAAGCAAGAATTATAATTAAATCACTGCTCACACGAGCAAGAACTATCAATACACATTAAAGAAACAATTATAATTAAATCACTACTCACACGAGCAAGAACTACCATACACATCAAAACAAGAATTATCGACATACGTCGATCCATCAATTCGACTCAACATGCATTCCAATTAATTAACTATTACTATTCACATGAGTAGTTTTATTTGACACACGTAGGGAAGAATAATAATTACCAACACACGCCGGTAAAGAATAATAATTACCCAAACATGCCGGGGAAAGATAATAACAATTGACACATGCCGGGGTTAAATAATAACTACTAACGTCCACCAACATACACTGGAGATGGGTTCTCTTAACTATTAATGTCCACCAACACACGCTGGGGACGGATTCTCTCAACTATTAATGTCTACTAACACACGCTGGGGATGGATTCTCTTAACTTTCACATGATCATCAAGCATAAACTCTATGCATATCACAAACCAACCATATATAATCAAATGTGCAATTTCCAGCAATCAAAACCTCAAGAACCATCACAATATCATAACCAGTCCTAACTGGCAGAATAGGCCCACTTGCACGCCTCCAACTTTAAATCCATAAATCTAATAAAATGAGTTTGGAAAATTTCCAAATTTGAATATGTTTAATAGACACATAAACAAACATTTTTTTTATGCAGACATCTTAACACAGATCCTTCTAGATTTGGCACAGTAAATTGCTCAATTCAGCACCAAAACTAGGTCTGTTCCAGAAAGTCTGTTTTCCTAAATCAGTTTGGTTTGAGATCCAAAACATGTCAATTTGATCTAAAATTTGAATATCTTAAACTAGAAGATGTGAAAAACAACTTTTGTAAAGAAATCATTTTGAAATTTGAACCCTAAAAGTTGATAAAAACCCCTAGAATCCTAAAAGATCACCAGTTCCAATGAAAACTAAGGCTCTATTTGAAAATGATAGAGTTGATATCTCCTTCTGATAGATCCCTACAAATCTTGAGAAAAATATATGTTGTAGCTAAGAATGTCCAAAACATTTCTTTAGAAGACATCAACCTCAAATTCATAACCCATTTCAATCTACAAAAAGAGCAAACGGTGAAAGTTTAGAAATCAGAACTATAGGAATACCACTGAATTCAACTAATCCATCATCAACAGTACTAATCTCACTAATTAAACTATCACTAGTATATTCTAAGGCTAATCTAACCATTCTTGATTATCATTAATCCATACTTAAGCTAATCTAAACAGCCCTTAAGCATAGTTAACCTACTAAGTAAGGTTTAGTGAGCAAATTCACTTGATTTGCATGCCGATGAGTTTACCGCGACGAGGATGCGAAGGCGAGAGATAAACTAGCCCACGACGACACCAAGCAAGGTTCGAAAGGGCACAAAAATGCTCCACGAAGCCTCACGGCTTGTCTTGAACTGCAGAGGTTGAACCGATGGTTGAAACAACGAAGGAAAAGGCTAATTGAAGCTCCGACGAGCAGGTGGTTGGCAATCGGTGGCTCCCGGGGCTCAAGAGAGATCTGTTGGTGGTTGGTATGTGTGGAGGTAGGGTCGAAATGGGGAGAAAACGGTTGAAAGTCACGAAACAGGCGAAACAATGCAGGAGCGTGGCTTCTAGATAGTTTGGTGACCGGTTTCTTCTTGCGGCATACAGGACGGCTGGTGGCTCCGTTTGGCGCGAGGTTGGGCTCCTTTGAACGATTTGGATGTGCTGAGCACAACGATGGGTGGCATGAAGGCTAATTCGTTGGGGAAGACCACTTTTAACTCAAATATTTTGCGAAAGGTCAACTAGAGCAAAAACTTGAATAAGGAGAAAATAGAGGAGGAAAGAGGTCCGGTGGCTTGGCGGTGTTGCTCCGGCAGCTTGCTAGCTAATCTCCTCTACTCTATGCAATTTTTGAAGCTTGAAGAGGCTGAGGGAAGGGGCTACACGACTAGATAGGAAAAGGAGAAGAGAGGGGGGACAAATTGGCTTAGAGGGGGCCTACCATGGTGTCTTCCTATCCTTTTTGTTCCATTAACAATTGCCTACCACTAGCTGGCTTTGTTGGCCAACAATCAGCCACAAATGCCCTTCTAGAAGACTTAGAAATGGTCCATAAGTCATAGGGAAGGGGGACACACAAATTTGTATAAATTTTCCTCCAATTTGACACCAAATGCTCCTCAATTCCATTCAATTTGGCCTCTAAAAATTCCGTTATCAAGTCCCCGATGAACTTGGTATTTTTCCTCACCAATTGATCCCACTTGCATCCTAATTGCGCGATCAAAAACGGCCTCGACATTTTTGGACTAAAACGGCCACATCTTGACTTTTTTTCCAAAAAAGTCTCGATTTATAGAAAAATTTTCGGACTGAGTCGATGTTCCTAAAATGACTCGTGACATGACAGAACTTTAAATTTCTGAAATCGGATTCAAATTCGCGGTTAATTTCAATCCGGCTCGATTTTAGCATAACCTATGCTATCGGGTAGCTTTTAGAAATTTTTAGTGCAAATGACTCGTGGTCAATTTTCTTCGAGCCACAATGAACCCCTTCGATACATTGGCAACTCTCGGTGATTGTGACAATCTCGAGATCAAATACGGACACAGGGTACCAAAATGATAGAAAAATCAATTTAGTGCCGATTGACGAGAATTTTGCAATTTAGTAGAATCACCCACGTTTAACAACGCATCTCAATTGAACCAACCTATCTCTTATTTCTAATCGATCTTACTATGCTGAAGTGATCTCTACAGATGAGCATGGTCGAGTAGCCAATTCCTAGTTGAATCGTCAAGTTTATTGCATTAAAATCTCTTAATAACTTCCCTAGATAATCTTTTTATCTCATGAGTGGCCATCTTAGAGAAAAGCATTATAGGTGCATCGATGAAAGACCCAACTTATCCAATCGAAATTAGAACCTGAAAAATTAGGATGTCACAACTCTTCCCCTCTTATAAAAATTTCATTCTCGAAATTTAAACCTTTACCAATCCTTAAATAAAAAGGTGGGGGTATCGTCATTTCATCAAGTCTCACTTTCTCCAGTTACTCCTTCAGTCCCGTGGTGTTGTCAGACCACTTTAACCAAGGGGACCATCTTGGTACACATAATCTGTTCTGAACCACAATCTGAACCGGGCTTTCCACGTATGACATTCTGTCATCCATGTTAAGATTTGGCACGTGGGTCGAGTCAGGCTTATATGTCCTCAATCTCGACACGTAAAAGACGTCATGCATTTGCGCTTACCTCAGCAGCAATGCAAGACGATACATTAGAATCCTAATTCTCTCTCTAGAATCTCAAAGGGACTTACGTACCTCAATTTTAGTTTTCTCTCATTGCTAAAGCACAAGGTATCCCTCATTGGTGGCACATTCAGAAAGATATAATCATCAACTTGGAACCCTAAGGGCCTTCGATGCTCAACGATACAACATTTCTGGAGGCTTCGAGCGGTCTTTAATTTGTTTTTGATCACGGCAATTGCAATCACTTACTGTTGAACTGACTCTGGGCTTGTGATCTTTCTTTCTCTAACCTCATCTCGACAAATTGAAGTTCTATACACTCTACTCTGTCTTGCTTCAAAAGGAACTATTTGACTATTTTGCTGAAATTAGGAATCCTTGGGTCTAGATCTTATATAAATTCGTCACCAGCACTCCATGCAGACAAACTATCTGACACACATACACTTCTGTATGCTTATTCAAATCGAGATCTTTTCATACTGCATTGAAGTGAGTCGGCTTTATCAGTCCGTCGACCATTATCCCAATTAGAATCATTACTCCTCTAGTTCCTTGACAAGCTCGTCACAAAGTCCATCGTAATGTGCACTCAGTTCCACTCGGGAATCTCGAGAGGTTACAAAAGTCCTCTCGACTGACAAAGATGTGCCTTCACTCATGAATACGTCTGATGCTTAGCGGCATGATTGGTGATGTCCATTCTCATATTGGACCACCAATAGCATTGACACAGATTCTGATACACCTTCGTATTGTAACTACTACACCTTCGTATTGTAACTTCAGGAGTTGAGTCAATGATGATGTTGTAACTACTACAATGAGTTTATGACAAAATCTCCTCCCGAGTGCTACATCGTCAGGTACACACAATCATCCTCAGAACTTTAATGTTCCGTCTTTAGAAATCTAAAAATCAACTTTTCTCTTATCGGTATTCTATTGTAGGATTTTTTGAATTTCTGGGTCTATCAACTGAAGTGTCTTGATTCAAATCTGAGCATCCGGCTCAATTCTAAGGGTGGCTATAAAATTTGGAAGGTAGCTCATCTCAAATTTGAAAATAGAATCTCGAACTTTTCTACTGTCTTCAAGAGTTGAGTCAATGGTGACGCTAATACTAAAAATCCTTCTACTAACCTTCTGTAGTATTTGGTTAAACCCAAAAAGCTTCTGATTTCTGACACTGACGTCGGTCTTGGCCAGCTGATTACTACTTCAATCTTGGTCAGGTGCACGGACATTTCTTTGCCTGAGATCACGAGACCTAGGAAAGCAATACGAGTCTACCAAAACTCGCACTTGCTGAACTTGGTGTACAATCCATGATCTCGCAGAGTCTGAAGTACTGTCCTCAACTATCTCTCGTGCTCCTCAACTGTCGTATCCACGACAGTCGCCAGGTAACTTTGACAATCCCCGTCTAACAAACGGGTTGCCTCAAGTGACAAGATTAAAGGGATCGAGGGTCCTCCTCGATTTCCAATAAATTCAAAATTTTCATTTGTCAATAGGTCAAACCGCACCACATTGCGACATCAATTCATTACAACAAAAGCTCCTTGAGCCAAACCTTTTTATATATGGTATCAAAGTTATACGTAGACGGAATATTCAAGTACAATTATAGATAGTGATTCTCCTTTCTATGACTTCATTACAACAACCGAGGTTCTATAAACTTAACCAAAATTCCGCTGCACCATTATGATAAAATTGTTCTAGGAATACTGCCCTTCCTAATCGGTGCACAACTTGATTCATCTTTGAGTTGGCGGCCTTTTCAATCCACTGTGCAGAGCATTCTGCAGTGCAATTCCTTGGTTTTGACCCACCGGTTGCAGTGATGGTAATTGTTGCAATCCCATTAGTCTTTGGGGACAATTCCTAGCTATGTGACCTCGCTGGCCACATTCATAACATGTACGGTCGCGTTTATATCCCTTAACGACTTCACCTGATAGATTAGTTATCTCGTGAGTGATTTGCTTAGAGAAAGAAGGCCATAGGCACGTTGATGAAAAACCCATTTCATTTAATTGAAATGGGTCAAAAATTAGGATGTCACATTCCCCATCCATATTTACATTGAATAGTCCTCTTTATCAATAATTGAATAAGCGAGACCAAGAGAGGATTACCATAGGTTGTTCCCCATATGGGTTCCTCCTCTTGGTACCTCCTAAGGGTTTCCTGAGTACGGCTTCGGTTTCGGCTGTAGGTTGTGTGTTTACAAAGTGTAGTGTGATGCAATGGTAGAATAAACATTTGATTGAAATTAACAATTCACATACAAAAATAAAAGGTACTATGGCATCCACCATTCTAGTTACAAACGATAAAGTGCTACGGTTCCCTCCCTCCCTTTCTCTCTCCTTCATGCTTTCTCTATAATAGAATTATCATGAGATCATTTTGCAAATCAAGATAACCGACCACACAAGAACTCATGAACCTAACATTAACCAACATAGCTCAAGCACAAAGGCAACTAAAAGCTAGGAAAAGAAAGAGAAAAGCATGGCGACACTAAACAAACAACCAAGATGTAGTGAGAGAGGGGAGGAGAGGGGGGAGAATGTGGGGAGCTCGTAATGCATGCATACTGAACAAGCACTAGCAGAAGCGCAAATGAACAAGCATAGTCCCAGAGAGAGAGAGAGAGAGAGAGAGAGAGAGAGAGAGAGAGAGAGAGAGAGTACTGAAGACCGAGTAAGTCTAAAGAGATTACCGATGGTGATTCAAACAGAAGCGGCGGTGAGAAAAGTGGTGGACATAGAGTGGAAGAAGATTGGAAAGCGTAGGGAAATAACATCAAAATACTAAAAAATGCATTCAATTATAATCACAATAAAAAATATGCAAGTAACCTAAATTATCCCTGAAAAAGAAAACAAGACAAAGCTTAACAAGAATCCCTATTATAGAGCCCTAAAGGCTTTTCCAATTTTAGGTTTTAGTTCCTTAAAGGGTTTTCCAATTTTTCTATTTTTTTTAAATTTTTTATTTATTCGCATTTTTAATGATTTTTTTTCTGATATTTTTAATGATTTTCCGGATTTTCTAGATTTTTATGATTTTTCTGATATTACAAAACTTTTAACATATATTTTTGAATTTTTGAATTTTTAATGACTTTTTCAGATTTTTCATTTTTTAATGATTTTCTAAATATTTTTTTATTTTTGAATTTTCTAAAATTTTATTATTTCCTAAAGTTAAAAAAAATTATCATTTTGTAAATATTTTTTAATATTTTTCCGAACTTTTTAAAATTTTAAATTAATTTGTTATTATATTCGGGAAACGGGCTTAGACCATTTTATCCGATACAGCCCATTGACCCGATCCAGCCAAAATCGGATCTCGACTTGTGTCAGAATAGAACCGATTTCTTTTAATATTCTCATATTAATTTTTTTGAAATTTTTTTGATTTTTTACTTTTTTTCTCATTTTTCTCCTCCCCTTTTTATCCTTTTCGCTACTTTGTCTCTTTCCCTTGCAACTCCTTCTTCTTCCTCACCTTCTTCCCCTTCACCGAAGTGTGTCTTCACCCACGACGAGCCCTCACCAGCTTTTGGGAGCACCAATAGGTCATTGTCTAGCGTCGGTCGTTCGATCCGACCGACTTCGGTCATCGTCGGCCACTACTTGGCCGGCAGCTTCTAGTATTGTTAATGAACACACTAAACAAGAATACAAAGGACACAAGCCGTTGCTCTCAGGCAAGTCAAGCCAAGCCAAGCCAAACGTTCACAAACTGAGCAATTAGGCGCCGTAGGGGTACCCTCACGAAAGTCAAACAAGCAATGACGACTCGGTTTCAACCAAAAGAATAGGAATCAACGCCGGATCTCACTTTGGCATTTCGTCGAACAGTCGGGGTTGCGTATTAATTCCTAAGGTCTCTGCCTCAATCGAGACCCAAATGTGCACCGGGGGCCTCGACACATGACAAACAAGGACCATGAAAGCAAAACATAAAGGCGATGAGGGCCGGAGCACGTGTGAGCCGGATGGCCATGAGCTTCGGCTCGACACATGCCCGAAAGAAAATGTGGAGAGAGCCAAGCTTACCCGTTCGGCTCAAGGACGTCGCTGGGAAGGTCGTCGGACAGGTCTGCCCATGGCTGAAATGCCCTCTCTTCCTCTGCTCAGTCGTTCCGACCTCTCACTCTTTGTTTGCTGTCCCTATCTCTCTGTGAATGAACCTGGAGCGTTCTCTTTTGCTCACCTTTTGGTTTTCCTTTTTCAAGCCTGCTTTCTATCCAAAAACCACCAAAACTCCAACGTCCAGCTTCTGCCAAAACCCCCCAAAACTGGAATGTCCGACTCTGTGCAAAAACAGTGAGCCCCACCCTCCTCATGCAGCGAGCATGCCCGAATCCTTTCCGTCACGCGCTCGCGTGCGAGAGGGAAAGGCAAGAGCTGGAGGCTGGGCCGTCGTTGCTCTCTTCCTGGGCTGAAATAGTGGGGTTTAAGGAGATAAAGGAGACGGACTGAGCATAAACAAAAGGTATTAATTAGTTCACACTTTTGATAAGAATTCCACTTAGACAACTACAGACTTCTCTCCTCCCCAATAAAGACGCCCGGATGCCCAGATGCGGATGGGCCTCGCCAAGGGGAAAGAGAGAAGTGGTGATGTAGAGGCAATGACAAACTACAATCGACTTCCTACTTCATTGGAAAGTTTCATTGAAATTTTCTCTTCATACTCCTAAGTCCATATTCATGACTCTTTTTAACTTTTAGATTTAGGATACCAAATGTCTGAGAGACAAGCCCTCAACCAGCAGCATCAAGTTGATCCCCAGCTGCAATCTCCACGGCCTCCAAAGGAAGATATGCTGGCTTGTGTTACTGAACTGGAGGAAGCTTTGCAGCCACCAAGAGAGCTTCAGGCTATAGACTGCTCCTAGCATTTCTCACATCAAAGTTTGTCATTGCTTAATCTCTTATCCAATCTTTTCCCCAGCGTGGGAAATGCTTGGTGTGCTATCATCTTATTTCTGCTACTTGAGATTGCTCCATATGCATTACCAAACCAGGACTATTCATATTTTGGTTGTTGTCATTGCTTGATGAAAAATGATTTCATTCGTTTATGTCCTTATGTTGTTGTTCCCTCCTTTTGAAGCCTTTTGTCAGTTAAAACTGATAACTATGTTTTTCATTTGTAATTTTCCATAATGTTAGTTTATTACTAGATCATGGATGCAGTTACGCTTGGTTCCTGTGAAAATTTCGATTGTGATTATGTATCTAGTTCGGATTTGCTGAGGAGGATGAGGGTTAGTTTGTTATTGGTTGATATTCTAGTTGATGGTTCTTTACCACTACGTTAACATCAATAGACCTAAGAGAAGAGAATAAAAGATCACTAATCGATCATGCCCAGCAAGGACTTGTACATGTGATGTTCTGTAAACCTATGAAGTTTTATTTAGACATATCATGATGGAGCTAGTTATCTGGATTCTAAACTAGAAGAGGATGTCCTCTAGGCTTTCTCTTGCAATTGAACTCAAAAGCAGTTTTAATAAATTGCCTTTCTAGGGTTTCTAAACTATGAAATCATATTTATAAACTGCGAGTTTCCCCGTAGTTGTACAGTTTGAGACAATCTGTTGGAGAACTTGACCTCTTATGGAGCACATTTGGGTTATTGCAAGTCTTAAGTGGAATGCACTCGGTAATATTGGCCGGTATGTAGGAAGTGTTCTTGTTTGAGTCATGCGTGGAGGAAGCTTGAGGAATGAAGGATCCTTAACATCTAGTTGTGGACAGCATTCTTGTGATGTTTTTTCACTGGATACAAAAGGGACATTGCACTCAACTTGTAACAGAGTGCTGGTTTGGTGACACTAGGAAACCAAAAGATGATCATGATATCTCTACACTTCTGGTTGAATAAGCTTTTTTGTAATTTTATCAGCATCTTAGATCTAAATTATGTCTGCCTTGTTGCTTGTCCAATATCATGCTCATTGGATAAGACTTAAGTTCAATTGTTTTCATTTGTTAACTTGCCCCATATGTAGTAGGTTGAGATTATGTCTCTGATTGTGTAATTCTAACTGTTGAGATTTCATAATAGTAAAGTACCATCTTTTATCGAAAAGAGAATAATATATGTGTAAGCATTCCTAATTTATCTCTCATTCAACACTAAACAAAGGTGTTATGCTAGCTATTTTTGAAAGAAATTGGTAATCTCGGTTACTATCCCAGAGTGCAATTGCTTTCCCCCTCCCCCCCAACAAAGACCCACGGCCAAGCCACTCTGAGCGGGTTTATTGTTGTGAATGCCTGGATACTGAGAACGTGCTTCTTACGGCTTTAGTTGATATTGAGAGGCATGCTAGAGATTTTATGGAGGCTACCAAAAAACTTCAAGTTTACTTTATCGGTCTCCAGCGTGAGGATCGGCCAACCGAGGCTGAAAAGTATGTGAAGGTAATGCTAAAGAAATAGCTAGGAAAATAATAAATGGTTTTTCTTTTATTTTTGAAGTTATTTGAAGGCATTTGCAAACTTAAATCCCCTATGGAAACAAGAGATAGCTATGATGGAGGAAGAACTAAAAATAAGACCGAGCTCATCAAGAAATAGGAGAGACTAATCCAAGGGTGGAGGAAGGACTTGAAGGACCAATTGGACAAAATCAACTATGATCTTGAGAAGGTATAGACAATTTCTAGACAATTTCTAGTGGACTCAGTCTGTGCTCAACTTGTAGGTGGACAATAGATGGGTTGCTTTTTATGGTACTGGTCATCTCAACATGAAAAAAATTTTATTCTTTGCCTCACGAGTGCAAAATTTTTTCAACCACTGTTCAATTTTTTTTTTTCTAAAATTCAGTGGGTCTTGTATAATTATATCATCTTGCTTAAGAATACTGCAAAAGGGGAAAACTCACCCTTCGCAGGGCAATCTGTGGGTCAACCAAGATTATTGATGGCTTATTTTAGCATTTGTTATTCTAATTGTCAGCTGTAGATATTTTCGTCGCCTAATTGTGCGTCTATTGCTTTCGAATTAATGTCGTGAAGAAGCCGCTATTTGCAGCTCATTAATGGGATCAAAGCCTCCTCTTCTTTCTGGGGTTTGGGTGTGGCAATCTGTCATAAGAAAGAAATTTCAGATATATGAATGGGTGGACTTCATTTAATTTCATAGGCAGTCATCACCTGAAAGAAAAGTTTGGAGAGAGAGAGAGAGAGAGAGAGAGAGAGAGAGAGAAGAGAACGTCTTACACCATAAGGTGTGTAAGATTCTAGCTTGATCAAAGTCGGTAATTTCTAGATAATTAGCACTTTGGGCTTATGCCGCATGATTCATACAGATCCTGAATAAGCATGTTTTGGTCTTTCCTTGAAACTGAGAAATGATTCCCCACTGGGACAATTTTAGAACGTAAGGGCGTATTTGTTAATCCTTGTTAGGTTCCGCAGATGATCAAAAGTATTTTGTCCAACGTATGGAGCCACACCTTTGGATGGAATAGGTTCCAAGAAGGCACACTGTGATACTATTTTTGAAGAAGAATTTTACAAGTGAGGCAATGGTCTTAAGCTAGGCCTGCATTTGCCTTTCCCATGATCCGTTGTTTGTTTATCACGATTTGGGATAAATACCAGTTTTGTAGGTAGAGTAGCTAAAAATGAAGAAGAAATTTCAATTCAATCTCAAACCCTAATTTGCTGTAAAGAATGTGCTTTGATAGCAAACTCATTCCCATAATCCGAACTGGTCTGCATTTTCCAAGTTGGCTTGCAAACCAAAAAAATAATCTTCTCCTTTCCCCTAAAACATTTGCCCATGTGCCACATGCCCATGGAATAACTTGCAGTTGTCCCCAAAATAGCATTTTCCTTTCTCAAAATAGTGGCAACGTTGTGGCTTCCTGGGGCCTTGCTCAACTCCTCCGGTGACGTTCCTTGGATTTTGATTCACGATTCCCAAAGGTTGCCGCTCACGAACCCAGTGTGGTAACATGAATGCAGTCAAACCTTCGTGAATAGAATTTGGCCCCACACAGAAGCTACTCTGTCTCCATTACTTCCCAGGCATTATACTTGCACTGCTCCATTTATATTTAAAAAATTATGACTAGGTCTGTGGTTACCTAAATTAGCATCATTACGAGAATGCCAAAGCTCATGCTCAGTTCTATCCATAGAGCTCAAACTTTTCCTCTATTCTGTGAGTCCCTACGTTTCTCTTGAAATTGGTCTCTGCTACGATGGTTTTCTGTTGAACTCGTATGTATAGGCCGAACGATTGGCATCCCAACACCGACAATAGATGATCCTCTTAATTGCCCTGCTTCATTACTTGTTTTTGAGGTTGAGATTGATATGGGCAGAGCCCGGTTCTTCTTAGTGTTTTGTTTTCTAGAAGTCCTGGGCAGTAAAAAGGTAGAATAGTTTTGAAATTCAACATAATATTCTTTCAGGAAAATGGTGCAGCAAAAGTTGTGTACTGATTTTTCTAGACGACACTCAACCTAATATCATTTATGATGTTACCGCAATGGAATCCAGGAATTACCCAGGATTACTTGGCCATATTCTAGGGAAAAAGATTCGTACTTATTTCCCTTCATGAGTTTCCTCCTTTCCTTCTCTTGGAGTTGCGCTTCTGCTTCTTTATCAGACATTGCTAATGAGCCCCTTGAACGCTTTTCCATCAATACTTTGGCCCTCTCTCCTTCATCTTCTCATCTCTGAAATTGACACCAGAGTTATTATGCCTGAATCAGCACGTTATCGGCATGCAATCAGATCTCCTATATGGTTCAGACCTGTCTCATGGTGTTGTTACAATTCTCTTTCCACATGGAGGACCGGTGGCACTCCGAGATGCTATGTTAACTCTGAGAAAGGAAGTACCAATAGTAAGTCAATAACTAAGGAGGCAATACAAAATGGAGGGTATAAACCATACAAAGTACTTCCACTAAAGGAAGGGTGGAACATAAAACAGACAAATTTGGCCAAATCATATTTTCGATTCACCAAAACAGAATCACCTGTTCAATTTTGTAAGAATATTCCACTTGAGCCAAGGATTGTTCCGACAAACTATTTTAGGTGACATATGTTTTGATTATGCATAACTTTTCAAGAAGAATCTCATGCAAAACATGAAGTTTCTCGAAAATAGGAGGGAGAAAGCTAATAGAGCGTGTCTCTCGTTATTTGTCCTACTGCAATGGGTTTGAGAGGGCAAAACTATGTTGAGGTAGACTTTGAAACCAACAAAATATATATGCACACATATATTGGTTTTATTTTAACTAGGCAATTATAATCACAAAAGTGGACAAGATGCCATATCAAGAAGTTGCACAGTCCCTTTTGTTTGATATGCAGAAATGTAAGGTTTAGAGTGACCAAAAATGGGATGAATTAACAGATCACAAAATTCAGGATTATGTTCATAGTAAACCTAAAACTTCCATACTTGCCATTAAACCAACATTCGCTGATTTCAAGTTACGCTAGGAGAAATCCCAAGGCTAAGTACAATGAACAGAATCATTACCATCCCCAATCATGGAACACATTCTTTTTCTTTTTTTTTTTGACAAATCATGGAACACATTCTTATTGGTATTTTTTACCCAGAAAAATGTTATTAGATGAGGAATGTTTATATTCTGGTCAAACCAAATAGGATAAGATAGAATAACTTATCTAGATAAATGGACGAAGACAGGTCTTTCAATGACTTCGAAGTATCTCAAATACATGAAGACTTTTAAATTATGAACCGCATTAAAAAAGAAAACAAAAGAAAAAACAAGACAAAAGGAATTGCATGGCTTATGTACTTCAATATCATATTAAAACTAGAGAGTATTCAAAGAAATACTAGTTGAAAGTAAAGCTTTTACAACTTCTAGCATCAACTGTGCACACTACGAGACACGAACCCCTGGAGTGTCATAACTTACGAAAGTGACACTTAAGTGCTAAAATCGAAGCAAAATAGATCACTTGAGTGCTAATCCGGCCAAAATCCAGCCAAAACGCTGACGTGTCAATTTTCCGACGAAATAAGTGCAAAACAAAGTCATATTGGTGCTGATGTGGTAAAAAATTAATATAAAAATTGATTAAATTTATTTCAACATTTATAAAAAAAATATAAAATATTAAAAATTATTTTAAAAAAGGCGGCGACGCCTCAATCGCCATCGCCTCCCGCCGCCATTGGCAAGGGGCAGTGATGGAGGGGGAGGGTTGGTCAAGGTCGTTAGGCCCGACTAGGGGTCGGCAACCTTGGCCGACCAACAGAAAGGGCCCGCGAGCCCTTGCCCGCATTCGGCTGGGGGGGGAGGAGGAGGAGAAGGGGAGGCAACCGACAATTGAGGAGGAGAAAAGAGGAGGAGGGAGGCAGCCGTAGCGAGAGCTAGGGTCGCCGAGCCTTGGCCCATTTAAATTTAATTTAATTAATTTTTATATTATATTTAAATTCAAATTATGCCAAAACGACGACATTTTGGCCGATTTAAGAGCTCAATTTTGGCCATTTATAGAAATGATGTCGTTCTGGATGAATTAGAGCCGAGTCGCTTTCCGGTGAGTCACCTGGGCGAGAAATATTAATATTTAATTGTCACGTATGATTTCTGGTTGGCGTCGCCGGAGGTGGCACTAAGGTGTCCCACTTTTCTTAAAATGCGATACTTAAGTGTCACTTTCATAAGTTATGGCTCTTAAGTGTCCCTTTGTGCCAAGTTGTGGCATTTGAAGCATTCTTTTGCCTGCACAATACTAATGAACACTTCGGTATCAGTTGCTAGGACATAGAGCTTACTGTTCATCGACATTCTGTTTGAACATGACAACATCGCCTGTGCATGCATCACCTGCATATGCCCCCTTTATCTGTCTAGATATGACACATGATATAGAAATGAAGCTATTTTGTAGCATGTCGCTATCTTTTATGTTAACTTACAAAAGAAGTAAAATATGAGGTGATGAGCAGCAAATCACAGTAGCATTTCTTGATATTCGTACTTTCATAAATTCACCAGAACTATGTATGATAGGATGGAGAAGGCAGTTTTTCGGTTGGTGCTATGTATATGACATAAGCTATGAACCATACCAAGAGTAGCTTGAATTTAACAACTTATAAGCTCATGCTATTTTAACTCAGGAATTTGTAATATCGGTACTTGGTGAAAGGGCTAGTAACAACACCTAAAGGGGGTAAATAAATGTGAATAAAATTTTTTGCAAGGTTTAGAAGAAACAATTTGCTTATAGAAAATCGCAAACTAAGAACGAATTCAACCTTTAGTAGTTTCAAATAAAATCGAGGAGTTTAAACTTAAACAGTTAATTAGAGCTACGTATCAAAAGAAATGAATTGAGGGAAGAGAATAAGAACACAAAGTTTATAGTGGTTTGACTTATATCAAGCCTACGTTCACTCTCCCGCGTTGATTGCTTACTAGCTGGATTTCATTAAAAAAAAAAAAGAAGATTTTACAGTATTGCGATCTCGGTTTCACAGTGGAGAGTCTAGGAAAAAGAACGCTGCAAGTGCCATAACTTTGGCCAAAGGGACACTTAAGTGCCATAACTTATGAAAGGTACACTTAAGTGCCACATTCGAAGAAAAACATATCACTTGAGTGCCATTCCGGCCAAAGTCCGGCCAAAACACCGACGTGGCATTTTTCCGGCGAAGCGCTCCCAAAACGACGTCGTTTTGCACGCTGATGTGGCCAAAACGGCGTCGTTTTGCACGAGGACGTCGTTTTGGGCTGATGTGGTAAAAAATAATAAAAAAAATTAATTAAATTAAATTTAGTTAAATATTTAAAATAATAATTTTAAAATTAAATTTAGTTAAAATATTTAAAAAAATAATTTAAAAATTAAATTTAGTTTAAATATTAAAATAATTTTAAAAATTAAAAAAATAAAAGGAAAGGGGGGAGGCAATGAGGGATTAGCTCGGCCGCCACCATCGCTAGGAAGGGCCGGCGATGGCGGGGGAGGGTCGGCTGGGGTCGTCGGGCCCGGGGGCCGGCGACCCCGGCCAACCGGCGGCGAGGGCTCGCGAGCCCTTGCCCTAGATCGGGACGAGGGTCGGTGGCCCTTGGCCTGACGGGGGTGGGCCGCCGACCCTCGTCGACTCGGGCGAGGGCCCGCGACCCCGCCGACCCTCCCCGTCGTCGCCGGCAGCGGCGAGGGCTAATCCCCGCCGCCTCCCCCTTTCCTTTTTTTTTTTTTTTAAATAAATATTTCAATTAAATTAAAATTTAAAATTATTATTCTTAAATATTTTAACTTAATTTAATTTTAAATATTTTAACTAAACTTGATTTTTAATTAAATTAATTTTATTTAATTTTATTTTTTTACCACATCAGCCCAAAACAACGCTGTTTTGGCCACGTAAGCGTGCATAAGGGTGTCATTTTGGGCTCGGTTCGCCGGAAAAATGCCACGTTGACGTTTTGGCCGGATTTTGGCCGGATTGGCACTCAAATGATCCATTTTACTCCGATTTTGGCACTTAAGTGTACCTTTCGTAAGTTATGGCACTTAAGTGTCCCTTTGGGCAAAATTAAGGCACTCCAGGGGTCCGCCGTCACAGTCTCTATTGGTCTCTCACAAAGTCTCACTATGAGTTTCTCTCTTTTGTATACAACTTTGAGCTCAGTGAATGAAATAACAAGGAACTAGGAAGCTTCAGACTTCGAAATTTTTCTTTCAGGCACTCTATCAAACAACTAGATAGTCCGAGTTAACTACTCCTTCATGCCTTCACGACCATTGGCACTTTCCAAATGAATTCTTCCAATCAACCCATTGGATAAAACCAATCAAGGAGATCTCGAGTTGTTTGATGATTTGTGATGAAAGCCCGTCAATCCTGCTCACCTATACAATCAGGATCTTGGTTTCCATAAGTAGAACTTTCCAAGTTTGATTGCCTTCCAAAAGATTTGATTATTGGAATTGATTCTAATAAGGATAATCAATCATGTAGATGCTATATCCTACCATAAAGTCATCCATAAGCCATACGAATCGACTTCTTGAAGAAATAAGGATAATCTCACATTTGGATAAGTCTTCATTCTTCAGTTTGGAAACTGTCAGTATGGGTAGAATTTGAAACTAAAGTCTAACGGTCTTTAGATTTTGACACTACAGTCTGGAAGTCTTCAGACTAAACTTTGGAAAGGTTTTGTCAACTTCAAAACAGTAAATGAGTTTTCTCCAACACTTGGCTTAAAGAGAGAGCGTACAGGTCTTGCAACTCAATACAAAACTAGACATTGGATAAACTCACTCCCCCTCACCGCGTGACGATCCTGAGAAATCATCATGCAATTGTCACTAAAAGGAATTTATGAAGTTGTACATGCAACGATGTCTTTCATAAATAAGACTAAGAGGGAGAAATTACTCTATATGCTCCTTGATCCACTGAATGAGTGTCTTCTTGTTGCCCATCAACCTCAAACCACTTCGAGTTTCTCAAGTCGGCCCGCTACAACAAAAGAAAAAATAGAGCAAACCATGATGATCCAGCTTAAAATCCAAGACAACAACATACTTCACACCCCTCTTACGTGCCTAAGATAGCTCAAATCAAAGAAGAAGGCAATTTTGCAAATGAGACATAGTCCAGAAGCCAATCCAAATCTGAAAACACAAAAAATGAAGCAGAAACTGTGCAAATATTCATCCTCTTTCTCATCAATCTTTATAAGAAGCTCGCTCGCTGGTCAGCATCATCACTCCAATCAACGTTTTTTTATTGTTTCTACGCAATTCCCATGAACAGCTCCATTGAGTTTTGCCCGGGAGAGGGGATAATTTTTATATAATTCTAGCTCATTTCATTATAAATTTTTATGGCACAAAAGAAAAATAAAAAAGACAAAGGATTTATAAGTTTCGTTTTTTTTTTAATAAATAATTTGGTTACCTTTGTCACTTTTGTCGTCCGTATATTATTCTTATTGTTATATTGTGTTTTGACATATAATAAAATACTCACTTCAATTTATTTTTTGAAATATATGCATCACATTGAAAGTGGAAAGCACCAGAGAAATGCAGATAAAAAAAAAAAGCTATCATAATTCATTTGGCATAAAAATAACACCAACCAACGTAATTCATCTCACTTGCACGGTTTGATCAATTTGGCATAGGAGCCCGGGGATCCATGAACAATATAAAATAAATTGTTGAAAAGATTTTGTATTCCCCCCCCCCAAACAAACAGACAAGTATTCATAAACTAAAAATAAAAACCTAGTAATCAATGATCAATGGAATAGACTTATTGATTAACAAAAATATTTTCTTTGATAAAAACTACTAAACTTGTAGAGAGTTCATCTCATTATTTTTTTCTTGGAAGGGGGGGGAGGGCGCTCCTTCAACTATTTTTTTAACAGCTCTCTACTTTGACTTGGTACGACAAAAAGAAAAAAATCGAGATGGGCAAAGTAGGTTCGATAGTTGCCTATCGAATTCGCAAATTTTAAGAAAACATGGAGAAACAAGCATATTACCAACAGATCCTGTGCTTCTCTGTTCTTCGAACTGAACAAATATTAGATTCAATCTCTAATTTTTCTAGGTCCCACCCCTTTATGTCCCCTTGGTGTGGCCCATCCACATCCGGGCGTCTTTATGCACGAGCACAGGAGGAGAAGAGATTCAAGGTCCCCCCTCCTCTATATGATTTCTTATCAATTTTTGCTTGTTTTCATTAGCTTGCCTTTTGCTTCCGGCTTGCCTTCGTTACAAATTTCCAGTTTTTCACTTACTTGATAGATCTTTGGTGGATTGCATGTGTACGTTGCATCTAATTGAGGTGGGTGACAATCTTTTCTCAATCGTTCATTTGATTGAATTGTGTTAGAAATCTAACATTGTTAGAGCTCATATAATCCATTGGATTGAGATCACAATAGTAAAATTGCATTGATTAAGACTCTGAGACAATGCCTTCGTTCTCAAGCGAGGGCTGTCCGGTGTTACTACATTAGCAGGGTTGTTATACTGGTTAAATTTTAACTTCAAGCCAAATAACAGCATTGTATTAATACCTAAATTTTAGTTAAATATTTATGATTAAATTATATTAAAAAATTAGGGACCAATTTGGCCCTAAAAAAATTATTTTTCGCATCATATGATATTAATATCATTTTTTTACTAAGTTTTATTTTCTATTTTATTTCCTCTATTTTACACTATTTTCGGATAATTATTATTATTTAAAAAAAGGGAGAGGCCAACGCGGGCTAGGCCTTCGCGCCCAGCCCCCTTTTGTTCTTTTTTCCGAATGGGCCTGGGCCCATCTCCCCCCCACCTTCTCGGCCTAGCCCTTCCCTGTTTTCCCTTTCATTTCTTGCGCCCTATTCGACCTCGCGGATCGGGCTGCCATTGCCCGGTTCTCGCGAATCTCTTGACCCTGTTCGTGTGTATAGGCTGCGATTTTCAGATGTTACTCATCCAATGCCACGAATTCCAGCGTGAGCTTGGATAGGCTGTGCTGGTTCCTCCTTCCTTTTGGCCTTTGCGTCTTAGGTGCTCGATAGAATGCCCGAGCGTGTCGCGTTATCTTTCTCTCGAGAATAGTCTGTTCTGGGTGTCAGTTGGCCTCTTGACCAGTGATGATGGGGTTGATGAGTGCTGTTGCTGCCACCCCGACTGGGACAACAACGGAGTTCGGCCACCACCGTCACCCGTGTAACATTCTGGGTCTCCACTGTACACATATTGTCCGTTTTGAACACTAAGTTCTCACGGTTTTGTTTCTCTCGGGGCAGCCCATACTGCCCCAAAAAAACGCGTATGTATAGTTAGAGGGACCCAAGACTTATAAGTTAGCTCAGGACTCCCTCACTAGGTGATGTGGGACAAAAGAGGGACTCCTTTCTTGCGCACGTTCGAGGACCGAGGCGCGGACGCACCGCCATCCCTTCTCCCCTCACATCGTCACTTGGGCCATCACAACCCATATTTCAATTTTACCGCTTGCGCACATAGCCCTGACCTTCAATCTCAGATCCCCCATCATCTCATGCACGTGCTCGTCCTCTGTCTCCATTGTCGGGTACCCATCCAGTAGCACCTCCATCGTTCGCATGCTCTTCTAGACCAAGTCGAGTATAGGGTCAAATCAGGCTAGATGGCGAAACCCTAGATCCCGTTGTAGCATCAATAGATCTCAATCTCCTCGTTGGTCTCAAAGCCTGTCTTGAGACCCACCTGGCAGCCCTCCTCCCTACCAGTGGTAACGCCGTGGTGGTGGTCGTTGTCGTAGCCTTCCCGGAAGTGAACATCCTCAAGGTTGAGGGAGGAGTCGAAGAAGTCAGAGCTGGTGTCAATGGGTTCAGGTCAGATGTCCATGTTGTTTACGATCAGATGGAGTTTCTTCGTGACTGTGTCTGTTGACACCTAAATTTTGACGACCCTAAGAAAATAAAATAAAAATCGCATCAAAACAAGAAAAAGGAGAAAATGTGAAAATCGGTCAGATTGATTATGCATGGAAATTTGAAATTCTGATGAATATTCAGATTTTGATAAATGCGGAAGTAATTAGGAGATTAGGTGAACAAAGGGCAAACATTTTGATAAAAGGGAAAGAATTGTAGCAAAATTGAGCTGATTGCGAAATCGGGTTCGATTTGTAGCTATAAATCAATTCAACAGGAGATGGAAACTCGAAAAATACCATAGAAAGCGGTCGTCTGGAAACACTATAAAAGGGACACAATTTTCGTGACAAAGGGGGGACGAAAAAATTCGGGAGAGAAAATTTGAAGAAAAGAAAGAATTTTTGCAAGAATAAGGCCTTGTCTGTCTTGGTCAAAGAGAAAGCCTTTTCTCTTTTCTGGTCAGCTACAAAACAAAGAAAAGAGAGAGAAGTGACGTGAGAGGTGAGAAAAAAAAAAAAAAAAAAAGAGAAGTGTGCACTTTGTTCTTCTCTTTCATGTAGCACCATCTTCGCTATCCACTATCGCTTCCCCAGCAATCTGCGGGTCACCCCTTGTGTCGAACGCCGCACGGCACCGCCGCTCGCCCCTCTCGCTAGCCACTACACTAGCACTGTCGCTTGTCGTCCTTGTTGTAGCTACGGCGACCCGACACCTCTACTAGCTCGTTCGTCGCTACGTTTGCTAACGCTTACAACTTAGCATCCGACGTCCTCTGCTCCAGCCACGACTCGCGCAAGCCGAGCCCCCGCTCGCTGTCCCTGAGCAGCACTCAACGCCTTTGCTGCTTCGCCTTGACCGCCCACTGCAGCAACCTGCATCGACCCCCCCTGCTCGGCCTGTAGCTGCATCACTATTCGGAGCCCGATGTCGCTACACCTCTGCAACTTGCGACCCACCCGTCACCAATTCCGGTCTCTTGCTCGCCACCGCCTCAGCATCCCGCTTGGCCCCATCGCGCTCGCCAACCTCTTCTTGTGCACCCAACGCGATCACCCAAGCACCTTCGGCCCCCTCGCCGCTGCACTGCCGCGAGCAGCCCACAATGCCTCTGTTCCCCTTTGTCGGTCGCCGCATGCCGTGCCGCCTACCGTCGCCTTGGCACCACCGTTTGCGACGCCCCTCACCATAGCCGCCAGCCAGCTCTTGCTAGAGCTCCAAAGCCGATCACCCTCCGCTCGGCGCCAATCACCTTGATGCTGTCCTCACCTTTAGGTGGTTTATTTTATTTTTATTTTCATTTATTTTATTTTATTTTATTTCATTTGAGTTTCTAAGTTCAGTTATCTAAGTTGGAGCATTTGATCTCAAGGTTGATTTTTTGAATATTGTAAGCATTAACCGTAGGGGTTTTGTCCAAAATTATTGTCATTACTAATTTGATCTGGAAGACGTCGGATCAATTTTTTAATTATATTAATTTCTGGGCATTTTGATAGTATTTAAATAGTTAAGTCATTATAGTTATTAATTTGATCCGTAAGACTTCGGATCGGATTCTTAACTTTATATTGTGATGTTTAGAGTTAAAATAACCGTTAATTTAACCCTTGAGACAACAGATTATTTTTCGGTTATTTTAATTCTCATTTGATGAATATCTTGATTGTTTAGATATAGTTGCTTATCTTGGAAAAACACAAAAAACATTAAAATCAAAAAATCAAATCTTGCATCCGAGTGTGTTAGTAAATTAGGATTGCATTTTTTAGGATTGCACTTTTAGATGATTTTTGGAATAAATTAGGATTGAATAAGACTCTTAAATAATGTTTGCACATTTAGATAATCTCATTTTTCTTTAAAATTAGTTTTCTAAGATAGGATAGGGTTTAAGTCAAATTAATCCCTAAAACATATTAGAAAATTATTCATTTTAGATAGTTTAATTAAAGTTTTTATTAATTCCGAACTTTAATAAAAAATACAAAATATTAGGTACATGTCAATTAATTTGTATGTTAGGTTCATTTAATTAGAAATGGCTTGTTAGTAAAATTAGGCTATATAGTTTAAATGCATAATTTATGATAAAGTTCTAGTTAAAAGAAAAATCCAAAAAATACTTGCTTTAGTGTGTGGAATTCGTTTGGTGCAATTTATTTTATTCAATGTTTAATAATGATTGAGCATCTGTGTGATCATCATATTGCATGATAGTAATTTAGGTTAAATTAAATCATAGCTGCTGGCAAAAACATTTTTGAAATTAAAAAGAAATGGTACCGAAAGGCATTAGAGAAATCTAGTGTAACCAAGTCCCTGTACCCTTAGTCTCTGATTCATAGGAGTAAAGTAATTCTCAAATTATTTTATTTAGGTGTCTAATCGACTTACCATAAATTGATTAGTGGCAACTCTTAAATAATAATTA
Source organism: Eucalyptus decipiens (assembly GCA_014182575.1). NCBI lineage: Eukaryota > Viridiplantae > Streptophyta > Magnoliopsida > Myrtales > Myrtaceae > Eucalyptus > Eucalyptus decipiens. Next base: position 53,521,310 of record CM024615.1, read on the forward strand.
TTTGCGTATTAAATATTTGAACCTTAAGTTATGAATTGGTATGGAATTGGGAGAGTCCGAGCTAAGTTTAAAGACTTAGTAGTCCATTAGCCTAAACTTAGGTGGTGCACTCGAAAATTAGGTCGTGACAATGTCCAACGAAGATGCTTTTGAACTCGAACCTCAATGCACAAAAGGCCAAAATTAATTAAGCAGCCGTAAAATTATTTCGACCAATTGTAAATTTATATTATGCGCCTGATCTACGGCAGGTCTGAGGTCAGAAAAGGAACATAGGGCAGGTGGAGGAGAGGGGCAAAGAGGAACAGAGGGAAAAAGGAACGACAAATAAGGGGTAAAAAATTAGAGGGAAAGACGAGGGCAGGAGAGAAAGGCGAGAGGGCGTGATGGGGCTGGGGAGACACATGTCGCCCAAGGAGTGGATTTGGATCTTGACATGGTGGAATCCGAGCCATAGCTAATATTTTCTCAGAGAGTGAGGTTGTCAAGGCAATATGTGTCCTCCCATTCGGATTTTAGCACGGTAGAATACGAACCATACCAACTAATTTCTCAGAGAGGCCACTTAACAGTGTACGTGGGTGTAAAGTGGGGAAAAAAGGATAAGAGTCCTTATCCTTGCCTTGTCCTTTTCTTGATTTTTGTTACCTTGCGGTGGGTGTATGGAGAATATTGAGGAATCGGTCGGAGAAAGGAGGGAATGTCCATGTGAGTGTCTATGGAGATAGAAGACCCTCATTTCCACAATTTTTTTAGCCGCCAACTCCCAACCCTAAGGCTACGTTTAGCAGTCGGGATAAAATTTGGGATATGATATGAGTTATCCTATCCGACGTTTGGTGCTTACTCTGGACATGATAAAGTCGGATATAAATGGGATATATACAGAATAAAATTATCGCATGGATAAGGTGGGATAAATGTGGATAAGATTGCTAATGTCCATAATAGGAAATTTATTTTTCTCGAATAACAAACTTATAAAATTAACAAAACTGAAATTATATTTCAATATAAATAATATTTGAATTATAATTTAAGATATTAAAAATAAAATAAAAGAAATTATTTTTAATTAATCTTATTTCAATTTATATAACTTTAATTATCTCTTATTATAAACATTCAATTTATAAATTGAATATTTATATTTATTATATATTTTAGGTATTTTTGTATTTTAGGTATGTTAGTACAGTTTACTATTTAATAAAACTTTATTAAAGAATTTTATCAAAGAATAATCAAAGGGGAAAAAAAGAAATAATAAAGAAAATAATATAAAAAATAGGAAATAAAAATAAAAATAAAAATAAATTAAGGAATAGTGTTACGAGAGATTTTCACCATCTCCGTTTATGAACATTTAGATTCATTTATAATAATATGCCGTTTATATCGAAAAAATGTACATGATATGATGTGAATATATTCGACTTTAATACTATGATTCACCAAACAATGGACTTGATATAAAAAAAATTCCAAGGATTTTATATCCTATCATATCCAGTCTTATCTTAATTAGAAATCCGGATAACCAAACGTAGTCTAATAGGATAAGATGGGTTTCTTCTAAGGTTTTGTGCCATTGAACCACTTGGCGCGATCATGAAAAGCATAAATTAAATCTTACGGTGTCAAATGTGGCATTATAAATGATTGCGGCTCCATAGGTTGGAAATTATTTAATTGGACTTGAGATCTTTTAAAATTTGTAGTCCCTAAACAAATGTTTAAAATGAAATTAGAAGTTCTTGGAATTCTAGTATTTTCTCGATTAAAGGTTAAATTCTCCGGTTTGATAAAAAAAGTTTAACCTTTGGCCAATTTTATGAAAATATGAAATTTAAAAGTCTAACTCTACACAGCCATGCTAAATTGACATCTATATGCAATTGAAGTACTAAGGACACCTACCTAATTTTTTTATCAAGAAATGAGACTTGTCACAATGAGGAATCTCGTATCTCAAATTTTTTAAACTTAATCAACAGAAAAATTTAGGTGTCCATAGTCATCAAAATATATTTAAATAATCAGTATTTGCATCCAGTTTACCTTTTTTAAAATTGTGTTCGATTAGAAATGTGCTCAACCTTTTATACCAAGCCCTTGGTGTTTGTTTGTCTCCATAAAATGCCTTTTTTAATAGATACACATCTTGGGTTCTACTTTGGTTTTCAAAACTTGAAGGTTGCTCAACAAATTTTTTTTCTTTGATGTAGTCATTTAGAAATGCACTCTTCACATCCATTTGATAACATTTGAAAACATGCATAAACTAAAAAGAGTCTTATAACATATAATCTTGCAACATAAGCATATGTTTCATCATGATCAATACTTTCCTCTTGGGAATATCCTTTGCTGGTCTTGCTTTATTGCAAATTACTTTACCTTTGTCATCATGTTTGTTTTGAAGTACCCAACTCATATCGATGATGTGATGATCTTTGGGTTGAGATACTAGTTCCCAAACTTCATTTTGAATTCATGTAGCTCCTCTTGCATGGTTTCGATCTAGCTTTCGTCAAAAGCAGCTTCATCTAGTCTTTTTGGTTCCAATTGAGAAATTAGAGCTAGGGAGTTTATCAATTCTTTGAATGACAACCTAGTTTTGACCCGTCCATCTATCTTCACAATGATTCGCTCCTTAAGATGATATGTATTGTATCTCTAATCCTTAGGAATTGGCATTTGATCTAAATAATCAGCATTCGGTTGATGATGTTGCTGTTTATCATTAGCTGATACAAATATTTGCATGATTTCTTCACTATCATCAACTCGTGTACCTTTCTTGGTTATCCTTATGTGACACCCCGAACCCCCCTTGGGTCACCACAGGCACCTAGCGTTACACCTAATTACATCTCTTATAAGAAACGTCATGAATCACGGGCATTTTTTTTTTTAAAACGGTCCCGGTGCGACTCATTAGCGGAAGCAAAATATAACATCGCCATCTCACCCTCCATCAATCCATGATACAATTGCACACCACTAAACATCATAATAAAAGACAAAGTCATGACACTTTATTTACATATTTTCAAGATGGGTTTCCTTGGGTCAGTACATCAAAAGAAAGGCTAGGACATGAAGCCACACTCGGCCTAAACCCCAAAAAGAAACAGTCGACCCACTATGTCTAAATCGCAAGATCCTCCATCACTAGTGTTGGCTAATCATCCCAAAAAGTTTCAGCTCTTACTTGTCACGCACGGGCCCTCACACCCATCCTGGTGCATCAGGCGGTGGCGGCGGCAACATCCCATGCATCACCCCATCTCGACGTATGTGGACGGATATGAACTCCTGGATAACAGGGCCCCCAACAAGGCCCACATAGTACATAACGAAGACGCACACTCGAATATACGTAAGACCAGGAATGGAGGGACAGTCAAACTCCTTGCACTCGACCTCAACATCCGAAGGTAGGCCGTAACATACGCCCTGCGTGACAGCAGGGAGCGGCATGCTGCTAATCTGAAATGTTGGTCCCCGAAGGAGTGAGTACAACCACTCAGTAGGTAAAGGACCGATAAACCACACGATGCATCATGCCACACAATCATCACAATCATAACATCGCATGTCATACAGGTATCTATGCACAACATATCTTGGCATCATGCACATATCGTCATACCTCAAGTCATATATCCATGCATGTAACATCATCATCATATAATCATCATCATCATATCATATATTTACCATCATTATTGCCATGCATCCATCATCATATCACATGTGCCATCATCATTACCATGCATCCATGCATCATATCGCACGTGCCATCATCATTACCATGCATCCATGCATAATATCGCATGTGCCATCATCATTACCATGCATCCATGCATAATATCGCATGTGCCATCATCATTACCATGCATCATATCATGCATATATCATCTTGCATAATTTTATTTCAATTTCATCTTGGACCGCCACATTTCTCATTCCCGGGACCAATGTTTGCGTCCCACATGTATCCAAGATACAATTCAGACCATCCGGCTCCCCCACACTCCGGGTATCTCGTACCCCAACTTGCATCACGAGGACCCTCCGGCATTCAGCCATTCAAGGCCACCGGGCAACCGGCCGTACCCTTCTAGCCAGGCATCTCGCAGCCAAACCGGCATCGCGAGGTATCCCTCGGCATAATTACCATGTCGAGCTTCCGACTCCCCCACTCTCCGGGCATCTCGACACCTCTTGGTACTCCCGAGGCCCTCCGGTATCCGGCCATTCATGACAATCGGGCAACCGGCCGTACCCTTCTAGCCAGGCATCCCGACACTCCCGAGGCATCGTTGGCTCACACCTCCGACGGCCTTCTCATTTATCTCAATTCTCATCTTCAATTATAGTTCAATTTTATCATGGCATGTGATGTGATGGCAATCAAGATCATATTCATCGTTGAATTCATACATGCATCTCAATTCATTATCATGCATGCATCAAGACACTATCATCCAATCAATGCCATTCATGGAGTCCATGCAATTTAAAATAGTCCATATTTAATGCCTTTTTACAAAATTCCAGCATGTACCATTTTTAGAAAATATTTAAATTAAATATCCATATGCTTTTCAAAAATCATGAAACCAAGGAATATGATAGATAAGACAATAAGATAGCAATCTCATGAAAAACACATGCCCAATAGAGCTCCACACAAAAAGATACAATTCTCACAAAAACAGCATGCAATTTTCGGATAGAAACAGAATGCACAGTTTCCGAAATAATTCGATTAAAATACCCGAAAAACCTCCAAGAATTATGAAATTTTACCAGGTTGTAGCTAATACATTAAAGTATATTTTTCATGAGACTTCTAAGCCAGATTCGTTTTAGATCATTTTCTATAGTCGTCCGAAACTTCTGGATCTAGCACCGAAACTTCCAGTGTAGTCATCTCCGAATTACCGAGTTTTCACCCCTTTATTCTTCTTCTTTTCCTCTGAAATTTGGATATGTTTTATTTAAAGAGATCCCCTACAACTTTTGTTAAGGGATCTAAGTCAAATTTCCAGAGTATAGTCATCATATGGGTCCATGAAGTCTCGGGTGTCCTGTACCGCGTCTCCAGATTCACCGTCTTCAATAGTAAGTCGATTTACTAAGCTACACTTGCTCATTTTACTTCAAGTTTGAGTATGTTAAGCTTTAGGTTATTCTCTACAAGTTTCATGAAGAAGTTGAAGAGAGATTCTTAGTAAAAATCGACATGCAACCACGAATCCACCGAAAGGTCAGCGAAATCGTTCCAGATCTAGTGTCTCTGTAGGATGAGGGTTTGACCCTTTAAATCTTCATCATTTTATCCCAAATTTTAGTATGTTGTATTTTAGGATGTTGGCTACAACTTTCATCAAGGAATCAAGGTCAAAATCAAACTCGAAACATGCATACAAGCTCTGACAAGATTCTGGTTCAGGCGGTTCATACGAAAACAGCAATCATCTCCAAGAACAAACCTCATGTACTTCGATTTCTAGCCTCTAAACATCCAAGAATTCAACCACACATGCAAGACACACATGCAAGGGTGGAAATCAGTCCCAACTTGCCTCAAAGCAAAAGGGACGGCACACAGGCGACGAACGGACGGCGTGCGGGCGGTGACGGGCGAGCTCCTCCTCCTCTCGGTTCCTCTCCTCTCTCGCAACTCACTCTCTCTCTTTCTCACTTGGGCGAACAACAAACGGCCACTCTCTCTCTCTTTCCCTTTTATCCTCCCCTAATCTTCATCATTGGCAATGATTATTTGCCTCTCCCCAAGCCAAAGCATGATTTACACTTGGCAATTAGAGAGGGACACATGGCCTCCGCCATGCAATGATGGGCCTCATTTTTGGCTGGGCTTTGGGCCAGCAAATGGGCCGGTCGACAGCCCCTCCTTGGCTCCAATGGGCCAGCCATTTAGCCCCTCCAAAAATTCATGCTCTTGGGCCTAAGGTCCAACCCAATTCAAATCAAATTTTTCCCTTTCTTATCCTTTCTTTTAAGAATTTAATTACTAAATTCCACATGGCCAAAATCTTGTAACATTTTATTTATGGGAACTTAATCTATAAGGTGCATAGCCAAGCATAGATTATTCTCATTAATTTATCTAATTTAAAATCTCATGAACACAAGCATACATCACTTAGTCTTAAAAGGAGACTAATGGCTAAAGCATAAACTATAGGTAATTCATTACCTAATTACAGGCTTTAACACACCTTAGAGCTTGTCTTAAATTTTTGGGATGCCACACCTTAAACTTTATGTTTATGGATTATTCTATTACTTGCAATGCTCTATTGAATAAACAGTAAGCTTTTTTAGAGGTTGAGTATTTAAGAAAAATACCTTCACTTGCCTTTGCATGAAGTTTCTCAATGTTGTCACTTGCATTATTGTGAATGTATCATTTGTAACTAAACACGTGAAAATATGATATAATGGGTTTCCTTCCTTTCAAGATTTTGTAGGAAGTTTTCTTCAACAAAAGTCTCAATAGTACTCTATTCATAATATAGTAAGCAGTGGCAACTGCTTCTGCCCAAAAATAGGTGGGAACAATGCTTTCTATTATCATAGTCCTTGCAATTTTTTGTAAAGAACAATTTATTCTTTCACCAACACCATTCTATCAATAGGTATAAGCTATAGAAAAATTATGTTCTAGGCACATCTTCATCATTGTATTCGACTAAGCTTTGATTCTCAAATTCTCCTCCATGGTCGATTCAGATTTTTATGATTTTAATCATCAACTGTCATAAAAGCAATATCTTCTTCCTTTGAGACTCATGGTTCTTGTTTGTCCAAACAAATCTATGTGCAATAGTTGCAATGGTCTGTTCATAGCAATGATCATTATTGATTTGAAAGAAAATTTAACCTATTTTCCCAAAGAGCATGCATTACAAGAGTTATACTTCCCAGACCACATTTAAGATCTTCCTTCCTGTCATATAGGTTAGTTTTTATTTTAAGATAAAAGAAAACCCTAAAAGTAATTAATTGGTTTGGTGTGTTTAATTCCATTTATTTGATATATATATATATATATTTTTTTTTGCTTTGCTTTTTTTGAGTGTTATATTAATGATTGCATATTTGCTTGATCATATCATATGATAGTGATTATATTAAAATTGATTCAATCTCCCGCAAAACTTTTTTTTTTTTTTTTTAACATAAAAGAGAGAAGGTATCAAAATGGTGTTAAGGGGTAATCTAGTGTAGTTGAGTCTGTAAATCCATATCAGCCATGTTTGTTTAAGGAAAAAGAAAACGATCTCGTAAAAAGTAAGTTACACCCATCTAGGTTAATCGGCAGGAGGGAAATTCTACACAAATGAATTTTACACACAAAACCTTTTTACACTAGATGTATAAAAACTATTGCATAAATCTATTTTTGAAGGCGGATGTACGCTTCTAAATTACACCTATTAATTACATTTTAGAATAGAATGTTTATATTCAAATTGACATTAAATAACATACACATTTGTTACATAATTGGTGTCATGGTAAAACAAACCAATCATATATTTGTGTTATTTGCGTGATATGCATTACGAACAAATTTTCATTTATAATTTGAAAATCATCATATTTGTTGAAATAGAATACACGGAAACGATAGGATTTTACAATTTAGGTCAATGCAAAATTATCAGAGAAACAAACGAGAAATAATAAAGACACCAGAAATTTATGTGGTTTGGTCTGAGTATCGGTACCTACATCCACGGGGAGAACAAGCAGCAAATAATCCACTATAATCGGAGAATCATAGTTTACAATCACTTACACGCTCGAGTGTTTTCCACACCTAGATTGAACCCCAAAACCAAAGTATTTATAAATAAACAACTCACTTGGATATAAATTCACGGCACAAAAATACTACGCGTTTAAGTCGTACGCCAAAAAGAAAATATCTCTAGCGTCCTTTTTCTTTTTTTTCTTTTTTCGTGTAGCTCCTCTCTAGGAGTAGACGTGCGGCGTGGACGTGCGCCTTTCTTCTACGTAGGGCTTCGGCGGCTTTTTACAAAAGGAAAAGAATACCTGCAAATATTTCTGTTTTTATACATGTACCTAGGTCAAGGTCAGACCTGGGCCCACCATGTTTTGTTTCACGTGCAGAGGCTCTACGTGCAGGAGCTTCTCAATTTTTCCTTCCTTAGTTTTTTTTTTTTTTTTTAAGCCAAAGAGAAACCCTTGCACTTTTATGCGTGTGTGTGTGTGTGCCCAAAGAAAAATTCTTCTTTTATCTTTTATTTCCTCTTTTGTAAATCTTCAAGAGTCCAGCAAAACATTTTTATTGACTGAAAACATCCAAGCGAATCGCATTTTGCAAACGCTCAAACTCAAGACATAATTTAACAATTCTCTACATTAACTCTATGTTTAAAGTCAAGTTATAGTGTTCATCATCCATGCTGTTCTCCCAACGCCTCGATGAGTGCTCACTCTCCACAGACACCAATAGAGCTCAAGTAGAGCTTGACCTTCGCCAAAAGAACAGATTTAGTTATCATGTCTGCTAGGTTATCTACTATAACAATATTTTTAACAGTAACATTACCTTTAGTTAAGATATCTTGGATGAAGTGATACCTGATATTAATATTATTCATTTGCCCGTAATAAACTGGATTATATGCCAAATTGCACCTTGGTTATCACAATGTATATCCACACTTTTTTGTTCTAAATCAAAGTCCGAGAGCAAACTTTGTAACCATATCGCCTTCTTCGCTACAAAGGTTAGTGCCATGTACTCTACCTCAGTCGAAGACAAGGCGATGTGATCCTCTAAGGATGCTTTCCAACTAACTGCACCACCCGCTAGCGTAAACGCGTACCCTGCTAAGGATTTGCGATCATCCAAGTCATCAGCGTGATCCGAATCCACAAAAGCAGTGGTCTCATTGCCATTATTGTTCCTTTGATACACTATACCACGTTTGTTATTCTCTTCAAATATTTGAGGGTCCACTTCATAGCTTCCCAATGAGCTCTACCAGGATGCTTCATATAGCGACTAACCATGCTCACAGCTTGTGAAATATCAGGTCTAGTGCACACCATAGCATACATAATACTATCAACGACACTAGAGTAAGGAACATGGGACATATGCTCCTCCTCCTCCTCAGTCTACAGTGATAATTTATCTGAATGTTGAAAGTACCTCGCTAAAGGTGTACTTACAAATTCTGCTGACTGCATATTAAAATATGTTACGATATTCTCGATATATTTCTTTTGAGATAGAAGTAAAACTCCTACAGCCCTATTACGTTAAATCTCCATATCCAAAATTTTCTTTGTATGACCTAAATTTTTAATCTCAAATTCAGCATTTAACTGTCTCTTTAGCACATTAATATCGGACATATTTTTACCTGCTATAAGCTTATCATCAACATATAAGAATAGATAAATCAAAGAACCATTCTCGAATCTCCTAAAGTAAACGCAGCTATCCATCTGACTTTTTGTGTAGTCTTGACTAGCCATGAAAGCATCAAAACGTTTATACCACTGCCTAGAAGACAGTTTCAGACCATGCAAAGATTTCTTGAACAAGAAAACATGATCTTCCTTATCCATAATAGCAAATTCCTCTGGTTGTCTCATGTAAATATGTTTCTCCAACTTACCATGAAGAAATGCAGTTTTCACATCTAGCTGCTCTGACTCGAGATCCTGCAAAGCAATTAAGGCAAGTAAAACACGAATTGAAGTGTGTCTTTCTACATGAGAAAACACCTCATTGTAGTCAATACCTTCACGCTATGTATATCCCTTTGCCACAAGTCTCGGCTTATGCCTTGCTGCCTCGACACCGGGAATGCCCTCTTTCCGTTTGAAGACCCATTTACTTCTGACAATCTTTTGGCTTTTGGGTACTTTGACTAGCTCACATGTCTGATTTCGATGAAGTGATTTTATCTCCACTCATAGCTCCTAGCCATTACGACAACTTTGAACTAGTTATCGCCTCAGAGTAAGACGAAGACTCATTTGTTTCCACCTCATCACATACAGTCAATGCAAAAGCAATATCTATATAACCATAAACTACCGGTGATTTAATTTGTCTTCAAGGTCTATCTGCGACTATAGTGTGTTGTGGCTTTGGTGGTTGTTCATTATCACCGACTTTAGGAACTACGGCTTCATCTACAGTCTCAACTTCTGTTACCTTCGAGGTCTACGGAGTCTCCACCTGAAGCTCCACCTCACTAATGACACAATGATCTGTCTTCTCTGTTAGTTGTATCTCATAACTCCTCTATTGAAGTATTGCAGTTTCATTGAAAATCACATATTTGCCGATTAGAAAACCGGGTAATATGGGATCAGTGCACCATAGCTAGTAGCCTTTCACCCCATCTGCATAACCTAGAAATATGCACTTTTTTGCCCTCAGCTCAAGCTTACCATCACTTGCATGAGCATACATAGGACATCCGAATATACGTAATCCGGAGTAATGAACAGGTTTCCCCGACCATACTCCGCAAGAGTCTTCCACTCGATAGTAGATGATGGAGACTAATTAACCAGGTAACATGTCACATTTATTGCTTCAGTTCAAAATTCCTTACCAAGTCCCACATGCGAAAGCATGCATCGAGCTCACTCAAGCAAAATTATGTTCTTCCATTCTATCATGCCATTCTACTGTGGTGTTCCAGGTATTGTGCGGTATCTCATAATGCCTTCTTTCTCACAAAATTCGGTAAAATCTTTACCACAGAACTCCATACCATTATCGATTCTTAGGCACTTGATTGTTTATCTGACCGCTTCTCAATCAATACCTTAAATTTCTTGACTCGATCAAACACTTCAAATTTGTGCTTCAGAAAGTATATCCATACTTTCCTCAAATGATCGTCAATAAATGTCAGCATATATTGGTCATATGATCGAATAAATAGCTGTAGTAAACTTAATTCGGTGCCACTTCCCAAAGATGCAGTGCTCACATAAGTCTAGCTTCCCTGTCTTTTGACCTTTCAACAACCCCCTTTCACTCAGTATCGTCATACCTGCCTTGCTCATGTGCCCTAAACGCATATGCCATAATTAAGTCAAGTCAGAATTTGACTCATCTGATGAAATTGCAGCGGTTCTGGTTACGGTCTCTTCTAGTAGATGATAGAGAGTATTCACTCTCTTCCTTTCATCGCTGTCATGGCACCTCGAGAGATCTTCAGTACTCCACCTTCAGCGGTGTACCTACATTCGATGTCATCGAGTGTCCCCAAAGAAATAAGATTTTTCTTGAACTCTGGTACATGCCTCACATTTGTCAATGTGCGCACCACCCCATCGTGCATCCAAATCCGAATTGTCCCTATCCTCATAGCCTTACAGACTACATTATTCCCCAAAAGAACTCTACCACCATCTACACTCTAGTAAGTAGTAAACTAGTTCTTATGAGGCGTCATATGATAAGAACACCCTGAATCTAACTCCCATTCATCTCTCGATGAATTAGTAGTCACACATAAGACATCTTTTGCATCACTATTGCTTGCTTCAGCAACGTTCGCCACACTGCTTGTGGCATTTTGCCTATCAACTTTATTCCTCTGCTTTGGATAATCTCTTCTGATGTGCCCCTCCTTGTGACACTCAAAGCACTTCACGCGTCCCTTGGACTTTCTATGGTGTGATTTGGATATGCTTTTACCTTTGTTGCTATTAGGCACTCAATGTTGTTCTCTACCCGGAATCATCAATGCTTGTGCTCCATAACACAAAGTTGTTGCTCCCGTTAAACTTCTCAATTTCAAATTTCCCCTCAGACATAATTGCAATAATAGAATTTCCAAATAATAATCACACAAGCAAAAGTTTCAAATTAGAATGAAGAAATCTGATCCTAACCAAGCTCGATACCAATTGTTGGAATAGAATATGCGGAAACGATAGAATATTGCAATTTATGTCAACGCGAAATCACTAGAAAAATAAACGAGAAATAATAAGGACACCGGAAATTTATGTGGTTCGGTCCAAGTATCGGTGCCTACATTCACGGGGAGAGCAAGCAGCAAATAATCCACTATAATCGGAGAATTAGAGTTTACAATCATTCACACGCTCGAGTGTTTCCCACACCTAGATTTAACCCAAACCCAAAGTGTTTATAAATAAACAACTCACTTGGACATAAACTCACATCACAAAAATACCACATGTTCATGTCGTATGCCAAAAAGAAAAGATCTCCAGCATCCTTTTCTTTTATTATTATTATTATTATTATTATTATTTTTTGTGCAGCTCCTCTCTAGGCGTAGACGTGCGGCATGGACGTGTGACTTTCTTCTATGTAGGGCTTCATCGGCTTCTTATGGAAGGAAAAGAAGACCTACAAATATTTCTGTTTTTATACATGTGCCAAGTCAAAGTTTGACTTGGGGCCACCACGTTTTGTTTCACATGCAGAGGCTCTATGTGTAGGAGCTTCTCACTTTTCCTTCCTTCTTTTTTTTTTTTTCCTTTTAAGCTAAAGAGAAACCCTTGCACTTTTATGTGTGCCTGTGTGTGTGCCTAAAGAAGAAATTCTTCTTTTATCTTTTATTTCCTCTTTTGTAAATCTTCAAGAGTCCAGCGAAACTTTTCAGTTGACCGAAAACATCCAAGCGAATTGCGTTTTGCAAACACTCAAACTTGAGATATAATTTCACAATATTGTGGATTGATTTGCTTCTCCACATAGTATTGTTGTGTGAGTGCTTCTAATGCATAAAATAAGTTCATGAAACTATCACATATTATCTAAGTAAGATTGGGATTTTAGACACAATCTTTATATACATAAAGAAACAAACAAAAAAAAAAAAAACAAAACCATTTTGACAAGAAGAATTGAAAGTAATTAAATTCTGCATTTTATAATGGGGCAGTTGTGCTTTTCTGTTCATTACACCTCCTGGCCCACACGCCACCGTTACCTTTGATAGTAACTATGACTATTATGCTACCATTGGTCATTCATAAAATAGTTGAATGATGTTGATATTGGACCAATGATGAAGACATCAGCTACGCTCGTGATAATATGTTCTTTGTTCGTAACTAGCTGTGTTGGAAGTATTTGGACCAAGGCATATGTTAAGATCAATAATATTTTGCCCCCTGGAACTATTCTAACAGTTCATTGCAAATCCAAGGATGATGATATTGGAATCCATCATTTCAAAGGGAGTTGGGGATTCTCATTCATACCCCATTTCTTTGGTGGGACGATGTTCTCTTGTAGCTTTGCATGGCCCGGTGAATTTCACTGGTTTGATATATATGTGCAAAGTAGGGACCAGCCAAAATGCACCCAATGTATTTGGAAGATCTCGCCCAAGGGTCCTTGTAGGTGGAATGGATTGGCCGGAGAGTTCAGTACTTGTTATCCTTGGAGTCCATCTTCAAAGTTATGGTGAAATCATACGTTATGATTTAGATGGAAGAATAATCATCTATGTTACTTTAAAATAAATAAACACAAATTTATGTGTTTCTCTTCTAATATGTTCTCCATTTCAATTTTGATTTGCATCTCTTTCTTTATAATGTTGTCTCTTCATTTGTGTTTTTCTATTTATACTTACTGCTTGCATCATTTGTTATCGCTATAAAAATGTTTCAATGTAAATCATTTTTAATTAAACAAGGATAATAAGTGTGAAGTCATATTGGTTTCGAATTTATAATGTTGGTGTTGTATCAAGAATCAATACCCTTGAGTATGTATGTAAAACGTAATTCGTTTTAAAAATCTGGCAAAATATGAGAGCATTGATTTGATTGGGGACTTTTTTTTTTTTTTTTTTTTTTGGGTCTCGAAAGATGATTCTCATTTACTTACACAAAAGTTGCATTTAACAGTCAAGATAAAATTCAGGATATGATAAAATTTATCATATCCTACGTTGGTGCCTGCTTAAAATATGATAAAGTCGGATATAATGGGATATAGACCAGATAAAATTATCCCATAAGAGAGGTGAGATAAATGCGGATAGAATTTCTAAAATCCATATTAGGAAAGTTATTTTTCTCAAATAACGAACTTCTTAAATTAACAAAATCAACTAAATTAAAATTATTTGACCAAAAAAATTAACAAAGTTAAAATTATATTTCAATATATAAATAATGTTTGAATTCTAATATGAGTAATTAAAAAGATTAGTTATTTTAATTTAATCTTATTTATACTTATATATTCTAATATAATTCTATTGTAGAATATAAATTCAATTACAAATATAAATATGTATTTATATTTATTACATATTTTTAGGTATATTAGTATAGTTTACTATTAAATAAAATTCTGTTAGGGAATGATAGAAGATGAAGAAAAATGTAATAAAGAAATTAATTAAAAAAGATAAAAATAAAAAAAGGGAATAAAAATAAAATGGACAAAAGTATTGCGAGAAATTTTTACCATATTTGCTTGTAAAATTTTTTGTTTATTTTATATTAATATACAATTTATATTAAATAATGTATATGATATGATGTAAATATATCCAACTGTAATCACCAAACAATAGATATGATATAGTAAAATCCATAGATTTCATATTCTATCATATTCAATCTTATTTTAATTAGAGATCTAGATGACCAAACACAATCAAATAGTTCGAATACAAAAGACAAGATTAGAACATAATATGGCCCAAAACGCTTCAGGGGATTTGACACGCAATTGTGGGGCAAGGACTTATCCTTTAGGCTTTAGCAGTGCAGTCCGTGGCCTTGTTGGATTCTTCACGACAGTGGGCCAATTTCAGATTCGTGAAGCCCATAAGGGATTCTTTGGCCCACGTGATGAGTGCGCGTGCTTCCCAAGCAAAGTGATATGCTCCTTCCATTGTCCTTATCAAGGCAAAGTGATCTAACTCAAATGAAAGGCTTACTTTAGTCCGTGTGGCCAGAAACTTTAGGGTTTCAACCATGGCCATTGCTTCCGTCTGCGTAGCTGAGCTTGATTTGACGGATTTCAGGAAGCTGTACACTAATCCTCCATTGCTATCTCGATAAACGCAGCTGACATCTCCGGTCGTCGATCCCTCCACAAATGAGCCGTTGATGTTGATTTTGAGGGTTCCCTTGTTCGGGCAATTCCAGATTTGAGGTGAGTCGGTATCTTCTGAGCATGTCTTCTTCTTGGTTTTTTCTCAGACTGAAGTACTGATACGATGCCATGGCTGGGCTAACAAGGTATTGCGGGTCTAGTGCTTGCTTGCGGAATACATAATCGTTCCTTGATTTCCGTAATCGCCATAGGACTGTAGCAAGAAGATCAAAGTTAACCGAGGTATGTCTGAAATTGAGCAGCCACTCTTCAGTTCAGGTAAGACCATGAAACAAGATTTTTGATTTGCGGGGCAGGATCTGAGTACTTGGCTTGTCCAGGGACAAAGCAAGAAGAGGTGTTCCATTGTTTCAGGATGTTGCTTACACAAGTCACCGATATTATCTTCAACTATACATCTCCTTGTTAAATTTCCTTGATGGGTAATGCATTTTGGCATATCTTCCATACAAAAAATAAAAAATAAAAAAATAATCTGATTCAGAGTAGTATTCATCTTCCAGATATTTGTCCAAAGAGTGCGAGGATTCTGGTAATATGTTGAGGCCAGTACAAGGCTTTGTAGTTCATCATCCTCCCCAATTTTGTTGTTGTTGAAACCCAAAATATGACTGGTATAGGGCAAGCAAGCAACACATGAAATTAGTATAGACAGTCATGTGCATACCGTGTGGGTTCTAATACAAGTGATAAGTGTGAGGATTGACATATATCGATTGACAATGGTACCCATTAACACCATGTGTTCAATCATTGAAATATGATGATGAGTCACGGATAGTCACTAATACGAATGCTAGCATTATTAATTAAAAAAATGCTGTTGTACTTTAGCTAGTTAGCTAGTACATCCATGATGGGGTACGATTGGACCGCACTATTTGGACTTGATACGGTACGATGGAAGAATACCATTTGTAGGGGTGTCATGAAGATGTATAAAAACCTCCCGAACACAACCATTGGACGAGTTGGCAATTCATTCGCACCAAATTTTCTCTCCACTTCCATCAAAGAAGAAAAATGAATTCCATTTCACTTTTGCAAGAACGATCGACATTTACGCCGTGGAAATCGGATGTTTTCCTTGTGATTGCATCCAGACTAACGTGAGGTAGTATTGTTCGTGATTTATTCGCAATTCAACGTTCATTTCGGGGCCATTTGCTATTTGCGCATCAGAATCAGGTAAGTCGTCTTCCACCGACTCGAATTCTAACATTGGTATCAGAGCCCGATTGTGATTTCTACCTTATTTTTCATCGAGTTTTCTTATTTACCATTTGATATTGAGATCAAGAGTATGACATCTACACTATTTGGATATCTGATAGTCGGAATTTGCCATATGAAAAACTTGAAATTGAACCAGAGCAAAGAACGGGTTCGGGGTCGTGTGCATCAATGAGGTTTTGGCCATTTTTCGAAATAATATTTTGGTCAAAATTAAATTTTGAATATATAGGGTGAAAGAGCTCGTCGAGATGAGTCCGGCGATGGGTTAAGCGCCGCCGGGAGACGCCGGACGCGCCCACATGGGTGGCCAGAAGCCGCTGTGCGTAGGCGCCACACGCCTGAAGTGCTGGCACAGCCAGCGCATGCGCCACACGCCGGTCGGCGAATCGGCACGTGCGCGACGCGCACCAGCCTGCGAACCGGCGCGTGATGACTTCAGCACCGACGACAGTTGGCCGGCCGGCGACCTGACCCAACCATCAACCCGACCCAACCGTTGACCAGTCAACGATCGGACCGGTCAATCGGTCCGGCGGTCAAACTGGTTGGACCGATCATCGGTTGGACCGGTTGGACCGGTCACCAGTCGGACCGGTGAGACTAGCCAGGAGCCGTTTGGCTCGCTGGCGCGTGCACCACACGCGTCGAGCACTTAGGCGGCGCGTGGGGGCGCGTGTGAGCTCCGATTGGAGAGTGGTCGGTGGCGTTTGGTTCGTATGAGTGTCTTCTACACAGTGGTATAATTATTTTATATTTTTGAATTTTATAAGTATATTAAAATGTGTAGGAAACCCTATGTACGCATATTTTTTGGGGTTTAATGCAGTTTATTCATTTTATATGTTGTGTAGAGCTTGGTTCAATGATATGATGCATATATTTTAATATACTTGCAATTTTCTAGTTGCTAGAAAATTAGAACAATGGTAGGAAATCCATTACATGTTGAATTGCAATTTTAGTTATAGTTGAAGCATGATTGTTATTTATACGCTGATTGTTATCATGCAATGTTTTTTGTGTTAAGGAAAAATGTAGATATTACATAAGGTCATGTAATTATTTTTCCTAGTGGGAGTTCGTAAGTTGGTAGAATTGAACGGAGTTCTCACCTAGAACTTAAAATTTACGCAAATTAAACTAACTAATGATGATAAAACAATTGTACATAGAAGTTGATTGGGAACATTTTGAATTTTTGCTTTTGTGTCTTTTGTTGAATTATAATTAATTTAGTTTGTCTTTGCTGCAAATTAAATATGTGTGTTACTCTGTATAGTGTGCTAGTATTGATTCTGCGTTTATTATATCAATGTGTTGTAGCAATTGATTATGGCATTGGCATCCAAGACCATTGTGGCTGACCTCTATAAGGGTGAGAAGCTGAACGGTGACAATTATAATATTTGGCACCGAAAGGTTCCTTACATGCTTGAGGAGTAAGAGGTTTTGGAAATCCTCAACCATACCATGCATGAACCTGAGCATGGAACTTCAGCTCAACACAGGAGAGATCTGGAAGCTTATCAAGCTTGGAAAAAGAAAAATAGCATTGCTCGCATCACATTGCGGAGCTGTATGCAAGATGATCTCATGTATGAGTTTGAGAGTTATGACAAAGCTCAAGCTATGTGAGTTGCCTTGAAAGATAAGTTTGGGGGTACATCTGCCACTAAGCTGAGGAGACTCACCATCAAGTTTGACACATTCCGAAAGCGCCCAAATGTAACGATGAGGCAGCATCTTCGGGAGATGTCAAACATGATCCGTGAGCTGAAGTCGGCAGGTCACTCTACCGATGAACAGCAAGTTCAAGCTGTTATAAGGTCTCTTCCCGATAATTGGGAGCATATAAAGATCAATATGACGCATAATGAGAACATCCTCACTTTTGATGATACTGCGCGTCATTTGAAATTAGAGGATGAGCGCCTAGAGGCTGCAAGATCCTCTACCCATGCTTATGTTGCTAAATCGAGTTCGCACAAGGCTTCGAGCTTCAAATGCAAGAGGAATCTTCAGTTCAACAACAAAAGGAAAATGATTGATCAAGGACCCAAGAGGGCTAAGACCTTCTGACGCAAGAAGCATGATGGGAAGAAAGACAAGGCCAAGATGGAGTGCCACAATTGTGGCAAGATGGGTCACTTTGCTCGTGAATGCACTGAGCTGAAAAAGGTGCCGTATTACTCCATTACTTTGAATAATGCTTTTGTTTCTAGTACTGTAATGCTTGCTGAATCTCATCCAATATGGATTGTAGACTCATGAGCAACAAAACATGTAGCTAGAGACCGAGAAGCATTTGATGAGTATCGTCCGATACCGCCCAGAAGAAGATGGATATATGTTGGAAATAACTTAAGAGTTGAAGTGAAGGGTATCAGCACATGTAAATTAATCTTACGTGGTAGTCGAAACCAGTTCCTGCATGATGTCCTTTATGCTCTAGATATTCGACGAAACTTAGTCTTTGTGGTTGTTCTTTTTAGCTTAGGTTATGTATTGAATTTCCATGGTGATTGTGTTGACATGTTGTATGGAACAGTTTATTATGGTTCAGGTCATGAATCAAATGGTTTTATGGTGTTAGACATTGACTATGATCAGTATAATGTTAATGTTGATGGTTGTTTTTCTTTAATTGCGTCTTCAAATAACGTTGAAATTGATGCAAGTACTTGGCATGCTAGATTAGGTCACAGTGGATTGCAAATAATGCAAAGATTAGCTAGAGAATGCCTTTTAGGGTCACTCACTAATGTTAGTCTATCCGTATGTGAACATTGTCTGGCGGGAAAAACAACTAAAAAACCATTCGGTAAAGGGACTAGAGCTGAATTTCCATTGCGTCTCATACATTCTGATATTTGTGGTCCTTTGAATGTGAGGGCGAGGCATGGAGCCTCATATTTCATCACTTTCATAGATGACTTCACACGTTTCGGTTATGTCTTTCTGATCTCCCATAAGTCAGAAGCATTAGACTGCTTTAGACGATATATAGCGATGGTAGAGAATCAGTTAAACAAAACAATAAAGGCATTGAGAACCGATCGTGGATGTAAGTATCTATCGGAGCAATTCAAGGCCCTTTGTGATGAAAAGAGAATTGTACGACAATTAACTATTCCTGGTACTCCACAACAAAATGGGGTAGCTGAGAGAATGAATAGAACCCTATTAGAAATGATTAGGTCTATGATGGCACAAGCAAATTTACCTATCTCCTACTAGGGAGATGCGTTATTGACTGCTGCTTATATACTTAACCGTGTGCCCTCAAAATCGGTCACTTCCACCCCTTATGAATTATGGACTGGTAAGAAACCAGACTTGAGTAGTCTACGTCCATAGGGATGTGCAGCTTATGTTCATGATTCTTCCCATAAACATGGCAAATTAGGTCCTAGAGGGAAGAAATGTATCTTTATAAGATATTTCGAACACTCTAAAGGGTACGTGTTCATAGGTGAACAAGCTGATGTAAGTGTAACCGAAATGGAGTCACGAGATGTCACGTTCTTGGAGAATGATTTTTCTAACAGAGGTGAGATTGATAAGGACTTCCAATTATATGAGATGGAAGATCCTGATAACACACCCACTGATGTTGTAGAGGGAAATGAGGGATAAGTACACTAATGGTGCCATAAGTTGGGATAAGTACACAACACTCACTTTGATGCCAAAAGTTTCCGTCGGATCACTTAAGTGCCAAAAAATTTGAAAAACACTCACTTTGGTGCCAACGCCGACGAAATTGGCCGGAAATTCGACGTGGCTTTTTTTAATTAATTTTTGATGTCGACGTGGCTTGTCGGAGAGTTGAGTCAGCATCCAAACACCAAAACGACACCGTTTGGCATCTTTCCCCCAACTTTGAAACCCTAATCCCCAAATTGAGAGAGAGGGAAGGCTTGTCTTCGTGTCTTCTTGTTCCTCGAAGACCCACACCAGCAACGGCACCGGCACGGCACCAGCAACAGCACCGGCAGCACACCAGCAGCCCCTTCGACCCATCTTCTTCCTCTTCCTCCTCCGCCCTCACCTTCGATTTTTCCTGCAACAATTTCAGTCTCTCCTCGCTTACCTGGTCGAGCAACTACAATGGTGGGCTGAGCGACGGTGGCCGAGCAGCGACGGTGGCTGAGCGACGACGGGCGAACGACGGTGGCCGAGCCGCGGAAACCCTAATTTTTCCCCATTTGAGTTAAACGGCGTCGTTTCCATGAAGCCATCCATGTAGGATGGCAAAACAACGTCATTTTCTTTAGGAGGACCGAAAACGACGTCATTTAAAGGCCTATTGATTTTTTTAAAAAAAAAAATCATTTTAGTCGGAATCTTTCGCCGGTGGCACCAAAGTGAGGGTTTTTCCTTCGATTTGGCACTTAAGTGATCCGACGGAAACTTTTGGCACCAAAGTGAGTGCCGTACACAACTTATGGCACCATTAGTGTACTTATCCAGAGAAATGAAGATTTACCGCAACACACAAGACCTAGTGGGAGTGTTGCATCGCCTGATGAATTGAATTCAAGAGAAATTCAATTGCGTAAAAGTAATCGTAAAAGTATTTCCCGTCGTCGTTTTGAGATTGAAGGGGAAGCATTTATGATTGCTCAAAATGACGATGTCGAGCCTAAGACTGTTCAAGAGGCTCTCTCATCCTCTGACAAGGAAGAATGGAGAAAAGCTTTGGAAGATGAGATGAGTCAATGAGGGCAAACCATATTTGGGACTTGGTTGATCTACTACCCAATCGTAAGGCCATTGGAAACAAATGGGTCTTTAAGATTAAGCGTAGGGCGGATGGATCCATTGAAAAGTATAAGGCTCACCTTGTGGTAAAAGGTTATACGCAACAAGAGGGTATAGACTATGAGGAAACTTTTTCACCAGTTGTAAGGTTTGCCTCAATACGCCTTATTCTAGTCATCGTTGCAAATTTGGACCTTGAATTACATCAAATGGATGTAAAGACGGTATTTCTCAATGGAGAATTAGATGAGGAAATCTATATGAAACAACTAATAGGTTTCATAACTAAAGGTTAAGAGCATAAAGTTTGCAAGCTTCATCGCTTAATATATGGCCTTAACTAATCATCTAGACAGTGGTATATTCGTTTTCATCGAGTAATAATAACATTTGGTTTCGCGATGATCAAAGAAGATCACTGTGTATATTTCAAGCGGTCCAAAGATAAATTTGTGATTTTATCATTTTATGTGGACGATATTCTGTTGGCTGGAAATGACAAGGTTTTGGTTATCACCATAAAAGAATGGTTGTCCTCCAATTTTGAGATGAAGGACATGAGAGAAGCTGCTTATATCTTAGGAGTTAAGATCGAAAGAGATCGATCAAGGAAACTCCTTACTTTATCACAAGAGTCTTATATTATGAAGATTCTTGAGCGTTTCAATATGCAGCATTGTAATCCCATTGATACCCCTGTCATGCAAGGTGAAGGCTTAAGTACTGAGATGTGTCCTAAGACTCCAGAAGAAATCAAAGTGATGGAAACTGTTCCTTACGATAGTGTGGTCGGAAGTTTAATGTATGCTATGATGTGTACTCGACCCGACATATGCTATGACGTGGGATTGGTGAGCCAATATCAATCAAATCTTGGTCAAGCACACTGGAAAGCAGTGAAGAGGATCCTGAGATACTTGAAGGGCACCATGTACTATCGACTTTGTTACCAAGGGAATGATTTACGCCTATTAGGTTATTCAGATGCCGATTGGGGTGGAGACCTGAATGAGCGTAAATCGACTTCTAGATATGCGTTCTTGCTCAATGGAGGTGCGATTTCTTGGAATAGCAAGGAACAGACATGCACGGCCTTGTCAACGATGTAGGCAGAATTTATTGCATGTTCTGTCGTAGTGCAAGAAGTAGTATAGCTAAAACGTTTCTTGGAAAATTTAGCCACTGTCATTGAAGTTCCAAGACCGGTGAAAGTTTATTGCGATAGTCAAGCAGTCATTGCCTATGTGAAAGATCCCAAGTATCATGGAAGGACAAAGCACATTGACATATATAATAATTTCATCAAAGATATTATAACGTAGAAAGAAGTGATCCTGCAATACATTTCAACCAATAGAATAGTTGCTAATCCATTTACGAAGGCTATTCCTAGAGACATGTTCTTGACCCATAGGATGTCATTAGAATTGCGTAGAATGTGATATATATTACTGTAGAGGATCATTGGTTTATGTATTTGTGGACAGATATATTGTACTTGTTTGTTTATTAGTGATTTGATGTTTTATCAATAAGTACAAATCCACTATGAGATAACACAAACACACATATTATTGAAAAGTATGTTAGCAGGCAATGATTGGCTCACTCACACGAGCAATCGCCTCAAGTGCTGTAGTTAGCATGTTAAGATGAGACGTTATGTACAAATAAATGCTAAAGAGCAAGTTTGGTACATAAAATATGTCGCCTTTATTGGAGTCAAGATGAGGTCTGTGATTGGTTTATAATAAGACCGAACATGATAGTCCCACAATTATATATGCCTGAAAGATGCCGGATGCGAGTACTTAATTGGGCGCTATAGAAAGCGAGTTGATATAGCACTCGGGCTAAACATGAGTACGTGAGAAGCACGTGACTATGTTTAGGCTAAGATCTGTATGGTGGATATATTTGATAAATGACATACGCTCTTATAGAAAGAGTAATCCACTATAACATGTAATTCATACTACATGTGCATTGTACGACCAATAAAGGAAGATGAGTAAAATTATCCATATTTACTCATCGTGTGAGCCCTTGAGGTAATTTGTATTTTACCTCAATTTTGTGCCCTATGTTACTTCTGACTATGTTCTCGAAGTGAAAGATCAATATTGCTACTTTAGAATGTTACGGGCGGTCATGAATAGATATGGCCTATGGGACGTGTCTAGGAAAGCAGTTGTTCTGAAATTGAGAGAGACATGAGTGCGAAGGAAGACTATTGTTGTTTTACATCTATCGTGTGTATTTACTGGTCGACCAATTATATCGCCCTATGTGGTTGCGGATGTAATTGTAAATACATGGTTTTTTTTTTTTTTTTTTTTTTTTGAGAATAGTCAAGTATAGCCTTTAAGGGATAGGTATACTTGGATTGATGTAACAAAATATGTCTGGGGCACTGTGAGACATCGATTATTTATTTCTTTTCGGGGTTGTAGCCATTATGTTATCCCTAACAAGTGCATAATTTGAGCTCCCAAGTGCAGGTGTACTCACTGGTCGCACGGCTTATTTGCCAGTATGAATTGTTTTGTAAAGTTGATGAATGTTGAATGCCTTATATTCTTGATAAAGAGCTATCAAGCCCATCATGCCCGAGTAGGAGATGTTGTACTTTAGCTAGTTAGCTAGTACGTCCATGATGGGATGCGATTGGACCGCACCATTTGGACTTGATACGGTACGATGGAAGGACACCCTTTGTAGGGGTGTCATGGAGATGTATAAAAACCTCCCGAACACAACCGTTGGACGAGTTGGCAATTCATTTGCACCAAATTTTCTCTCCACTTCTATCAAAGAAGAAAAATGAATTCCATTTCACTTTTGCAAGAACGATCGGTATTTACGCCGTGGAAATCGGGTGTTTTCCTTGTGATTGCATTCAGACTAACGTGAGGTAGTGTTGTTCGTGATTTATTCGCAATTCAACATTCATTCCGAGGCCATTTGCTGTTTGCGCAAATGCCAACAAGCTGTTATGTGATTTTGGATTGTTAAGTCCAAATGCGTACATTTTTTGAGGGGACAGTTGCCATTTGGAAACCAAGTCGTCCAATGAATTAGTCGAGACTAGAGGTACAATTTTGGAGGGAACAATTATGGTTTGAACATTAAGTTGTGTAGTAGGTCGGTTGAAATTAGAAACACCTTTTCGAAAAAAAAAAAGAAAAAAAAAAGAGAAGTTATTGCCTAGGAGAAAGATCATCAAGTGTACACTAATCACAAGGAACCAAGTCATGGAGCATTTTGTATATGTGGAATCTCCGAACATAGAGATAACTGGTGGGAGTTGCTTTGGAGATTGTAACCATTGGGAATTGTAAAAAAAAAAAAAGTTACCATTAATCATTATAAGTACGGCTAGACGTCTGTTCGACCCCCTCGGATGCAAATGAAACTAAATGATATCTTTAATTATTTTTCCTGCATTGTACTTGAAAATTCCCTAGCTTTAGCTTTCGGACTTCCATGTTTGTCTACATCAGTTGAGGCAGATATTTTGGGAACATGCCAATATCTCCCTTGCAGGTCAATGAATTCTTCAGGAGCAGGGAACGAAAGTCTTGAACTTTCTTTTGCAAGAGGAGGAAAATCTGCTTCTTGAACATAGCAATGGAAGAATTTGGTGATGCTTTTTTTTAGAGCCTTAAGTGGGTAGGAGTGCTTTTTATCCCACTTTAGGATTGGCTTATACAGTGAGGAAATAGCTAGTTTTTTGTGAGGAGGAGGTGATGTTGGTGGTGAGGCTAGTGAGATGGGAGGTGGCACAATGAACTCTAGTGGTGGACTTGGAGCATAAGAAACGACAAAGTGAAACTTATCACACTCTCCTAGAGTATCAATGGAGGAATCTCCATTCAAGTACCATTGGTACATAGTACCCTTAGGCCTTTTGGGTTTTCATCGGGGTCTTGCATTTGGATCTACTTCGTTGAGAGAATTTGTACAATAAGAGCACTGGCAAAAGAAGTAACAAAAATAGTGACCATATCAAGCCTTATAGTAATGGACAAGATTTCTATTACTCTGAAAGTATTGGACAAGTCTTTTGAGATCTAGCTAAAAAATTGATTCAAGAACATAGGGTTCAATCATGAACAGGGTTTGAAAGACAAAAGGATTTTCTTTCTTCTTTTTTGCCAAATTTGATGGCAACGGTGCCATCTTTTTTCCGACGAATTCAGAGTCTAAAGACTGGAGAGGCTTGTTGTTTTGGTATAACTTTTCATAGTTGGTCAACCAAGTTTCTGGAAGGAGTTTGGCCAACTTCTCTTTTGGAATTTGTCTTGGTACATGAATACAGGATGCTTGGTCATTCTACATGAAGATGAATAGAGCATCTTCATTCCCATTCTGGAAATTTAGATCAAGAGCGTGGTTTTGCACTTTCTAAACCATTTAGTAGTGCAGTGTTGCTACAATAGAGTCAACAGTCTGGGAAACTCCTGTAAGTTGGATTTGAACTTTCAAAGAAGAAAGTAGTTGGGGATCTGAAAGAGCGATATTGAAGTTTGATATAAGGTTATAAAGGCTGTTCCAACATTCAAAGTGGTTTGGATTGTGCCAATATAGGCATGTTGGTATTCTAGAAACTGAGTATCCAATAAGGGCCACAACTGGCAAGCCTTTACGGCCATGAAAGGTGAGAGCAAGACGAACAGCTTCCATAATAGACATGGGAATATCCTTGTTAAGTTCACTATTTGAGAAATTTTGATGGAATTTGAAGAGTCAAAAAATACTCTTTTTTCAGTGGTTGGAATGGGATGTAGATCAAACTTGGAGGACTGAACGTACTCTTTTACCTCCTTAGGGGTTTGGCGAATAAGTTGTCGAATAAAGCGGATGGGAGAAAACGACGAGGTAGGGTTTTGCAAAATCTGAATAATGGTTCATAAGAGGAAGTTGAGTTTCAGAGATCTTGGTTTCATCATTAAGAGAAACTTCATAAAAATAATCAATTTTAGAAGCCTTTGGCACACGAAATTCTGAAAAGAGATAAAGGAAGAAAATGCTTTCACCTAATTTTGGCCATGCCATGACTCCCCTATACCATTTTTTTGTTGGTAAACCTTCTGACCTTTAGGAGTTTAAACGAAGAGAATTCTTTGAAAGAAAATGTTGTTCTCTCCAGAAAAGACATCTCGATTGTCACGCCCCGATCATTTGAGCACATGCCCATCTCTCTCTGTGGTTGATTAAATAATGACGTCCTAAGACGCATTGCCGACCCACTCATTTTAATGCACATGCAGAAGCAAATAAATAATCCCTAGACAATAACAATATGGGATAGGAAAGTATGGTCATAATTGTGAAAACCAACATCACACTTATATATACATATCACAACCAGTTATATACATTCCAAACTGATAAATATCTATACAAGTTCTACAAAACAGCGAGGGTTTCACAAACTACGAATCCTTGTCCTCCTCTCCATCTTCCTCCACACTCCAACTGGAGCCTTCATCAGAGTGCACCGGGGATTCTGGTACTTCAAAATTTTGGTCTACTGCATCTATGACCAAACCCTGAAGAGGATCTACCTACCTTTCCCAAAAGCCACCTCTGGTACGTACAGAGGTATCTCAGATTTCAGTATGAGACCCTTTCTTTGGCCATCCTAAGCTTGGTGGTACCATGATCTGTATCGGTGAGGCACCTTGTGGGAGAGACTCACATCAACCCAAACTATGGACCTCACCAGCTCATAGGTCCAACCCCTAGAGCTCCCATGCAACAAAATGTAAGATGCCTGTTCTGTAACCTTCTTAGGCCGTCCAAAAAACTTAAGAGGAGCTGCCATCTATGGACTTGAAATGTTATCCCTCAACGGGGTAAGACGACGTATCAGCGAGCTCTACCCCTTAAGAGCTGACTAGGAAGAAAATACGCCATGAGGGCTGCCTAAGCACAGACTTGAAATGTTATCCCTCAACGGGGTAAGACGACGTATCAGTGAGCTCTACCCCTTAAGAGCTGACTATGAAGAAAATATGCCCTGAGGGCTGCCTAAGCACAAACTTGAAATGTTATCCCTCAACGGGGTAAGACGATGTATCAACGAGCTCTACCCCTTAAGAGCTGACTAGGAAGAAAATACGCCCTGAGGGCTGCCTAAGCACAAACACAAGTCGGAAGTCTTACCTTTGCCTATGTTCCTTCCTACAAGTCAATAATAATTGACATTTTCAACCAACCATTTCAACATATCAAGACATATCGAATCATTGATCAATTGACTTAGTCGATTA
Organism: Eucalyptus decipiens; assembly: GCA_014182575.1. NCBI lineage: Eukaryota > Viridiplantae > Streptophyta > Magnoliopsida > Myrtales > Myrtaceae > Eucalyptus > Eucalyptus decipiens. The sequence goes on from CM024615.1 coordinate 53,548,760, forward strand.
CATGTCATCACAACCATTCCCCGGTCATCTCAATCAATACTATCTATAAAGTTAGACTACCTTGTGGACAGCTTACTTTAAGCTGAAAATAGATAGCATAACTCGCTAGAAGCTGTTGAATAAACTGATAGTATACTACATATATGCTCGCCAGAAGCTGCCGGATAAACTGATAGTATACTATATATATGCTCGCTAGAAGCTGCCAAATAAACTGATAGTATACTATGTATATGGTTGCTAGAAGCTACCTGATAAACTAATAGCATACTATATATATGCTCGTCAGAAGCTGCCATATCGCCTGCAGGCTAATATGATGTACCATCCTGATCATCTAACAATTTCACTATTTTCATTATATCCAATAAAAATACCTGTGTGTGGGTACACGGTCAGCCTTAGCCAAAATATAATATTTTCACTTTTGAACATCCCACTAGTTTCAGTAGTCTCAAAATATATTTTTGGCACTGTAGACCGACGTCCTATAATTTTTCAATTAATTATTGAAAATCAAATAAATTTTGGGATAAATACCCCTAATCACAAATCACACTCAAATTGAACAAAATAATAGTCAATTAAATAAACATATCACTCCACTGAAATCAACATAAAATTCCGGTCATTGGCTATCCTAGTCTAATTTTCGAAAATAAATAGTTACTTAAATAATTATGGAAAATAATTATTAAAATGCCAATAAATACAACTTAGGTCGGAAAAGCCTAATTAAAAGCCGAGATGGGCCTCGAAAATTTCTGAACCACTCTAGATAAATACTACAGCTTGTCTAGTCTCTAACTACACTACTCTAACCACCTAACATGCAATAAAGATTAATTAAATTGCTAATCTAATCTAATTATCCACCTAATCCATACTTAGTCTAAACTAATCAACCCTTAAACGTTTTTAACTTACTAAGCAAGGATTGGTGAGTTAAACTCACTTGATTGACGTAGAGGGGCTCGAGACACTCCCAAGCAGGACCACTAAACAGGAAAGCCTTGAAAACGGGCCAAACAGCAACTTGGAGACCCACTTGGTACGATTTTGGTCTGGGCCGAGAAAAGCTAGACCGGTGGTTGGCTGAGTGAGAAAGGATCGGTGGTGGGCAAGCGGAGCTTCGGCGGAGCTCGACGAGGCTTCACGGTGGCGTACAACAATCGACGGTGTTGGGTAGGGCTCATACGACCTACTAGACTTGAGAGTTGTGTGAGATGGTGGCCTAGAATGCGCGGACTGGTGAGACGAGCAGCGAGGCCCACGGGGGCACGACGGTGGCTCCGGCTTCAGTGGGCGATTGCGACGGCAACAGGAGGCTGTAGCTCGGTTTTTTTGGGCTTGAAGGTCTCTCTCTCACTTTGGAATAGGGTTGGTTGATGGTGAGGAGGAAGGAGGAAGAAGGGAGGGGGAGACCGGTTTGGATAATGGGGGGCCACCATGTCTCCTCCCACATCTCTATCCCCTCCACCTTGGCCCACCATGTAGCTGGCCTCCTCTGCCCATTTTCTAGACCAAGAACCCTTCTAGAAGCCGTTGAAATGGTCGACAAGTTGTGTTCATGGGGGGTATACGAATTTTGGTTGAAATGACACAATTTGGACTTCAATCCTCACTTGAATTAGCGTAACTTGGCTTCTAAAAATTCTGTTATCTAGTCAATAATCAAATTGGTACTTTTTCTCACCAATTGATCCTACTCATATCCGAATTTCGCGATAAAAAAAGTTCCTATGATTTTTTCTTGTCGACAACGGCCCTATGACGAATTTTTCTGCCAAAAACTTGGTTTGTAGAAAAATCTTCGGAGACTGAGTCGGCGTTCCTAAAATGATTTGTAACATGACAAAACTTCAATTTCTAAAATTAGATTTAATTTCACGATTAATTTCAATCTGGTGTGATTTTAGCATGACCTAGGCAACCCGGTAGCTTTCATAAATTTTTAGTGCAAATGACTTGCAATCGATTTTCTTCGAGTCATAATGAATCTCTTTGACACATTAGCGACTCTCGGTTGTCATTAAAATTTAAATGATTCAAATACGGATACAAGGTACCAAAATGATAGAAAAAGTAGTCTATTGCCGGTCGACGAGAATTTTGTAATTTAGTAGAATCGCCCACGTTTAGCCACACAACTCGTTGAACCGACCTATCTCTGATCTCTAAGTGATTTTTAACTATACCATAATGATCTCTGCAGATGAGCATGGTTGAGTAGTCAATTCTTGGTCAAATCCTCAAGTCTATTGCATTAAAATCCCTTAATGACTTCTCTAGATTGTCTAGTTATCTCAAGAGTAATCAGCTCTGAGAACAACACTATAGGCGCGTCGATGAAAAACCCAATTTATTCAATTGAAAACAGAATGAAATTTCAGGATGTCACATCAATAAATACTATCGAGAAATACTTAAGCTCTTCTATGGTATTGGAGCTGACCTAAACCTGAAGCAAGTCTTTCTAACTTCCATCCCCACAGAATTATCCCAGCAGGTTGAGAGATCTTCTCTCAACAGACAAATGAGAATTGTAGATATTCCATTGGGAGAAATACAACAAGAGATCCATATGTGCCTTGACGATTTGTGTTTAAAGTGCCAAATGGTGAAAACTTATCTCACAAACAACAGAGAATTTGATGGAGCCTACTCCCACTAAAAGCTGAAGATCAAATATTCTAAACGAGACTATGATGGTTCTTGCGGAAAGTCGTCCAGAAAAAAGAAGCATTTTAAGAAATTTTGGATAAAGAAATCTACGAACGGATCTAAGTACTTCTGGAGAAAAAAGAAATGATGATTCCTACACAAAAGGAAAGATCACTCAAGTCGTAAGAAATCAATTCGATATTTTATCTACAACCAAAAAGGTTATTTCGCTAAAAATTGTCCCTAGGCGAAAAAGGTCAGAATCATCTAATATATCACATACAGATTGAAATTGGTGTTTCATTCGAAAATGATGATATTGAATCATTGTTTTCAACAGAGGAAGAACCATCTGAACAAACTCTCTGTGTTATTCCTTGTTACCAAACCCCTAGTGAAACTGATTTTGACTCAGATTCTAAAGACCTTTTTTCATATATTCCTCACTTCCTTAGAACAAAACTTAGACATATTTTCAAGTCAGATCCATTGTGTCACGCCCTGATCCTCTGAGCACATGCCCATCCCTATTTGGTCGATTAAATAGCGACGTCCCAGGATGCGTCGCTAACCCATTCGTTTTAATACGCATGTAGAAGCGAATTACTAATCCCTTGACAATAACAAACGTGGGATAGAAAAGCAGGATAACAAATTACAAATCAGCACAGTATTAAAAACCACCATTTGGTTTACAAACAGAGGCCACCTTTAGAGTCCAACTACCGGAAGTCTATTTTCAAAAGAAACTTCTGGTCTATCCACACTCCTGACCTTTCTGCCTTAAGCTCCGGGTTCTTCTCCCTAGGAAACTGAAAATGTTATTTCACAACGAGTTGAGATGATATCTCAGTAAATTCAACCCCATAAGACCTGATTAGGAAGAAAATACGCTCTAAGGCTACCTAAGCACAAACACGAGTCATAGGGCTTACCTTTGCCTCTGTTCCTTCTTGCAAGTCAGTATATCTTAAAACTCAACCAATCATTTCAACACATCAAGATAGATTAAATTATCGATCAATCGACTCAATCAATTACATGTCATCACGACCATTCCCCAGTCATCTCAATCAATACTATCTATAAAGTCTGATCATACTTAGGATGCTCATTCGAAGATGATAGTAGATAGTATAGCTCACCAGAAGCTGCCGCAATACTGATATAGTATACTAAATATGCTTGCCAGAAGCTGCCGCAATACTAATATAATATACTAAATATGCTCGCCAGAACATGCCCCGATACTAATAATATAGCTTGCTAGAAGCTGCCGCAATGGATAATACACCATTTTTATCATTCTCGATAAAAATAATCGTGTGTGGGTACAAGGTTGGCCTTAGCCAAAAATTAATTTTCTGCCACCTCAAATCCCACAAATTTTAACCGTCCACAAATCCATTTTTGACGCTGTAAACTGATGCCTGGTGATTTTCCAATTAATTACACAAAATAAATAAATTTTGGAATATAATTCCTAAAATACAAATCATACACAATCAATACAAACTAAAGCTCAATTAAATAAATATATTACACCATTGTAATTAGCATAAAATTCAGATCACCGGCTATCTCAATCTAATTTCGGAAAGTAAATAATTAAATAAATAATTAAGGAAAATAATTAATAAATGCAAATAAATAGAACTTAGGCCCGTAAAGCCTAATTAAAAGCCGAGACGAATCCAGAAAATATCCAAATCACTCTAGATAAATACTAGAGTTTGTCTAGGCCCTAACTACACTACTCTCACCACCTAAAATGCAATAACCATTGATTAAAAATCTAATTTAATCTTACTATCCACCTAATCCATACTTAACCTAAACTAATCGACCCTTAAACATTATTAACTTACTAAGTAAGGGTTAGTGAGTTAAACTCACTTGTTAAGCGATCCACTCAAATCGAAATGACGAGGATGCGGAGGAGCTCCAAAAACCTCCAAAGCGGGCTTGCCAACTGGGGTCGGGAAAGCCCTAAAAATGGGATGAACAGTGTTGTAGAGACCCACTCGGCTTACTCTCTGTTCGATGTTGGTTGGTGGCTGCCGAAGCTTCTCTGGTGCCTGGCTGAGGCAAGAACCGGTGGAGATGAGCTAAAGGGGCTGAACTGAGTCCAGGTGGGGCTGATCGGTGGTGGAATGGTAGTACACGAGCTTTGGTTAAGCTTGACAAGGACTGAAGAACACCAACCGGGCAGCACGGCGAACAGGAACAGCGTGGATGCGTGAGAGGCGAGTGAGTGACGGCGAGACGATCGTGTGTGGTGGTGACTTGAAGATCGAACGGGCTGTTGGCTCAATTTTTTGGGTTGTTGGAGTTGGAAACATGAAGAAGAAGAAGAAGATGGAGGAGAGAGTGGACAGAAGTAGATGGGAAGAAGGGGTAAACCGGTTGCTCTCTTGGGGGACCACCTAGCCTTCAAGTCCATCTTCTTGTCCCCCTTGGAGGTCCCCACCAATCCAGCTGGCTTTCTCAGCAATTTTCAGCCTCCAAGCTTCCTCAACAAGTTAGGCAAATGGTCCAAAGGTCATAGGCAAAGTGGGGCTACGAATTTTGGTTTAATTTCCTCAAATTGGACTTCAATCCACACTTGAATTTGGGTAAATCAGCTTCTAAAAAATTTCGTTATTGAGTCAACAATCAAATTGACATTTTCCTCACCAATTGAACCATCTTGTTTCCCAATTGTGCGATGAAAAACGTTCCTCTGAATTTTCTGGACAAAAACGACCCTACCTCGACTTTTTCCCAAAAAGTCTCGATTTGCAGAAAAATATTTGGAAGGCGAGTCAACGTTCCTAAAATGACTTGTGACATGACAGAACTTTCAATTTCTGAAATCGGATTCAAATTTGAGGTTAATTTCAATCTAGCGCGATTTTAATGTGACTTAGGCTACCGGGTAGTTTTTAGAAATTTTTAGTATATTTGACCCATGGTAGAATTTCTTTGAGCCACTATGAAACTATTCAACACATTGGCAACTTTCAATTGTTGTGAAAATCTCGAGGATTCAAATACAGACATAACGTACCAAAACGATAGAAAAATCAATTTAGTGCTGATCGACGAGAATTTTGTAATTTAGTGGAATCACCCACATTTAGCCGCATATCTCAATTGAACTGACCTATCTATATTTTTAATCTATTTTACTATGCCGAAATGATCTCTATAGATGAGCACGGTCGAGTAGTCAATTCCTGATCGAATTCTCAAATCTATTGCATTTAAAATCCTTTATTGGTTTTACTTGATAAGCTAGTTGTCTAGTAAGTGGCCATCTCAGATGTTGACACCTAAATTTTTGCATAAAAAATGGGTTAATTTTTACCCCAAAAAATAAAAATCGCATAGCATATAGTTTAGGAACATTTATCTTATTTTGTTTTATTGGACCGCCAGTGAGCGTAAGATCTTTCACATATTCAAGTAATATACATTAAGGGACATATTTTTGGGGGAAAAGGAAATTCTTGAATGGAATATTTGGAAAATACAATAAGGAATATTGCGCGGGATGCAATGATATATTCAGGGGATTATGCATAGGAAAAATTGGAAATAAAATATGCCACAAAGGTCTAAATTTTTTCCCTATGAAAGGTGTTGTTCATGTACGAACAGGAGGGGGAAGTCGGAAATTTTTTAGAGCAAAATACGTGTGGAAGTTTTGGGGCTTTTCCTAGGGTTTTATTTGAATTTTTTGGGAAGAGGAAAAAGTCATGTCGTTCGGCAGTGAGTGACGTGAGAGAGAGAGAGAGAGAGAGAGAGAGAGAGAGAGAGAGAGAGAGAGAGAGGAGAGAGGGAAAAAAAAAAAAGAGAGGAGAGAGGAAAAAAAAAGAGAGGAGAGAGAATTGTCTTCTTCCTCCCGCCGCTACCCTGTTCGTGCTGGCCTTGCATCCGCACCGGCCGCCGCGCCTCCACCATCACGCTTCTGTTGTGCTGCGCCACCGGTCTCGTCGCTCTGCCTTAGCCCTCGCTGACGACCGCTGTGCTCTCTGACGCCCAACAGATCTACCCTGATCCACACAAGCTCTTGTCGCTGCTCTGCATTTCTGCCGACCACCCTTGCTCCCACTCCGACTGACCCATGACGCCCTTGGACACTGAGCTTCTTCACGCCCAGTCGATGCCATAACCCATTTGCTCCCGCGGCTTCATTAGTCGACACCGCGACCCATCTGCTCCCAACAACCCCGCCAATCGACACCACGACCCGTTGACCCACAATCTGTGCTCTAGCTACATCGCTACACCCCTTGCAAAACTACTGCTACCTCGCCGATTTTCTCCATTAGCCTGATGAAGCCCACCGTGCCTCAGCCAATCTCTACCTCCTATTTGTAGTAGCGGAGCTGTTGTCGAACACCGCAGTTAACCCGCGCCTCTATGATCCCACGACGCTGTTGCTCTGTCTTCGCTGTGCCCCGAAGCCCGTAGCTTCCCCCGAGTGACGCTGCTGCAACACCCGGCGGACATCCCTTTGCGCACTACTGGTCTTCCTTGCCGAAGCTCCGACGACCAGCAAACGACGATGATCGAATGAAGCTGCCAAGCCCTATTTGCAAGAAAAGAAGAAAAAAAGAAAATCACATTAGGTAGTTTTCTATTTATTTTATTTTACTTGTTCATTTTAGTATAATTATTCCTTAATGTAAGATTGAGATTGCCCGACATGAAATTGCCTCTGAAATTTGGGATTGATAGTCTGATTTTTGTGCCCAAATCCAACTCACAATCACTTGCCAAATCGTCAATTCGATCTCACGCTTGAGATTTGATTCACGCTTTATTTAAAAATTGGCCAACCCAATCTCATGCGCGAGATATGGTTCGCCAATTTGTGGATATCGATCCTATCTTATCTGATTTATCGTCATGTTAGTTGAATTAATTTTATTTGGTTAAATAAAAAAAAAACCAAAAAATGCATTTATTTAGGATGTTAGTTTTTGTTTAATTTAAGTTGTATGTTTAATTATGTGGCAATTTTAAATTTCAAAATTAAAAAAAAAAGTCATCATGCATATGTCATGTAGAATTAGGGGTATTCTTTGTACATCATTGCATATTATGATAAAATTGCATGTTTCATTTTACGTTTAGACTAATTTCTTTTAGATAGATTGCATCTTAGGTTAGAAATTGCTAAGTTAAGATAATATCTTAGTTTAAATTAGGATTTGGCCTAACCCAATTTTTAATATAAGTTGGATAGAATCTTAATCTAGCTAGTTAATCCTTGTATTTTTCTTAATTTTGAATTTCATGGAAAATACGAAAAAAATACCTTAGAATAAATTAATTTCGTTCTTTAGTATAGACTGCATTTTATTTATGTCATATAGATAGGTCATTTTGTCATGTCATATCATTTAATGTTAGTTTAGTAGCATGCATTGCATGACTCTCATTAAATAAGTGAGAAAAAGAAGAAATTGCATGTTAATTAGAAATCATATTTAGGACTATTGATGTGAATTCTAATCTAACATTGCAGATGCTTTTGTTGCTATGAAGTAAGTCCTGCAATTTATTCATTGCTTTCTTGGATGTTAAATTGGTGGTTTGCGCACCCGCATGAACACCTCGCATGTTATATAAGTAAATTAAAATCAATCAAAACTGCCTACAAAAACCTTTTTGAAAATAAAAAGAAATGGTACCAAAAGGGTATTAGAGAAGTCTAGTGTAACTAAGTCCCCATATCCAAAGTCTATGGTTCGTAGGAGTAAAATAATCCTCTAATTATTTTACTTATATGTCTAATCAACCTATCATAAACTGATCAGTGTCGACTCCTAGATAAAATCATTTGCATGTTAAGAAATTTGAACTTAAGTCGCGAGTTGGTATGGGCTTGGGAAAGCCCGAGTTAAGTCTACGCTTAACAATCCATTAATCAAACCCTAGGTAGTTCACTCAAAAATTTGGTCGCGACAGCTTGGCGACTTCGCTGGGGACTTGAGTTAAAACTCTTAGTGGATTTAGGCCAATTTTTATTTTCTTTTGAAAACGTTTTTGCTTGGCAGTGAAGATTCAATGTACGTCCCTAACATTTAAGGTGTTAAATGTTTTTGCAGGATGGGAGATATAAGGGGAAGTGTTTGCAACCTTTGTTTTGCAGGGAGGCGTATGAATGTATGGTTTGTTTTTATGACTGAAGTGTTATTCGATATAAATCGTTGTGCATGCTTTGCATTTACACTACACTTTTGCACACACAACTTGCTGCCGGACCTGGGCCGCACAAGATCATCTAGGATGGTTTTGAGATTAACGCCACTCTAACTACCTGCCCGCAGTACGAGTCATCCATCTCAATCCCGAAGTTTCCTTTTTGGAGTCAAGAGTACCTACCTTGGTTCGCATGCTCGCAACCCAGGTCGGCTCTTTGACCAAGCCGGAGTCATGAGGACCCGACATAGTCGACACGCCCGTGGCTAGTCCGATCATCCTTGTGTATCCACTTTGATAAGCCTTATAGATTAGAAATCCAACCACTTACCATGCGCATGTCTACGTGATTGCCCCCCATTAGTAAAGTAAGTTCTTTAAATTTTTGCCTTTGCAATTTACTTACTTCATTGTATTATTTTGTCGATCCATGTCATTAGGATTGTCTTGAGTCTTGATCAATATACAATGGGGACACTGGACTTGTGGATTATTCTCCCTCCTAAGGAAGAGCTTAGCACTTGGTCGGACAAGTTAGACCAAGCTGGCTGTCAATTTGTAGAGTCGCACATTGGTCGACTACTTCCCCTACTGCATATCAACATCCATGGCAGTCTCATCCAAGCACTCGCTCATTGTTGGTGCCTCGAGACTTCTACTTTTATCTTCGGTGGTAAGCATGAGCTCACTCCCACCTTGGAAGAGTATAGCATTGCCATAAAAAAGTCCTTGAAAGTTGAATTAATTAATCCGCCTATCGAAACAGATTCCGTTGTGGCCTTATCTGATTTTTTAAGAATTAAGGAGGACAATATAAGAAAGGTTTTAAAGGCTCACCGCGACACATGTCCTTTATCTTTTTTGAAAGAATGTTTTGAAAATGGCACTTCATCTCAAATGCGAAGGATTTTCCTTTTAGCTTTCTTTGGGTTTATAGTTTCTTTACTGCAAGAATGCTATCAACCCTTTGATAGCTCAATTAGTTAAACAAGTGTTGGAAGGAAAGAATTTTGTAAACATTATTCTAACTAAAACTTTCCTTTCCATCACTCGATTCAAAGGAGGTGGTGATAAGACTTTCCATTCCTCTCCTGAGATTTTGCAAATTTGGTTTCTTTCTCATATAAAAGGGTTTGGTGGTCTAATAACTATGCATGATGTTAATGACTCTAATCACCCCATTATCATATTTGAGAACAACCAAAAGCATACACCAGATTACCATTATTCTAGGTGGCTAGCTTTCATAAAAAATCCAACTTCCAAGGGTTTCCTATGGCATGCTAAGTGGTTCCAAGTTCGTGTGGTGAGACTCTCGTGTGGAGGTGTTGGCCCAATCCCTTTACTAGAATTCACTGGAGCATTGGAGTACTATCCGACTAGAGTGACTCATCAGTATCAAGTCGTGCAAGAGCTTCCCCCAGCATTGCAAGCAGATCCGCTCTGAGTAAGCTTCGTTCATGGAGATGGAGACCATGAAGATTCCATTCTCACAATCAAATCAATGTGGGGCAAGTGCCGTCCATGAAAACTCAAATGGCTCGAGGAGGAGTTGAAGGGTAAAGAAAGGAAGTACCATGCGTCAACAAAATACATTCAACAACACCAGATTCCAGAGGAGCTACTTCCAAAGATACCAGAGGTGCCGCTGAGGATCACCAACCGCACTGAGAATAAACGCCTCAAAAGGGTTGCCAGAAAAGCTCAAGAGGAGAATAAGTGATTGCGTCGAGTGGTGTCCCGAGTGTATATTGATCAAGCTAGATGAAGTCTTGAATCAATCTCATCATTTTCATTTCTAGATTAATGTTTAGGAAGCTGAGTCATTTACTTTCCTAGTTCATTTTTTTAGGGCATTTCAAGTTTCTATTTTTGTTAGGTTTGTTAAAAGCTCCATTGATGAATAAAAGTTCTAGACTGTTGCCATGGGCCGGCGTATTTCACATGAGATACTTATTTTTGTTCATTTCTTCAATTTATAATGGATCCTCCACTCTCGCCCATGATTACGCGGTTAAGAGCTAGAATGGCTAACCAAACCGAAATGCGTGATCGTATCTCCGCTATGGAAGGCCAACTCCAACAGTTATCCGCCTCTATGAAGTTTATAACAACTCAAATCCAATCCCTCTGAGTGAATCCGGCTCTTGCACCCACTCTCCCTGAGATAATTGTCTCGAAGCAGGCAAACAAGACCCAAATGGGTGAGGATGACATGCTGAGCTAGAGGATGACCCATTCCTGATTAATGTGGAAAAGGCTAAACTTGTCAATGTCCCTAAGACGAAGCAGGATGAATGATTCGCAGAACTGGAAGAGAAAGTGAAACAACTGCAAGAGTCACAAAACTCACTCTCGTTCGACCTCTCGGTTTACGAGATGATCAACATGCCGAAGAAGTTTAAAATGCTAGACTTTGAGAAATACGATGGTACTTCCTGCCCAAAAGCTCATTTTCAGATGTACCACATACGCATAGCCCAATATGTCAAGAACGAGCCCCTCATGATTCAATCATTCCATGCGAGTTTGACTGGGTTTGTGCTGAGCTGGTATGTCATGAAGAATGTGAACCTTCTTGACACCTAGAATGAAGTGGCCGACGTGTTTCTCAAGCAGTACAAGTTCAACATGGACATTGCACCTTCCTGAGAAGATCTTTAGAGGATGGAGAAGAAGAGGAGCGAATCATTAAAGGAGTATGCCGTGAAGTGGCGAAATCTGGCGGCTCAAATCACTCATGAGCCTACGAACAATGAGTTGATGAAGTTGTTCGTCAAGCCTCTCCTGTTTGAGTTTCGTAACCGGATGGCTAGCATGTATGTTGAGAACTTCAACCAACTTATCCCGGTGGGTGAGCAAATCGAGATTGGGCTAAGAGATGTATGGTTCAACGAACCGACCCATCAAGGCAAAATGTTCACCATGAAGAAAGACAAAGAACCAAGCACACTCTACCTCTACATCGTACATAACCAGCACTCGCACTCGCACAAATGTCAGTCCAGGGACAGTGACGCAATCGAACTCTGTACACTCTACCTCTACCTCCGATGGGAGGCCATAGAAGGTGCCCCACGTGATGGTAGGGAACGACATCTTTCTAATCTGAAATGTTGGTCTCTGTAGGGGTGAGTACAGCCACTTAGTAGGTAAAAGATCCAATTAACCACTCAATGCATCACACAATTCAATCATAACAATCATAGCATAGTACATGCCAATCATGCATCCAAACATAACTTACCTTGCAACCATGCATATGTAAACACTCTATATGTACATACATCCTCATCACAATCATATCACATACATATCATCATGCCATAGGTGATCATCATCATGTCACACACATATCATCATGCCATAGGTGATCATCATCATGTCTCATACATATCATCATGCCATAGGTGATCATCATCATATCATACACATATCATCATGCCATAGGTGATCATCATCATGTCTCATACATATCACCATGCCATAGGTGATCATTATCATGTCACACACATATATGCATGATTCAATTTCCACTTTTATCTTTCAATTTGATCACCACATCTCTCTTTCCCAGGATCAGTAGTTGCATCCCATACTTTATCACTCGCACCCCAACCTGGCATCACGAGAAAAACCTCCGGCACACACCACCAGGCATCTAGCACCCCCATATTCCGGGCATCTCGTATCCCAACTGGCATCACGAGGCATCCCCTCGAGCACAAACATCAGAGTCTTCCGACACCCAACCATTCCGGGCATCTTGAAACTCCCGAGGACATCTAGCCATGTATCTTAATACAATTTGGGCATCCGGCACCCCCCATCCCGGACATCCTGACACTCCCAGGGCATTATCAACCGCCTCCAACAGTTTCCTCATTTATCATAATTCATGTTCACCAATTTGTGTCTCAAAATTAGCATGTCACATGATGTAATGGCAAACAATATCACTTTCATCTGTTTAATTCTTATATGCATTTCCAATCATCATGATACATGTAGCAAGATACAATCACTAAAGACAATACAATCCATGGAATCCATACAATCTTAGAATAGCCCATATATCATGCCTTTTTGAAATTTACTAAATTCCAGCTCGCACAATTTTGGAAAAAATTTAAATTAAATATCCATATGATCGTCAAAAATCACAAAATCAGAGCATGTACTAGATAAGACATAAAGGTAAACATTTCATGAAGGACACATGCCCAAAAGAGCTTCACACAAAAAGATATAGCTCACACATTTCAACATGCAAGATTCGGACATCTAGGCTAGATTCGTTCTAGATAATTTTCTATAGACGTTCGAAGTTCCTGTTTCTAGTACCGAACCGTCCAGTTTAGCTATCTCCGAAATATCGAGGTTTCGCCTACTTATCCTTCTTCGTTTCCTCTGAAATTTTGATATGTTTTGCTTCAAGAGGTCCCCTACAACTTTAATTAAGGGATCTAAGTGAAATTTTCAAAGAACAGTCACCATATAGGTCTAAGAAGTCTCGGGTGTCCAGTACTGTATTTCCAGATTTACCGTCTTCAAAAGAAAATCGATTCACTAGGCTAAACTTGCTCATTTTACCTCAAATTTGAGTATGTTAGTATTTAGGTTGTTCTCTACAACTTTCATGAAGAAGTCAAAGTGAGATTATCGGTAAAAAGCAACATGCAATCCACAAAACCACCAAGAGGTCGACAAAGCGGTTCCAGATCTAGTGTCTTCGTAGGAGAAGGGTTTTGCCCCTTAAACTCAACCATTTTGTCTCAAATTTTAGTATGTTATACTTTGAGATGTTTTCTACAACTTTCATGAAGGAGTCAAAGTCGAAATCCAACTCGAAACATGCATGCAAGCCTCCACAAATTTCTGGGTCAGGCGGTATACACGAAAACAGCAAGCTATTTCAAGAACAAAACACACTAGCTTCGGTTTCTTACTTCTAAACACCCAAGATTCAACACCATTCCAAACACACATGCAAGACACACATGCAAGAGCAGAAAACGGATCATAACTTGCCTCCAAAGTCGAACAAACGATGGCACATAGACGGCGATGGATGAGCGGACGGACGACGGGCGGGCGAACGGCTTCCTTCCTCCTCTCTCGGTTCCTCTCTTTCTCTCGCAACTCACTCTCTCTCTCACTTGGACTACAGCCCCTCAACCGGCCACTCTCTCTCCCTTTTGATTCCCCACAAAGCCATCATTGGCAATCATGAGAAGCCTCCCCCAATAGCCAATGCATGGAGTCTTCTTTTTGCCACTTGGCAAGACACATGCAAGATGGGCTTGGGAAGAAGTGTGCCGGCCTCTCCCTTTGTGGCTGATGACAGCCCCATCCGTGGGCTTCAATGGGCCGGCGACAGCTCCTCTTCTTGGGCTGTGCGGCTAGGCCCAAATGGCTGAAAATAAGGTGAGGTCATGGGCTGATTTTTTAGCAATTTCTTTAGCCCCTATCTCATCCTATCAATTTACCTAATCCTTAATTATATAAAATCCTAATTGAATTTCATAAATCACAAAACTCTGCGACCTATCTTAATAAATTCCAAATCCATAATCCTTCATGGCCAAAATAGAAATTTTTATCAAATAATTATTCACCATAGGCTTGGCCAAAGTCTTAATGCAAGACATTGATTTGAGCACCCCTAATGACAGGCAATGAATTTTAGGATGCCACATTGGACGCCGAGCTTCTTCATGCCCAGTCAACCTCGCAACCCATATTCTCCCAGGGCTCCATAAGTCGACGTCACTACACGTCTGCTCTCACAGCCCCACCAATCAACGCCGCAACTCGACGACCTGCGAATCACGCTCTAGCTCTAGGGCCACAGCCGCTTGTGGCACCCCCTAAATGGCCCCCGATCCGTTGGGGTTGCCACAGATACCTCTCGCCTTTGCTTTCTCTTAACCTGAAGGTCTATTGTTCTAATACCATAGAAATTTAACAAATCCATAGGTCATGGGGGTTGATATTATTTCTATAGGTCCCTGTGTAGTTTATATAGCGGAAGCATATCCAACATCTCCCTATCCCATGTTCGGAAACAATGCACACCAACTACACATTTTATAAGTTAAAGCTGGACACTTTTATTTACATAACTTGATGGACATCATGAGTCAGTACATCAAAAGGCCAAGACTTTTCTAAAGCTCGGCTATGCTCAAAAGTACTCGACTCTACAACAACTATACACCTAGGTCCATCAGTCAGTGTCGGCAGTCCAAAAATTCTTCATCTGCCGACCATCACTCTCGGTCACACCCAGTCTGGTTCATTAGCTAGTGGCGGTGGCGACAGGCCCAATGTACTCCCATCACAACGGACGAACATTGTCAGAAACTCCTGGAGCACTGGGTCGGCGGAAGAACGAATGTCAAACATAACCAGTATCCTCACCCGAACGAAAACCAACCCTCGTATCTTAGGATGATGGTGCTCCATACACTCACACTCAAGGTCGATCGGTATACCATAGAATATGCCAGGGGTGACTATTAGCAAAGGCATATCTTCTAGTCTGAAATTTTAGTCCCCAAAGGGGGTGAGTACAATTACTCGGCAGTAAAAGATCCATTAAACTATACTATGCAAGCCATCACGATCCAGTTTTATGCAATATAGACAAGACAAGTCAACAATGAATAAGTATGCATCTAAATCATATAACTCTTCAGTGCAATGACCAGTGCAGTTCCAACAAATAAGATGCATCATGTCCAAATACACAAGTCCCGATCATAGGGCCAAACTGTTATGATACGTCCCATTCCATGTCATACAATTTAGTCCCATAACTAGACCACACTCACACTTAAAATAATCACTAGTTTTAATCATTCAAACAATTTTATCCCCCCAGAGGACTAATGTTTGCATCCTTTTGGGATTTCGCTCCCAACCTGGCGTTGCGAAAGCTTCCGGCATCTGGCCACTAGGGCCACCAGGCATCCAGAGCACTGAGTCAATCTCTGGGCATCTCGCACCCCACTTGGCGTCATAAGGAAACACTAGGGGCCATAGACATGGTTAGCCCTAACATCCGGAATTACGTATGGACATATCACCGAGCATCCCGATGCTCCTAGGGAAAAACCTCTGAGGCACTATGGTCCCCAGACATTCACAAGGCATTGACTCATTCGATCCTTTGGACATCCCGACTCTCGAGGCATCGTTGACCCGAGGGTCCAATGGTAACAATTAACATCTTAATTTCCAAAAAACACTTTTCAATGCAATGACAAGGTGTCCCATGAATCTTCATCAAAACTCAATATCTCATGATATGCTCAATGCCACTATCATCATGTCACATAACAACTCAAAATGCATTTACCTTTGGGATAAATTGAGCAAATTCGAAACAAAACAGCTCAAACATCACAATGCAAAGTTTTAGAAACAATTTCGAAATAACCCCTAAATGAACTCAGAAAATTATGAAATTTTGATATGTTATAAAAAAGACCTAAAGAAAAAAGTTTTATACAGAGCACTAAGTTAGATTCGTTGTATATCATGAGCAATAATTGCTGTATTCTTTACTAACATTCTGTAATAGCTTCCAGATTTAACACTTACAGAGAAAATCGTTTTACTAACCAAAACTTGTCCATTTATTCTCAAATTTTGATATGTTATTCCTAAGGATGTATCCTACAACTTTTATTAAGGGTTTGAAGTCTAATTCTAACTAGATAATTAGAGAAAATTCACGGAATTATCAAAGGTCATGCTGTTTTACACGAAATAGTTTACTAATCTAAGAGAACTACTTCTACCCATTCTAAATCAAGCATTCAACAATCACAACTCAACATCTCCAAGTCTACTGTACTCCACTAGATAGCAGCAACACTACATAATATAGGTTAATCGACTTTCATTTGCCTCAAGCTCTTTAGCTCAATTGCAAGCAAAACAGGGGCTCAGTTCGGCGATGTGGTGGCGGAGACAAGCGGCGTCGATAGCGTGCGGTGAGACGCTGCTAAGGCGAACAGTGGCAGTAAAGGTTAGACGATCAGCAATGGCAGAGGGCTGGTTCTCCCTCTCTCTTGCTTACTTGCTCGCTCATTCGGTCTTTCTCTCTGTCTCATGCTTGCCCGCTCGGTCTCTCTCTCACTTGCTGGTTTCGGTTCTTCTCTCCTCCTCACTTGTCCGAACCCTTTTGTTCTTCGGTTTATTGACTTTGAGAGTCAAATGCATGCAAGCATTCGGTGGCTTCCAAGGCTAAAGACAACTAGGGAGTGGTGTGGCCTCTGTTCGGTTCCTCCTCCCCCATGCGTTGGCCACCGGATGGGGAAGCAGCATGGCTGCTCCTGGGCTTCCTTTGGTCAAAAATCTCAAAACTTGTTGACTCCATTTGCCAACCGAATGAAGGGGAAGCTTGGGCAGTTTGGGCTAGCAATTCGTGACTGAATGATCCTTAGTACACGGCTTCAAATTTTCCCAAAGATTGGTCCTTGAATTTCCAAACATGTATAGAGCATTCTCAGTTTCATTGGTGATAGCAAGCAGGGATATGACCATGACTTACTTGACGATTGAATCACTTCTAATCGTGACCCATCGGCCCAATGGCGGTAACAAGGTAAATGCTCGTATGTAATTCCAATGATATCATCCAATGATAATTCCATCACTTAGTTATGGACCATCGCATATCTAAGGGTTGTCACAAAATTCCGAATGCCACACCCCCCTGTGGTGAAACTACTGCTAACTCACTGATCTGCTCCACCGCGCCTTAGCTAATCTCCACCTCCAATTTGTCACAGTGGAGCTACTGCTTGACCCGCTACTAACCCCCGCCGCTGTGATCCCACGATGCTGTTGCTTTGTCTTCACCGTGCCCCGAAGCCCGTAGCTTCCCTTGAGCGATGCTACTGCAACACCCGGCGTTCGACGTCCCCTTGCTCACTGCTGGTCCTCCTCGACAGAGCTTTGACGACTGACGACCGATGGTGACTAGACAAAGCTGCCAAGCCTTATTTGCAAAAAGAAAAAAGGAAAAAGAAAATCACGTTAGGTAGTTTTATATTCATTTATTTATTTATTTATTTTACTTATTCTTTTTAGTGTAATTATTCCTTAATGTAAGATTGAGATTGCTTGACATGAAATTTTCTCTAAAATTTGGGATTGTGATCGATTTTCGTACTGAAATCCGACTTGCTATCGCTTGCCAAATCGTCAATTTGATCTAATGCTTGAGATTCAATTCGCGATTTATTTAAAAATTGGCCAACCCGATTTTATAAGCGAGATATGGTTCGCCAATTTGTGGATATCGATCCTATCTTATCTAATTTGCCATCATGTTGGTTGAATCAATTTATTTTGTTAAATAAAAAAATCCAAAAAATGCATTAATTTAGGATGTTAGTTTTTTTTTTTTTTTAAATTTAAGTTGCATGTTTAATTATGTGGCAATTTTAAATTCTGAAATTAAAAAAAAAAAAAAACATAAAGAAGTCATCATGCATATGTCATGTAGAATTATGGGTATTCTTTGTACATCATTGCATATTAGGATAAAATTGCATGCTTCATTTTAAGTTTAGATTAATTTTTTTAGATAGATTGCATCTTAAGTTAGAAATTGCTAAGTTAAGATAATATCTTAGTTTAAATTAGGATTTGGCCTGACCCAATTCTTAATATAAGTTTGATAGAATCTTAATCTAGCTTGTTAATCATTGTATTTTTCTTAATTTCGAATTTCATGGAAAATACCAAAAAATTACCTTAAAACAAATTAATTTCATTCTTTAGTATGGACTGCATTTTATTTATGTCATATAGATAGGTCATATTGTCATGTCATATCATTTCATGTTAGATTAATAGCATGCATTGCATGACTCTCATTCAATAAGTGAAAAAAAGAGAAAAGAAATTGCATGTTAATTAGAAATCATATCTAGGACTGTTGATGTGAATTCTAATCTAATATTGCAGATGCTTTCATTGCTATGAGGTAAGTCCTGCAATTTATTCATTGCTTTATTAAATGTTAAATTGCTAGTTTGCGCATCCACATGACCACCTCGCATGTTAGAGAAGTAAATTAAAATCAATGAAAACTGCTTACAAAAACATTTTTGAAAATAAAAAGAAATGGTACCGAAAGGGCATTAGAGAAGTCTAGTATAACCAAGTCCCCGTACCCAAAGTCTCTAGTTTGTAGGAATAAAATAATCCTCCAATTATTTTACTTAGATGTCTAATCGTCCTACCATAAACCGATTAGTGGCGACTCCTGGATAAAATCATTTGCATGTTAAGAAATTTGAACTTAAGTCGCGAGTTGGTATGGGCTTGGGAGAGCCCGAGTTTAGTCTAAGCTTAACATTCCATTAGCAAACCCTAGGTTGTTCACCCGAAAATTTGGTCGTGACATCAAAGAAAAGCACTATAGTTTCATCGATGAAAATCCCGACTTATCCAATCGAAATCGCAACTAAATTTTCAGGATGTCACACATTATCCCCATTTTCCTATAAAAATCTCCACCTTGAAATTTGCCAAGCCCATTACTGTCATTGCTCTCATAGATATTGGTGCAAGTTTTTCAATCCTAGACACTAAAGTTCTTCTTGAAGAATATTGGACTTCTGTGTTCGATATTTCAATTCTGCCTCCAGAGATACCTTTTTTACAAATGTAAGAACCACCTCAATAACTTTCCAATTTTTCCCCAATGTTTCATAACCACAAAAATCTTCGGAACCTGTCTTTCCAACAAAGATTTAATCATTGGCTAGGACATCATAACTCAGATTTCTCAATTTCGTATCATTCTTGGAAAATGTCTTAAGTATAATGATCAATTCTCTTAATTCATCAATATCCAAAATATTGTTTTCCATCCAAATGAGTCTGTTAGATTCGATCGTGTAAAAGTTGTTAGAATCCTATTTAGATCCCATTATGAATATTCACAGAAATGTCCTCATCCTTTATGGAAAAATTCTTAAAAGATATGATGAAATCACTAAGAATATGCTTTTGGGCTTCCAGAAAAGGCTTCATGCCTTGGAATTCGGATAACGTTTGGGATATCATCATCTCAAGAATCCAAAGGCAGAAATAGAAAAAGTCAAGAGACAAATCCAAATTCTTGAAGAAGGAAAATTCAAGTTTGTTGATCCATTTTCAACTGCGTTGTGGACAGAGTATTCACTCCCTCCACCACCTAAGAGCCTAAATATCCTGGTTAGGTTGGAAATGAACTTTCTTATTGGAATTTTAATAGCTATTAAGTATTTATTAGTTAAGTACCACAATAAACATCGCAGTTGATCAAGGAAGTCATTTTCATTCCAAATTAAATGGTGTATGAATGGATAGCTGGAATTTAATTCAAATTGATAAAGAATTGAACCTCTATGGAATCTAAATAGATCTGTATGGCATCGCCACATATGGTTTTCAAGATTTTCAATGAGGCTGTCATTTTGGATTTGTTCAACAATCTCCTAGGGGTATTGTTAACTTGGCTAATCTTGTATCTTTTCGATCTTATACTTTTCATTATGGTGAAAAGTATGAAAAGCATGCCTCATGATGCACATATTAATTTCTATTGGTACTTTTAGCCTAGACAAAAAGTCAGCGAGTACATTCTTTTTCCTAGCAATGTGTTTGGTTTTAAAGAAATATCTTTTCGATCTACTTTTGTTTGAACTTGGTCATTTGGGGAAAAAATGTCATATCCAATTCGACCAAAAAGTAATGGCCAATGAGATGGAATTTAAACTTTTTTATTTCATTTTTCACCACCAATATTTCTTTGGAAGTGAAATGATAATACATTTCAGCTTGGGAAAATTTTCCACTTTTGTAAGCACACAATTGTCTCTTACCATCAATTTATTCGAAGAGGATGGTTGCCTAGTATTAATCACTGGCGTTGGTCTAGAGAATTCTTTTCCCTGTTGATAGGATTTGTAATGGAGGAAGAGTTTGCTTGATTTCCTTAAGTTCAACGACTGCTTTAGTGAATTTTTTGTTCGCCTTTCCTTTAAAAAAAATGAAGATATCAATCGAATCAAGGCGACTTACATGGGAATGAAGCCAGAACACTTGGCCTCCGCTTAAAAGGAATGTTCAAAACTACTACAGTAAGGACTTATTGAAATTTCAACTTCTCAATGGGCCTGCGAAGCCTTTTCTGTCAACAAACGTATCGAGCAAAATAAAGGAAAGATGCAGTTGATACTAAACTAGCAGCCTCTTAATATTTTCCTTCAAGATGACAAATTCTCTTTGCCTTCAAGACTGGGTTCTGTATTCCAAACCAGTATTTTCAATCGAAGGTTCTTTATTTTGGCCAAAAGGTAGCCTCATCCTTATTCCAAAAGGTCATGTGTCAAATTTTTCAACCAATCTTATCAAGTGCAGCAGTGTACATTGATGGCATCCTTCTCTACAACCTTGATGAAGAATCCCACTACCAACTCCTTGGGCAGTTTATAGACATTGTAAAAAAACATGGGATTATTCTTTCTTAGAGAAAGATGAATATTGCCTAAATAGAAATTGAATTTCTTAGTATGCATCTTAATAAAGGCACATACTATTTAGGGCCACACATTGCCCAAGAATTGCTAAAGTTTCCAGAGGAGAACTTTACGATAAAACAAGTTGAGCAATTTCTTGGGATAATCAATTATCTCGAAGATTTTGTTCCAGACATTGCAAGACTTTTGATCCCACTATAATCAATGCTAAGGAAGAATCCCCCACCTTGGGGAAAACCATAGATTAAAGTAGTCGCACCATGAATGGACCTAAGCTTAAAACCAGGGAAGAAGTAGTCAGTTTTATGCAGGTATGCTTTCCCAAGTTAGGTGAACCTCTCATTCAAGCTCTTCAGGGACAACATTTTAACATAAAACTACTTAGACTTTTAGTTCAAAGCCTAGAGACATTCATAGATGCTAGGATGATAATGTTTCTAACTATCCGAGTTGCATTTCTCAGAGGATCCTATTAGGCTGTTGAAGAAGAAGTGTTTAGAAAGTCATTGAGAGATTTCACAAAACACGCAATTTATTTCAAGGGACTCTCCCCAACACATTACATCTTCCTTGCCTTTTATAGGCATTAAGAGGTCACAAACAAACAAGGACCAAGCTCAAAGGTCCTAAAACATGTAGAGGCTCTAGAAAATCTAGTCAGGAGCTATTTTTCGGTGATATGAATAGTGATAATGAAAAGTGATTTCCCTAGTCTATTGCTATAGTAACATGCTATAGTGACTTGCTACAGTCGACGATCTCTTCTGTCACGAGCATTGTAGTTACAGTTTCAGTCATTAGAACTATGCATTTCTACCAGAAGATGTTTTTTGAATTTTTGTTCAAGTTCTACAAGTTGAATGTCAGAGGGGCTTTGGGTATTCCATATGTTTGCTTTAATGGATGAAGATGCTTTTTCACGAGTCTTGGAGGATCCTAGAGTGTCGGTATGCATGTTTGGCTGAGTCCAACTTGATGGTTGAGCATAATAAGATGTGTCCATCCCTAAGGATAAGGACAGAGGTCCTTGATCGTAGGGGTCTTGAGAGAGAGGGCCCCCCATTGAGCATAGGGGTCTTGTGATGATTGTGCAAGGTCATCTGTGTCTGTCATTTCTTGCTCATGTAATTGAGTTGTCATTGCATGTCTGAATTCTTCGAGTGCTTCTTTGGCTTTTGGTGTAAGGCTATAATGATCCCATGTAGTGGGTACATTATAGTTCTATACGTCCTCAGGGATGGTCTCGTTCTCTTGGCATAAGATTCTCTAAGCTCTCTATACTGATGTTCACAGCAACCAACATAACTTGGAAATGACTTGTAAATTCGAGCTTCCTTAAGATGCGGCTGGAGTTTATAGGATGTATCCTAGCATAATTTGTTTACACCTTGTTACGTCATTGAGTTTGGAATTTTTCAATCTTGTCATTGATTAAATTTCAGCTCAGTTTGAAATTGTGTCGTGCTATTTGAATTGAAGAAATTGATGTCCTTTCACATGAGATATCTTCTGTCTAGGGTTAGCACAGATCCTTGGTTTCCTTAAAATAAAAGTCGAAGGAGTACTTTTGGTGAAAGACACTTTGTTATGGGAAGAATTCTTGTGAAACATCTTTTTGGCACGTTTTGCGGGACCAGTGTTGCTAGTTTGAGAGAATACTATGCCGTGCATGAGGGATCGGTCTAATCTCGATGATGTTGGTGATGATTATCCACCACCACCAATTGGTGAACGGACTGGACGTGCCAATTCGTCAATGGCACCTCTAGCCTTATATCAAGCCCAGAGTGAGACAACTTACCAAAGAGCATAGGAGACAAATGGAACCCATTCTCGTGATGTTATATGCTATAAGGAGGATGTTGTTGGAACACCAGAACGAATTCACCAATCACGTGACTATACACTTTACTGAGGTGATCAAGCCATTGGTTATCAATACTTATCATTAACTTGCATAAGGGCAACATGGGATATCAAGTACTTTGGTTAAGCCTCAAACCAACCATGTTGTCATATCCTCCGAGAATGTTCCCTCACATACCGCTGCTCAGATTGCTTTTGGTACTATTGGACAAATTATACCGCTCCTTCACCGCTTAGGATTTTGCAAAGGGGTGAGACTATTGGAACGGCTCAGACTTGTGGGCCGGTTTTGACCAATGGCGACAGTGTACCTAATTTGATTCAAGTTAATTTGACTTGGAATGATAATAGCGGTTGTTGCAACCTACCACCTTGAGGGCCAATCCCAAAGGAGTAAGTTTTTAGAAGTATTTGTTCATAAAACAATCAAAGTAGGCATTCCCATAAAAAAAAAAAAATGGCTTGAATAAATTGTCTAGTTGGTAATTCGCACTTGGCCCATTAATTATGAACGTGGCCTCTTCCAAGGCCAAGACTCATGTGATATGTGTTCATTTTCTTTCAAGCTTAAACTAAAAACCCGAGTCACGGTCAAGTTTCGAATAGAATACAAGATGACACTGGATTGGACATCGGTCTTTGACCTCCACCTCTACGACCTCTGGTCACCACCTCCATGGACCACCTTGGTAGTGTCGATTTTACACCAAGAACTGTTCAGGTCAATTACAAAGCATACGAACAATTATCCAATGCAAAAGCAAGGATAAACAATTCATTGATTCAAGAACCGGCCTTGGGATCGGCTTTTGCATTATGTGCATGTCGAACACCCCCTGTAAATGCTAGTACAAGCACCTAGAGGGGGTGAATAGGTGCGAAAACAACCTTTTGCAAAGTATAGTGTAAAACTTCACTTTTAACCTGAGTCTACTTAACAGTAGACTTTAAAAGAGAAAAGAGACTCTAACAATTAAATAAAGTTATGAGCAAAGTAAAAGAGTTTAGGGAAGAGAATAAGAACACATTTATAGTGGTTCGGCTTAATCCAAGCCTGCGTCTACTCTCCCGCACTAACAGCCCACCGGCTGGATTTCACTATGAATTAAAAGAGTCGTTACAATATCACATCCTTGATTTCACAGTGTAGAGACTATGCTACACTTCCTCAAGGTCTCACAAATGTATAAACTCTCTTTTGAGTACAAGTTTACGCTTAACAATTGAATTGGCAAAGAACAAGGAGTTTTAGACTTTGGAATTTATCTATCGCGCACACACTTGAATAACTAGAGCGTCTTCCTTGTATACTCTTCCATGCCTTCATAACCGTTGGCACTTTCCAAAGGAGTTCTTCCAATCTACTCGTTGGACAGAATCAATCAGGGAGATCTCGAGTTATTTAAGAAATATGACGATAGCCCACAAATCCTGCTCACCCATACAATAAGAATCTAGGTTTCCATAAGTAGAACCTTCCAAGTATGCTTTGCCATTCAACGGATCTAAATTACCCAAATTAAAATCAAGATGAATAATAGATTCCGAAATGCTATATCCAGCCAAGAGATCTTCTTTAGTCGATAGAATCAAATCCTTAAAGATATACTCAATTCTAGATAAGTCTTCTTCGATGGTCTAGAAGCTGTCAATGAGGGTAGACTTTGAATCTTGAGTTTAGTGGTCTAGCGGTCTTCAGACTTTGACGAAAGAGTCTGCAAGTCTTCAGACTAGATTGATGGAAACGTTTTGTCAGCTTCAAAACAAATAAATAAGTTTTCTCTAACAATCTCCCCATTTTTTATGGTAACAAAACTTTCCTGCAGATTTGGACATTTTTGACCTGTAAGACAATACTCAAGCAAACATGGATATCTCATAAAAGATAATTGGCTTAGTAAAGATAGCATTAAATCTGCATCCACAGGAGATAAGTTAGTCATATTAAAAACAACTATCTTTGCCATGAATACCAACAGCACTTAAGATACTGCAAACATTAAACGATCAAACAGTTCAAATCCAAATCAGTCACAACCACAACCAAACAAAAGTAAAGTCAAACAAAAGTCAAAATGTCAAATCAAACAAGAGTCAAATCTCAAGAGTCAAATTTCAAATTTGCACCATCTCCCCCTTTTTTGTCAGCATTAAAAAGGTAGAGACGAAAAGAGAATAAAATTAGGATTGTTTTGGAACGCAAACAAATTGGAAATCTCCCATCGACTGGACAATCCCTTCTAGCTTTTGCAAATTCTCCTTCAGTTGAGCCACTTCTTTTCCCTTGGCCTTTGCTTGAACTTGAAGAGCAAGGGCATGAATTTGATCATGCAAAGAAACTGAAGAGTCTTGACCGGCATTCTGCAAGTTTTGAACTCCGCATCCCAGGGCATAAATCTGGCCTCGCATCTCCATAAGAATATCAAGCAATCTTTGAAAGTCTACTGAATTGTCAGTCTGAGTGCTTGCCTCTGCATGATCAGTTTGAGGAGTATTGGCAAATGATGGCATTCCAGCATGAGCACCAAAATTTGGTGACAAAACCTCATGACCTTCCTTAGGAAATTGAGAGACATAAATATCTTCTGGATCTGCAGGTGAACGGCTAGCATCTTCACTAGTAAAAGCAATTGAAGAGGTACCTCTTTTCTCAACAACTCCCCCTGTTTCATTGCCTTCAGGCAAAGGGAAGTACTCTTCATGCTCTGTCTCTTCTTGTTCTCCTCTGCCCTCTTCTTCAGCAGTTCTTTCTTCCTCTGCTTCTTTTCTCACTGATTCTCTCTCTCCACTCCTTTGCTTTGTTTCTTCTCTGTCTTGATCCTCTCTCTCCTCTCTCTTTGGAACAGAACGTTATAAGTTTCTCAATGCAAGAGCGGAAATGGTGACATCTTTCTCATCTTCTTCATCCTCCAAGATGAGTGCTCTTCTTTTCTTGGATGGAGCTTTCATGGGCTCCTTCCCTTTCCGTTTAGCAGCCGTAGAAACTTGGTGAGTCTTGACAGGGGTTTTCTCCTTAAATAGTTCCAAAGCCTTGTTCAGCTCCTTTAGACGCATTTTGGAAACCATTTTCAGTCCCACCACCATTTGATCATAGGTATGAACACACAAAATCTTGGGAGGCTGAATATTCAAATGTCTGAATAACTTTGTAACAAGTGCTAAGTAAGGAAGTTGGCCCTTATCTTTCACCATCGTTCTATACATGTGAAACATAATAGTGTGTGGCAGAGAGAACTTTTTACCAGCATTGATAGCATACATTAGCTTTGCTTATGAGTTGGAGACGTCAGTCTTCGAACTCGATTAGGGTTTAAGGCAATTGATCACGATCTTGTGAAGAAAAATATTTGAGGCATTCATCCTCAAGTACGAAATTTGTCCTTCTACCATTCCATCCCGAACAAGCTCTACCATCGCACGACCAATAGACACACTAATTGATTGGAATGCCCCTCTTTCTACTCCAATCACAACAGCCAATGTGTCCAAGTCAACTAAATAGTTATGGTTTCGAACACTGAAAGAGAATCTATTCACATCCAAGTAACTTAGATTAGAATACAAGTACGCAGTAAGTTCTGGATGAGCCTCTGTCGTCTCAGAACAAAATTGTTCAAGTTAAAGTACAGTGAATTTCTCTCGCAGCTTCACATTCAGCG
Organism: Eucalyptus decipiens; assembly: GCA_014182575.1. Taxonomy (NCBI): domain Eukaryota; kingdom Viridiplantae; phylum Streptophyta; class Magnoliopsida; order Myrtales; family Myrtaceae; genus Eucalyptus; species Eucalyptus decipiens. The sequence continues at coordinate 53,575,695 of CM024615.1, forward strand.
AATCAAGAAAATCAAAGTCCACACTTCTTAGGTTAATCACCCCTCGCTTTAGCAACTTAGAATAAAGTCGCTTGTGTTCCTCAGAGTGAAACAAATCTGTCCTCTTGCTTTGAATATTCGCCGCAACACCCATTTAGGCTTAAAATGAGTGTACATCTTGTCATCATCATTTCCATCTGGCTGACTAAGACCTCAAATACATGGATCGCTTGCGATATTCGCAAATGCTCTTTCTACCGACCCCACAGGAGTAACTCCCAATCGTTCCATCTTTCGCAAAAAGTGGGTTTCATTTTGATACCCTTTCTCTTTAAAAAATTCATCAATAAAGTTCAAGGGAGTACCTCCATCCTTCAAGGCAGAGTGGAGCTTAAAGGTAAAAGCAGGTTTTCGAGTTCTTACAGGTTTTGCATCTTCAATGATTTATTTCTCCCCTCAATAATCAATATATTGAGGTCTAGCTTGAGGAGATTGATGCGGTTGAGAATGTTGTGGACTTTGTTGCTATCTTGGAGGTTCTTCTTTCTCGGTGAGGTCAAAATGCATAGGACCCTCACGCATGTGTTGTGGTCCCATGTTTGCAATCCTTGAAGACTTTCTTTGGAAAGACATTCTCAGAGTCTCTGAGAGATTCCAAACTCGTTTCACGAGAAAGATGAAAACTTTGAGGATTAAACAAGAGAGTAAAAGAGAGAAGGTGAAGTTCTGTGCTTTCTTAGGGTTTTGTGAGTAAAGTAAAAGAAAACAAATAGTATATAAAGCAATCGAAGCAAAGCATACGGAACGTCGTAAAAGGAAAAATAGAAAATGCATTTTCAAAAAATAACTGCCTTTTTGAAAATAGATAACTGTAAAAATAACTCCTTTTTTGAAAAGGAATGATTACAAAATTTGGAAAGATAACATCAATTAATTGCGGATTAATAGGTATTCGTACCTTTTTGAGTTTTTATCCGAATGATAAATTTCTAAAATAGAAATAACTTACGGTCGCGATTCTTGATCTTCTGAGTCTAAGCATTTTTAGACTTTTTATCCTTGAGTCTGAACTTCTTCAGACTTTAAGATATTGAGTTTGGATCGAATAAGCTCGAATTGACTTTTCTCCAGTGGCTTTGTAAAAATGTCCGCTAGTTGATTCTTTGAGTCAATGAATTGAATCAAGACTTCTCAATTTTGAACATGGTCTCTAATAAAATGATGTCGAATCTCTATATGATTTGCTCTTGAATGAAGAATTGGATTATTGGTGAGATTAATCGCGTTGGGGTTGTCACATTTGATCTCAGTGCATGAGTCTTCGATTCCAAAGTCTCTTAACTGTTGTTTTATCCACAAGATTTGAGAACAACAACTTCCAAGAGCCACATACTCTGCTTCTACTGTTGAAAGAGTTATAGTACTTTGCTTCCTTGAAAACCAAGATATTATCTTGTTACAAAGTAATTGACAAGTGCCCGATGTGCTCTTTCTATCAACTCTACATCCTGTTAGGTCTGCATCTGAATATTCAAGGAGAGTAAAGTCTCCTTCTTTAGGATACCTGAGAGACCCAAATTAGAGGTTGTTGCAATGTATTTGATGATGCATTTCGTGGTGCTTAAATGAGATTCTTTGGGATCTAATTGAAATCTGGCACAAATATAAACATTAAACAAAATGTCAGGTCTAGAAGCAGTAAGATAAAGAAGTGAACCAATGATACTCCTGTATAGCTTCTGGTTAACTTTGTTTCCTCCTTCATCTTTATCTAGCTTCGAGGAACTTGACATTGGTATATCAGTCTTTTTGCAATTCTCCAAGTCGAACTTTTTAACAAGTTCTCTAGCATATTTTTCTTGGTGGAAGAAAGTTCATTCCTTCAATTGTTTTACTTGAAGTCCGAGAAAGAAGGATAGTTCACCCATCATGCTCATTTCAAACTCATCCTGCATAGTTTTAGAGAATTTCTTGCACGGATTTTCGTTAGGTAATCCAAAAATAATATCATCAACATAAATTTGAACAAGTAAAAAGATTTTGCTTTCTCTTTTGATAAACAATGTAGTGTCTACTTTACCTTTAACAAAGCCATTTTGGATTAAAAACTTACTTAACCTATCGTACCAAGCTCGAGGTGCTTGCTTTAAATCATATAGCGCTTCTTTCAGTTTGAATACAAAGTCTGGTTTCCTTGGGTCTTCAAAACCGGAAGGTTATTCCATATAGACTTCCTCTTTGATAAAACCATTTAGTAGTGCACTTTTACGTCCATTTGGAATAACCTGAAATTCTTATGACAGACAAAAGTAAGTAATAATCTAATTGCTTCTAACCTCGCTACTAGTGTGTAAGTTTCATCATAGTCTATCCCTTCTTCTTGTGTATATCCTTTGGCCACGTGTCTTGCTTTGTTCCGTATGACTTTTCCTTTCTCGTTCATCTTGCTCCTGAAAACCCATTTAGATCTAATAACAGATTTACCTTTTGGTTTAGGAGTCAATTCCCAAACATCGTTGATACTAAATTGCCTGAGTTCTTCTTGCATAGCTTCAATCAAGCTTTCATCGTTGATCCTTTTATTCATTTGATTCTTCAACGATCGTTCGTTGCTGGTCTTCTGAAGTTTGAGCTGCTTCTTGTGATTTAGACTTTGTAGAGTCTGGAGCAAGTTCAGATTCTTCAGGTTAAGTCTGAATCGATTGATTTTGTATAAAATCTTGAAATTTGACATTCATCGATTCCTCTACAGATTGAGTCCTTTTGTTATATACTCTGTAAGCTTTGTCAGTGGTTGAATATCCAAGGAAGATGCTTTCGTCTGATTTTTCTTCAAACTTACCAATTCGATCATTTGCATTTTTCAACATAAAAATTTGCATCCAAACAAATGAAAATAGGAAACAATTGGCTTCTTTCATTTGAACAACTCATAGGAAGTTTTCTCTAGAATAGGCCTTAAAAATACTCTATTAATAATATAACAAATTATAGACACTGCTTTAGCCAAAAAACGAGAAGAAATGTTACTTTCAATTAAAAGTGTTCTAGCCATTTCTTGGAACGATCTATTCTTCATTTCCACAACTCCATTATGTTCTAGAGTGTATGGTGAGGATAACACATGCTAAAAGCTAGATTCATCACAGAATTTAGCAAAGTCTTGATTTTCAAACTCACCTCCATGGTCTGTCCGTATACTTGAAATAACATACCCTTTCTTAATTTAAACTTTCTTAGCAAATTTTATAAAATAAAAAAATGTTTCAGACTTACTTGCTAGGAAATATACCTTAGTAAAACGTGAATAATCATCCATTATTACTAGGCAATATTTATTACCTCAAATGCTTTGTGTTCTGGTTTATCCAAAGGGATCCATAAGCAAGAGTTGCAGCACACTATTAATGGAAATTTGATTTATTGGTTTGAAAGAATTTCTAACCTGTTTTCCCAATACACACAGTGTGCATAATTCAGATTTTTGGTATGTCAGGTTGGGTAGTCCAAGAACAAGCTTCTTTGCAGAGATCTTGGCTATTTGCTTCATGTTGATATGGCCAAGTTTTCTATGCCAGAGATTAGCATCCTCTTGAATTGAAATTAGACATTGAGATTTTTCTGGTTTGATATCCAAGAGATATATATTCCCATGTCTTCGCCCCGTGAACGTCTGAAATGAGTCTTTACTCGTTCCTAAACATATTCCTTCTTGAAAATTGATTTTGTAACCTATATCGCACAGTTAACTAATACTTAGCAAGTTGTATTTGAGTCTTTTTACTAAGGAAACATTATTGATTGTGAGACTTCCAATCTTTACGGCTCCGTATCCCACAATTCTGCCTTTGCTATTTCCATCAAAAGAAATTTTTCCACCATTAACTTGCATAAGTTTTATGAAACAACTTGAGTCTCCTGTCATATATACTTGAGCATCCACTATCCAAGTACCATTTAACATTTTTCTTGATAGTGACCTACATTGAAAAAAGAAACTCAAACTTTCTTTGGTACCCATACTCTCTCGGGGTCCAATGGAGTTAGTGCAATATACAGTCTTTGCCCAAACCTTCTTAATGGGTTTCCAAACCATAGGACATTCTTTCTCAAAATGTTTTGAGCCGTTACACTTAGAACATTTAAGAGCACTACAGCCTATAGATTCTACAAAGACTTTTTGAAAATGATTTGTATAAAAATCTTTTGTAGGAAAATCATTTTTTACTTTTGGAAAATCAATTAGAGAGATAGTTTCGGTAGTCATTCCTAAGCTTGATTTGTTAAAGTAAGGTCTTTGTGCTGAAATAATCTTTTCTAATTTCTCATAACCTATAGAAAGCCTTTTTGAAATACTTGAAATATCATTTTTTTAAAAGTGCATTTTCTTTTGAAAGAGAGTTTGCATTTTCTTTCGAAAGAGAGTTTGCGTTTTCTTTCAAAGTAATAACACTTTTATCCAAAATTTCAACTTTTTCTTTCTAAACAATCTCCTGTTGCTTCAATACAAAATTTTCCCTTTTTAGTTCGGAAATTCTTTTGAGAGAGGTTTTCAAACTAAGACATAGTTCATCAATATATTTAGAGACTTTAGTAGGAATTTTAAAATTACTTACCTCGATTTCACTGTCTAAGTCTGAGTCTGTCTCAGAGTTTGAATTTGTTTCTGATTGTGCCATTAGACAAATATTAGCATAATCATTATTACTCTCTTTACATTTGGTATCACTTTAAGTTTTTGCTTTGAGAACCTTTATGTATTTCTCAGCTTTTCCTTTCTCTTTCTTCAGTAAGGGACAGTTGGGTCTGATGTGTTCATTTTTCTTGCATTCAAAACAAATTACATTTTTATTGGATTTATCATCTTCAACTGATTTATTTTGAAACTTTTGAGAACTTTGTTTCTTCCAATTGAATCTTCTTCTCTTTTTGTTCAGTTTTCATGAGAGCAAGCTCTTCATTGTCCATTTCGTCTTTAGAATCTGTAACATCAGAATCATCATTGGATTTTAATGCAATGGATGTTTTACCTTTGGGATCTTCATCTTCATTGATTTGCTCCACTTCATAAGACTAAAGAGTGCCAACCAATTCGTCAACAGAGAGTGGCATGATTCTTTGTGTCTCCCTTATTGAGGTCTTTACGTGATTCCAATATTTTGAAAGTCCACGCAGTAACTTGTTAACCTTCATGGGTCCAGAGATTGGTTGACCTTGATACTCAAGACCATTCACGATTTCTGTAAAACAACTAAACATGTCAGTGATAGATTCTCCTAGTTTCATCTTGAATGCTTTATATTGACTGAGCAAAATATTGATTCTGGTTTCTTTCACTCGATCGGTTCCTTCATAGGTGATGTGTAATCTATCCCGGACTTTTTTAGCTGTTTCACAAGAAGATATTATGTTATATTCAGTAGGAGATAATACATAATATAAAGAATAAATTGCTTTTGCATCAAGAGCTTGTCTCTTGATTATCTCTTCTTGAATCATCTCGCTAGACTCAATAACTTATTTTCCCATTTCTGAGACAATTGTAGTTTTAGGAATGATTCATTTGTCTACTACATCTCATTCAAGAGGGTCTTTTGATCTTAGGAATGCCTTCATCTTGTTTTTTCCATATACTGTATTCCTTCTTGTCAAAGTAAGGCGGTCTGGTGTTGCTTTGCCCTTTAACCAAACTTGAAGCCAACATACTAGCCATGGATCGTTAACTCTGAAGTAAAAAAACTTCAATTTAAATGAGTACACAGGCTCTGATACCAATTATAAATGCTAGTATGAGCACCTAGAGGGGGGTGAATAGGTGCGAAAACAACATTTTGCAAAGTATAGCGTAAAACTTCACTTTTAACCTGAGTTTGTTTAACAGTAGACTTCAAAAGAGAAAAGAGACTCTAACAATTAAATAAAGTTATGAGCAAAGTAAAAGAGTTTAAGGAAGAGAATAAGAATACAAGGTTTATAGTAGTTCGGCTTAATCCAAGCCTACGTCCACTCTCCCACACTGATAGCCCACCGGCTGGATTTCACTATGAATCAAAAGAGTCATTACAGTATCACGTCATTGATTCCATAGTGTAGAGACTCTGCTACACTTCCTCAAAGTCTCACAAATGTATAAACTCTATTTTGAGTACAAGTTTACGCTCAACAATTGAATTGGCAAAGAACAAGGAGCTTCAGACTCTGAAATTTAGCTATCGTGCACACACTTGAATAACTAGAGCGTCTTCCTTATATACTCCTCCATGCCTTTATAACCGTTGGCACTTTTCAAAGGAGTTCTTCCAATCTACTCATTGGACATAATCAATTAGGGAGATCTGGAGTTATTTAAGGAATATGACGATAGCCCACCAATAATGCTCGCCCATACAATCAAGATCTAGGTTTCCATAAATAGAACCTTCCAAGTATGCTTCACCATTCAACGGATCTAAATTACCCGAATTAAAATCAAGACGAATAATAGATTCTGAGATGCTATATCCAGCTGAGAGATTTTCTTTAATTGATAGAATCAAATCCTTAAAGAAATACTCAATTCTGGATAAGTCTTCCTCGATGGTCTAGAAGCTGTCAATGAGGGTAGAGTTTGAATCTTGAGTTTGGTGGTCCGGCGGTCTTCAGACTTTGACGAATGAGTGTGCTAGTCTTCAGACTAGATTGATGGAAACGTTTTGTCAGCTTCAAAACAAATAAAGAAGTTTTCTCCAACACCCCCAACCGCCTAAATGACTAAAATTGATTGAGTGTGGTTGAAAATAATTGGCCATCATTAGTATTCACAAAATGGTGGTCGTTATCAAGTAACCCTAATTTTGGTTCTAAGTGTTTCCATTAGGCTACCACATTGCTCATGCATTGTGCCTAATCATACATCTAATAGCCACACGCACATGCATCAAACTAAGCATCTTAAACAATCAAGCAAAAATAAGTGAATTGTTAATGGGCCACTTGTTCAATCAAATTGCTGAATTCGGGTTAGTTTTGTTTAAATGCGATTCACCTATCAAACAACATTCATTTAACATGATTCAGGCGGGGTTGGAACTTACGGTGTATAGTCAAGAAGACCATTTAATCCAATTTTGACAAGATTTTCCTGAAATTTAGACTCTTTACCTAAAGCTCAAAAAACTGCCTGGTTATAAGCGCAGGAAAATTTACAAACAGTTATACAAATGCATTTGGAAAAAACTTCATGATTTAGGCTTCATTTGTTTCGTGGAAAATAACTTTTGGAAAAAAAATCAAATTTTCCAGTGTTCATTTCATGGAAAATGAATTGCTTGGGAAATTTTTTTCCATTAATGGAAAAAAAGTCTTTTAAATTAGGGGAAAATAATTTCCATTTTTGAAAAGTCAAAAATATTTTCTTCACTTGATCTCTTTTATCTCACACCCCTATAGCCCTCACTTCCTCCTTCTCTTCCTTTTTTCTTTAATTAGAATTATTTTTTATTTTCTTTTGTTTTCCCTCTTCTTTATTTTTAAGTTTAATGCTTTCTTTTTTCTTTTTTTTTAAATTGATTTTTTTATTCTTTTTATTTTTCTCCTTCCTTGGTTGATTGCCGGCCACAACGGCGCCCAGTGACCAGCCACAGGCCAACTCTAGTCTTGTCCAAGGCTAGATTCGATGAGTCATGAGCTTGCAAGCCCCGACGAGTTGTGAGCTTGGCTTGGATCTAGTGAGCTGCGAGCTTATCAACATCGACAAAGCTCGAGCTCATTAGATTTGGTGAGCCGTGACCTCTCCGGCCTCGGCAGAGCTTAGACTTGCTCGAATCGGGTCGGCCAATTGCCTCGATAGAGCTCGGGCCCACCGGCCTCGGTGGAGCTCGAGCTCACCTAGATCGGGTCGGCCGAGCTTGAGGCTTAGTTGATCGAAGCAATCCACATCCATGGGCTGGCAAGCTCATGGCTCGCGTGGATCAACCGAGCCTTGAGCTCACCGGATTTGGTGATTGTGTCTTGGTCGGTTGTTGGGCAATCAGCCACATCAAGGCACGCGGTGGCGGTGGAAGGAGGAGGAAGGAAGGAGGAAAAGAAAAAGGAAAAAATAAAATAAAAAAATAAAAAATAAAAATAAAGAATAAAAATTCGATTTTTAAAAATAAAATAATTAAAAATTCAATTTCTTAAAAATATATAAAATTAAAATTAAATTTTATTGTTAATTAAAAATATTAAAAATAATTTTTGTTTTTGTAATTTTTCCCAAAAGATAAATTAGATAACGAACAATGAAAAACATTTTCTACTCAAATTTCAGATTTCAAAGAAAAACACTAGAAAATATTGTCATTTTCTTGAAAATGACTTTCTAGAAAATATTTTAAACGTGATATTTTCCGAGAAACGAACAGACCCTTAAGCTTTTTGAAATAAGCAACATATTTTTCCTAGTAAGTGGGTTTACTCAAACAATTCAATAGAATTCTGTTATGAAGGTTGAACCAACCTAATCCAGAATTTTGCTAGTTTGACCCCTCTAAAATTGCTATTAAGCCCTCAAACTTGGTAGTTTACCAAAATAGACCCTCTTGTTTATAGTTTTATACCTTCGCAAAAGAGGACTCTATTCAAATTTGCAAAACAAAATCGAGCAGTTTTGAGTATTACGTTACAAAGTAGTTTTCTAGAAATCACTAAAATTTCTCGATCATACTAAAAATATCAAATAACATCAATTTGATTTGACATTTTAATATGATGTGTATTTTTATGTGAGGGGTAAACATCCTAAGAGTATCGTAACTTTTGTACGACGATCACTTGAGTGTCATAACTTTTTCTTTTCGCTCAATTGAATGTCACAAATTTGAAAAATCAATTAGCAAATTGTCTTGCCAGAAAATCTGATGTGGAAGCTAGTTGTTCTACGTGGCATTGTTGGCTCTGATGTGAACTATTACTATAAAATTCAAAAATAAAAAAATCCTTGTCCAAATGGAAAATTAATAAAAAAAATTTACGTATAACGATTTGCTAGGAATACCACTTGTATGATCAATTTTACTCTAATGTGGCACTTAAGTGAGTAAAAACAAAATTATGCAGCTACATCCTGGCATCCTTCCACTCATAACGTTGTATCATCTTGAGTGTAAGTTTTGATGCCGTCTACTTAGCATTAGTCAACTGTGAGACACTAGATTCAGAATCAATTTTCAAGAAGGCATTTGTTCGAGAACTAATAAAGATCTTTCTCAATCTTTTACTGGACGAAGACATGTAAATATTTATCTTCTGGATATAAAATTAGAAAGTTCTCAGTGTCTAATCTCCATTCAAGATGAAGCAAATATTTGGCATAGGAAGTTTGGCCATGTAAACATGAAGCAAATTGCCAAAATTTCCTCCAAGAAGCTTGTTCGTGGACTTGCTTCTTTTGGACCAATAATGCCTACTCACTCAACTCGTTCTAAACAAATAGGATTTCGCTAAGTTTTTGATATTCAAAAACCGCTATTAAAAAATAATCACAGAAATCCAAACATTTATTTATCCATCCATAAGGTAGATCGGCCGCTACACCTCCGATACGAATAGATCATATATGAATAGAAATCCAAAAATAATTATGCATCATTCTCATACCGGTGGCAGCCTCGAATAGATCATATACTAATTCTCTTTCTCTAAAAATATAGAAAAAATGAGTCTATGCACCAATATCTACCATAAAGGGGCCACGCCATAACATATGAGAAGCTATATGACTCAACTCTAACATAATTACTCTGATATAACTGGCTCTTTTAGGTACTTGAATATTTCCCAACTATTCTGGTCCATTTACACTTATTGCTTCTGTGAACATAGTAGCTAAATAATCCAAACGTGTTACATAAGGTAGATACTGTATAACTGTTCAATTTTCCGCAATTTTTTCCATTCCTCTGTGTAAATAACCTAATATTGGTTCACAATCAATAACATCTTCACCATCTAGAGTAAGGATGAGCCAAAGAACACCATGCATTGATGGGTGGTGAGGTCCCATATTAACTATCATGAGGTCTTTTCTTGTAGTTGTTACATTCATAGGTTATTCCTTGTTTCATTCTTTCATGAATTGCTAAAAATGAAAAGATGTTCATTAAAATTCAAGATCGAATAAAAAAATCAAATAATTCAAATTCCTTTTTCACTTTACGAGTTTTTGACTCTCGAATATCCAGCTGACTAATTAGTTCTTTATAACATATTCTATTTTTCTTTGACAAATAAGACAGCAATTGTTGGCGTTTTCCCAGGATTTTACGTAAACCTCTCTAAGATAAATAATCTTTTTGGTGCAACTCCAAATGTGAAGTTAGTCTTCGTATCTTATGGTGAAACGAAATACTTGCAATTCAAAGGACCCCTTGTTTTCTTCTTTTTCTTCTTGTGAAATAACTGAGATGAACACATTTTTTACCATAAAACGGATTTTCTATCCTCTTTTTTTTTTTTTTTTTTTCATGGATTTTACTAATGAGTAAGAACAATGCTTGTCATTTTAATTTGGTATACACAATAATCTTAATTTCTTTATGAACTCCTAATTTTATCAAATAAAATGAATCAATCCAATTTTCTTTTCAATTTTATTCTTATAGGAATAGGAAAGAGTGATATATTTCTACATTTAGAAAAGAGAAAAAATTTTGGATCAAAATCGAATAATGAATAAAAAAAGAAAAATAAGAACATTCCGTTAATCATTTATAGATCTATTGGACATTGATAAATGCATTGAATTAGTATTCATGTATCAGACAGGCAAGTATGACAATGCATAGGTGCAACTCCTTTTTCATATACCATACATATATGGTACATAATATATATGAAAAATGCATAATTAACTAGCGCAACCTCTTTTTTTCCGTCCGAGGGAAAAGAAAGAAAGGTTTAGGGGTATTTGCCTAAAGAGGCAGACCAATGGCCCTAGATTCGGCGCGGGCTCTCCCAAGCCCATACCTCGCATGATGTTGGATTCGTTTTTTTAGTTCTTAACAACCTATGTAATTCTAGGAGTCACCACTAGCCTATTGGAGTCGGCTAGAAACCAATCAAGACACGGGAGTGTTGTCTCGATTCCTACGCAACCAGAGATTTCAAGGAAAAGGGACTTGTTTACGCCAATGTTTTCTATTAGAACCCTTGTGGGACCAGTAACTTGGAAGGTTGTTTATCTAAATGACCACACAATCTTGATTATCAATTATAATCTTTATGAAACCACTAAGTGTCCATGCAATTTTTTTTTTTTGCAGTTTTTTTTTAAATGTCTAGACTAATCCTAACATAATTTAAAAGAGAAATTTACACTCAAATTAATGAAAAAGTTAACATCCAAGAAATTGAAATGACTTGAAAATAAACGCGGAAAAAGTAAACCCGATACAAGTCGGGGAAATAATATTACATGGCCTTATTATCATGCCCCGGGACAAGACCCCCATGAGCAGAATTAGAATTAAAATATGCATTAAATTACTCTATATGCATGAAATTACTTTAAATAATTTTAATCTACGAAAAATGGATTATTTACAAAAATGGTTAGAAAATACCAAAATAGCATTAAATTAGAAAAATGACATTTTAAAATTAGGAAAATTTCATATATATCATTTCTATCCCAATTTGATGCTATCTAACATTTTTTTTTTTTGAAACTTTCATATTTTCCTCTTTTCTTAATTATTTTTTTAAATTAATAATAATTCCTTAAACCGATCTATGCTAACATGGAGTAACACAGCTCATGAATATCACAATAATCAAGCTCAAATCGACTATTTCAAGATCGAAACTTAGTTTGGGCATTTTGTCGAACACTTGGTGTGCATTAAACTAGCCCCAATAGCCTCCTCGAGCCATGTTTGCAGCATTCAATCTCCGCTCATAAGCAATCTCATGTGGAACTAAAATATCAAGGTTATACTACCACATGCAAAGAACAATATTAGATAGATATCATAATTTAAAACACACTAGAAACAAGCTAAAATCGTCATCAAATATGCGGGTTTGAGCTGATTTCGTAAATCTGGGTTTGAACCCAAGTCAAGCAAACAGGTTAAATACCCATATTCGAGCCCCAACACTCATGACATACGAGATCTAAGGGAAACACTATTTAATCCGAATCAAAGTAGGTAACATGAGCTTTCAAATGCAAGAAATATCATAGAGAATGACCCACTATACAACATCAAAACGACCTCTCCAAGAAGCACACATGCAAAACTCTTAAAGAGATTTCAACACCTAGAAAAATTCTAGTCTCAGAATCAATTTTTTGAACTAGTTTTCCTCTTGATTTTTCACTATTAAAACATGTTCAAGCTCGAATGAAAATACATCTAGGATACTTACCTTACTTCCTAGTTTCTTTTGCTAGTGGTTCTCGGCCAAGAAAGCTGAGAAATTATCCTCGGGGCCCCGTGGAAGTTGGCTTCTTCAATTGGAAATGAGATCTGCAGAAAAAAGAACTGACAACGATGGTTTTCATTGACCTCTAAAATTAGACTTCAAGACGTCTTTTGTTGGAAAACTTGACCCCAAGACAAACTATATGTATTCTAGTTTGGGATAAAAGTAATATTTTCCTCATTTGTCTCTCAACTTTCTCAAAAGCACTGGCTTTCCATCACTCGTGACCAACCGGGCTCAACACTTGCAAAAATTTCCAGTGTTTCTTGGCCTGCCAGGAGGGTGTTCTTTCGGGGGGACTTTAGGAGGCCTTCCCGATCTCCATTTGGGACATGCAACCTATGGATGGAAAGATCTTTGAGTTAAGTTTCACTCTCTAGTTGAACATTTTAGCTAATTTTGGCCAAAGGGTTGTGAAAATCTCAGTTTTATCTCTCAAGGTCGGTCTGGATTTTCTGGGTTTTTGCTTTTCTGGAGTTGCTTCTCAGGGACCCTTTGGGGGACGACCATGAACACTCTCCTCTCTCTTGTCCCTTTCTCTTCTCCCTCGAAAGACCTCCCTTCCGTGATCTTATCCCCTCAATTAGATGATTTTTGGTATGTATTTTGTCTATCTACCAAGCCTGTCAACAGGGCTACTTCACCCACTCTCTAACTTTCAATTTTTCCACTTTTACAGCCGTTGATTGTTCGGATTTGGTGCAATTTTTCCGTGCCTTCAGTAGCTTATCTCTGACCAATGTTTGTCTACTTGTAGTACCAATGATGGTCTTCTATCACGTGCAGATATCGGGTTAGTTGAGTAGCTAATGAGGATATGGTGGGGCCACCAAGTTGCTTACTCAGCAACTCCGAATTAAGACCTAATTGTGGGTTGGGTTTTGGTAACTAGTTTGAGTGCTTTAATCCATCAATTTGGCTGCGATTTTTGATCAATTAGCAAGTACATGTATAGTAGTTTAAGATCTCGACCAGATTTTGCAATTGTGCCCCCCCAATTTTGTTAGAAAGTCCCTCAAACTTAGCCATTTTCTTATTCGAAAGTACCCAATTCAAGGCAAATTTGGTGTTTTTGGCTCGATTTGATTGATTCGAGTTGGCCCAAATTGAATTTCAACTTAATTGGTGACCAAGATGATGATTTACAGGCTCGGGCGCAAATTTTGCAAAATTTGCGAATTAGTCCCTCAACTTTTGGAAATTGCATTTTGGCCCCAACTTGCCATTTGAATTCCAATTTGACCTCCTAGGCTTGGCTAGTCACATTTAGATCATTGGCCCCAGCTTTTTTTCTTTTCTATTTTTAATCTTTTTTTTTTTATATTTTCATTTTCTTAAAGTAAAAACATCTTCCATTTAAAACACTATATTAAATGCCTAGCTAATCTATATGCAATAATTAAACATGAAATGTTTTTGGGCAAAAATTTAGGTGTCAACAGCTACCCATCTTTGGAATGAAGCTAAAAGAGATTTCTTTCAAAAATAAGGTGACACCTAATTTTTTTTTTTATGTTTTTGGTTTTTTTTTTTTGGCAATAGCAAAATGAAAATGCAAGTGAGCTTAATGTAAATAGTGTCATCTAGGGATGTACCTGTGAACAACTTGAAAAGTGTGGTTTAATGATATATCCACAAACCTTGTGGTTTAAGGCAGTCCCACGAATCTTGTAGTTTAAGGCAGTCCCACTAATCTTGTGGTTTAAGATAGTCTCACTAACCTTGTGGTTGAAGGCAGTCAACTAATCTTGTGGTTTAAAGCAGTCCCACTAAACGTGTGGTTTAAGGCAGAGCCACTAACCGTGTGATTTAAAGTAGTTCCACTAACTATGTGGTTTAAGACAGACCCATTAACCTTGTGGTTTAAGGCAGTCCCATAAACCTTGTGGTTTAAGGCATTCCCACTAACCATGTGGGTTAAGGCAGTCCCACTTATCGTGTGGTTTAAGGCAGTCCCACTAACCTTGTGGTTTAAGGCAGTTCCACTAACTGTGTGGTTTAAGATAGACCCACTAACCGTGTGGTTTAACCCAGTCTCATGAATCGTGTGGTTTAAGGCAGTCCCACTAACCATGTGGTTTAAGGTAGTCCCACTCACCTTATGGTTTAAGGCAGTCCCATTAACGTTGTGAATTGCAAGGTTTAAGGATAACCAATAATCTCTTGAAAATGCATGGTTTAAGGCTATCCCATGAACCCTTTGGAATGGCGTGGTGTCAAGAACCTCTTGAAAATGCATGATTTAAGGCTAACCCATGAACCCTTTGGAATTGTGTGGTTTAAGGGGTAAACAAGAACCTCTTGAAAATGCATGGTTTAAGGCTATCCCATGAACCCTTTGAAATGGCATGGTTTAAGGATGAGTAAGAAACTCTTGAAGATGCATGGTTTAAGCTTAACTCATGAACCCTTTAGAATTGCATGGTTTAAAGGTAACCAAGAACCTTTTGAAAATAACATGGTTTAAGGATAACCCATGAACCTTTAGAATTGGAAGGTTCAAGGATAACCAAGAACCTTTTGAAAATGCATTGTTTAAGGCTAACCCATGAACCCTTTGAAATTGCAAGGTTTAAGGATAACCAAGAACTTTTTGAAAATGCATGGTTTAAGGCTAACCCATGAACTTTTAAAATTGCAAGGTTCAAGGATAATGAATAACCTTTTGAAAATGCATGGCTTAAGGCTAACCCATGAACCATTTGAAATTGTAACGTTTAAGGATAAGCAAGAACCTTTTGAAAATGCATGGTTTAAGGCTAACCCATGAACCCTTTGAAGTTGTGTGGTTTCACTGGAGGAACCTGTCATTCGAGAATATTCTGAAATGGATACTGCACATCAAATAGTATTCATTATAACAAGTATTCTAGTAGCGAAAGCATACTAGATGAGGTCAATTTCAACACATGTCATTAGAAACAATATCAAAAGTGTATCGGTAATGAGAAGGCAATGATTGCATAAACAAATCAAACTAATTCCGACCACTTGACAAACTTACAAAACCATCATCATGCTTGGATGATATCATTAATCGTCAAATTCTCTTGGGGAAAAGTCCTTGTCGAAATAACCTTGACTTATGAGAAAGGTCTGTTAAGTACGCCAAGCAAGGACCCCTAGTCAGAAGGGGCTTCTCGCATATTCTCAAGAAAAGGGCTATCTGATCCCATCTATTTATGTGGGAAATAAACTGATCACTCAATCTCACTCTACCAGTGTACAAGGCTTTGAATCATTCGCAATAAGTACACATTGACCAATCAAAGAGGTCTTTTAGAAGGACCGTAGTTCAAGTTTGGTGTTGGTTTCAGCAATGAATAAGCATCATTGGCTATGAAATGAATTAATCATTGATTGACATCTTCGCTAGGTTTACAAGTCAAGAAACCTAAAGATGAGATAAAATAACCTTGCTCTCACTTCTTCAAGCGGCATCTTCTTTGGGAAGTCCTTATTTCCACTTTGAATCATCCCAATCTAAAGAGACTTTGGAAATGGGTTGTAATGTTGATTCGGGGAAAGGTTCAAAAGGCTTAGCTCAAAAGGCTTAGAACTTTTTGTCAAAGGGGGATTTGGGAGTTGGTGATTATCATGGCATCATTACCATATCATCCATTTTTTTTAAAGCAATCGAATTGGTCTCGAAAGTCCCTTGACTAATCATCGCAAAATAAGAGCTTTGCTCTTTCCTCTCATGACTTTTGCATGTGCAGTGATCTCCTTTTAATACAAGCATCTTGCTTTTTTGTCATTTTTGCTTTCATGGAGACATTCTTCTTGATGCAATTTTTTCTTTTTTTTAATGATGGGCATTAGTCTTGCTTTTACTAGGCATATTGCTTTTTTCATGCCCCCTAATTTTCATTTGACTTTTGCTCTTTTGAACTTTTTAAACTCTTAGGACTTTCGAGATGCTTTCTGCATTTTCATGTAAACATCACTTGCCTTGGCAAATCATATACCTTGCCCCAATGTGGGGAGATAATCACCACTCGAATTTTGGAAATGAACGATTAGGCTCAACTTGGTTTAAGCAAAGGGTATCGGTGTTTGGGTAGAGAAAAGAATGCTCTTCTTCACCTTGGGATGCTTCAAGCTTCCATAAGAATTCACTTGAAGTTACCACAAAAAGATTTATGCAAGTGAGAGCAAAGAAACCTTTGTCATCTTTCTTCTCCAAATAATGTGAACCCAAACCTCCATAATTGCCTCCAATGTGGGGTGGTTCTTGACAGGGGTATTTTGTAGAAAATTCTTCACATTAAAAGGCTCAAATGGGCTAACTATTGTCACCTGTAGTGTGTATGATAGAGGAAAGAAATGCCTCTTATCATCTTGATCTATGTACCACTTGCGAATGAATTCATTGACCTTAAACGACATGGGTCTTCTTTTTCACTCAAATCCCAGAGTGCTCAAAGGACATGTTTGGAAATGGGTTGCCTTTCCTCATCCTAAGTGTTTCTCGCTTGGCATAAGCAGCATTGCCTTTCATTTTTGTTGAGATCATCTAAGTGGATTAACCTCCATAGAGAATTTTGATTTGAAATGAGTGATCCATCGAGTGGATGGACAATTTAAAGATAAAGAAGATTTTTCCAAACCTTGTGGAAAACTTGTTTCTTCAATTTCCATTTTTTTTTTTTGTGCTTGTTTCTAGAAAAACACTAAATGTTCTTTTTTTTTTTTTTTTTTTTGCGATGAAAATTCTCCATTTGTTTTCCATTTGATTTTGAAAAGAATGATACTTACCTGTGCCTTAGCAGTCAAGCGTCCCTACGAAGAACAAAGGGGAATGTGTTAATACATGAATCCTAAGGGATCGTAAAACTGGAAACGATACAACATTACCCTTGGTTAGTTTCACCATTTGGTGGCAAACAGCAGCATGAACCTATTGTTTTAAGACTTGAAGAGATTCTCGGGTCTTTGGTCTCATTAGTTTAAGCATTTTCTTCTTTTTGCAAAAATAAGAGATGCAAAAGTTTTTATTTTTATTTTTTTACATAGCAACCTCATTGCTATTTCTAGGGATCAAACCCCGATCGTTCCCAGACCACTTCATTCCCCATACCACTAGGCCGAAGCGCTAGTAGTGTCTATGGGGCACTTCTTTTTTATTTATTTATTTAATTGAACCATCTCTAGAACGTCACATCTTTTAAACCAAGTTAGGTGAATTTGACATGTGTTACCTCCACATGCTTGCTTGGTCGATATTGATTATACTTGAATCACTTTCTTGAGTTTGTTCCTTGAATACCGACACTTCCTATCAAACAAGGGAACTACGTCAAAAATGAAATTAGAGGGGGCATTTTGGAAATGATACCGAATTACCCTTCTCCTACATCTGACTTTAAATGTCTTGTGTTCCATCTTCATGTGCCTTTGCTCCTTAGGTGTTAACATTTCCTTGAAGATATGTGAGGGCATTGCTCCTTGGATGTTTTACTCCATTTATTACATCAAAATGGATGGTTGGGCCTTAGCATGCCTTCTTGGGATAAGGTGTTGCTCCAACGGTCAATGTGCACATTTTCCTACAAGAGATGGGGCATGTTACTTATATTCCAAAATTGAATTGGACTAATTTAGGAACGATACTCCCTTTTTGTGCTTAATCAATTGACTATGTTTCATCTCGCTCATGGGCGAGAGTTACTGTGCTTTAAGTGATTTGCCCCATTCATCAACTGCAAGGAAAAAGAGACGAATATGTTATTTTCATACTCGACATGATTCATTTTAGGAACAGTATACTCCCTTTTACAGTATATCTGATGACATCGCTCCCTCCCGTTTCCTTGGCTATGGAGAGGGATTTGCTCTCATGATTGATAGCAATTCATTTGGCAAATGTTGATTCCATTTGAATCTTTCCCTTTTTAGAAGCTGGATGACTTAGGCATTGTGTTTCCCCAATCCATGTTTGGCCATCTGTCCCAATTAAAATTTCCCTTTTTAGGCTAGGTGATCTTTCGTCATTTTTGTTGCGTCAATGGATTTCCCACTTCACAATCTATAAGCATGGGTGGCTATGTCAGTTTATAAATGAGTTGTTTTGTGGCTATGTCAGTTTATAAATGAGTTGTTTTGCGGCTATGTCAGTTTATAAATGAGTTGTTTTGACTTTTCGAATGAACACACCATTTTCTTTTAGAGATCGTGTGATTCTGGACTAGGTTGTCCTCCCCATGTAGTCTCATTGCTTGCCAGTAATTTGCCTCTCTAAAATCTGCACAATGTGCAAGGACAAGTCATTCCTAAAATAAATTGAATTTAACTTGAAACGATTACCACCTTTTATTTGAAGGCAACATTTGATGACTGATTCTTGTTTGTGTACATCTACATCTTGAAGCATTGTCTTGTAGACCACCAATAATTATCTCCATATAGGATTGGATGCCAAGACATCATTGGAAGTATAGGCATTGCGGTTGCTTCTTGTTTGCAACCAATGAAGTAGTTTGATGCCAAAGAATTTCTGTAGATTTATTCTTCCACAAAGAATGTCAAATTAATATGAGGTTGTCCAGGATGTGGAACTTCTATGAAAGCCACTTTTGAAGCAATAAAGATTGCCGTTAGGCCAGTAGATTCGTGATCTTCGAGGTTTTGACGATTCTTTTCATACTTAATCACAATGTTTGAATTCATATGCTGCGAAAATATTTCCGTAGTTCATGGCTCAACCAAATATGCCCATAAATGAGCATGAATCGATGCATTTCATGACTTGCTCTATTAGGGATAGGCCCGCGGTTTTGTCTTTCCAAAGGAAGTAAATGCCAATCTTGAACAAAACCATCCTTTTACCTGTTTGACAAAAACGAATGGTTGAGTTAGTGGTCGCATAAGAAATCCCTATTGGAACAATTACAACCTTACCCCCTCAAAGCATCGTTCTGTGGATCAGCCTGCAAAAGCAATTAAGTGAAGAGATAAAATATTACGCAAGTTATTCTTGAAACTTATTTTCAAACATTTTGAAGCTAAGGCATAAAACTCAGCCCCGAGGGTCCGTTTGAAACACTTCAAGTTTTTTAAAGAGTATGATTTTTATGAACTCTAACTTCATTATTCAAATATGTGAGTTGTATGATTTACGAAACCATTTGATTGGGTCCATAATCAAAACCCAAAATGCAAAAACACGGTTCCTAATAGGAATAATGACAAGGATAAAGTAAGAAGCTCTTTTGTAGAGGAGCATAATAAGCACAATTCTCATCCTAGCTTTAAAGTTCACTTTTGGCATGGTCAAGCAAGAGGAGTTCAAGGAATGGTTGTCATGCATGACCTGCAATAGGAAGATAATGTCAGTACATGAATGAAAAATTGATCTTTCAATAAAGCCGCCTCTTACAATGAAATCAAGGCAACAATACCTTCTTCGTAGTATCCACTTACGAGAATTTAGTATTTAGTCAAGATTTTATTAGTAAGAGGAGATTTCATTAAAAGATCGATACACAAACTATCAATTGAATGCCCACTGTTCCAAAAGTTTCATACACAAATGGGGCATTGATTTTGAAAGATTAATTTGTGATTTCACTCATGCAAAAGTGAGGTGATTTTTATTTTGAGAAATCAATACACAAAATGTGATTTCAATTTCAAAATGAGACCAAGAATTTTCTTGAAAATTTGATTTTAATTCTATGCCCCAAAATGTAATCTTGACTTGGAAGAATTTCTATACAAAATGCGACATTGAGTTCATAATTGAAAATTTAAACAAGAACATATATTAAGTAGATTATAGGTATTAGAAATGCTTATTTATTAAGAGTGGGTGCCGAGCCCATATTGCCAAGGGCATTCCATTGATTTCCATGAATCTTCAAAAAATAAAAATTTCAGTCTGAAGTGAGCAAGTAGATGAAGAAATCATACTTACAATGGGTGAAGAGACTTTTTCTTTTTCTCATCACATAGACATGCGGATGTAAACTTGTAAGGTTTGATGCATAAAGGTGGAATTTTAAAGGCTTAAGGTCCCCATTTTGATTAGATCAAAAGAGTTTTCCCCACTCCGCACTTACGTCGGACAGTTCTCTTTATCATTAATCAAAATGAGAGGGACCAAAAGTGGATAACGATGGGTCATTCCCCACACAGGTTCCATCTTTGGGCACCTCCTATGGGCTTTTTGATGCGATCGGCGTTTTAGATCACGGGTTGTGTGTGTAAATGTGTAGTGCTAAGGCAAGTATAAAGCATGCACAACAATTGATATCCAAACAATGCTTCAATTTCATCCATATAGGCATACATTCCTACACCTCCTTGCAAAAGAAATGGGTTAACAAACACTCCACCCCTTATTACTCCAAATCAACAAAAACATTTAACACATTGTTAGCGGACTAACCTTGTTTTCCACGTAACTTTGACATGCGCTATCAAATGAAGACCATGTTAGTGAACAACCAATCAAGTTATTACGGCCTAAGTTCTGTAAGGTTTGCAACCAAGTCCCTAGCAGAGTCGCCAAGCTATCACGACCTCTTTTTTTCCATCTAGGGAAAAGAAAGAAAGGTTTAGGGGTATTTGCCTAAAGAGGCGGACCAATGGCCCTAGATTAGGCGCGGGCTCTCCCAAGCCCATACCTCGCACGATGTTGGATTTGTTTTTTTAGTTCTTAACAACCTATGTAATTCTAGGAGTTGCCACTAGCCTATTGGGGTCGGCTAGAAACAAATCAAGACACGGGAGTGTTGTCTCGATTCCTACGCAATCGGAGATTTCTAGGAACGGAGACTTGTTTACGCCAA
Source organism: Eucalyptus decipiens (assembly GCA_014182575.1). NCBI lineage: Eukaryota > Viridiplantae > Streptophyta > Magnoliopsida > Myrtales > Myrtaceae > Eucalyptus > Eucalyptus decipiens. The sequence continues at coordinate 53,596,913 of CM024615.1, forward strand.
TGTTTCTATTAGCGCCCTTGCGATACCACTAACTTGGAAGGTTGTTTATCTAAATGGCCACACAATCTTGATTACTAATTATAATCTTTATGAAACCACTAGTGTCCATGCAAATTTTTTTTCGTAGTTTTTTTTTTTTTTTTAAATGTCTAAACTAATCCTAACATAATTTAGAAGAGAAATTTACACTCAAATTAATGAAGAGCAGTGCGTAAGTTAACATCCAAGAAATTGAAATGACTTGAAAATAAACGCAGAAAAAGTAAACCTGATACAAGTCGGGCAAAAAATATTACATGGTCTTGTTGTCACGCCCCAGGACAGGACCCCCATGAGCAAAATTAGAATTCAAATATGCATTAAATTACTCTATATGCATTAAATTACTCTATATGCATGAAATTACTTCAAATAATTTTAATCTACGCAAAATGGTTTATTTACAGAAATGGTTATAAAATATCAAAATAGCATTAAATTAGAAAAATGACATTTTAAAATTAGGAAAATTTCATATATGTCATTTCTATCATAATTTGATGCTATCTAACATTTTTTTTTATATATTTTTTGAAATTTTCATATTTTTCCTCTTTTTTTTAAATTATTATTTTTTAATGTATTAATAATTCTTTAAACCGATCTATGCTAACATGGAGTAACACAGCACATGAATATCACAATAATCAAGCTCAAAATGACAGTTTCAAGATCGAAGCTTAGTTTGGGCATTTTGTCGAACACATGGTGTGCATTAAACTAGCGCCAATAGCCTCCTCGAGCCATGTTTGCAGCATTCAATCTCCACTCATAAGCAATCTCATGTGGAACTAAAATATCAACATTATACTACCACATGCAATGAACAATATTAGATAGAGATCATAGCTTAAAACACACTAGAACCAAGCTAAAATCGTCATCAAATATGCAGGTTTCAGCTAATTTTGCAAATCTGGTTTTGAACCCAAGTCAAGCAAACAGGGTAAATGCCCATATTCAAGCCCCAACACTCATCACATACGAGATCTAAGGGAAACACTACTTAATCCAAATGAAAGTAGGTAACATGAGCTTTCAAATACAACAAACATCATAGAGAATGACCCACCGAGCAACATCAAAACGACCTCTCCAAGAAGCACACATGCAAAACTCTTAAAGAGATTTCAACACACATTCCAGTCTTAGAATCAGTTTTTTGGACTAGTTTTCCTCTTGATTTTTCAATATTAAAACATGTTCAAGCTCGAATGAAAATACATCTAGGATACTTACCTTACTTCCTAGTTTCTTTTGCAAGTGGTTCTCGGCCAAGAAAGCCGAGAAATTATCCTCGAGGGCCCGTGGAAGTTGGCTTCTTCAATTGGAAATGAGACCTGCAGAAAAAAGAACTGACAATGAAGGTTTTCGTTGACCTCTAAAATTAGACTTCAAGACATCTTTTGTGGGAAATAGTGACACCAAGACAAACTATATGTATTCTAGTTTGGGATAAAAGTCAATATTTTCCTCATTTGTCTCTCAACTTTCTCAAAAAAACTGACGTTCCCTCACTCGTGACCAACCGGGCTTAACACTTACAAAAATTCCTAGTGTTTCTTGGCCCGCCAGGAGGGTGTTCTTTCGAGGGGCTTTAGCAGGCCTTCCTGATCTCCATTTGGGATATGTGACCTATGGATGGAAAGATCTTTGAGTGATGTTTTACTCTCCAGTTGAAGTTGTTGGCTAAATTTGGCCGAAGGGTTGTGAAAATCTCAATTTTCTCTCTCAAGGTCGGTCTAGACTTTCTGGGTTTTTGCTTTTTTGCAGTTGCTTCTCAGGGAGCCTTTGGGGAACGACTGTGAACTCTCTCCTCTCTCTCTCTTGTCCCTTTCTCTTCTCCCTCGGAAGACCTCCTTTCCGTGATCTTATCCCCTCAATTAGAGGATTTTTGGTAGCTGCTGAATCTTCTACTAGTACATGGACAACTATGTGGACCGATGGGCTTACCAGCCTTGATCGTTATAAAGGAAGATGCTACCACATCGAGCCTATTGCTGGAGAAGAAAATCAATATATATGTTATGTAGCTTACCCTTTAGACATTTTTGAAGAAGGCTCTGTTACTAATATGTTTACTTCCATTGTGGGTAATGTATTTGGGTTCAATGCCCTGCGCACTCTATGTCTGGAGGATCTACGAATCCCTCATTCCTATACAAAAACTTTCCAAGGCCCGCCTCATGGGATCCAAGTTGAGAGAGATAAATTGAACAAATATGAGCGTCCCCTATTAGGATGTACTATTAAACCTAAATTGGGGTTACCCGCTAAGAACTACGATAGAGTAGTTTATGAATCTCTTCGTGGTGGACTTGATTTTACAGAAGATGATGAGAACTTGAACTCACAACCATTTAGGCGTTGGAGAGACCATTTCTTATTTTGTGCTGAAGCAATTTTTAAATCACAGGCTGAAACAAGTGAAATCAAAGGGCATTACTTGAATGCTACTGCAGGTACATGCGAGGAATTGATCAAAAGGGCTGTATTTGCCAGCGAATTGGAAGTTCCTATTGTAATGCATGACTACTTAATAGTGGAATATTTTGAACTCGGAAATGATTCAATGGAAAAACTGGTTATGGTGTCATTATCAATATGATTTATCTCCAATTAGATGGTATCGATTAGTATCACGCAAATGACGAAATAAATTCAATCAAACACGTATAATGCAAAATAAAGATTTAAACAAAAGGCATTCAGATGAAAAGATTGATTAACATTAATTAATTATAAAAAATTAAATGATTTTGAATTAAATTCATTATCAAATTCAAAATATAACCTTCAAAAATACTATGGATATGACATTTTCTCATATAAATCGATTAATTATGAAAATAAGAAGGATTCACATATTTATGTATCACCATTACGTTTAAATAATAAACAAGAGGTTTCTTATAATAATAACAAGATATATAAAAAAGGTAAATTAATTTATATGCCAATAGGTATTATGCCTATTAATTAAGAAGATGATGATATTCTAAATCTAGATAAATTTACGAGATAGAAAATATTTGGATTGGAGAATTTTCGATTTTTGTCTTCGAAATAAAGTCAATATTGAGTCTTGGATTGATATCGATACCAATGGTAATAAAAATACTAAGACTGGGTTTAATAATTATCAAATAATTGATAAAATGGATCAAAAAGGTCTTTTTTTTTTCTTAAATTTCCCAAAATGGAGAAATTATGGCATCTAACAAAAAAAAAAAAAAAGAATCTTTTTGATTGGATGGCAATGAATGAAGAAATACTAAGTCATCCCATATCAAATCTAAACATTTTGTTCTTTCTAGAATTTGTGATCCTTCATAATACATTTAAATCTATAAATCAAGTTTCTACTAATCGAGTTTTGTAGCTTCTGTATGTAAACCTTTTGAACCAACCAGAACTCAAAGTATTGGTGGAAAGAGATACTGCCTAGTAATCGTGGATGATTATTCTCGTTTTACTTGGGTTTACTTCCTGACATGTAAGTCTGAAACATTTTTTTACTTTTCAAAGTTTGCCAAGAAAATTCAGAATGAAAAAGAATATACTATCTCAAGCATACGGACAAATCATGGAGGTGAGTTTGAAAATAAAGACTTAGCGAAATTCCGTGATGAATCTGGTTTCCAACAAGTTTTGTCTTCTCTATATACTCTAGAACAGAATTGGGTTTTGGAGAGAGAATAGATCTTTGCAAGAAATGGCAAGAACAATCTTAATTGAGAGTAATATTTCTTCTCGTTTTTGGGCAAAAGCAGTCTCTACAGCTTGCTATATCATTAGAAGAGTATTTTTAAGACCTATTCTAGAGAAAACTCCTTATGAAGTATTTTTAAGTGTTTTGTTTTGAAAAATGCAAATGATCGAACTGGTAAGTTTGAAGAAAAGTCAGATGACGTAATTTTCCTTAGCTACTCTACCTCGAGCAAAGCATACAAAGTTTTCAACAAAAAGACTCAATCCGTGGAAGATCGATGAACGTCAAGTTTCGCGAACCTATGCAGAATCAACTAGATCATACTCCACTTGAAGAATCTGAACCTGCTTCAAAACTTTACAAAGTCTATTTCCCCTGAAGTGGTTCGGACTTCTAAAGATAAACAACAAGCAGAAGCAGAAGATTCAACTAAAACAGAGGATCAACAGACTTCGAAACCAACCAGTAACTGAAAGCATAAGTCTAGTCATCCTAATGAACTCATCATTAGCAACATTGATGAAATAATTCGCACCAGATCCAAAAGGCGAGAAGAGGGTGTCGCCTAATCAAGAAAAAACTCGAAATCTCTTATTTCGTTTTGCTGATATAACTCGTTGAATTTTTCCCCAGCAGAATGCTTTAGCACTTGTTTTTGAAATTGAACCCAAAAGTATAGAAGAAGCCTTGACTAATGAAAGCTGGATTGAAGTTATGTAAGAAGAGCTCAGACAGTTCAGCATCAACAATGTTTAGGAGCTAATTCCTAAACCTAAAGGTAAGTCTATTATTGGAACTAAGTGGGTTTTCAAGAACAAGGTGGACGAGAAAGGAAAAGTAGTCAGGAATAAAACAAGACTTGTGGCCAAAGGATATACACAAGAAGAAGGGATAGACTATGATGAGACCTATGCGCTAGTAGCGATATTAGAAGTAATTAGATTATTACTTACTTTTGCTTGCTATAAACATTACAAGCTATTCTAAATGGATGTAAAAAGTGCATTCCTAAACAGATTGATCCGAGAAGAAGTTTATGTGGAACAACTACCTGGATTTGAAGATCTAAGAAAGCCAGACTCAATCTTCAGACTGAAAAAGGCCCTGTATTGTTTGAAGCAAGCACCTCTAGCCTAGTATGAAAGGCTATGTAAATTCCTAACTCAAAATGATTTTGTTAAAGCAAAAGTAGATACTACTTTGTTCATTAAAAGAGAAGGTAAAGATTTCCTATTTGTTCAAATTTATGTTGATGATATTATTCTTGGATCGTCTAATGAAAATCTATGTAAGAAGTTTCTTAAGTCTACGCAAGATGAAATTTGAGATGAACATGATGGATAAATTAACCTTCTTTCTTGGACTACAAATTAAACAATTGAAAAAATGAATTTTCATTCATCAAGAAAAATATGCAAAAGATCTCATCAAGAAATTTGGATTAGAAAATTACAAAAAGATTGATGTACCAATGTCAAGTTCTTCGAAGCTAGACAAAGATGGAGGAAAGAAAGTTGACCAGAAGCTCTAAAGAAGTATTATTGGTTCGCTTCTTTACCTTACTACATCTAGACCTGACATTTTGTTTAGTGTTTGCATTTGTGCTAGATTCCAATCAGATCCCAAAGAATCTCATCTAAGTGCTGCAAAACACATCATCAAATACGTTGCAACTACTCCAAAACTAGGTCTATGGTGTCCTAAAGAATAAGACTTTACTCTCCTTGGATATTCAGACACAGATTTAGTAGGTTGCAAAGTTGATAGAAAGAGTACTTTCAGTACTTATCAACTGTTGAGCAACAAGCTGGTGTCTTGGTTTTCAAGAAAGTAGAGCACCGTAGCTCTTTCATGGCTGAAGCAGAGTATGTGGCTCTTGGAAGTTGTTGTTCTCAAATTTTGTGGATAAAGCAACAGCTAAGAGACTTTGGAATTAAAGAATCGTGCACCGAAATCAAATGTGATACCAGCGCTATCAATCTTGCAAAGAATCCAATTCTTCATTCAAGGGCAAAGCATATAGAGATTCGACATCATTTCATTAGAGATCATTTTCAAAATGGAGAAGTTATAATTCAGTTTATTGACTCAAAAAATATCAATTTGATCGATGGTATGTTGATTGAATTTATGGAGGCAAATTAGTGTTGATTCAAGGAGGTTTCGGTGTCCAATTGAAGCAAATTCATTCCAAATTCGTAAAACCCCATGGACCCAACATTTTGGACCTCTTCAACCTTCTAGAAAGGGCAACATGGGCAAGGAAATGGGCAGGAAGGCTAGCTGGGCAAGGCCGACCAGTCAAGGGGACCAAAACTGGCCCCACTAGGGAACCAGTTCCCCCTTTTCCCTCAAGCCGTTGACCAGCCTTTCTTCTTCCTCATTATGCTTTGAGGACTCCAAAAGTTTGCAGAGAAGACCAGCTGAAGCTGCCGAGAAGCCAGTAGCCCAAGTAGAACGCATGCCGTCGCCGTTCACCGTCGCGCGCCCCAACCACACCCATTGTGCCTCGCCCTATCTTGCGACCGTCTCCGCCATCCCAAGCCTTCGTCTCAGCCCAGCAGCATCCTAGAGCCTCCCTCGTGGCCATCGGACCTCCCTACACTACCATACCGCCACCATTCAGCCATGCCTAGACCTCTGAAGCTTCACCAATCCATCACCTGCTGTGTCTTGCTCAACCAACCACCAAAGCCGCTCCAACCAGCACTAAACAGAGAGCAACCGAGTGGGTCTCCAGCAGTTGTTTAGGCTCGTTTTGGCCTGCTTCCTGACCTCGAAAGGCGTGCCCCCTTTGGAGTTTCTTGGGCTCCTCCACATCCCCATCAGTTTGAACCGAGTGATTCGCCGATCAAGTGAGTTTAACTCACTAATCCTTGCTTAATAGGTTAATGATGCTTAAGGGTTGATTGGTTTAAGTTAAGCACGGATGAGATGGTTAGTTAGATTAGATTAGTGATTTAATTAGCCGATATTGCATGATAGGTGGTTAGAGTAGTGTAGTTAGAGCCTAGACAAGCTCTAGTACTTAACTAGAGTGGTTCGGTAATTTTCTGTGCCCGTCTCGGCTTCCAATTAGGCTTTACGGGCTTAAGTTGCATTTATTGGCATTATTTAATTAATTTCCATAATTATTTTTATATTTATTTATTTATTTTTCGAAAATTAGACTGGAATTTTATGCTGATTGCACTGGCATGATCTATTTATTTAATTGAGCTCTAATTTGTGCCGATTTTGCATTATTTGTATTTTAGGATTTTATTCCTAAATTTATTTAATTTCAGTAATTAATTAGAAAATTACCGAGCGTCGATTTACAATGCCAAAAATGAGTTTATGGATCGGTGAAACTAGTGGGATTTTCAAGTGTGAAAATATTATATTTTGGCTAAGGCCAACCGTGTAGCCACACACGAATATTTTTATCAGGAATGATAAAAATGGTGATTCAATCAGACGATCAGAATCTATAATTGCGGCGGCTTCTGGTGAGCATAAATAGTATACTATGTGAGTATAATTGCAGCAACTTCTGGTGAGCATAAATAGTATACTATATGAGTATATTTGCGGTAGCTTCTGGTGAGCTATACTATCTATTATCGCCTTATAATAAGCAATCCTGGGTATGATTGGACTTATAGGTAGTATTAATCAAGATGACTAGGGAATGGTCTCGATGACATGTAATTGATTGAGTTGATTAATGAATGATTTGATATGTCTTGATGTGTTGAAAAGGTTGGTTGAGTTTTGAGATATACTAACTTGCAGGAAGGAATAGAGGCAAAGGTAAGACCTCCAACTCATGTTCGTGCTTAAACAGCCTTATGGCATATTTTCTTCCTAATCGGGTCTTAGGGAGTAGAACTCGCTAATACGTCATTTTACCCCATTGTGGGATAACATTTCAGGCCCTTAGATGGCAGCTCCTGAGTTTTTTGGACGACCTAACAGTGTTACAGAGCAGACCTCTTATATTTCGATGAATTAGGGCCCTAGGGGTTGGAACTATGAGTTGGTAAGGTCCGTAGTCTGGGTCAATGCATGTCTTACCCATAAGGTGCCTCATTGATACAGGTCGTGGGACCGCCAAGCTCAAGATGGCAAGAGAGAGGGTCCTATTCCGGAATCTAAGATTCATCTGTATGCTCTGGAGGTTGCTTTTGGGAAGGGCACAGCTGATCCTCCTCAAGGCTCTATCGTAGACGCAGTGGACCCTGCCCTTGAAGTTCAAGAGTCCTCGATGCAGTCTGCTAAAGCCTCCGGTTGGAGCGTAGAGGAAGGTAAAATCATAGATGATGAGGACGATGAGGACCCATAGAGTTGTTAAACCCCACCCCTGCTTTTAGACTTGTTTTCTTGAACTAGCTTGTATTATATATGACATGACTTGGTTGCTATGTACACACACACACACACACACACACACACACACACACACAAGTGTGGTTATGTTTCAGTTCGAAAAATTTATGGCCCTACTTTTCTATCACATTATGTTATTGTTTGGGGATTATTTCTCTGTTTCCGCATGCGTATTAAAATGAAAGGGTTGGCGATGCTGTGGCACCCCCAAAATGGCCTCTGATCCGTTAGGGTCGCCACAATTCACTTACTTTTCACTCATCCTAGTAATATGTCACTATGATACCATAGAATTATAGTGGGTCCATAAGTCTTGGGGGTTATATCATTTAATCGATCCGAACGCAGTTCATATAACGGAAGCATATTCCAAATCTCCCTATCCCATACTCAAACAAGATAATGCAATGTGCACCAACTACTCATCTTATATAAGTTAGAGCCTAACATATTTATTTACATAACTCTGATGGACATCATGAGTCGGTACATCAAAAGACCAAGGCTTTACTAAGCTCGGCTATAACCAAAAGTACCCGACTCCACAGCAGTCATATACATCGGTCCATCATCTAGTGTTGGCCGTCCAAAAAGAAGCTTCATCCTCCCTCCATCGTGCTTAGTCACACCTAATGCGGTCCATTAGCTGGTGGTGGCAACAGCATCCCCAGCATAATCCCATCACGGCGGCTATGCACAGACAAAAACTCCTGAATGACAGGGCCATCGGGTGATCCAACGTCGTACAAAACCAGAACCCGCACACGAACAAAAACTAACCCCCGTATCTTGGAAACCTCGATGTCGGTCGGTATGCCATAGAAAGTACCGGGGGTGACTGGCGATAGAGACATAACTCCTAATCTAAAATGTTAGTCCTCAAAAGGGGTGAGTACAACCACTCAGCAGTAAAAGATCCATCAAACTATAAAATGCAACAAGCAAGACAACCAATATTTCATGTGAAATGCACATATCATCCATGCAATCATGCATATCTCCACGAGATCCATTCAATGCCTTAATGACCACTTTTTTAATGCTAAATAGTACCAACTCAAGTTCATAGACAATTTATGTCCCATGCCATATGCACACACATGCGCATGATTCATTTCCCATTTGGATTTTCAAAACAATCTCATTTTTTTTCTCCCAAGGACTAGTGTTTGCATCCCTCATAACTCTCGCACCCAACCTGGCATCGTGAGGTCTCCGGCACACACCTTCGGGCATTCGGCACACACCTCTGGGCATCTCAAAACTCCTGAGGACATCCAACACACACCTCCGGGTATCCCGACACTCCTGGGGCATCATCAACTCAGCTGTCCGACGGTATCATCATTATCAATATACATGTATATATCTCCTTTTGGAAAATACCATTTGATGCAATAATGCCAAAGTTTCATTGAATTTATAAAACTTCATCAATTTTGAGGTCATATGAAATGCATGAATGTCACCACATCATCGTATAAATAATAAGCCAATATGTCACAATTCATAGAGTAAATTAAATGGTCTTGAGATAAAACGGTTTTTTATTTTTTTTTGAATAAAACAGAATGCACTCCATTAACTAAAATTCTGGAAAAAAATAGTAAAAAACCTCAATAAATTCTGAAAATTTAGCATGTTATAAAATTTCGTATGAATCACAATGGTCCATACATCACAACCATAAAACTTCAAGCATCACTATTGCGCAGTTTCAATAAAAATTTATAAATAATCCCTAAATGAACTCAGAAAATTATGAAATTTTTATATGTCATAGATAAGACCTAGAAGTAAAGTTCTTGTGCAGAACTCTAAGTCAGATTCATTGTACATCAAGAGATATAATTGTTATAACTCTTACTAACCCTCTGTAACAGTTTCCAGAATTAACATTTTCAAAGGGAAATCTTTTAAACTACTAATTATTGTCCGTTTCTTCTCAATTTTTAGTATGTTACTCCTCAAGATGTCATCTACAACTTTCATCAAGGGCATGAAGTCAAATTTCAAGTAGATAATTACATAAAATTCACAAAATCGCCAAAGGTCAAACTGTTTTTCCATGCAACAATTTACTAGTTGTAGAAATCTACTTCTATTCCTTCAACATTCAACATCCGACAACAGCTATCTAGAAATCTACGTGGGCCCGACTCATTTTTTTCTCTTTTTTTTAAAATTATTTATTAAAACGGCCCGATGGCCCATCGTTTTGGGAACGATCCGGCCCGACCTAACGATCCGGCAAAACCCTACCCGGATCCGACCCGTATTTCGGCGCCCCAAAAATCGTGGAAATCCTACTGGATTCCTGGCCTAGGTACGAGCCAACAAACCGGGGCCGCGACCCAGAAAATCGGTTCTCGATTCGCGGTGCCAAGGGGGGGGGGACGAAGCGTCGCCGGGGCAACGGCAGTGATGACTGCGACGGTGGCGATGGTGATGATGGCGACGGTGACGATGGTGATGGCAACGACCCTTATTACCTGTGGTGAGGTGGCGGACGACGAGCAGCGGAGATGGCGACGACGTCAGAGGGTGCGCGACGCGACTCTGCAGGGATCTCGGCTTGCGTCGGACAGCGTTGGAGGATGATGGCGACACGGCGGCTGGTTGGAGCTTCGGCGTAGGCAGTCAACAGCTATGGGGATAGCAGTGGCGACGAGGCTTGAGGACGGCGGCACGGTGAGATTTGACGCAGTGGCGACGTCGGGGCACAGGACCTCCTCCGATCTCCTCTTCTCTCTGGCCTACTCCCTTAGATTTGGACGGCGTCGTGGCACGGCGTTGGGAACTTGGTCAAGGCGACGACGTCTGGGGGGACAGCTGCAAGCCTTCATGCCCAGATCTGACCCTCTCTCCTCCGATTCTTCTCTCGCTCATAACTCCCCTCCTCCTCTCCAGCCACGAGCTTTCAGATGTCGGCCTGCTTGTCCTCGGCCCCCCTTCTGAAGTCTCTCAGTGGGAGGTTTCGAAGATCTGCAGCCCTTAATCTTTCACCGCTTCTGTGTGTTCTTGCCATCGTCGGGAGAGGCCTATTTATAGGCAAGAGGGTGGCCGGTTGACGGAGCTTTGACTGCCGATCTTCGCAAACCGAACGGCTTCCACCTGTCGAACCGGCATCCCATCTGTCGAGGCAACTCTAGTTAGGCCGCCTTGCATTGAAGATGCGTCCGTTCCGCCTGCACCGTCGCACGTCGCCATCCTCTCGCCCCTTCCGATGTCACACAGGTCCTCTCTTCAGCGTGTGCTGCTTATCTGATTGAGGAAGAAGACAAGCCGGAAGAGCCATGCCAAGGAAGAGAATGAGCCTAAGGGCTCGTGCGCGCAAGGCCCAGTCCCAATGGGTTGCTTTGCTTTTATTTTTTTCTTGTTTTTATTTGTTGTTTTTATTTGTTTTTTTAATCCGAAAAAAGGAAAAATGATGATAATAATAATAATAAATCTAATTAATTAAAAAACGAAATTTAGGCGTCAAAGGCGCACAGACTGGCGACCTCCTTTCTCTCCCTCGTGGCTCACTCACAATTTTTCTCACTCGGTTCCTCCTTCTCTCTCTCTATCCAAATTCTTTTCTCTCTGGTTAGTACAAGTGAGCTGATTAGTCGCTGGTTTTTCACCAGAACGAGTCAACTAAGAGAACATTTTTCCATGGTTTGGCTGAATGAACGGCAGCTGGATCCGTACGTGTCCAGCATGCTTCTCTTCCTTCAACACCTTGCTCCTCTCTTACAACGTGCCTTCAGCCATTTAACTAATTATTTTCTTAATCCTAATTTGCTGGCCCACCGTGAGAAAGCAACATGGCATCAATGGTCAAAAATTTTCCTCTCATAGTTGACTAGGGTGTCGACCAAATGGAGAGAGGTTGGGGCAGCTTTGGGCACGGACGATTCCTCCTTTTCCACATGGGTGTTCATGTCCCTCATGCACGGCCGAATTCTATTTCTTCGGCTCAGAATTTTAATTAATAGAAGTCCAAAATTTCCCTCTCATTTCGTATACATTTTGGTGGTACAATTGTGTAGCATCATCAAAGCAATTTGCACAACTCAATACGATTGAATGTAGTACTAATGATGACGAATTCCAATAGTAGCTTCATCAATCCATGACGTTTCATCATCATTTTTTTTTCTAAGATCGGCAAAATATGGATGAGATTGGTCTCACTAATAACTTTATGTAAAGAGGCTTTTGACAATGCTCTAGTCTATCCCACGATCAGACTATTTTCTAAACGTGAGGTATCGGTCCATTAATGAAATAAAACGGTGTTCACACATGATGCCAACGACATCATTTGACTGTACTTCCATAATCAGTCACGGTCATTGCATATCCGAGGGTTGTCGAAATTCTTGGGTGCCACAAATGCGTCCTGAGACGTCACTATTAATTGACCAAGGAGGGATGGGCACGTGCTCGGAGGATCAAGGCATGACACGGTTACTACAACTGTCTCAAACCACACGGTTAGTGGGACTGCCTTAAATCACAAGGTCAGTGGGACTAGCTTAAACCACAAGGTCAATGAGTCTGCCCTAAACTACACGATTAGTGGGATTGCCTTAACCACAAGGTTAGCGAGTCTGCCTTAAACCACATGGCTAATGGGACTGCCTTAAATCATAAAATTAGCGGGACTACCTTAAACCATATGGTTAGTAGGATTGCTTTAAACCACACGGTTAGTGGGATTGAATAAAAAACCACAAGGTTAGTGAGTTTGCTTTAAACTAGACAATTAGTGAGACTACCTTAAACCACATGGTTAATGGGTGCCTTAAAACACACAGTTAATGGGACTGGCTTAAACCACAATATTAGTGAGTCCGCTTTAAACCACAAGGTTAGTGGGACTACCTTAAACCACATGGTTAGTGAAACTACCTTCAATCACAAGGTTAGTAGGTATGTTTTAAACTATATAGTTAGTGAAATACCTTAAGCCACAAGGTTCGTGGATATACCCTCAAACCACACTTTTCAAAGTATTCATAGGTACATCCCTAAACCACGCTCTTTACATCAAGCTCAATTGCATTTTCTTTTTGCTCTTATCAAAAAAAAAAAAAATTAGGCGTCATCTTATCTTTGAAAGCAATCTCTTTGAGCTTCCTTCTAAATAGGGGTAGCTGTTGACACTTGAATTGTTACTCAAAAATCATTTCCGAAATATAGGAACTTCTTTTCCATAAAAATATTTCATGTCAAATTCTTGCATATAGAATATTTAGGCATTTAGTATAATTTTTTAAATGCAAGATGTCTTTCCTTTAAAAAAAAAAAAAAATTAACAAATAAACAAAGAAAAAAAGAAAAAAAGAAGGAAAAAAAAAAAGTAAGTCGAGGCCAATGATCTAAATATGACTAGCCAAGTCAAAGAGATTAGATTGCAACTAAAACAGCAAGTTGGGGCCAAAATGTAATTTCCAAAAGTTGACGGATCAATTCGCAAATTTTGTAAAAATTCATCCAAGCCCTTAAATCATCATCTTGGCTCCCGATTAAGTTGAAATTGAACCTGGGTTAGACCAAATTAATAAAATCCAGCCAAAATAACAAAATTGCATTGAATTTGACATTATTGAGCAAAAAAATGGTCAACTTTGAGCGACTTCCTTACAAAAATTGGGTGGGATAATTGCGAAACCAGACCAAGATCTTAAATTACTGTACATGAGCTTACTGAAATTACTTTACATGAGCTTACTAATCAATCAAAAATCATAGCCAAATTGATGGATTAGAGCACACAAACTAGTTACCAAAACCCAATCCATGATTTGATCTCAATTTGGAGCTATTGAGTAAGTAACTTGATGGCCCCACCACATTCCACTCAGTGGCCTAATTAGCTTGATCTCTACACGTGATGGAAGATCATTATTGGTAGTCCAAGTGGAAAAAAATTGGTCAAGGATAAGCAGTTGGAAGCACATGAAAATCTTAGTAAAATATGCACACTTAATAGCTACAAAATTTGAAAATTTGGCTAAGTCAGAAATTTGTTGAAGTAGCTTTGTTAGCAGGCTTGGTAGGTGGACAAAAGACCGACCAAATGATCCCTTAATTAAGGGGATAAGATCACTGAAGGAAGCTCTTTTAAGGCATGAAAGGTAGGAGACAAGGAGGAGAATAGAGAGCTCACAATCGTTTGCCAAAGACGCCCCCAAAAGCAATTCAAGAAAAGCCAAACCCAGAAATTCTAAATCGACCATTGCAGAGAAAAGTGAAATTTTCACAAACTTGTAGCAAACTTTAGCAAAAACCTTCAACTAAAGAGTGAAAATTCACTAAAATATCTTTCTAATCATAGGTTGCATGTCCCTAATGGAGATCGGGAATGCCTCCTAAAGCCCCGCAAAACAGTACCCTCCTAGTGGGGCAAGAAAATGAAAATTTTTCTAAAGTGTTTTGTCCAGTTGGTCATAGGTGAGGAAAAGTGGGTGTTTTTAATAAAAGTAAGAGATAAATTAGGAAAATTATGACTTGTAGCCCAACTTATAATACATATAGTTTGGTTGGGTGTTAATTTGGCCAACAAAAGAGGTCTCAAAATCTAATTTTAGAGACTAACAAAAACCTTCATTGTCAGTTTTTTCCTTAGCAAATCTCATTTTCCTGTTTGAATGAGCTAACTTCCACGTGCCCCCGAAGGATAATCTCTTGGTTTCCTTGGCCAAAAGCCACTTGCAAAAGAAACTACTAAGCAAAGTAAGAATCCTAGATGTATGTTTGATCAAGTTTGAGTATGTTTTAAATGTGAAAAAGCAAGAGGAAAACCAGCCCGGAAAATTGATTTCTTAGGCTGAAAATCTTCCAGGTGTTTGAAGCCTCTTCAAGAGCTTTATATGTTTGACTTGCTACTCCCCTTTGTATGTGTTTTATGTCTTCATGAGCTTGATTAATGTCATATGAGAGTACAAATGATGATGAGGTTAGTGTCATGGATCGATCAATTTCAAATGATCAAACACCGCGCGGCCTTAGGATCGGTGATCCCAAGTCATCCTTACACACACACACACGCTCGTACAGAAGAATCGAATGAGCAAAGAGAGTGTATTTTCTTGTGAATGAACTGTTACAAAGTGGGAGAGGGATCCCTATTTATTCAAGGGCGGGTCGCATCTCAGCCATTGGTCGTCCCTCCGATCCAACGGTCCATTTTAAATCTGTATCATCATTACAAAGCTATACAGCAGGCTACTCAAAGGCTACTCAATGGGCTATGCATGGCAGGCCCTTGGGAAGTCCATGGGTTGCGCTCGTCAAGCCTTGGGCAGACCATGGGCGTGTGTCAGAAGCAAGATCGGGGTTGCAGGTCTATCTAACACATGATCAACTGAATTGTCACAGGCTGCTCGAAGATCATTCATGGGTGTCAATGGGTTGCGCATGGGCCTTCCGCTCGTTCTGCTCATGGGTCAACCATGGGCTGCTCTTGGGTAGCCCCTTGTACGTGACACAGCTCGTCACGGACAATCTTGGATCATGCTTTGTCTGTGGGCCGTGTCATTAGCTTGGTTTGGTCTTTAAATCTCAAGGTAAATCATGAGATCGTCTATGACTTGAGCCAAAATCAAATCCATCCACATTGATTCATGGCTAGTCAATGTGGACCATGCATTTATGCTTCTTGAAAGGAACGTTTTGATGTGTTCGATTGATTAATCTCTGTGATGTTTGTTGCATTTGAAAGTCCACGTTACCTCTTTTCATTTTGATCAAGTGATCTTCTCTATAGATCTTGCATGTGATGAGTGTTGGGGCTTGAATATGGGCATGCAACCTATTTGCTTGACTTGAGTTCAAACCTAGATTTGCATAAATCAACTCAAATCTGCGTATTTGAGGATGATTTTAGCTTGGTTTTTATGTGTTTTAGACTGTGATTTCTATTTAATATTGCTCTTTGCATGTGATAGCATGACCTTGATACTTTAGTTCCACATGAGATTGTTTATGGATTGAGATTGAATGCCACAAACATGGCTCAAGGAACCTACTTGGGCTAGTTTAATGCACACTAAGTGTTCCATGAAATGCCCAAATTAAGCTTCGATCTTGAAATGGTCAATTTGAGCTCGGTTCTTGTGATATTCATGTACCAGGCTCTTCCATATTAGTGTAAATCAAGCATAGATCAATTTAGGGAATTATTTTCAAATAAAAAATAAAAAAATCGAAAAATCCGAAAATTTCAAAAATAAAAATAGAAATGATGGATGGTATCAAATTAACACAAAAATGACATTTATGAGATTTTCCTACTTTTATAAGGTCATTTTTCGTGATTTAATGCTATTTTGGTATTTTATAATCCATTTTGTAAATAATCCATTTTGCATAGATTAAAATTATTTAGAGTAATTTGATGCATATTTAAATTCCCATTTCGCTCATGACGGTTTTGTCCTAGGGCATGATAACAATGCCATGTAATATTATTTGCTCGATTTATATTAGATTTTCCTTTTCCGCATTTATTTTCAAGTCATTTTAATTTCTTGGATATTTACTTATCGTACCGTTTTTCATTAATTTGAGTGTAAATTTCTCTTCTAAATTAAGTTAGGATTAGTCTAGACATTAAGGATGTCACACCCCAAAACCAATAAGAGTGGAGGATGACACAACCATCATTCCTCCTAAAGTACG
Organism: Eucalyptus decipiens; assembly: GCA_014182575.1. Taxonomy (NCBI): domain Eukaryota; kingdom Viridiplantae; phylum Streptophyta; class Magnoliopsida; order Myrtales; family Myrtaceae; genus Eucalyptus; species Eucalyptus decipiens. The sequence goes on from CM024615.1 coordinate 53,613,708, forward strand.
CAACCTCAGACCACCAAATTAATATATGCACCTCCACCAAAAGCTAACTCACAAACTTATCAACTATATACAACATACCAAAAAGTCCCCACCACAATAAGTTCTCTCCAATAACGAATGCTTAGGCCTACTTGCAATTTGCTAAAGAATATGAAAAACAAGTAAATGAAATGAGTGAGCTACCACAACTCAGTGAGTAACACATTTCTTCCAAGCGGATCAGGAAATCACTATGCACATTTAAAACGCAACCATAACTCACTTTAAAATAATGTGTATTCATAACACAATTACTGAAGACACCAATGGTCCAGTCCATTGGTCAATCTCACAAAAACATGTATCAATGATCTATTCAATTGATTAATCTCATTAAACCACATATCAATGGTCCATTCCATCGACAAAACTCAAATCACATGTTAATGGTCTACTCTATTGACCAACTCATGCTCACATGTCTAGCCATGGTCACACATAATGCCCGTGACAAAACGACCAAGATTCCTCCCATGGTAAGGTTTCCACCTATTATTAGCCAATGGCTTGGTCCACGAGGATATCCTAGACTAGTATGTGCATACCCACATTGTGACATCTTGAAATTTTCAACTCTGCTTTCAATTAAATTAATTGGGCCTTTCATCGATACGCCTATATTGTTTTTCTCAGAGTTGATCACTCGTGAAAGAACTGGACTATCTGGGGAACTCAATAAGGAATTTTAACCCAAAAGATTTGATAATTCGACTAGGAATCGACTACTCGACCATGCTCATTTGCAGAGATCATTACCGCACAGTAAAAATCAATTGAAAATCATAAATAGGTTGGTTTGACTGAGATGTGTGGTTAAATGTGGGTGATTCCACCAAATTGAGAAATTCTCGTCGATCGACAACTGATTTTTCTGTCGTTTTGGTACCTTGTATCCGTATTTGAATCCTTAAGATTTTCACAACCACCGAGAGTCGCCAATGTGTCAAAGAGGTTCACCAAATCGACCACGGGTCATTTGCACTAAAATTTTTTTCGAAAGCTACCTAGTAACCTAGGCCACGCTAAAATCGCACCAGATTGAAATTAACTGCGAATTTGAATCTCATTTCAGAAATTGAAAGTTCTATCACAAGTCATTTTAGGAACGTTGACTCAGTCTCTAAAGATTCTTTCTACAAACCGAGATTTTTTCGGAAAAAAGTCAATATAGGGCCGTTTAAGATCAGGAAAATCAGAGAACCATTTTTTATCACGAAATTGGGATGCAAGTAAGTTCTAATGGTGAGGAAAAATATCAATTTGATAGTGAGTACCTCGACTGAATTTTTAAGAGTTGTATTGGGTTAAGTGAAGAAGGAATGGAATGGAAATTCAGGGAAAGGGTTGTGCAAATTCGTATGTCCCCATGGCCATGACTTTTGGACCAACTCAAGACTTCTAGAGGAAGCCAAATGACAGAGAAATTAGCTGTGGAAAATAGCACACTTGGTGGGACACACCAAAGGGGACAAAGAGATGAGAGAGTGACCTTGGTGGCCCCCTCTAGCCTAGCCGATCCCCTCCCTCCTCCTTCCACCCGTCGATGCCATCCTCTCCCAACATCCAGTCGTGTGAAGACCTCTAGCAAACCTAGAAACTGAGCAACTCAGCTCCTCTCTGCCCGTTCGACCACCGCTTGCCATTGCAAGCCGTCACGCCCCCGCGTGCTCGCCTATACATCGCGTGTCATCACCATCCCAGCCGTGCCATCACGCCTAGTATGTGCGTCCAGTAGGTCACCAGGACACTGTGCGACGCCGTCGTAGTCACCAGAGCCACTATCTACCTTCACCTAGACTCGCAGCAGCCCCACCACCCATCCTTGCTAGTTTCCACCTCAGCCAACCACCAGTTCCAGCTCTCTAGATCAAGGACAGAAGCCGAAGCAAGTGGGTCTTACAGCCACTGTTTGGCCCGTTTTCGTGGCCTTCCCTACCCCGGTTGGCCAATCCGCTTTGGAGTCTGTCAAGTCTCGTTGCGTCCCCATCCTTTCGATACGAGCGGATCCTTAATCAAGTGAGTTTAACTCACTAATCCCTGCTTAGTAAGTTAATAACATTTAAGGGTTGACTAGTTTAGACTAAGTATGGATTAGGTGGATAATTAGAATAGATTAGCAATTTAATTAATCGTTATTGCATGTTAGGTGGTTAGAGCAGTGTAATTAGAGCCTAGACAAGCTTTAGTATTTATCTAGTATGGTTTGGAAATTTTCTAGGCTCGTCTCGGCTTTTAATTAGGATTTTCTAGCCTAAGTTGTATTTATTGGCATTTAATAATTAATTTCCATAATTATTATATTAATTATTTATTTTCCGAAAATTAGACCGAGATAGTCAATGACCATAATTTCGTGATGATTGTAGTGATGCAATCTATTTATTTAATTGACTGTTATTTGTGCAAATTGAGTGTGATTTGTGAGTGGGGTATTTATCCCAAAATTTATTTTATTTTTATAATTAATTAGAAAATCACGGAGCGTCGACTTATAATGCCAAAAATGTGTTTTTGGACTGTTGAAATTAGTGGGATTTTTCAAAAGGGAAAATATGGTATTTTGGCTAAGACCGATCATGTACCCACACACGATCATTTTTATCGGGTATAATAAAAATGGTGAAATAAATAGATTGTCAAGATAATATACTATATCAGCCTACGGGCTTTGATATGTCAGCTTAGAGCGAGCAGTATACTGTTATATCAGCCCGCAGACCTCGATATGTCAGTTTAAAGCGAGCAATACACCTTAGCAGCTTCTAGTAAGCATTATTAGTATACTATATTAGCTTGCGGGCCTCGATATGTCAATTTAGAGTGAGCAGTATACTATTTATCAGCTTAGTGCGAGATATACTATCTATTTATCAGTTTAGAGCAGGTAGTCCTGATATAATTGGACTTTATAGATAGTATTGAATGGGCCGACCAAGGGAAGGTTGTGATGACATGTAATAAATTGAGTCAATCGATTGATGGTTCGATCCAATTTGAGGAATTGAAATGTTGTGATGATTGATTGATTTTTTGAACTAAACCGACTTGCAGGAAGAAGTGGTGGCAAAGGTAAGTCATCTATTTCATGGTTGTGCTTAGACAACCCTCATGACGTATTTTCTTCCTAGTCGCGTCTTAAGGGATTGAACTTGCTAGGACGTCGTCTTACCCCATTGTGGGATATCATTTCACGTCCTTAAATGGCAGCTCATCTTGAGCATTTTGGATAGCCTAAAAAGATCACAAAATAGAGGTCTTACATTCCACTGCCTGGGAGCCCTAAGGGCTGGACCTATGAGCTAGTAAGGTCCATAGTCTGGGTTGATGTGAGTTTCACCCATAAGGTGCCCCACCAATACAAATCATGGTACCGCCAAGCTCAGGATGGCTAGAAAGAGGGTCCCATACTAGAATCTGAGATACCTCTGTATGTACTGGAGGTTGCTTTTGGAAATGGTACAATAGATCCCCTCGAAGGTTTGGTGGTAGACCCGATAGACTCGGATCTTGAAGATCTAGGAACCCCAGTGTACTTGGTTGCAGGCTCAAATGATAGTGAGGAGGTGGAGGAGGAGGAATATTAGTAGTTGTTTGTGAACCCCCCCGTTTTCTAAATCTAGTGTCTATATATATATCAACTTGGTTTGTACATAACCTATTATAATATATATATATATAAGTGTGATGTTGGTTTTCAAAATTATGGCCCTACTTTCCTATCCCATCTTGTTGTTGTCTGGGGATTATTTATTTGCTTCCAAATGCGTATTCAAATGAATGGGTTGGCGATGCATCCTAAGACGTTGCTATTTAATCGACAGTGGAGGGATGGGCAGACACTTGGAGGATTGGAGCGTGACATCCCTATTTAATTGGTATCAGAGCATGGTTAGTGATTGGAGTGATAAGGTGCGATGGTTCTTGGGATAATTAGTAGGAAATGCCTTTATTTCATGACTGGTTCATGTCTGTGATAGTTAGTTGGTAGAATTGTTTGTTTGTGTGGATCGCTCAGCTTCTAATTCGGTGTGGGATTGGAAGACAGGTTTCAGTAGAAAATTGAGCCATGAGTGATCAAGAGCAGAGGACTTCTCGAAAGCATGCTATAGGGCCCGTGACTTAGGGTAAAACGCTGACGAGGGTCGGTACACAAGGAGGGCATGGGAGAGCGCAAGCTAACGCTAGCACTAGTGGAGTAGCACCACCTCCCGTTGGTGTTAGGGTAGCAACCCCTGGTGATCCCAAGTTTGAGAGGATCATGGGAGATCTGATGGGACAGCAGCCTCAGAACCAAGCCGCCACTACTACTATTGCCACTCAAGCTGTCGCTATTACTGTCGTTGCCGCCGTTGCTGAGGCCACAGCCGCTGCCACACCTGTCGAAGTTCCAGCTAGGAACATAGTCGTGGATAGAGAGAGACTGATCCACAAGTTGGTGGAGCAATTCCTAAAGCTGAACCCACCAAGGTTCACGGGTACCAGAGACCTAGAGACTGCATCTCCTTGGATTCAGGATCTTGATAGTGTATCAACTGCAAGGTAATGCAAGGTATTTGCAATTATGAGGTACAATAAAGAGGAGAAAGTAGTCTTGGTAGTGTATCAACTGCAAGGTAATGCCAATACTTGGTAGAGAGCTACTAGAGAGATAAAGTTTTCGAGAGGAGTAGTCCCGTTGTGGGACGCTTTCCTTAGAGCATTCAATTATAAGTACTTTTCGAGAAGCGCCGGAGAGTAGAATATGGAAGAATTTCAGCGTCTCCACTAAAGGACGATGATTGTTGACCAGTACGAGGTCAAGTTCGCGAAGCTTTCTCAGTATGCTCCGCGGTTAATAAAAGATCCGAAAGAAAAAGCTCGAAGGTTCAGGAACGGCCTTCAACTAGAGTTGAAACAACCGCTAGTGCCATTTGACTTGAAAGACTATCGTTAAGTCTACAACTGAGCCCATCTGCTTGAGAGAAGTCTGAATGAGCATGCCGCCTCGTCTGGATCAAAGTTTAATTCGAACAGAGAAAGGGTTCGACATGGGAAGAGGCCCATGACTGGAGGAAAGTTCCATGTTTTGCCCAACAAGAAGGGTGGGATTGGGAAATTAGGGCCAAGTCAGAATGGCATGTGTGGCTTTTGTGGAAGGCAACATGGTATGACCTTGTGCCCTCGAAGGATGAGCGCTTGTTTTGAGTGTGGCCAACAAGGTCATCTAGCTAGAGATTGTCCTAGACGACCAAGAGGACAGTCATAGTTACCGTCGCCGCCACCATTGGGACAAATCAGAGGGTACACGCCACAGAACACACCACAGGGTGGACAGATAAGACCCCTAGCTCACGCAACAATGTACGACATTACTAGAGGTCAGGTTGAAGACTTGCTTGATGTGATTACAGGTATGGTTTCGCTGAACGACCATGCTGCTTATGCTTTATTCGACCCAAGAGCAACTCATTCTTTTATTGTCGAGCAATACGTTAAGCTGATAGGATTAAGTCTTGAGTTATTGGAGTTAGTGGTTAGCATATCTACACCGTTGAAGGATAATGTGTTAGATGCATCAGGGTGTTCTGGTTGCAAGTTAGCAATTGGTGAGCGAGAGGGAAAATAGACTTTTTAGTCCTAGCCATGTATGACATTGATTTGATAATTGGCATGGACTGGCTCACCAAGTAACGCGCTAAGATGGACTATTATCATAAAGCGATACAGTTTGACCCGTTAGAGGGAGAGAGTTTTGAGTTTGTTGGGAGTTGAGGAGGACCCTCGATTACCTTGATTTCATTACTTGTGGCAACCCGTTTGTTAGATGAGAGTTGTCAAGGTTACTTGGCAACTGCTGTGGATACGACAGTTGAGAAGCTAAAGATTGAAGATATCATAGTAGTATAAGAATTTCCATATGTATTCCTGAATGAATTGTCAGGTCTGCCACCAGATAGAGAGAGATCGAGTTTGTAATTGAGTTAGCACCTGGGACAAAGCCAATCTCTAAGGCTCGTTACCGGATGGCATTGTCTGAGTTGAAAGCACTGAAGGTGTAGATGCAAGAATTGTTGGATAAGGGATTCATACGTCTTAGTGCATCACCTTGGGGAGCACCGGTTTTGTTTGTGTAGAAGAAGGATGGTTCGTTGCGTCTGTGCAACAACTATCATCAACTCAATCAAGTGTTGATCAAGAACAAGTATCCACTCCTAAGGATCGACGGCTTGTTTGATCAGTTACAAGGAGAGTCGATATTTTCTAAAATCGACTTGCAGACAAGATATCATCAGTTGAGGATCAGGAAGGAGGACATTCCAAAGCCAACATTTCGTACTTGATACGATTATTAAGAGTTCATTGTGATGCCCTTCGGTTTGACGAACGCCCCAACTGCTTTTATGGATTTGATGAACCGAGTGTTCAAGGATTATATGGATCAGTTCATGATCGTGTTCATCGATGATATTCTAGTGTATTCGAGGAATGATGAAGAGCAGTCATCTGAGAGTAGTATTGCAGACTCTAAGGGTTCATCAATTGTATGCCAAGTTCAGCAAGTACGAGTTTTGGTTGACTCGTGTTGCTTTCTTAGGTCATGTGATTTCAAGAGAAGGAATCTCTATGGACCCGTCCAAGATTGAAGCAGTGATCAACTAGCCAAGAGCGACTACGATGACAAAAATCAAAAGTTTTCTGGATTTTGCAGGTTATAACAGACGGTTTATAGAAGGGTTTTCAGCATTAGCATCGTCGTTGACCCAACTCCTGAAGAAAGAAGAAAATTTTTTCTAGACAGACAAGTACAAGCGTAGTTTCCAAGAGCTTAAGCAGATGTTGACTATTGCTCCTATGCTAACCATTCCATCTGGTCTTGGAAGATACGAGATCTATAGTGATGCGTTGTTCAAAGGACTAGGTTGCGTACTGATACAACATGGTTGGGTTGTTGCGTACGCTTCCCGTCGATTGAGACCTCATGAGCAGAACTACTCAACGCATGACTTAGAACTCGCAGCCATCATTTTCACTCTGAAGATTTGGAGGCATTATTTTTGTGGAGAAAGATTCTAAATCTTCACTGATCATCCAAGTCTCAAATATATATTCTCTCAGAAGGAGTTGAATATGAGGCAGCGTCGCTGGATGGAACTCCCGAAGGATTATAACTATGATATCCTATATCACCCGGAGAAGACGAATAAGGTCGTTGACGCTTTGTGTTGAAAGTCTTCTATAGCATAGATGGTGCTTAAGTAGTGGAATTAAATCGAGAGAGCTCAAGATTTGATATTCAAGTTTGAGACAGGCCACCTTTTGAATCTTATGGCCACTCTCAGAATTGAGCTGGATGTTCAGATCAGGATTTAATTACTTCAGCCGACAGACCCAAATGTTTAGAAAATTATGCAAGAAGATACTAATAAGAGAAAGGCCGACTTTCAGATTTCTGAGGATGGAACGCTAAAGTTCCGAGGATGATTGGTTGTACCTGACGATGCCGAGCTTAGAGAGGAGATCTTATTAGAAGCTCATTGTAGCAGTTACAGTATTCATCCTGGCAGTACGAAGATGTATCAAAATCTGCATCAATATTACTAGTGGTATGGTATGAAGGTGAACATCACCAAGCAAGTCACCAAGTGTTTGACATGTCAGCAAGTGAAGGCTCATCATTACAAGTTGGGAGGACTTCTGTAACCTCTCGAGATTCTAGAGTGGAAGTGGGAGCACATCACGATGGATTTCGTGATCAGTTTACGGAGGAGTCAGAGAGGAAATGATTCCATTTGGGTAGTGGTCGACAGATTGACAAAGTTGACTTACTTCATTACAGTATGAAAGGACCTCAGTTTAGACAGGCATGCAGAACTGTATGTGTGTCAAATAGTTCATATGCACGGAGTACCGGTGACGATTACTTCAAACCGAGACCCAAGATTCACAGCTGCCTTCTAGAAAAGCTTGCGGAGTGCTTTAAGTATGAAGTTGTAGTATAGTATGTGGCATCCCGGAAATTCAAAACCAAGCCTTAAGGTGTGTCAAATGTCTTTAATTAGGTGATAGAATTTTACGGCCTATGCTTTAGCCAATTTGTCTTTTAATTTGATGAATTGTGCTTGTGATTGTGGAAATTTAAATTTAATTTATTAATGCTTGGCCATATGATTTAAATTTCAATAATTAAAAATATCCCAAGACTTTGGCCAAGATGGAAATTGGAATTCAAAATATTATAGAAGGAATTTCAAAAAAAAAAAAAAAAGAAGGGAAAAAGGGGCTAATTTTCGAAATGGGCCTTGGGCCCATTAGCATAAAGCTTGGTGGGCCAAGCTAGTCGGCCCATTGGGCCCAAGAGGAGAGTTCGACCAGCCCAAGGAGGAGTGGCCGGTTGGGCCTAAGCCCAAGCCCAAACCAAATTTTAAAAAAAGAAAACCCAATAAGACAAGTGGCAAGGGAATGCCATGTATTGGTGGGATTGTAGGCAATCTCATGATTGCTAATCATGGGATTGTAGGCAATCTCATGATTGCTAATCATGGGATTAAGGAGTATAAGAAGGATGAGGAGAGAGAAGGGGCCGGTTTTTCCTTCATTGGGCCAAGAGAGAGAGGTGAGAGGGAGAGAGAGAATTCGAGAGGGAGAAAGAGAGACCGAGAGGGAGAAGAGAGGAGGCGGAGCCGAGAGGGAGGTGCCGCCGTACGCCCGCCTTGCCGACCGTCCTACGCCGCCGTACGCCGTTGTTCGTTGCTGTTCGTTCATCTTGGAGGCAAGTGGGGGTCCATGACTTCTCTTGCATGTTGTTTTGATGGTTGCATGTTCGGTTTTAGGGGTGTTTTGGGCGAAATATCGAAGCAAGGGTTGAATGTGTTCATGTTATGTGGCTGTTTCCGTTCGGTTTGTGGTAGACAGTTTCTTATTCGAGCTTGCATGTGTATTTGGAGTGTGATTTTGGCTTCGGTGTCTTCATGAAAGTTGAAGCTAACATCTTGAGGTATGACATACTCGAATTTCATGGAAAACGAAGGTCATATGAGGGGTCAAAAGTTCTATTTCACGGAGGCTTTAGATCTGCGAATTTCCTACTGACCTCTTGATGATTTCTTGGTTGCATGTTGATTTCTGTTGGAGATCTCACTTTGTTGTATTCATGGAAGTTGTAGGTAACATCCTAAAATACAACATACTCAAATTTGAGGAGAAAAAAATGAGTATAGCCTAGTTAATCGGCTAGATCTTTGAGACGTTTAGTTCTGTTGAAGTATACAGAGACACCCGAGACTTCAAGGATTTAAAAGAGGATCATAATTTGGTTATTTAACCTAGATCTCTTCATGAAACTTGTAAAGGACACATTGATACATAACATACTCGAATTTCAGAAGAAACGAAAGAGATTTGATGGGTCAAACCTAAGTTTTTCGGTGATGTACGTTCTGGACGAAACGGTAGAGGTTCCAGAAGCTTCATGGAGTTGTATAAATTAATCTATAAATAATTTAGCTTAGTGTTCTGCATGAAAAATGCACGAAAATGTGTTGGATATCACTCTGTAAAATTTGGGAATTTTCAGAGGTCATATGAGTATTTTAATTTAATTAATTCGAAAACTGTGCAATCTGGCCATGATCCGAATATTGTGTGTATTTGTGGAAATTTGGGAAATTATGATGTGATTTGCATGGTAATGCATGGTTAATAATGATGATATGATGTGACATGCATGGTGATGCATGGTTAATGATGATGTGATATGCATGGTGATGCATGGTTAATGATGATGATATGATGATGTGATATGCATGGTGATGCATGGTTAATAATGATGATATGATGTGACATGCATGGTGATGCATGGTTAATGATGATGAAATGATGATGTGATATGCATGGTGATGCATGGTTAATAATGATGATATGATGTGACATGCATGGTGATCCATGGTTAATGATGATGTGATATGCATGGTGATGCATGGTTAATGATGATGATATGATGATGTGATATGCATGGTGATGCATGGCTAATGATGATGTGATATGCACGGTGATGCATGGTTAATGATGATGTGATGATAATGATATATGAGATGCCATGATGATGATGATATATATATATATGCTATGATGATGCATGTATACGCTTGACATCAAAAGGTAAGTAATGCTCGCATTGTATGATGGTATGCATGGTGCACTGAGTTGTTATTGGATTTCCCTATCTGCTGAGTGGTTATACTCACCCCTTTTGGGGATAACATTTCAGATTAGCACTATGCCGCTGCCTGCTGTTTCACGTGGGGTATTTTACGGTATTCCGTCTGATGTCGAGGTGGAGTTTACAGAGATAGACTGTCCCTCTGTACCCGGATTGACTTTTATCCGAGTACGATGCTTAGTCATGTATGATATCGGCTTGGCTGGGGGCCCTTTCATACAAGAGTTTTTGTCCGTGCACGTTCAACGGGATGGAGCGATGCGAGGGATGCTGCCGCCGCCACCACCTGACGCACCGGGTTGGGTGTGAGACCGCGCGCGAGGAGTAGGAGCTAGATCACTTTTTGATGTAGATAGTTGACACTAATGATGGGAGGGTTTTTGTGTTCATGTGATGTTAGGGGTCGGAGTTCCTTTTTGAGATTTTAGGTAGGACATGGCAGAGTCCTAACCTTTCTGTTTTTTTGTATCGACCCGAAGGAAACCCCATCTCGCTACATGTATGTATGTAAGCAAAGCGTCAATGTTATTTATAAAATCGTGCTGTTAGTTGGTGTGTATTTGTATCATGGATTAGAAGGGAGATAGATGACGATGTGAATTTTGCTTCCGCTATGAGTCGCGCATGGGACCGCTTTAAAAAAAAAAAATTTCTGTAATCTGGCAAGGCTTAAATTTAGCCAAAGAGATAGACATGGTAAAAGATGTAACATCGGCACTGTTAACGACCTGCGAAGGGTTCGGGGTGTTACATAGTACAGCATATCATGCTCAAACGGATAGCAAGTTTGAGAGGATAATTCAAACCCTCGAAGACATGCTGCGAACTTGCGTGCTGGATTTCAAAGGGAGCTGGAAAGAACAGCTTCATCTGGTCGAGTTTACCTACAACAATAGTTATGAAAAGAGCATTCAGATGGCTCCTTTCGAAGCGTTACATGGCAGAGCGTGCAAAACGCTAGTGTGTTTGGATGAAATCAATAAAAGAAAGATTACAGGCCTAGAGTTGATTCAGTAGTCAGTGGATGCAGTTGTAGTTATCAGAGGCAGACTAAAGAATGCTCAAAGTCGATAGAAGAGTTACGCAAATAAGCGCCGAAGATTTTTAGAATTCCAAGTTGGTGATTACCTTTTTCTAAAGGTGTCCCCAATGATGGGTATTTCGCATTTTGGCAAGAAAGGGAAACTGAGTCGGGGGTACGTATGTCCGTTTAATATTCTTGAGAGGATCGGGACCCTAGCGTATCATCTTGCATTGCCACCAAGTCTGGTGCAAGTTCACAATGTCTTTCATGTGTTGATGTTGAGGAAGTATGAGCGTCACCCAACCCACGTGCTTAATTTCGAGGAATTGGACGTGGATGGCCGAGTATTGTATGTTGAAAGCCCGGTTTAGATCGTGGATTGAAAGGAACAAATTTTGCGTATAAAGACCATCTCATTGGTTAAAGTGGTCTAGCAACACCATGACACTGAAGGAGAAACCTAAAAGAGTGAAGAGTCGATGAGACAATTGTACCCTCACTTTTTTGCTTAAAGTATTGTAATGGTTTAAATTTCGAGGATTGAATTTTTATAAGAGGGGAAGAGTTGTGACATTCTGAAATTTTCAGTCTTGCTTTCAATTAAAGTAATCGGGCCTTTCATCGACGCACCTATAGTGCCATTCTCAGAGTTGATCACTTGTGAGATAACTAGACTATCTAGGGAAGTCATAAAGGAATTTTAACGCAATATACTTGAGAATTTGACCAGGAATCGACTATGCTCATCTACAAAGATCATTATGGCATAGTAAAGATCGATTGGAAATCAGAAATAAGTCAGTTTAACTGAGATGTGTGGTTAAACGTGGGTGATTCCACCAAATTGAGAAATTATCGTCGATCGGCACTAAATTGATTTTTCTGTCATTTTCGTACCTTTTATCCGTATTTAAATCCTCGAGATTTTCACTACCACTGAGAGTTGCCAATGTATCAAAGAGGTTCATTGTGGCTCGAAGAAAATCGACCATGGGTCATTTGCACTAAAATTTTTTTTGAAAGCTACCTGGTAGCCTATGTCATGCTAGAATTGCGATAAATTGAAATTAACCGTAAATTTGCGAAATTGAAAGTTTTGTCATGTCACGAGTCATTTTAGAAATATTGACTCAGTCTCCAAATTTTTTTTCTGCAAACCGAGATTTTGGTGGAAAAAGTCGATATAGGGCTTGTCACGCCCCGATCCTCAAGCGTGTGCCCATCCCTTTGTGGTCGATAAAATTTTGCATTTCCAGGACAAGTCGCTAACCCTTTTATTTTATTGCACATGCGGAAATGAATAATAAATCCCCTGACAGTAACCATCTCGAGATAGGAAAGCAGGACAACACATTCACAAACAAACATGCTTTTATAAACATATCGAGTCATGTATAAAAGCCTATACCCAAAAGATTTCAAAAGACTAACTCTCAAAAAGAAGTTGCCTTATCTGACCTACTCTTCATGTCACCTCAGCTGAGCTCCAAGTCTTCCTTCTACAGTCCTGAAAATTTAAGCCCGCGACAGGGTGAAATATAAATCTTAGCGAGTTCATGCTCTAAGCCCCGATTAGGAGGGAAATATGCCTAGAAGCATTCTAACCACAAAACCACACAATTAGAATAGCGGACTTACCTCGCTTAGTTCCTTCCTGCACGTCAACTTAGTTCATATTGCAATGCATATAATTAATGCACATAACAATTAAAACACCTTATCAACTCAATTAACCATAAGGGTCTTGATTATAAGGCCAAACCACTATGACATGTCCCACACCATACCATACAGTTTTGTCTCATAATCAGTTGTATCAAATTCAAACAATCATGCGTTCCAATTGTTAATTAAGCCCCTGAAGGCACAACCGACTCCCATGTTCGGTTGTCTACTGGCGTAGCTAGGCATCATCTCTTCTCCATTGAGCAAGTTTTCATCTCTTAAAGACACCATTCCAAAAGGAGTATAGGTCCAGAATCTACTGCGACCCGATATCCCAATGCATGGGTAACTCAAAAAGGGATTTAATAATGTCCAGCGTAATCGCTTGAGACGGGTTCTCTTAACCAACATACGACCAACAATCTCGGCCCTAGACACCGTGCATTGCACTCAAATGCCTCAATTAAAATAGTGAACCCGGCCTATTTTCTTTGTATTAAAAATACATAGTAAAATAGTTGTATGTGGGTACACGGTCATATTAGACCCAAAAAATTCATAACCTCCAATTTAACATCCCACTATTTTATATAGTATATAAAACTATTTTCAGTGTTAAAATCCAACACCCAGGATTTTCTGAATAAATATCGAAATTCACAAATTTTGGAATTAAATACTCAAAATTCCAATCAGCACTTAATTTGCACAAATTAACATCCAATTGTAGAAATTAACCACACCATTGCAATAAGAATGCAATTCCAGTCACCGGCTATCCAGTCTAGTTTTTAGAAATTAATTAATAATTAAATAAATTACCGAAAATTAAATAAATTACAAAATAAATAAATTAAAGCACTTAATTAAATTAACCTAAACTAACCGAGCTAATTAATCGAACTAACAATTAAATATAAAAATTCCACCTAATCTAATCTAATTACACTAATTATATAAACTAACTAATTCCAAACTAAATCCACCTAACTAATCTAATTAAACTAACTAAATAACTAACTATATACTTAATCTAACTAAACTACCTTAAGCTTAATTAACCTAACTAATCCACCAATTAGCTAACTAATCACCTCTAACTGTCATTAGCCTACTAATTAGGGATTAGAACAAAACTCACCGGTTAGCACGAAAATCAGCTCACGGCGACGACGGCACGACAGTGGCCGAAATTCGGGCTCACGACAAGGCCAAGGGAAGCTTGGACCAACTGAAATGGACCAAGGCAGCCCACGGTTCAAGACCAAAGGAGCTGGAATTCCGCGGCTGAACTTGCGCGGCTACAAAGCTCGGCTTCGTGGAGACGGGCAAGCTGCAGAGATGCGGTCAACACTTGAGGCTCTTGCCAGGGAATCTGACCGAGCAAAGAAAAGGCACTAAATGGTGGGACGGCAGTTGTCTTCGAAGGCAATACCTGCAAGAAGATGAAGTTGCAGGTGTTGGATTCGTGGCGGTAAAGAATAAACAGCAGGTTCGGGCTTCGCAGGTTTTACCGAGAGAAAACGTGGCCGAATGAGAAGTCGTTGGTGGAGTGGGGGAGGGAGTCTCGATGGAGAGGAAAACAAATGAAAAAGAAGACTAAAGTTGTAGCGAAGAGAAGTGGTGCAGCCTGCAGGTTTTTCGAAGAAAATAAAGGAGAATGAAAGTGAAGCAGAAATTGATGGAGTCGGCTGTGAAGATGAGGCACACGAAGACGGGGCAGCTGGACAATCTTGCTGGAGAAGCCATGGATAGGGGGCCAAAATTCAAGACATTATCCAACCCATTAAAAGCTTGTCCCCCATAATACTTTCTAACCTAATAATCAAACAATAATCCAATATAAATGTAAAAAATGCAGCCCCCAAGCCTAGATCCGAATTTCACACTCAACTTTAGCTTCAATTTCTTCTTCGATTCCTCCAATTTAAAGTCCAATTTTACCAAGGAAAAAGCCCACAAATTTTATTTTATTTTTTGATGACCCAGGGAATCCCGTATAGTCGGTAGTCGACGAGCAAACCCTGGCGTGGCACTAGCGAAGGACCCACCACCCCGACGCCATACTTAAGACACCAAATGCCTCCACTAGGTTTTGAATCCCTCACCTTTGGGGAAGGATAAATAGAGCTCTTATCTAGCGGAGCCACCACCCACAAAATTTCTATAAGTTCCCATCACTAAATAGCCCGGCTTAGAAGTCAAAATTTCCTTCAAATGAGTCCATCCGAATTTCCGTTCGTTTTCCGAATTGTTCGAATCGATTTTCCGAAAAAATCTCGGAATCTCCAAAACATTTTCAAAAGATGAGTTGACATTCCTAAAATGAATCCTGATACAACAGAACTTTCAATTTCTGAAATCGGGTTCAATTTCGCGGTTAATTTCAATCTAACGTGATTTTAGCACGTCCTAATCTACTAGGTAACTTTTAGGAATTTTTAATGCAATTGACCCGTGATTGATTATTTTTGAGTCACAATGTACATCTTCAACACATTTGC
This sequence comes from Eucalyptus decipiens, assembly GCA_014182575.1. Classification (NCBI taxonomy): domain Eukaryota; kingdom Viridiplantae; phylum Streptophyta; class Magnoliopsida; order Myrtales; family Myrtaceae; genus Eucalyptus; species Eucalyptus decipiens. The sequence continues at coordinate 53,629,138 of CM024615.1, forward strand.
GACCCTCAATTATCGTGAAAATCTTGAGTTTTCAAATACGGACATAGGGTACGAAAATGACAGAAAAATCAGTCTAGTGCCGTTCGATAGAAATTTTGTAATTAGGTGGAATATAATCATATACCTATATCGAATCGACCTATCTCCGGTTTTGATCAATTTTGACGGTGCCATAATAACCCTTGCAAATTAGCACGATTGATGTGTCGATTTCTGGTCGAATTCTCAAGTCTAATGCGTTTAGGTTCCTTAATGACTTCACTTGATAGATTAGTCAACTCGTGAGTGGTTAACTTAGAGAAAAATGCTATAGGCACGTCGATGAAAAGCTCACTTCATCTCATTGAAATTAGACTCGAAAATCATGATCTCACAGGGTCATTTTCGATTAGAAAAATCAGAGAACCATTTTTTATCACGAAATTGGTATGCAAATAAGTTCTAATGGTGATGAAAAATATCAATTTGATCATGAGTACCTCGATTGAATTTTTAAGACCCGTATTGGATTAAGTCAAGAAGGAATTGAATGGAAATTCAGGGCAAAGGTTGTGCAAATTCGTATGTCCCCATGGCCATGACTTTTGGACCAACTCAAGACTTCTAGAGGAAGGCAAAGGGCTAGGAAATTGGTTGTGAAAAGCGGCACACTTGGTGGGACACACCAAAGGGGAGAAAGAGATGAGAGAGTGACCCTAGTGGCCCTCTCCAGCCCAGCCGGTCCCTCCCTCCTCTTTCTACTCATCGACGCCATCATCTCCCTCCATCCAGTCGTGTGAAGACCTCCAGCAAACCCAGAAATCGAGCAACTTGGCTCCTCTCTACCCGTTTAACCACTGCTTGCCACTACAAGCCGTAGCATCGTCAACGCGCCCCCGCGTGCTCGCCTGCTCATCGTGCGTCACCACCGTCCTAGCCGCGTCGTCTCGCCCAGCTCATGCATCCAGCAGCTCACCAGGATGTCGTGTGTCGCCGTCGTGGTCGCCAAAGCGACCATTGGCCTCTGCCTGGACCCATAGCAACCCCACCACCCATCCTTGCTGGTTTCTGCCTCAGCCAGCCACTAGTTCCAGCTCTCTCGACCAAGGACAAAAGTCAAAGCAAGTGGGTCTCACAGCCAATATTTGGCCCATTTTGGTGGCCTTCTTGACCCCGGTTGGTGGTCCCGCTTTGGAATTTGTCGAGCCTCGCCACGTCCCCATTGTTTCGATACAAGTGGATCCTTAATCAAGTGAGTTTAATTCACTAATCCCTACTTAGTAAGTTAATGATATTTAAGGATTGATTAGCTTAGATTAAGTATGGATTAGGTCGATAGTTAGAATAGACTAGCAATTTGATTAATCATTATTGCTTGTTAGGTGGTTAGAGTAGTATAATTAAAGCCTAGACAAGCTCTAATATTTATCTAGAGTGGTTCGAAAATTTTATGGGCCCGTCTCAGCTTTTATTTAGGCTTTTCCAGCCTAAGTTGTATTTATTGACATTTAATAATTAATTTCCATCATTATTCAATTAATTAATTAATTTCCGAAAATTAGACCGAGATAGCTAGTGATCGGAATTTCATGCTGATTACAGTGGTGTTATTTTGTGCAAATTGAGTGTGATTTGTGATTGGGGGTATTTATCCCAAAATTTATTTAATTTCTATAATTAATTAAAAAACCACCGGGTGTCGGTTTACAGCCCTAAAAATGTGCTTTGAAACTGTTGGAATTAGTGGGATTTTCAAAAGGGGAAAATATTGTATTTTCGTTAAGGCCGACCGTGTACCCACACACGATTATTTTTATTGGGTATGACAAAAATTATTAAATGAATAGATAGTAATGATTGTATACTACATAGGAGTATTCAACCGGACTTGGTATACCCGGGAACCGGACTGGGTATACCCGAGAACCGGACTGGCCCACTTGGAAAACAAGGTCGGGAACCGGTTCTTGTTGAAATCGGTCTGGGAATTGGTTCTCAAAATTCGGAACTAGTTTAAACCGGTCCAGGAATAGGTTTTGAGTGATTACCCACCCAAAAACCGGTTCCCGGACCGGTTTTGTAAGTAGAGGTCCAAAATCCTTTTTTTTCTCCAGATTTTTATTCTTACTCCTGCAATTACACGACGTTTTTCTTCTTCACTCTCTCAAACATAAATGGCACTCCTCCTTTATCGTTCCTCTTTCTCATTTGCTTCCCTCCCTCACCGGCTCCCTCTTGCACTGTCCGATGGACTAATGGCGTTTGTTTAGCCAAATTCTTGTGTATTATATGGATTGGCTCACTTAATTTTTCTTTTGTAGAAAGAGTTATGCTTGCATAACTGAGTAACTTCATGTAGTAGTTGTGGGGATAAGACTAATATTAGACCCAAGTTTGTTGCTAATTCTTCGCCTTATAATTTTATTTATTATAATTAGCCCTATGAATCCTTAATTTTTCGTTTAGTCAAAAAGTTCATGTATTTATTTATTACAAGTGCTTAATGTTTCAATACAAATTAGGAGGATTACGTTATTTTATCGCATATTAATATAAAATTCGAAGTCGTATAGGATATCGGGAGATTGCAAAACAGGTTCTAGTAAAAACAAGGTTGACCTTGGAATCGGACCCAAAAAACAGGATGGGTCGGGTACAGGGTCTAATACAAACAGGGTCGGGTATGGGGTCTAGAAAATGGGAGCCGGTTATAACATGGTCGAGTACAGGGTTTAGGTTTAGACCATACCCACCCTAGACCCGATCACCCTTAATACTATATCAGCTTACGGGCTCTGATATGTCAGCTTAAAACGAGCAGTATACTGGTATATTACATCAGTCTGCGGGACTCGATATGTCAACTTAGAGCTAGCAATATACTATTTATCAGCTTAGTGCGAGCTATACTATCTATTTATAAGCTTAAAGTGAGTAGTCCCGATATAATCTGTAAAAGCTAGTACGAGCACCTAGAGGGAGAGTGAATAGGTGTAAAAACAAATTCCCCTAGTGAAGTGTGCAACTCTAATCAGCAATAGATTATGAAAAGGAAATTAGACTCTTGTAAACAAATCGAGTTACGATCAAACTAAAATAGCATAGGGAAGAGAATAAGAACACAGGGTTTATAGTGGTTCGGCTTAGTTCAAGCCTACGTCCACTCTTCCACACTGACAGCCCATCGGCTAGATTTCACTATAAAACAAAAGAGTTGTTACAATAAAGCTCTTCCTTAATTTCACAGTGTAGAGACTCTACTACACTTCCTCAAGGTCTCTAAAAAATATAGACTCTCTTTTGTGTACAAGATTTCGCTCAACAATTTAAATGACTAAGAACAAGGAGCGTCAGACTTTGGAATTCTTCTATCGCGCACACACTCGAACAACTAGAACGTCTTCCTTATATATTCCTTCATGCCACCACACCCGTTGGCACTCTCCAAAGGAATTCTTCCAATCTACTCGTAGGACAGAATCAATTAGGAAGATCTCGAGTTATTTAAGGAATATGACGATAGCGCACCAATCATGCTCGTCCATACAATCAAGATCTAGGTTCCATAAGTAGAACCTTCCAAGTATACCTTGCCAATTAATGGATCCAAAATCTCTGAATCAATCTCAATTTGAATAATGGATTCCAACATGCTATATCCAGCCAAATGATCTTTTTTAGTCGACAGAATCAAATCCTTAACCAAATACTCAGTTTCGGATAAGCCTTCTTCGACGGTCTAGAAGCTGTCAATGAGGATAGACTATGAGTCTTGAGTCTGGCAGTCCGGAGGTCTTCAGACTTTGATGGAAGAGTCTGTAAGTCTTCAGACTAGACTGATGAAAACGTTTTGTCAATTTCAAAACACTCAAGGAAGTTTTCTCTAACAATCTTCACCTTTTTTATGGTGACAAAACTTTTCCTGCAGATTTGGATAACTTTGACCTGCAAAACATTACTCAAGCAAACATTAAGATAAACAATCATTTAAACAGTCAAACCCAAATCCAGTCTAAATCCAAATAGCCAAACACAAAAGAAAGTAAAGTTAATCAAACATAAACGTCACAAAAGTCAAGAGTTCAAAAGTCAAGAGTTTGAAGTCAAATATGTACCACATCTCTCCCCCTTTTTGTCAACATTAAAAAGGTAGAGATGAAAAGAGAATGGAATTAAGATTGCTTGGGAAGACGAACAAGCTGGAAATCTCCCATTGACTGGATAATCCCTTCCAGCTTTTTCAAATCCTCCTTCAGTTGAGCCACATCTTCACTCTTGGCATTTGCTTGAACTTGAAGAGCAAGGGCATGGAGTTGATCATGCAAAGAAACTGAAGAGGCTTGTCCTACATTTTGCAAGTTCTGAACTTCGTATCCTAGAGTATAAATTTGGCCTCGCATCTCCAAGAGAACATCAAGCACTCTACGAAAGTCTGCTGAATTATCAATCTGAGTACTGGCTTCTACACGATCAGACAGAGTATTGGCAGATGATGGCAACTTAGCACGATCACGTAGATTTGGCGATGAAACCTCACAGCCTTCCTCAGGAAATTGAGAGGCATAAATGTCTTCTGGATCTGCTGGAGAACGACTTACTCCTTCACTGGTGACAGCAATTAAGGACGTTCCTCTTTTCTCAGGATCTCCTCCTGTTTCAATGCCTTTAGGCAGTGAGAAGTACGCTTCATGCTCTTCTTCTTCTTGTTCACCTCTTCCCTCTTCTTCTTGTTCTTCAATCCTTTCTTCCTCTACTTCTTTCTCCATTGATTTTCTTCCTCCAGTCCTTTGTTTGAGCTCTTCTTTGTCTTGTTCCTCTCTCTCCTTTGTCTCTGGAACAAAACGACTTAAGTTCTTCAATGCAAGAGTAGAAATTGTGATATCATCCTCATCCTCTTCATCCTCCAAGATGAGTGCTCTTCTTTCCTTGGATGGAGCAACCATGGGCTCCTTCCCTTTCAGTTTTGCAGCCGAAGAGATTGGATGAGTCTTGACAGGGGTTTTAACCTTGAATTGCTCCAAAGCCTTGTTAAGTTCCTTCAGACGCATTTTAGAGACCATTTTTAGTCCTACCACCATTGGATCGCATGATTGAACACAAAGAATCCTGTGACGCTGAATGTTCAAATGTCTAAATAACTTAGTGACAAGTGCTGAGTAAGGAAGTTGGCCCTTGTCCTTCACCATCGTTCTGTACATGTGGAACATAATAGCGTGTGGAAGAGAGAACTTCTTAGCAGCATTGATGGCATACATCAGCTTTACCTCTGAGTTTGAAACATCAGTCTTCGAAATTGATTTGGGTCTGAGGCAATTGATCAATATCTTGTGAAGCTTAATATTTGAGGCATTCATCCTCGAATATGAAATCTTTCCTTCTGTAATTCTATCTCGAACAAGCTCTGTCGTCGCACGACCAATAGACACACTAATAGGTGAAAACTTTGACAAATTCCAAGCTTGTTTCGCAAGAAAGGTGAAAACTTTTCGAGGATTAAACAAGAGAAGAAAACAGATGTGGAAGATTTGTGCTCTCTTAGGGTTTTTGTGAGTAAAACGAAGAAGAACCAACAGTATATAAGGTAGTCGAAGCGAGGCATACGGAATGTTGTAAAAAGGAAATATAAAAATGCCTTTTAAAAAATAACTGCCTTTTCAAAAATTAGATAACTATCATTTCAAAAATAACTTCTTTTTCGAAAATGAAGGATTGCAATAATTACGAAAACTGGGAAATAACATCAATCAATTTCGGATAGATGATCGTACCTTTTTCGAGATTTGATTCGAGAGATAAGTTTCTAAAATAGAAGTAACTTACAGTCGTAAATCTTGATTGTCCGAGTCTGAGTGTCTTTAGACTTTCAGTCCCGAGTCTTAACTTCCTCAGACTTTAAGATATTAAGACTGGAACGAATAACTTCAAATTGACTTTTCTCCAAAAGCTTTATAAATATATCCGCCAGTTGATTCTTTGAATCAATAAACTGAATTGAAACTTCTCCATTTTGAACATAATCTCTAATGAAATAATGTCGGATCTCTATATGTTTTGCTCTTGAGTGAAGAATCGGATTCTTGGTGAGATTGATTGTGCTGGTGTTGTCACATTTGATCTCAGTGCATGAATCTTCAATTCCAAAATCTCTTAACTGTTGTTTTATCCACAAAATTTGTGAACAAGAACTTCCAAGAGCTACATACTCTGCTTCTACCGTAGAAAGAGCTACTGTACTTTGCTTCATTGAAAACCAAAATACTGTCCTACTACCAAGTAGTTGACAGGTGCCCGAGATACTCTTTCTATCAACTCTACATACAGCTAGGTTTGCGTCTGAGTATCCAAGAAGAGTAAAGTCTCATTCTTTTGGATACCTGAGACCTAAATTTGAAGTTGAGGCAATGTATTTGATAATACGTTTTGCTGCACTTAGATGAGATTCTTTAGGGTCTAATTGAAATCTGGCACAAATACAAACACTAAACAGAATGTCAAGTCTAGAAGCAGTAAGATAAAGAAGTGAATCAATGATACTCCTGTATAGCTTCTGGTTAACTTTCTTTCCTCCTTCATCTTTGTTTAGCTTCAAGGAACTTGACATTGGTATATCAGTCTTTTTGCAATTTTCTAGTCCAAATTTTTTGACAAGTTCTTTAGCATATTTTTCTTGATGAATAAAGATTCCCTCCTTCAGTTGTTTCACTTGAAGCCTGAGAAAGAAGGTTAGTTCACCCATCATGCTCATTTCAAACTCATCCTGCATAGACTTAGAGAATTTCTTGTATAGATTTTCATTAGAAGATCCACAAATAATATCATCAACATAAATTTGAACAAGTAAAAAGCTTTTGCTTTCTCTCTTGATAAACAATGTAGTATCTACTTTACCTTTGACAAAGCCATTTTGAATTAAAAACTTACTTAACCTGTCGTACCAAGCTCGAGGTGCTTGCTTTAAACCATATAGAGCCTTTTTCAGTCGGAATACAGAGTCTGGTTTCTTTGGGTCTTCAAAACCGGGTGGTTGTTCCACATAGACTTCCTCTTGGATAAATCCATTTAGGAAAGCACTTTTGACGTCCATTTTGAATAACCTGAAATTCTTATGACAAGCAAAAGTAAGTAATAATCTAATCGCTTCTAACCTTGCTACTGGTGCGTAAGTCTCATCATAGTCTATCCCTTCTTCTTGCGTATATCCCGTGGCCTTGAGTCTTACTTTGTTTCTTACGACTTTTCCTTTCTCGTTCAACTTGTTCTTGAAAACCCATTTAGCTCCAATGATGGATTTACCTTTTGGTTTAAGAGTCAATTCCCAGACATCATTGATGCTGAATTGCCTGAGTTCTTCTTGCATAGCTTCAATCCAGCTTTCATCAGTTAAAGCTTCTTTTATGCTTTTGGGTTCTATTTCATAAATAAGAGCCACATCACTACACTCTTCACGCCTTTTGGATCTTGTGCGAATTCCTTCATTAATATAACCAATAATGAGATCTTTGGGATGACTTGGACTTATGCTTCCGGTTCTGGTTGATTTGTCGGCGTTGATCATTTCTCTCATTTGAGTGTTCGACAATTATTTGTTGCTGGTCTTCTGAAGTCTGAGATGCTTCTGGAGATTTAGACTTTTTAGAGTCTGGAGCAGGTTCAGATTCTTCAAGTTGAGTCTGAATTGATTGATTTGCATAAAGTCTTGAAATTTGACATTCATCAATTCTTCCATAGATTGAGTCTTTTTGTTGTATACTCTGTAAGCTTTGTTTGTGATAGAATATCCAAAGAAAATACATTCATCTGATTTTTTTTCAAACTTACCAACTCGATCATTTGCATTTTTCAATATAAAACATTTACATCCAAACACATGAAAATATGAAACAATGGGCTTCTTTCCTTTGAATAACTCATAGGGAGTTTTCTCCAGAATAGGCCTTAAGAAGACTTTATTAATAATATAACACGCTGTAGAAACTGCTTTAGCTCAAAAATGAGAAGACATGTTATTTTCAATTAAAAGAGTTCTAGCCATTTCCTACAGTGATCTATTATTTCTTTCCACGACTCCATTTTGGTCTAGAGTATATGGTGAAGAGAACACATGCTGAAAAGCCAGATTCATCATAGAATTTTGTAAAGTTTTGATTTTCAAATTCACCTACATGGTCTGTCCGTATACTTGAAATAACATACCCTTTCTCATTTTGGACCTTTTTAGCAAACTTTATAAAATAAGAAAAGGTTTCAGACTTACTTTCTAGGAAATATACCCAAGTGAATCGTGAATAATCATCCACAATTACTAAACATTATTTCTTACCTCCAATGCTTTGAGTTCTGGTTGATCCAAAAAGATCCATATGCAAGAGCTGCAGTACACGATTAGTGGATACTTGATTTATTGGTTTGAATGAGTTTCTTACCTGTTTTCCCAACACACATGGTGTGCATAGATCAGACTTTTGGTATGTCAGATTGGGTAGTTCACGAACAAGCTTCTTTGTTGAGATTTTGGCTATTTGCTTTATATTGATGTATCCAAGTTTTCTGTGCCATAAGTTTGCTTCTTCTTGAATTAAGATTAGACATTGGGTTTCATCCAGTTTGATATCTAACAGGTAGATATTCTCATGTATTCGACCCGTGAAAGACTGAGAGGAGTCTTTACTGGTTCCTTAACATATTCCTTCTTGAAAGTTGATTTTGAAACCAGTGTTGCACAGTTGACTGATACTTAGCAAATTGTAGTTGAGTCCTTCCACTAAGGAAACATTACTAATTGTGAGGCTTCTAATCTTTACAGTTCCGTATCCCACAATTCTTCCTTTGCTGTTTTCTCCAAAAGAAACTTTTCCACCATTAACTTGTACAAGTTTTATGAAGCAATTTGAGTCTCTTGTCATGTGTCTTAAGCATCCACTATCCAAGTACCATTTAACATTTTTCTTGATAGTGACCTGCATTGAGAAAAGAGACTCAAGCTTTCTTTGATACCCATATTTTCTTGGGTTCATTGGTGTTAGTGTAATATACAGTTTTTGCCCATACCTTTGTTGGAGAAATCTTCTTGAAGTGTTTTGAAGCTGACAAATCGTTTCAATCAGTCTGGTCTAAAGGCTTGCAGACTCTGCTGTTTAAAGTCTGAAGACCTCCGGACAGCCAGACTCAAGATTCAAAGTCTATCCTCATTGACAGTCTCTAATCCGTTGAAGAAAGGTTATCCAGATCTGGATGATTCGTTAAGGCGATGACCTTATCAACTGGAGAAGATCTCGTGGCTGGAAAGGGCATAACGGAATCCTTTGATTGATCGAGATTGACTCGATGATTGCCTAAATATTCTTGGAAGGTTCTACTTATGGAAACCGAGATCCTAATTGTATGGGCGAACATGATTGATGGGCTATCGACACGTTCCTTTAATAGCTTGAATAATCTTCTTAATTGATTCCGTCCAATGGGTAGAGCCAACGGGTATGATGGCATGAAGGAGTATATAAAGAAGACGTTCTAAGTTGTTGACAGGGGTGCACGATAGAAAAATTCCAAAGTCTCGAAAGCTTCCCTGTTGTTTAGACAAATTCTTTGAGCGAATCATTGTATTCAAAAGAGAGTCTATATTTGTAAGAGACCTTGAGGAGGTGTAGTAGAACATCTACACTGTGGAATCAAGGAAGAACTATGGTGTAACTTCTCTTTTGTTCATAGTGGAATCCAGCCAGTAGGCTGTCAGTGCGGAAGAGTGGACGTAGGCTTGGAATAAGCCGAACCACTATAAACCCTATGTTCAATTTTCTTTTCCTTACTCTCTTTACTTTGATCGTATTTCATTTTGTTAATCAAGAAAGAATTTCCCTTCTATCGTTTGCCAAGTATCGCTTCCGTATCTCGATAAATTGTTTATGCACCTATTCACCCCCCTCTAGGTGCTCATACTAACTATCTCAACCTTCTTAACAGGTTTCCAAACCATAGGACATTATTTTTCAAAATGATATGAGCTATTGCATTTAGAACATTTAAGAACACTGCGACCTACAAGTTTTACAAAGACTTTTTGGAAATGATTTTTGTAAGAATCTCTTGTATGTCTTTGCTTAATTCTTTCCTTTACTTTAGGGAAATTAATTAGAGGAATGGTTTCAGCAGTCATTCCTAAACCTGATTTGTTGAAGTAAGGTCTTTGTCTTTGAAAGAATTTTTTTAAGTTTTTCAGATCCTATAGAAAATCTTTTAGAAATACTTGAGATATCATTTTACAAAAATGCATTTTCTTTTGAAAGATTGTCTGCATTTTCTTTCAAAGTAGTAACACTTTTGTCTAAACTTTTGACATTTTCTTTCCAAACATTTTCCTATTGTTTTAGTGCAGAATTTTCCCTTTTAAGTTCGGAAATCCCTTTGAGGGAGGTTTTAAGACTAAGACACAATTCATCAATGTATCTAGAGACTTTAGTAGGGATTTTTAAGTTACTTACCTCGATTTCATTATTTGAGTCTGTCTTGGAGCCTGAATTCGAATCTGATTGTGCCATGAGACATATATTGGCATAATCATCATCACTTTTCTCACATTCAGTATCACTCCAAGTTTCTGCTTTAAGTGCCTTTTGATATTTATCAGTTTTTCCTTTCTTTTTCTTCAGAAGGGAACAGTTGGATCTGATGTGTCCCTTTTTCTTGCATTCAAAGCAGACTACATTTTTATTGGATTCATCATCCTTAACTGATTTATTCTGTAGCTTTTGAAAGCTTTATTTCTTTGGATTGAATTTTCTCCCCTTTCTATTTAGTTTCCTTAACCTTCTCATCATAAGAGCAAGCTCTTCATCATCCATATCTTCTTCAGAATCTGTGACATCAGAATCATCATTAGATTTTAATGCAATAGATTTCTTACCTTTAGGATCTTTATCTTCTTTGATTTTCTCCACTTCATAAGACTGAAGAGTTCCAACTAATTCGTCAATAGAGAGTAGTACGATTCTTTGTGTCTCCCTTATTGCGGTTTTTATGTGATTCCAATCCTTGGACAATCCGCACAATAACTTGTTTACCTTCATGGGTTCAGAAATTAGTTGACCTTGATATTCAAGACCATTCACGATCTCTGTAAAATGACTAAACATGTCAGTGATAGATTCTCCTGGTTTCATCTTAAATGCTTCATATTGGCCGAGCAGAATGTTAATTCTGGTTTCTTGCACTTGATTAGTTCCTTCATAGGTGATGTGTAATCTATCCCAGACTTCTTTAGCTGTTTCACAAGAAGATATTGTGTTATATTCAGTAGGAGATAATGCACAATATAAAGAATAAATTGCTTTTGCATCAAGAGCTTGTCTCTTGATTAGCTTTTCTTGAGTCATTTCACTAGACTCAACAGCTTCTTTTCCTCTTTCTAAGACTGTTGTAGCTTTAAGAATGATTCTTTTGTCTACCACGTCCCATTCCAGAGGATCCTTTGATCTTAGGAATGTCTTCATCTTGTTTTTCCATAGTTGTATTCTTTTCCATCAAAATAAGGCGGTCTGGTATTGCTTTGCCCTTCAACTAGTCCTGGAGCCAGTATACTAGCCATGGATCCTTAACTCTGAAGTAAAAAACTTCAACTTAAGTGAGTACACAGGCTCTGATACCAATTGTAAAAGCCAGTACGAGCACCTAGATTGTGGCACCCCGAACCCCTCTTAGGACGCCATAGACACCAACGTTACTCCTTATTACATTTCTTCTTAGAAGAAGCGTCATACTTCATAGACACATTTTTTTTATAAAAAAAAAAAAGCGGTCCCAGCATGACTCATTAGCGGAAGCAAAATAAAACATCACCATCTCACCCTCCATCAACCATGATACAATTGCACACCACTAATCATCATAACAAAAGACAAAGTCATGACACTTTATTTACATATTTTCAAGATGGGTTTCTTTGGGTTGGTACATCAAAAGAAAAGCCAGGAATCAGCCACACCCGGCCTAAAACCCCAAAAAGAAACTCTTGACCCACTACAACTCACGTGCAAGATCCCCCATCACTAGTGTCGGCTGACAATCCCAAAAAGTTCCAGCTCCTACTCGTCACGCACGGGCCCTCACACCCATCCCGGTGCATCAGGCGGTGGCGGTGGCAACATCCCACGCATCACACCGTCGCGACGAATGTGGACGGATATGAACTCCTAGACAACAGGGCCCCCAGCCAGGCCTACATCGTACATAACTAAACATCACACTCAAATATACGTCAATCTAGGAACAAAGGGATAGCCAAACTCATCACACTCGACCTCAACATCGGATGGTAGGCCGTAAAACATACCCCGCGTGACAACAGGGAGCGGCATGCTGCTAATCTGAAATGTTGGTCCCCAAAGGGGTGAGTACAACCACTCAGTAGGTAAAGGAATCAAATAACCACTCAATGCATCATACAATACAATCACAACATCATACATGCCATTCATATATTCAAGAGTACTTACCTTGATGCCATGCATATACCATCATGCATCATCATCACGATCATCTCATATACATGTCATCATGCCATAGGTGATCATCATCATATCATATCATACATGCATATCATCATGCCATGGGTGATCATCATCATATCATATCATACATGCATATCATCATGCCATGGGTGATCATCATTGTATCATATCATATCATACATGCATATCATCTTGCCATGGGTGATCATCATCATATCATATCATATATACACTTCATCATGCCATGGGTGATCATCATCATATCATATCATATCATATTGCACATCATCATACCATGGGTGATCATCATCATATGATATTATGTATGCATGATTCAATTTCCACTTTTAACTTTCAATTCGATCACCACATCACCCTTCCACGGATCATCAATTTCATCCCATACTTTACACTCGCACCCCATCCTGGCATTGCGAGAAAAATCCTCCGGCATTCAGCCATTTAAGGCCACCGGGCATCCGGCACCCCCACATTCCGAGGCTTCCGGCACCCAACCATTCCAAGCATCCTGATACTCCCAGGGCCATCCGGCCATGTATCTCTATACATTCCGGGCATCCGGCACCCCCCATCTCGGGCATCCTGATACTCTCAGGACATTTTCATCCGCCACATTCCGTTTCCTCATTTATCGTTATTCTTGCTTGCCAATTTAGGTCTCAACTCAGCATGTCACATGATGTAATGGCAAACAAAACCACTTTCATGCTTCGATCTATACGTGCATCATCAGTCATCATCATGCATGCAACAATATGCAATCAATCATAAACATAAGATTTAAGGCACTCATACAATTTAGCATAGTCCATTTATCGTGCCTTTTTAAATTTATTTAAATTCCAGCTTGTACCATTTTCGAAAATAATTAAATTAAATATCCATATGTTTTTCAAAAATCACGAAATTAAGACATAACATATACAAGACAATAAGACATTGATTTCATGAAAAACACATGGCCAACAAAATTCCACACAAAAGATATTATTCACACAAATACTGCATGAATTTTCGGATAAAACAGAATGTGCAGTTTTCGGATTAATTCGATTAAAATACACAAACGACCTCCGAAAATTATGAAATTTTACCAAGTTCTAGCTAAGACACTAAGGTCAATTTTTCGTGCATACTTCTAAGCCAAATTCGTTTTGGATATTTTTCTATAGTCGTCCGAAGCTTCTGGTCCTCATACTGAAACGTCCAGTGTAGTCATCTCCGAAATACCGAGTTTTTACCCACTTATTATTCTTTTTTTTCCTCTGAAATTTGGATATTTTTTACATAAAGAGGTCCCCTACAAATTTCATGAAGGGATCTAAGTCAAATATCTAGAGTATAGTCATCATATGAGTCCATGAATTCTCGGGTGTCCTGTACCACGTCTCCAGATTTACCGTCTTCAAGAGTAAGTCGATTTACTAGGTTATGCTTGTTCATTTTACTTCAAATTTGAGTATGTTGTATTTTAAGATGTTCCCTACAACTTTCATGAAGAAGTCGAAAAGATATTCTTAGCACAAATCAACATGCAACCACAGATTCACCGAAAGATCAGTGAAATCGTTCCAGATCTAGTGTCTCCGTAGGATGAGAGTTTGACCCCTTAAATCTCCACCATTTTGTACCAAATTTTAGTTTGTTTTAGTTTAAGATATTGGCTACAACTTTCATGGAGGAGTCAAAGTCAAAATCGAACTCAAAACATGCATGCAAGCTCTCACAAGGTTCTGGCTCAGGTGGATTCATGCGAAAACAGCATGCAACTCAAGAACAAGCCACATTAGCTTCACTCCCATGCCTCCAAGCATCCTAAATTCCGACCATACATGCAAGACATTGGTGCAAGAGTAGAAAGTAGACTCCCAACTTGCCTCTAAATCGAGCTAGCGACGACCACACGGCGGCGAACGGGCGGCGACGGGCGGCGACGGGAGGACGGACTCCTTCCTCTCCCTCTCAGCTTCTCCTCTCTCGGCCACACTCTCTCCCTCTCTCTCGCACGGTTCTCTCTCTCACTTGGCTGAATGGCTAACCGGCCACCTCTCTCTCTCCTCTTCCCTTTTATTCCCCCATTTCCTCATCATTTGCAATGATTAGGTTGCCTCTCAATTGGCCAATGCATGAGCTCCTTCTTGCCACTTGGCAAAGCCCATGCATGAGCTCCTTCTTGCCACTTGGCAAAGCCCATGCATGGGCCGGCCACTCTCCTTCTTGGGCCTCACTTGGGCCGGTCGACAGCCCCTCCGTGGGCTTCTATTGGGCCGGCCATTCGGCCCACCAAAATCCCCCCTTTTGGGCCTAAGGCCCAAACCTAATTTAAATCCTAAATTTCACCTTTAAACACTTTTAATTCTTTCTTTTATAGAATTTAAATTTTTAAATTCCACATGGCCAAAGTCTTGTAACATTTTATTTATAGGAATTTAGTCTATAAGGTGCATGGCCAAGCATAGAATATTCTCATTAATTTATCCTATAGTCCTAATTTCAAAAATTCATGAACACAAGCATATATATCACTTAGCCTTAAGAAAAAACTAATGGCTAAAGCATAAACCATAAATAATTTCATTACCTAATTATGGGCTTTAGCACACCTTATAGCTTGACTTGAATTTTGGGATGCTACATAGATGGGGGGTGAATAGGTGTAAAAACAAATTCCCTGAGTGAAGTGTGCAACTCTAATCAGCAATAGATTTTGAAAAGGAAATTAGACTCTTGTAAACAAATTGAGTTACGATCAAACTAAAAGAGCGTAGGGAAGAGAATAAGAACATAGGGTTTATAGTGGTTCGGCTTAGTTCAAGCCTACGTCCACTCTTCCGCACTGAAGAGTTGTTTTCACTATAAAACAAAAGAGTTGTTACAGTAAAGCTCTTCCTTGATTCCACAGTGTAGAGACTCTGCTACACTTTCTCAAGATCTCTAAAAAATATAGACTCTATTTTGCGTACAAGGAGCTTCAGACTTTGGAATTCTTCTATCGCGCACACACTCGAACAACTAGAACATCTTCCTTATATATTACTTCATGCCATTACACCCGTTGGCACTTTCCAAATGAATTCTTCCAATCTACCCGTTGGACAGAATCAATTAGGAAGATCTCGAGTTATTTAAGGAATATGACGATAGCCTACCAATCATGCTCGTCCATACAATCAGGATCTAGGTTTCCATAAGTAGAACTTTCCAAGTATACCTTGCCAATTAACGGATCCAAAATCTCTGAATCAATCTCAATTTGAATGATGGATTCCGACATGCTATATCCAGCTAAGTGATCTTCTTTAGTCGATAGAATCAAATCCTTAACGAAATACTCAGTTTCGGATAAACTTTCTTCGACGGTCTAGAAGCTATCAATGAGGATAGACTTTGAGTCTTGAGTCTGGCAGTCCAGAGGTCTTCAGACCTTGATGGAAGAGTCTGCAAGTCTTCAAACTAGACTGATGGAAATGTTTTGTCAACTTCAAAACACTCAAGGACGTTTTCTCCAACATAATCAAACTTTATAGATAGTATTGAGTGGCCGACCAAGGGAAGGTCATGATGACATGTAATCAACTGAGTCGATTGATCGATGGTTTGATCCGATTTTAGGAATTGAAATGTTGTGATGATTGATTGAGTTTATGAATTAAACTGACTTGCAGGAAGAAGTTGAGGCAAAGGTAAGTCCTTCATTTCATGGTTGTGCTTAAATAGCCCTCAAGGCGTATTTTCTTCCTAGTCGAGTCTTAGGAGGTTGAACTCATTGAGACGTCGTCTCACTCCGTTGTGGGATATCATTTCAGGTTCTTAGATGGTAGCTCCTCCTAAGCATTTTGGATAGCCTAAGAAGGTCACATAACAGAGGTCGTATACATTCCACTGCATGGGAGCCCTAAGAGCTAGACCTATGAGCTAGTAAGGTCCATAGTTTGGGTCGATGCGAGTCTCACCCACAAGGTGCCCCGCCGATACAGATTATGGTACCGCTAGGCTCAAGTTGGCCAGAGAGAGGGTCCCATATTGGAATATGAGATACCTTTGTATGTACTGGAGTTTGCTTTTGGAAAGGGTACAGCAGATCCCCCTGAAGGTTCGGTGGTAAACCTGATAAACTCGAATCTTGAATATCCAAGAACCCCAGTGTACTCGGCTGCAAGCTCAAATGATAGTGAGGAGGTGGAGCATGAGGAATATTAGTAGTTGTTTGCAAACCCCCTTATTCTATAGACCTAGTGTGTGTGTGTATATATATATTGACTTGGTTTGTATATAACCTGTTATGATATATATATACATATATATATATATATATATAAGTGTGTTGTTGGTTTTCAAAATTATAGCCCTACTTTCTTATCCCATCTTATTGTTGTTTGGGGATTATTTATTTGCTTCCGCATGCGTATTAAAATAAATGGGCCGGCGATGCGTCCTGGAACATTGCTATTTAATCAACTGCAAAGGGATGGGCAGGCGCTTAGAGGATCAGGGCGAGACACACTTAGGGTTCACAAAGACATTGAACATTAACAATCAATCGCAATATCTAGTAATCCAACATCAAAATGAAAGTCATATCACAACTCAAGCATTTGATATTTAAATATCAAATCGTTCTTCGAAACGTTTTAAGATTATTTCATAAAGAATTTCACAAATCCTTTTTCAAACAATCATTCAAGCCAATTCAAAGCATAATTATCTCTTTCAACAATAAAATGGTAGTGAAAACTCAATCCTATTTTATGCAACAAAATATGCAATTTATCAACTAAATAATCCACTATGTTTTTCAATACATGAGTTGAAAATACAAAGAAGAAATAGTGTCACTCACCTGGGAAAAGCCAAAAACAAACTACGATGCTTACTCGAACCAATGCACTCGGATCCCTAACAATTAATGGAAAAACAATATCAAAATGCCAAGTAAAAAGGATATTCTTATAATGACTTACCTATACTAGGCCTATTTGTCAAAAAAACGACACCTGCGTGCCAATGAAAGTTCACATTTAGCGAAAACCTATTTTTGTTCACTAGGTACGACCCGCATGCTAAACTTCGTTGCAGCATAACTTTCTCTACAAAATTCCGTTTTGAGCCATCTTATAGTCGATAGATAGTTCTTTTGATGCACTACAATAACCCCAACTTAGCCACCCCAAAACCTCATCGAAAATGGCTAAACTTCAGAGCCAAAGCTACTGTTCGATACTGTTCCAAAATGTGTGCCAAAATTGAAAATCCAGTTCCGGGCAAACTGTAAGCCCAAATCATGATCCGTAAAATATTATAGTTTCACAATACCTCTAAACTATCATTTCTATAAAAATACGTAGTTCAACGACTCAAAAATCGGACTTTGCTGCACAAATCTCCAAGAAATCCGAATTTCAAGCCCTAATTGCGACAATTTGTTCGGATAGACGATTAAAGGCTTTGATCACTTACCGGAGTTGCAAAACAGGGTTATGTTAGCTTGGTGAGGCATCCGGGTCATGAGCACACCAAAAATTTTCCCTTCCTCCTTTCTCTTCATTTATTTCCACCCTTTTTTTCTCCCTTTCGCCTATTTAGTTTATGCCCAAGCCCTCCCTCTTTCTTCTCTTTAAAAACAGCCGAAGCTTCCACTGTCCTCCTTCAGCTTCTTTTGTTGACTTTTCAAACCCTCTTCTTTTCGTTCTTTGTTTTTTTTTTTTTTTTTCAAAACTCATATATTACAAAGGAAAACAAACCTACAAAAACATTTGAATGGACACTTAGTGATTTTATAAGGATTATAATTGATAAGTAAGATTGTGTGGCCATTTAGATAAACAATCTTCCAAGTTAGTGGTACCGCAAGGGTACTAATAGAAACATTTACATAAACAAGTCCCTATTCCTAGAAATCTCTAGTTGTGTAGGAATTGAGATAATACTCCCGCGTCTTGATTGGTCTCTAGTCGACTCCAATAGGCTAGTGGCGACCCCTAGAAATACATGGATTGTTAAGAACTAAAATACAAAATTGAATGTCGCGTGAGGTATGGGCTTGGAAGAGTCTGCGACTAATCCAGGGCCATTGGCCCGCCTCTTTAGGCGAATACGCTTAAACCTCTTCCCTTTCTCCCGGACGGAAAAAGAGAGGTCACGACAGTCATGTATATTGCTGAGAAGCAATAAGAATATTAAACTAACAATACACCATGAAATAGGACATAAGCTTCTCCGATTCATAGGTAAAATATAACAATTTTTATATTGATATTCGATGCATTTTCAATGGTAAATCAATAGATACGCTTACGATACAATATTCTATAGAGAAGTGTTACTTAGCTAGTGACTAAGACAAAACATTTAAACATTAGTAGATTACTTAAAAGGAATGTTGAAAACAAGTGACAGTTAACAATTTGAAAGTCAATATCCAAATTGGACAAGTACAAATTCGCGAAAGGTGTAGTCATGGCTAGTTGAGTGGATGGCAATATTGCAACACATACTTTCTTTCATGAGCTTAAACTTGTTGGGAAAATTGTCTAGAAAGTCATAAATCTATTGTACTTTTGTCAATTCAATCCTGAATTTTTCAATTTTACCAAATGAGTTCTAAACATTTTCAGCTTTTGTCGATTGAGTCAATTTGGTTAATTTTTTCGGGAATTTCTAATGTGGATAGCTAGCATTGGCGTGGCACTTTTTAAATAATATTTAATGATTTTTTAAATCTTTTGATGATTTTTATGCTCTTTTTTTTTTACTAATCTTTTTTTAAATTGTTTTGAAGAGAATGCCAAAGCAAAGGGTACCTAGCAAAAGAGGCTTGCTCATTTGATTTGTTGCTTGCCTTCAAGAGGCTAATTCATTTGCTTGCTCACATGAAAAGTGAAAAAACATACTCATAGGATGTAACAAAATTTGCATCGAGAGGGGCTTACTCTAGAAATGAAGCTAGATACTTCCTCACTAGTAATGCAACTCTATGAGTTTATCTCAAATGCAACTCTATCCAAGGCAGAAGTAACGGACCTAGATGCGCTTAGAACTAAAACTGAAATTGACACTCAGGTAGAAGGATTGAAAATGCCCTACAAAGAAAGGGTTGGTGGGGAACTCAACGACAGGCAAGGGTCAACCTTCGCCGACCTTTACTGGCCTTGGGTGAGGGTGTCACGGCCTGCACTATCTTTGAGTGAGGTTGTGTGACACCCTCACTAGATTTGGCTAGGCGAGGGCTTGGCATCCTTTGCTAGCCCTAAGTGAGGGTTGTTGGAGAAAACTTCCTTGAGTATTTTGAAGTTGACAAGACGTTTCCATCAGTCTAGTATAAAGACTTGCAGAATCTTCCATCAAAGTCTGAAGACCTCCGGACTGCCAAACTCAAGACTCAAAGTCTATCCTCATTGACAACTTCTAGACTGTCGAAGAAGGCTTATCCGAAACTGAGTATTTCATTAAGGATTTGATTCTGTCGACTAAAGAAGATCACTTTGCTAGATATAGCATGTCGGAATCCATTACTTAAATTGAGATTGATTCAGGGAGTTTGGATCCGTTAATTGGCAAGGTATACTTGGAAGGTTCTACTTATGGAAACCTAGATCTTGATTGTGTGGACGAGTAGGATTGGTGGGCTATCGTCATATTCCTTAAATAACTCGAGATCTTCCTAATTGATTATGTCAAATGGGTAGATTGGAAGAATTCATTTGGAAAGTGCCAATGGGTGTGATGGCATGAAGGAATATATAAGGAAGACGTTCTAGTTGTTCGAGTGTGTGCACGATAGAAGAATTCCAAAGTCTGAAACTCCTTGTTCTTAGTTATTTAAATTGTTGAGCGAAATCTTGTACGCAAAAGAGAGTCTATATCTTTGAGAGACCTTGAGGAAGTGTAGCAAAGTACACTGTGGAATCAAGGAAGAGCTTTACTGTAACAACTCTTTTGTTTCATAGTGAAATCCAGCCGGTGAGCTGTCAGTGCGGAAGAGTGGACGTAGGCTTGAACTAAGCCGAACCACTATAAACCCTGCCGAACCACTATAAACCCCGTGTTCTTATTCTCTTCCCTACGCTCTTTTACTTTGATCGTAACTCAATTTGTTTACAAGAGTCTAATTCCTTTTTCATAATCTATTGCTAATTAGAGTTGCTTGTGTACTCACTTAATTTGAAGTGTTTTACTTCAGAGTTAAAGATCCATGGCTAGTATGCTGGCTCCAGGACTGGTTGAAGGGCAAAGCAATACCAGACCGCCTTATTTTGATGTAAAAGAATACAACATATGGAAAAACAAGATGAAGACATTCCTAAGATCAAAGGATCCTCTGGAATGGGACGTGGTAGACAAAGGAATCATTCCTAAAGCTGCAACAGTCTCAAAAAGAGGAAAAGAAGCTGTTAAGTCTAGTGAAATGACTCAAGAAGAGATAACCAAGAGACAAGCTGTTAATGCAAAAGCAATTTATTCTTTATATTGTGCATTATCTCCTACTGTATATAACATAATATCTTCATGTAAAACAGCTAAAGAAGTTTAGGATAGATTACACATCACCTATGAAGGAACTGATTGAGTGAAAGAAACCAGAATCAACATTCTGCTCGGCTAATATGAAGCATTTAAGATGAAACCAGGAGAATCTATCACTGACATGTTTAGTCATTTTACAGAGATCGTGAATGGTCTTGAATATCAAGGTCAACTAATTTCTGAACCCATGAAGGTAAACAAGTTACTGCGTGGATTGTCCAAGGATTGAAATCACATAAAGACCTCAATAAGGGAGACACAAAGAATCATGTCACTCTCTGTTGACGAATTGGTTGGGACTCTTCGGTCTTATGAAGTGGAGAAAATCAACGAAGATGAAGATTCTAAAGGTAAGAAATCCATTGCATTAAAATCTAATGATAATTCTAATGTCACAGATTCTGAAGACGATATGGCTGACGAAGAGCTTGCTCTTATAATAAGAAGGTTCAGGAAAATAAACAGAATGGGGAGAAGATTCAATCCAAAGAAACAAAGCTTTCAAAAGCTACATAATAAATCAATTAAGGATGATGAATCCAAAAAAGATGTAGTCTGCTTTGAATGCAAGAAAAAGGGACACATCGATCCAAGCGTCCCTTCCTCAAGAAAAAAGAAAGGAAAAGGCGAGAAATATCGAAAGGCACTTAAAGCATAAACTTGGAGTGATACTGAATGTGAGGAAAGCGATGATGATTATGCCAATATATGTCTCATGGCACAATCAGATTCGGATTTAGACTCCAAGACAGACTTAGACAGTGAAATCGAGGTAAGGAACTTAAAAATCCCTACTAAAAGTCTCTAGATATATTGATGAATTGTGTCTTAGTCTTAAAACCCTCTCAAAAGGATTTCTGAACTTAAAAGGGAAAATTCTACACTAAAACAACAGGAAAATGTTTGGAAAGAAAATGTCAAAAGTTTAGACAAAAGTGTTACTACTTTGAAAGAAAATGCAGACAATCTTTCAAAAGAAAATGCATTTTTGAAAAATGATATCTCAAGTATTTCTAAAAGATTTTCTATAGGATCTGAAAAACTTGAAAAAATTCTTTCAGCACAAAGACCTTACTTCAACAAATCAGGTTTAGGAATGACTGCTGAAACCATTCCTCTAATTAATTTCCCTAAAGTAAAGGAAAGAATTAAGCAAAGACCTATAAGAGATTCTTATTAATAGAGTCTTCTTAAGGCCTATTCTGGAGAAAACTCTCTATGAGTTATTCAAAGGAAATAAAACCATTGTTTCATATTTTCTTGTGCTTGGATGTAAATGTTTTATATTGAAAAATGCAAATGATTGAGTTGGTAAGTTTGAAGAAAAATTAGATGAAGGTATTCTTCTTGGATATTCTATCACAAGCAAAGCTTAAGAGTATACAACAAAAAGACTCAATCTGTGGAAGAATCGATGAATGTCAAATTTCAAGACTTTATGCAAAATCAATCGATTCAGACTCAACTTGAAGAATCTAAACCTGCTCCAAACTCTAAAAAGTCTACATCTTTAGAAGCAGCTCAGACTTCAGAAGAGCAGCAACAAATAATCGTCGAAGATTCAAATGAGATAAATGATCAACAGTGTGACAAATCAACCAGCAACTGGAAGCATAAGTCCAATCATCCCAAAGATCTCCTTATTGGTGATATTAATGAAGGAATTCGCACAAGATCCAAAAAGCGTGAAGAGTCTAGTGCTATGGCTCTTATTTATGAAATAGAACCCAAAAGCATAGAAGAAGCTTTAACTGATGAAAGCCGGATTGAAGCTATGCAAGAAGAACTTAGGCAATTCAGCATCAATGATGTCTGGGAATTGACTCCTAAACCGAAAGGTAAATTCATCATTGGAGCTAAATGGGTTTTCAGGAACAAGTTGAACGAGAAAGGAAAAGTCGTAAGAAACAAAGCAAGACTCGTGGCCAAGGGATATACGCAATAAGAAGGGATAGACTATGATGAAACTTACGCACCAGTAACAAGGTTAGAAGCAATTAGATTATTACTTGCTTTTACTTGTCATAAGAATTTCAGGTTATTCCAAATGGACATCAAAAGTGCTTTACTAAATGGATTTATCCAAGAGGAAGTCTATGTGGAACAACCACTCGGTTTTGAAGACCCAAGGAAACCAGACTCTATATTCAGATTGAAAAAGGCTCTATATGGTTTAAAAGCAAGCACCTCGAGCTTGCTACGACAGACTAAGTAAGTTTTTAATTCAAAATGGCTTTGTCAAAGGTAAAGTAGATACTACATTGTTTATCAAGAGAGAAAACAAAAGCTTTTTACTTGTTTAAATTTATGTTGATGATATTATTTTTGGATCTTCTAATGAAAATCTGTGCAAGAAATTCTCTAAGTCTATGCAGGATGAGTTTGAAATGAGCATGATAGGTGAACTACCCTTCTTTCTCGGGCTTCAAGTGAAACAACTGAATGAGGGAATTTTTATTCATCATGAAAAATATGTTAAAGAACTTGTCAAAAAATTTGGACTGGAAAATTGCAAAAAGAGTGATATACCAATGTCAAGTTCCTTGAAGCTAGACAAAGATGAAGGAGGAAAGAAAGTTGACCAGAAGCTATACAGGAGTATCATTGGTTCACTTCATTATCTTACTGCTTTTAGACCTAACATTCTGTTTAGTGTTTGTATTTGTGCCGGATATCAATCAGACCCTAAAGAATCTCATCTAATTGCAGCAAAACGTATTATCAAATACATTACCTCAACTTCAAATTTAGGTCTCTTGTATCTAAAAGAATGAGACTTTACTCTTCTTGGATACTCAGACACAGACCTAGCCCGATGCAGAGTTGATAGAAAGAGTACCTCGGGCACCTGTCAACTACTTGGAAGCAAGACAGTATCTTGATTTTCAAGGAAGCAAAGTACAGTAGCTCTTTCTATGGCAGAAGCAGAGTATGTAGCTCTTGGAAGTTGTTGTTCACAAATTTTGTGGATAAAACAACAGCTAAGAGACTTTGGAATTGAAGATTCATGCACTGAGATCAAATGTAACAACACCGGCGTAATCAATCTCACCAAGAATCCGATTCTTCACTCAAAAGCAAAACATATAGAGATTCGACATCATTTCATTAGAGATCATGTTAAAAAATGAGAAGTTTCAATTTAGTTTGTTGATTCAAAGAATCTACTGGCGGATATATTTACAAAGCCTTTGGAGAAAAATTAATTTGAAGTTATTCGTTCCAGTCTTAATATCTTACAGTCTGAGGAAGTTCAGACTCAGGACTGAAAGTCTAAAGACAATCAGACTCGGACAATCAAGATTTACGACTGTAAGTTACTTCTATTTTAGAAACTTATCTCTCGAATCAAATCTCGAAAAAAGGTACGATCATCTATCCGAAATTGATTGATGTTATTTCCCAGTTTTCGTGATTATTGCAATCATTCCTTTTCAAAAAAGAAGTTATTTTTGAAATGATAGTTATCTAATTTTTGAAAAGGCAATTATTTTTTAAAAGGCATTTTTATATTTCCTTTTTACGACGTTCCGTATGCCTCGCTACGACTGCCTTATATACTGTTGGTTCTTCTTCGTTTTACTCACAAAAACCCTAAGAGAGCACAGATCTTCCACATCTGTTTTCTTCTCTTGTTTAATCCTCGAAAAGTTTTCACCTTTCTTGCGAAACAAGCTTGGAATCTCTCAAAGACTGTGAAAGATGTCATCTCAAAGAAAGTCTTCGAGGATCGCGAATAGGGGACCACAGCAAATCCGTGAGGGGCCTACGTATTTTGATCTCATCGAGAAAGAAGAATCTCCTAGAGAGCAGCAAAGCCCACAACATTCTTAGCAGCATCCATCTCCTCCATCTAGACCTCATAATATTGAACTAAGAGAAGAGGAAGAAATCATCGAAGATGCATAACCCGTAAGAACTCATAAGCCCGCTTTTACTTACAAGCTTTACCGTGCTTTGAAGAGGAGTGGTACTCCTTTGAACTATATTGATGAATATCTGAAAGACAAAAGGTATCGAAATGAAACCTTTTTTTTATGCACAATGGAACGATTGGGAATTGCCCCTGCGAGGTCAGTGGAAGAAGCATTGGCAAATATCCCAAGCGATCCATGTGTTGGAGGGCTGAGTCAACCTGATGGGGATGATGATGATCAGATGTACACCTAGTTTAAACCAAGAATGGGTGTTGCGGCGAAAATCTGAAGCAAAAGGACAGATTTGTTTCGCTTAGAGGAACACAAGCAACTGTATTATAAGTTGCTGAAGCGTGGTGTGATAAACCCTAGAACTGTGGACTTTGATTTTCTTGATTATATGAATGTCAAACTACGAGAGAAATTCAATCTTCTTCAACTAGAACGGTTTTGTTCTGAATCAACAGAGGCTCATGCTGAACTGACTGCTTACTTCTATTCGAATCTAAGTTTCTTAGATGCGAATAGATTCTCTTTTAGTGTTCGAGATCAGGACTATGTGGTTGATATGGATACATTGGTTGATGTGATTGGGGTTGAAAGAGGGAGATACCAACCTATCAATGTGTCTATTGGTCGTGCGATGATAGAGCTTGTTTGGGATAGAACGATGGAAGGAAAGATTTCATATTCGAAGATGAATGCCTCAAATATTTTGCTTCACAAGATATTGATCAATTGCCTCAGACCCAAATCAACTTTGAAGGCTGATGTTTCAAACTCGGAGGCAAAGCTGATGTATGCCATCAATGCTGGTAAGAAGTTCTCTCTTCCACACACTATTATGTTCCACATGTACAAAATGATGGTGAAGGACAAGGGCCAACTTCCTTACTCAGCACTTGTCACTAAGTTATTCAGACATTTGAACATTCAGCCTCCCGGGATTCTTTGTGTTTGATCATACGATCAAATGGTGGTAGGAATGAAAATGGTCTCTAAAATGCGTCTAAAGGAACTTAACAAGGCTTTGGAGCAATTCAAGGTTAAAACCCCTGTCAAGACTCATCTAGTCTCTTCGGCTCCAAAACGGAAAGGGAAGTAGCCCATGGTTGTGTAACACACCGAACCCTTCGCAGGTCGTTAACAGTGCCGATGTTACATCTTTTACCATCTCTATCTCTTGGCTACATTAAGCCTTGCCAGATTTCAGGCATTTTTTTTTTTAAAAAAAAAGCGGTCCCATGCGCGACTCATAGCGGAATCAAAATTTACATCGCCATCTATCTCCCTTCTAACCCATGATACAAATACACACCAACTAACAGCACGATTTTTATAAATAGCGATGACGCTTTGCTTATATACATATAGCGAGATGGGGTTTTCCTCGGTCGGTACAAAAGGAAATGGAAAAGGTAAGGACTCGCCATGTCCTTCCTAAAATCTCAAAAAGTACTCCGACCTCTAACATCACATAAGCACAAAAACCCTCCCATCACAAGCGTCAACTATCTACATCAAAAGCGGTCTAGCTCCTACTCCTCGCGCGCGATCTCACACCCATCAGGTGCGTCGGGTGGTGGCGGCGGCAAAAGCATCCCCCGCATCACTCCATCCCGTCGTATGTGCACGGACAAAAACTCTTGTATGATAGGGCCCCCAGCCAGGCCGATATCATACATGACTAGGCATCGTACTCGGATAAACGTCAACCCGGGTACCGAAGGACAATCTATCTCAGTCATCTCCACCTCGACGTCAGACGGAATACCGTAAAACACGCCACGCGATACAGCAGGTAGCGGCATAGTGCTAATCTGAAATGTTATCCCCAAAAGGGGTGAGTACAACCACTCAGCAGATAGGGAAATCCAATAACAACTCAGTGCACCATGCATGTCATCATACAATGCAGGCATTTCTTACCTTTTCGATGTCAAGCGTATTCATGCATCATCATGGCATACGTATCATCATTAACCATGCATCATCATGCATATCACATCATATCATCATTGGCCATGCATCACTATGCATATCACATCATCATTAACCATGCATCACCATGCATATCACATCATCATTATCATTGGCCATGCATCACTATGCATATCACATCATCATTAACCATGCATCACCATGCATATCACATCATATTATCATTGGCCATGCATCACTATGCATATCACATCATCATTACTCATGCATCACCATGCATATTACATCATATTATCATTGGCCATGCATCACTATGCATATCACATCATCATTACTCATGCATCACCATGCATATTACATCATATTATCATTTTTCACTTCTATTTATCAATTGATCCCACATTATCTTTTCTCAATTCATCAATTCCACCATCATCATCCTCCCTTCGGCGAAACCTCCGACAGGGATCCCAGTATCCCAGCCATCTCATGGCCACTGGGCTTCCGGCCCCCCACATTCCGGGCATCTCGCACCTCAACTAGCATCGCGAGGAACCTCCCTTCGGGCAGAAACCTCCGACAGGGACTTCCGGTCTTTACCCTTCTAACCGGGATCTCGCACCCTAATCCCGGCATCGTGAGTCACTCCCTTTGGGCAGAAACCTCCGACAGGGACTTCCGGCCCCCCACATTCCGAGCATCCTGAAACCCCTAGGGAATCTCTGGAATTATGCCACTCGGCCACCAGATATCAACCTCCGCCACATCCTCTTACTCACATACCACTTCCACATTTTATCATTCTTTTCATCTCATTATTTCATGGCGTATAATTAACACACATGCATCACAATTCATGATCATTCATGCATCAATGCCATATAGCAATGCATCATAATTCATGATCACGCATATATCAATGTCATATAACAATGCATCACAATTTCAATAGAACTCATGGCCGATAAAAATCCACTTTTATTTTATTATTATTTTATTATTTTAATATTATATTTATTTATTTCCATAAATAAATATTATCTTTAACAATTATGATTTTCCAAAATCATGAAAATCACACAATCATTAAACAACTAATTAGAATCACAATTTCACACAATTTCATGGCCAATTTCGCATTTCACATAGTTTCCCAAATTTCCACAAAATACACCTAATATTCGGATAATGGCCAGATTGCACAGTTTTCGGATTTATTCAATTAAAATACCCATATGACCTCCGAAAATTCCCAAATTTTACAGGGTGATAGCCAACACATTTTCGTACACTTTTCATGAAGAACACTAAGCCAAATTCTTTATGAATTAATTTATACAACTCCATGAAGCTTCTGGAACCTCTACCGTTTCGTCCAGAACACACATCACCGAAAAACTTAGATTTGACCCATTAAATCTCTTTCGTTTCTTCTGAAATTCGAGTATGTTATGCATAAATGTGTCCTTTACAAGTTCCATGAAGAGATCTAGGTTAAATAAACAAATTATGATCCTCTTTTAAGTCCTTGAAGTCTCGGGTGTCTCGGTTCACTTCAACAGAACCATCCGTCTCAAAGATCTAGCCGATTAACTAGGCTACACTTGTTCATTTCTCTTAAAATTTAAGTATGTTGTAGTTTAGGATGTTACCTACAACTTCCATGAAGACAACAAAGTGAGATCTCCAACAGAAATCAACATGCAACCAAGAAATCATCAAGAGGTCAGTAGGAAATTCGCAGATCTAGAACCTCCGTATAACAAGGCATTTGACCCCTCATATCACCTTCGTTTTCCATGAAATTCGAGTATGTCATACCTCAAGATGTTAGCTTCAACTTTCATGAAGACACCGAAGCCAAAATCACACTCCAAACCCACATGCAAGCTCGAACAAGAAACTGTCTACCACAAACCGAACGGAAACAGCCACAACACATGAACATATGCAACCCTTGCTTGGTATTTCGCCTAAATCACCCCTAAAACTTAACATGCAAACACCAAAAACAACATGCAAGAGAAGTCATGGAACCCCACTTGCCTCCAAGATAAACAAACGGCGACGTAAGGCGGCGTAGGACGGCGGCGACGGCGAGACACGGCGGCTCCTCTCTCGGTTCCGCCTCCTTCCCTCTCGTCCTCTCTCCCTCTCACTTGCGATTTCTCTCTCTCTCTTGCACACTCTCTCGGCCAAATGAAGAACCGGCCACTCTCTCTCTCCTCACCCCTCTTATACTCCCCTTAGGCTCATCATAGGCAATGATTACTTGCCTAAAATCCCACCAATGCATGCCCATCATCTTTGCCACTTGTAATTTTCTATTTTGAATTCAATTTGGGCTTAATGGGCTTGGGCTTAGGCCCATCCGGCCATTCCCCTTGGGCTGGTCGAGCTCCCCTTCTTGGGCCCAATGGGCCGACTAGCTTGGCCCACCAAGCTTGAGGCTAATGGGCTCAAGGCCCATTCCGGAAATTAGCCCTTTTTCCCTTTTTTTTTTTTTTTTTTTTTGAAATTTCTTCTATAATATTTTTGAAATTCCAATTTCCATCTTGGCCAAAGTCTTGGGATATTTTTAATTATTGAAATTTAAATCATATGGCCAAGCATTAATAAATTAAATTTAAATTTCCACAATCACAAGCACAATTCATCAAATTAAAAGACAAATTGGCTAAAGCATAGGCCATAAAATTCTATCACCTAATTAAAGACATTTAACACACCTTAAGGCTTGGCTTTGAATTTCCGGGATGCCACAATTCTCCCCTCCTTAGAGAATTTCGTCCTCGAAATTCAAGCACTACTCACGCCTTCTTGAAATAAATAAGGGTACTTTTCCCTCATCTGATCCTCACTTTCCCATGTGGCTTCCTCCACATCATGATGTCGCCATAGCACTTTGACTATTGGAATCTTTTTGGTCCTAAGAATTTGCTCCTTTCGATCCAATATCTGCACAGGCTCTTCAATATACCTAACTTTCTCGTCCATTTTGATGGCTTCATGATCGAGTATATGACCAGGATCCGGCTGGTACTTCCTCAACATCGATACATGAAACACATCGTGCAGATTTTCTAATCTAGGAGGTAATGCTAAACGATAAGCCCTATCTCCTATCTTCTCAAGAATTTCAAAAGGTCCAACAAACCCGGGGCTTAACTTACCCTTTATCCCGAATCGAGATATTCCTTTCATTGGAGATACCTTAAGGAATACATGGTCTCCTACACCAAACTCCAAAGGCCTCCTACGCTTATCTGCGTAGCCTTTCTGTCTACTCTGAGCTGCTCTAAGTCTTTCTCTAATAACATCAACAGCCTCAGCGGTAACTCGTACCAGTTCAGGTCCTGTCAATTTCCTCTCACCTACTTCATTCCAGCAAACAGGAGTCCTACATCTCCGTCCATACAATGCTTCATAAGGTGCCATACCTATACTCTTCTGAAAGCTATTATTATAGGCAAACTCTACCAAATGCAATCTCTCGTCCCAACTTCCTTTGAAATCAATCACACAAGCTCTCAACATATCCTCCAAAGATTCGAATCACTCTTTCCGATTGGCCATCTGTCCGAGGATGAAAAGCTGTGCTAAAGCGAAGCTTAGATCCTAACGCAATTTGGAGACTCCTCCAAAAATTCGATGTAAACCTCGGGTCTCGATCTGAAGTAATAGTCACTGGAATACCATGTAAGCGTACCACTTGACTTACACACATGTCCGCATACTTATCCATTGGGTAATCCATGCGAATCGCTAAGAAATGCGCCGACTTAGTCAAACGATCCACTATAACCCAAATTGAATCATGATTCCTTGATGTCCTTGGCAATCCTTGCACAAAATCCATCGTTACATGTTCCCATTTCCATTCAGGAATATCCAATGGTCTCAAAAGTCCTGCGGGTTTTCGATGTTCCGCTTTTACTTGCTGGCACGTAAAACATTGAGATACGTGTCTAGCCGTATCTGCTTTCATACCACTCCACCAAAATTGCTCACGTAAATTTCTGTACATCTTTGTACTACCTGGGTGGATACTATAGTTACTCTTATGTGCTTCCGACAGAATTTCTTTCCTCAATTCCTCATTGTCGGGAACACAAAGTCGTCCTTGACATCTTACTATTCCATCATCAGAGATCTGAAATTCTGATCTTTTCCCTAAAGATACAGCATCTTTCACTTTCAAAATCTCTGGGTCAGATTCTTGCAAAACTTTAATTTTCTGGATAATCTCTGGCTCAATCCTTAATGCACTAAGCACACCAGTAAGACAATCCAATTCCAATTTAAATTCAGAGTTTGCTACAGATTCTAACAATTTCCATTCCGCCATTCTCAAACTAGCAATCTCCATAGCTGACTTTCGACTAAGAGCATCTGCTACTCTATTCGCTTTTCCTGGATGATATTTTATTTCACAGTCATAATCCTTCAACAACTCCATCCACCTCCTTTGTCTCATGTTCAATTCCTTTTGTGAGAACAGATACTTCAAACTCTTATGATCCGTATAGATCTCAAACTTCTCCCCATACAGATAGTGTCTCCATATCTTCAAAGCAAACACTATAGTTTGCTAGCTCTAAATCATGCGTCGGATAATTCAGCTCATGGGGTTTCAATTGTGCGGAAGCATAGGCTACAACCTTGCCATGCTGCATCAACACACATCCTAGTCCTTTGTGAGATGCATCACTATACACCGTGAAACCATTAGGTCCAGAGGTATAGTCGAATTGGAGCTGAAGTCAATTTCCTTTTGAGCTCCCGAAAACTCCTTTCACATTCTCCATTCCATTCAAATTTCACATTCTTTCGAGTCAATTTAGTTAAAGGTCCTGCCGTTGCGAGAATCCTTCAATGAACCTTCGTAATAACCGGCCAATCCTAAGAAACTTCGTATCTCGCAGGTGTCGTTGGTCTCGGCCAATTCACTACCATTTCAACTATTGCTTTGGATCTACTGCAATTCCTTTTCCTAACACCACATGTCCTAAAAATACTATCTCGGTCCAACCAAAATTCACACTTACTAAACTTAGCATACAACTTATGCTCTCGCAGGTCTGCAAAACAATTCTCAAATGCTGCTCATGCTCTTTAGGCCCTTTCGAATACACCAGAATATCATCAATGAAGACAATCACAAACTGGTCTAAATAAGGCTGAAATATTCTATTCATCAAATCCATAAATGCAGCCGGGGCGTTAGTCAATCCAAATGGCATAACAAGGAACTCATAGTGTCCATAACGAGTTCTAAATGCAGTCTTAGGAATGTCCTCCTTTTTAATTCTTAACCGATGGTATCCCGATCTCAAATCAATCTTAGAAAAGACCGAACTTCCCCGAAGTTGATCAAACAAGTCATCAATTCTAGGCAAAGGATACTTATTCTTAATGGTCACTTGATTCAACTGCCTATAGTCAATACACAAGCGTATTGACCCATCCTTCTTCTTCACAAACAAGACCGGTGCACCCCAAGGTGAAGCACTTGGTCTAATAAATCCCTTATCAAGCAATTCCTGCAATTGCACTTTCAACTCCTTCAATTCAACTAAAGCCATTCTATATGGAGCTTTTGATATTGGTCCCGTTCCAGGTATTAATTCAATTTCAAATTCAATCTCTCGCTCTGGCGGCAATCCAGGCAATTCCTCAGGAAATACATCTTGAAATTCATTAACCACATGAACTCCCTCAAGATTAGACTCCTCTCTAGCACAATCTCTAACTATGGCTAGGTACCCTTGACATCCTTGGTCAAGTAACTTACAAGCTTCTACTGCCAAAATAAGCGCTACAGGAAAATGGGTTTGGCCTCCTAAAAATTCACAACTAGACTGATCAGGTAAAACAAATTGAATCACTTTTCTATAACAATCCATTCTAGCCCGATACTTACGAAGCCAGTCCATTCCTACAATAACATCAAAATCATACATAGCCATTACAACCAAGTCTATTTCCATATCCTTTCCTCCCATCAAGATCTTACAATTTTCACACACCAGCGTAGACAATACCATATCCTTTAAAGGCGTAGAAACACAAAGAGGCGTCTCAAGAGGCATAACTTCTATCTTTTTCAAACATCTATATCTTTCAGACACAAATGAATGCGTTGCACCCGTGTCAAACAATGCATATGCCTTCTCTCCATTAATAAGAATCGTACCTGAGATAACATTCTTGGAAGCTTCCGCTTCCTCCTGGGTGATCGCATACACCCTTCCTTGTGCAGGTGGTCTCTGAGGATTTCCTTGCGGATTTGACCTAACAGCACTCTGATATCCCTGTCGCACTGAGCCAACACTCACTTGCGACCTCTCTTGCGGGCAATTCCTCCTAAGATGTCCCACTTGTCCACAGCCAAAACATTTCGTTGTCCAGCCGATAGGGTGCTTTTCCTATGTTCGGACCACTCCTTGCTCCTCCAAAATTTCCAAAATTTCCCTTCTTCTTCACATTCCAGGTCTGACCTTGACCAGAATAAGGTCTCTTCCCTTTCCTCACATCACTAAAGTTCACGGGTTTCTTAAATTCCGACCTTTCCCTCAACAACTCCTGCTCCACTAACTGCGCCCTTTCATAAATCTCATTATAATCTCTTATGTTCAAAGGCACCGCTTGCTTCCTAATGTCATCCTCGGCCCTTTTTCAGAATCTCTTAGCCTTCTCCTCCCGATCCTCAATCAATCTAGGAGCATATCTAGACAATTTAGAAAATCTAGCCTCATACCGATCTACAGTCAATCCCTTCGTTCTAGCTGAACAAACTCGGTAATCTTCCTATCCTTAGCACAGTCGAGAGAAATGCTTCCTATTAAAGGCCCTAACAAACTCCTCCCAATTAACATCGTACCTGGTGGAAAGATTATGTCCTTCGGCTCTCCACCAAAACTTCGCATTCCCTCCAATTGGTACTCGCTAAAACTATTTTCTCAAAGCATCGGTGCAGTCCAACAGCCGGAAAATTCGTTCCATTCCATCAATCCATTGCTCGCCTCCTCGGGACTTCCCATTCCATTAAACTTAAGTGGCTTCAGCTTCAAAACTGCTCCACTAGTCCCTGAGTACGGCGTTTTGCTCCGGGCTGTTGCTGCGCCTGCCTCTCCATCAGATTTCCAATATTGGTTAATGCCTGCAGGATATCTTCCATTCGGGGTTCAGCCCTCGCAGTAGAGGCTTCAGCCCTCGATGGATGAGCACTTCCAGCTCGCACCATGATTCTCCTACAATTTCCAAGCATTGCCTCAGGAATAATCTGAGACTTACTGCCTCCACTCAAAGCAATTACTACTATCATATAAGTAACATATACATGTTACTGACAATTCAAGGCAAACTACTGGGATCTACGAGTGAATACTCATCACCCGTTATTCAATTATTTCGTTTACATCCTATGGTGTGCATTGTCATCATGTTTCCTCAATTCCAAATGAGGCTCCTTATCACTCCACTTATAACCATTGGCTCTGATACCAAAAAAAAAGGCGACTGTAACACCCCGAACCCTTCGCAGGTCGTTAACAGTGCCGATGTTACATCTTTTACCATCTCTATCTCTTGGCTACATTAAGCCTTGCCAGATTTCAGGCATTTTTTTTTTTTTTAAAAAGCGGTCCCATGCGCGACTCATAGCGGAAGCAAAATTTACATCGCCATCTATCTCCCCTCTAACCCATGATACAAATACACACCAACTAACAGCACGATTTTTATAAATAGCGATGACGCTTTGCTTATATACATATAGCGAGATGGGGTTTTTCCTCAGGTCGGTACAAAAGGAACATAAAAGGTAAGGACTCTGCCATGTCCTTCCTAAAATCTCAAAAAGTACTCCGACCTCTAACATCACATAAGCACAAAAACCCTCCCATCACAAGCGTCAACTATCTACATCAAAAAGCGGTCTAGCTCCTACTCCTCGCGCGCGCTCTCACACCCATCCCGGTGAGTCAGGTGGTGGCGGCGGCAGCATCCCCCGCATCACTCCATCCCGTCGTATGTGCACGGACAAAAACTCTTGTATAATAGGGCCCCCAGCCAGGCCGATATCATACATGACTAGGCATCGTACTCGGATAAACGTCAACCCGGGTATCGAAGGACAATCTATCTCAGTCATCTCCACCTCGACGTCAGACGGAATACCGTAAAACACGCCACGCGATACAGCAGGTAGCGGCATAGTGCTAATCTGAAATGTTATCCCCAAAAGGGGTGAGTACAACCACTCAGCAGATAGGGAAATCCAATAACAACTCAGTGCACCATGCATATCATCATACAATGCAGGCATTTCTTACCTTTTCGATGTCAAGCGTATTCATGCATCATCATGGCATACGTATCATCATTAAC
Source organism: Eucalyptus decipiens (assembly GCA_014182575.1). Taxonomy (NCBI): domain Eukaryota; kingdom Viridiplantae; phylum Streptophyta; class Magnoliopsida; order Myrtales; family Myrtaceae; genus Eucalyptus; species Eucalyptus decipiens. The sequence continues at coordinate 53,664,413 of CM024615.1, forward strand.
CATGCATCATCATGCATATCACATTATATCATCATTGGCCATGCATCACTATGCATATCACATCATCATTAACCATGCATCACCATGCATATCACATCATCATTATCATTGGCCATGCATCACTATGCATATCACATCATCATTAACCATGCATCACCATGCATATCACATCATATTATCATTGGCCATGCATCACTATGCATATCACATCATCATTACTCATGCATCACCATGCATATCACATCATATTATCATTGGCCATGCATCACTATGCATATCACATCATCATTACTCATGCATCACCATGCATATTACATCATATTATCATTTTTCACTTCTATTTATCAATTGATCCCACATTATCTTTTCTCAATTCATCAATTCCACCATCATCATCCTCCCTTCGGGCAGAAACCTCCGACAGGGATCCCAGTATCCCAGCCATCTCATGGCCACCGGGCTTCCGGCCCCCACATTCCGGCATCTCGCACTCAACTAGCATCGCGAGGAACCTCCCTTCGGGCAGAAACCTCCGACAGGGACTTCCGGTCTTTACCCTTCTAACCGGGATCTCGCACCTAATCCCGGCATCGCGAGTCACTCCCTTCGGCGAAACCTCCAACAGGGACTTCCGGCCCCCCACATTCCGGCATCCCGAAACCCCAGGGGAATCTCTCGGAATTATGCCACTCGGCCACCAGATATCAACCTCCGCCACATCCTCTTACTCACATACCACTTCCACATTTTATCATTCTTTTCATCTCATTATTTCATGGCGTATAATTAACACACATGCATCACAATTCATGATCATTCATGCATCAATGCCATATAGCAATGCATCATAATTCACGATCACGCATATATCAATTTCATATAACAATGCATCACAATTTCAATAGAACTCATGGCCGATAAAAATCCACTTTTATTTTATTATTATTTTATTATTATTATTTTATTATTTTATTATTTTAATATTATATTTATTTATTTCCATAAATAAATATTATCTTTAACAATTATGATTTTCCAAAAATCATGAAAATCACACAATCATTAAACAACTAATTAGAATCACAATTTCACACAATTTCATGGCCAATTTCGCATTTCACATAGTTTCCCAAATTTCCACAAAATACACCTAATATTCGGATAATGGCCAGATTGCACAGTTTTCGGATTTATTCAATTAAAATACCCATATGACCTCCGAAAATTCCCAAATTTTACAGGGTGATAGTCAACACATTTTCGTACACTTTTTATGCAGAACACTAAGCCAAATTCTTTATGGATTAATTTATACAACTCCATGAAGCTTCTGGAACCTCTACCGTTTCGTCCAGAACACACATCACCGAAAAACTTAGATTTGACCCATTAAATCTCTTTCGTTTCTTCTGAAATTCGAGTATGTTATGCATCAATGTGTCCTTTACAAGTTCCATGAAGAGATCTAGGTTAAATAAACAAAGTATGATCCTCTTTTAAGTCCTTGAAGTCTCGGGTGTCTCGGTTCACTTCAACAGAACCATCCGTCTCAAAGATCTAGCCGATTAACTAGGCTACACTTGTTCATTTCTCTTAAAATTTAAGTATGTTGTAGTTTAGGATGTTACCTACAACTTCCATGAAGACAACAAAGTGAGATCTCCAACAGAAATCAACATGCAACCAAGAAATCATCAAGAGGTCAGTAGGAAATTAGCAGATCTAGAACCTCCGTATAACAAGGCATTTGACCCCTCATATCACCTTCGTTTTCCATGAAATTCGAGTATGTCATACCTCAAGATGTTAGCTTCAACTTTCATGAAGACACCGAAGCCAAAATCACACTCCAAACCCACATGCAAGCTCGAACAAGAAACTGTCTACCACAAACCGAACGGAAACAGCCACAACACATGAACAAATGCAACCCTTGCTTGGTATTTCGCCTAAATCACCCCTAAAACTTAACATGCAAACACCAAAAACAACATGCAAGAGAAGTCATGGAACCCCACTTGCCTCCAAGATAAACGAACGGCGACGTAAGGCGGCGTAGGACGGCGGCGACGGCGAGACACGGCGGCTCCTCTCTCGGTTCCGCCTCCTTCCCTCTCGGCCTCTCTCCCTCTCACTCGCGATTTCTCTCTCTCTCTCGCACACTCTCTCGGCCAAATGAAGAACCGGCCACTCTCTCTCTCCTCACCCCTCTTATACTCCCCTTAGGCTCATCATAGGCAATGATTACTTGCCTAAAATCCCACCAATGCATGCCCATCATCTTTGCCACTTGTAATTTTCTATTTTGAATTCAATTTGGGCTTAATGGGCTTGGGCTTAGGCCCATCCGGCCATTCCCCTTGGGCTGGTCGAGCTCCCCTTCTTGGGCCCAATGGACCGACTAGCTTGGCCCACCAAGCTTGAGGCTAATGGGCTCAAGGCCCATTCCGGAAATTAGCCCTTTTTCCCTTCTTTTTTTTTTTTTTGAAATTTCTTCTATAATATTTTTGAAATTCCAATTTCCATCTTGGCCAAAGTCTTGGGATATTTTTAATTATTGAAATTTAAATCATATGGCCAAGCATTAATAAATTAAATTTAAATTTCCACAATCACAAGTACAATTCATCAAATTAAAAGACAAATTGGCTAAAGCATAGGTCATAAAATTCTATCACCTAATTAAAGACATTTAACACACCTTAAGGCTTGGCTTTGAATTTCCGGGATGCCAGAGGTTGCTCCATCCAAGAAAAGAAGAGCACTCATCTTGGAGGATGAAGAGGATGAGGATGATATCAGGATTTATGCTCTTGCATTGAAGAACTTAAGTCGTTATGTTCCAAAGACAAAGGAGAGAGAGGAACAAGACAAAGAAGAGCTCGAACAGAGGATTGGAGGAAGAAAATCAATGGAGAAAGAAGCAGAGGAAGAAAGGATTGAAGAAGAAGAAGAGGGAAGAGGTGAACAAGAAGAAGAAGAGTATAAAGCCTACTTCTCATCGCTTGAAGGCATTGAAATAGGGGGAGATCCTGATAAAAGAGGAACGTCCTCAATTGCTGCCACCAGTGAAGGAGTAAGTCGTTCTCCAGCAGATTTAGAAGACATTATGCCTCTCAATTTCCTGAGGAATGCCGTGAGGTTTCATCGCCAAATCTACGTGATCGTGCTGACTTGCCATCATCTACCAATACTCCGTCTGATCGTGCAGAAGCCAGTACTCAGACTGATAATTCAATAGACTTTCGCAGAGTGCTTGATGTTCTCTTGGAGATGCGAGGCCAAATTTATTCTTTGGGATACGAAGTTTAGAACTTGCAAAATGCAGGACAAGCCTCTTCAGTTTCTTCGCATGATCAACTCCATGCCCTTGCTCTTCAAGTTCAAGCAAATGCTAAGGGTGAAGATGTGGCTCAACTGAAAGAGGATTTGAAAAAGCTGGAAGGGATTATCCAGTCAATGGGAGATTTTCAGCTTGTTTGTGTTCCCAAGCAATCTTAATTCCATTCTCTTTTCATCTCTACCTTTTTAATGCTAACAAAAAGGGGGAGAGATGTGGTGTAGGTTTGACTTCAAACTCTTGACTCTTGAACTCTTAACTTTTGTGACGTTTATGTTTGATTGACTTTACTTTCTTTTGTGTTTGGCTGTTTGGATTTGGACCGGATTTGGGTTTGACTGTTTAAACGATTGTTTATCTTAAGCACTATTGGTATCTCATGGCAAAGATAGTTACTCATTTACAGAACTAACCTACTTTCTGTGGATGCAAATTTTAAAGTTATCTTTACTAAGCCATTTATCTTTTATAAGATATCCATGTTTACTTGAGTAATATTTTGCAGGTCAAAATTATCCAACTCTGCAGGAAAGTTTTGTCACCATCAAAAAGGGGGAGATTGTTGGAGAAAACTTCATTGAGTGTTTTGAAGTTGACAAAACGTTTCCATCAGTCTAGTCTGAAGACTTGCAGACTCTTCCATCAAAGTTTGAAGACCTCCGAACTGCCAGACTCAAGACTCAAAGTCTATCCTCATTAACAGCTTCTAGACCGTCGAAGAAGGCTTATCCAAAATGAGTATTTCGTTAAGGATTTGATTCTGTCGACTAAAGAAGATCACTTGGTTGGATATAGCATGTCGGAATCCATTATTCAAATTGAGATTGATTCAGGGATTTTGGATCCGTTAATTGGCAAGGTATATGGAAGGTTCCACTTATGGAAACTTAGATCCTGATTGTATGGGCGAGCAGGATTGGTAGGCTATCGTCATATTTCTTAAATAACTCGAGATCTTCCTAATTGATTCTGTCCAACGGGTAGATTGAAAGAATTCATTTGGAAAGTGCCAACGGGTGTGATAGCATAAAGGAATATATAAGGAAGACATTCCAGTTGTTTGAGTGTGTGCGCAATAGAAAATTCCAAAGTCTGAAGCTCCTTGCTCTTAGTCATTTAAATTGTTTAGCGAAATTTTGTACGCAAAAGAGAGTCCATATCTTTGAGAGATCTTGAGGAAGTGTAGCAGAGTCTCTACACTGTGGAATCAAGGAAGAGCTTTACTATAATAACTCTTTTGTTTCATACTGAAATCCAGCCGGTGGGCTGTCAGTGCGGAAGAGTGGATGTAGGCTTGAACTAAGCCAAACCACTATAAACCCTGTGTTCTTATTCTCTTCCCTATGCTTTTTTACTTTGATCGTAACTTGATTTGTTTACAATAGTCTAATTTCATTTTCATAATCTAGTGCTGATTAGAGTTGCACACTTCACTCGGGGAATTTGTTTTTACACCTATTCACCCCTCCTCTAGGTGCTCGTACTAGCTTTTACAAGGGTGACCCTCACCTGGCAAGATCTGGTGAGGCCGTCACCAATCATCGATTCTGGGTGAGGGCTCGTGCACCCTCCTTTTTGCTAGAGAGGGCATTGTCGTTCTTGCCCAGAGTTGGCAAGGGCCGTGACACCCTCAACTAGAGCTGACAAGGGTCGGCCGACAACCCTTGCTAGCCCTAATTTTTTTTTTTAAGCAAAGAAAAGTACAAAATACAAAAAATCATAAGAAATTTAAAATATTATTAAAATATTACCACGTTAGCGCCAACCATCCATGTCAATAATTTCCAGTCATAATTGGCTAGATAAATTCAATTGGCAAAATGTGAAAAGGTTTATAATTCAATTAGCAAAATTGAAAGATTTAGAACTGAATTGGCAAATGTGTAATAAGTTTAGGACTTTTTTGACAATTTTCCCTAAACTTGTTCTTATCTTGAAAGTTCATATATTCACTAAAAATCATTTGTTGGTATCTATTGATCAATTACATTTAAGATCAAGGGATTCTGTTGCGATGTACAAAATCATAATTCTAACTCAAATTCTATATCTAAATGTTTTTTCTTTTTATAATGTCCATAAAACACAAAGATTAATTTTAGGTATTTTACCGAATCTTACAATTTGATTCAATTTTTGATTCATGGTTAATATATTTAATATTCTGATTCATGATATGTAGCTCCATTTAAATGCAAAAGATATGGCATGGCATATAACTTAAGAAAATTCTAGAGCTATTCGAAACTACCAAAGAGATTAATTATTAAGGATTATTGGTCAATTTTCTTCCTTCTCAAAATCAAAATGAGATTGCATAATGTTTCCATTTTGGCGTTTAAACAAGCGATGGCAAAAGTTGTTTTCATTTGCTCTCCTTGAACTGATCTATACATAAGATTTTGTACTTGAATTATAGCTGATCTTATGTGGCAATTCTTAGGCCAAACTAAAAAAGAAGAAAATAAAAGGTAAATTATCATTGTGGCAAGCCGGGAGATCCAATATCCTTCATTCTCCTTTATTGGAAGTGACTGTGGTATGCGGGTCACAAATTTTAGTTGAAAGAAAAAGGCAACTACCCAATTACATATTGCAGAATTGAACTAATTTCAATTCTTCATGTCAAAATGTTTGTGTTGTTTGGCAGTTTTTATTTTGTACATTTATTGGGTCTAAAGTCTCAGTTTTTGTTGGACAATATGCGATAGTTTCACAAACACATTTTATGTATTGAAAGCACTCACGTGACAATGACACGTAAAAGAACAAGTCAATCATAAATTGAGAATTTCAATTTTAAATGCAAAATTTGTTGTAACGTGTTAGGATTAACGGATCCCCGAAAACGCGGATTCGACACTGAATTGAACCCCTAAATCAATGCGGAAGACAAGCCCGGGAAAACAACACGCATCACCGATCCTAAAGCACACCACAGATTCGAGCGTACCTCTTTAGCCACAGATTAAACACCAACGCCAATGGAGGAAGAGAAATTAGGTCCTGTACGATCCGAGGAAGCAAAATCCTTCGAGCGCTTCACTGTTCTTGCTTTGAAGAAAACGAGAGAGAGAGAGAGTGCGTAGAGAGAAAAACGTACGTCTTTTTCTTTAAACAAAACGGTGCCTTTTTCTCTCTCTCTCCTCCGTTTTATACTTTCCCCCATCCACGGGCCCTATTCCCGTGGGCCGGGCTTTTTGGGCCCAGCATGGGCGGACGGGCCTTAAGCCCATCCCAATTAAAACCATCATCTCCCACTCGCACATGGTGGGCTGAATAGGATTCTCTTTACCTCTCTTCAACATTCATACCGGTGAATAATCCGTGCGACCAGCATACTTTGAGAGCTCGTTGCTATACATCTGTTAGGAATATATAGCAGCTCATAATGGGCGTCACACTCCGAGTAGATTTAGTATGCAGTACCCTAGATCGATCAATCACATTTATATTTTTCTTAATCTCTTTTAAACATGATATATATATTGTATTCACAATTACAGTTATCACAAAGACAATCATAATTGGTCGACCAGTGAATACAAAAACTACAATGTGATTCTCCAAAATCGATCTTCCTTTTTCTTTCAAACTCTCAATTTTAGTTCAGCTTGCTTTTCTAGAAATGCCCCATTAGATCGAATCAACTCATGACCATTGGCAACATCCTAAGATAGCAAACACTAAATAGAAACTTTGAGAATAAGTAAAAGTCATGAGGACACTTAAATTGAGGAACTCTTTTCCTCAAGAGTCTCACACATCATAAAAGTTGAGATCAAACTTTTTGCCACTCTTATTGGTCGTCTCATGCATACGTAGTATGAAATACGTATTACGGTCTTAACTCATTTCCCATGGAGCGTATGTCTACACTTTCACTACCGTACAGACGATAGTTCAAACATACCCAATGTCTAACTTGGGTTCACCTATCTACTCATTCACTAAATTCATCAGAACTCACATCTGGCATCTTAGACAGATAAAGTAAAATATTGGGGTATTTTACTTTCGAACATCGCAAATATTATGTCCTCATCTTAACACTCAGTTAAGGTGACATACGTGTTTTAAGCTTGAGCTCTCGATTATCACCTAGATAATAAGCTTAAAAACAGTCTCATCTCTATTTATCACACAGTAAACAGAGGCGATTACCCGTGTGAGTGGGCTAATCTTATATTTGTCCGACATACTTCTCTTAACTTAAAGTAATGCACTGAGCATTAAGATGCATAAAGATCATACAAAGATTCATAGGCATTAATCAATGAAAATTAAAAATTTCATAAATGTGAACAACTCAGGGAAATTACAATCCAGTCCATCAGACTCTACACAATCCTAGAGATTTTACATGACCACAAAACACATCTCTAGGTATTGGCTTTGTCATAGGATCTGCTACCATTCTATGCGTAGATATGTACTGCAAGTTCACATCCTTTCGTGCAACCATATCCTTGACAAAGTTATACTTGGTATCTATATGTTTGGTCTTGTCATGATATTTTGGATCCTTGGTGTACACTATAGCTACTTGGCTATCACAGTTAACCAATAATTGATTTGCAGCTTTCTCAACAACACCTAAATGATCCAAAAATCTCTTAAGCCAAACTCCTTCTTGTATTGCTGCTGATAATGCCACGAACTCAGCTTCCATCATGGACAAGGCTATACACGTTTGCTTCTTACTACTCCATGATATGGTTCCATTGCTCAGTAAGAAAGCAAATCCTGAGGTAGATTTCCTTTCATCTAAATCTCCTCCCCAATCAGCATTTGAGTAGCCTTCAAGTCGCAGATCCTTTCCTTGGTAATTCAACTTGAAATCAGCAGTTCCCTTTAAATACCTAAGTATTCTCTTAACAGCTTTCCAATGTGCTGGACCTGGATTGGATTGGTATCTACTCACCATTCCAACTGCAAAACATATGTCGGGTCTTGTACACATCATAGCGTACATCAAGCTCCCAACAGTACTAGCATAAGGAACATGTTTCATTTGTTCCTTTTCTTGTGGAGTCCTTGGACATAGTCTATGGCTTAATCCTTCACCTTTTGCAATAGGAGTGTCTATGGGTTTACAATCTTGCATACGAAATCGTTCAAGAACCTTATTTATATAGGTTTCTTGCGAAAGAGACAACGATCTCTTCGAACGATCTCTTGAAATCTTAACTCCAAGAATGTATGCAGCCTCACCCATATCCTTCATCTTAAAGTTGGAAGACAACCAACTCTTGACAGCATTTACAAACTCCATATTGCTTCTGGCAATCAGTATATCATCAACATATAATGATATGATCACAAATTGATCCTTGGATCTTTTGATATATACACAATGATCCTCATCAATCATTATAAAATCATATGCCATTATGGCATTATGAAAACGTATATACCATTGTCTCAAGACTGCTTAAGGTCATATATTGACCTCAAAAGTCGACATACTTTTTCTTCTTGGCCTTTCACTATGAAACCAGCAGGTTGTTCCATGTATATTTCTTCCTCTAATTCTCCATTGAGGAAAGCAGTCTTTACATCCATTTGATGTAACTCAAGATCCATACTAGTTACTATTGCCAGAATAATGCGAATCGAGGTAAATCTCACTACAGGAGAAAACGTATCTTCATAATCAATTCCTTCATGTTGATTATACCCCTTCGCCACAAGGCGAGCCTTATGCCTTTCTATCGAGCCATCAGCCTTTCGCTTTATTTTGAGAACCCACTTATTCCCAATAGCTCAAGGTCCTTTTGGAAGATCAACCAGTTCCTAGACTTGGTTTGATTTCATTGACTCCATTTCCTCTTCCATTGCATGAATCCATTTTTCCTTACTAGGGCAATTCAGAGCCTCATTAATATTTCTTGGCTCATCCTCATCTTGTGGAGCAACCATAAAAGTTTCCCCTTCAATGTCAAAACGTCGACAGGGAATACTTTGGCGACTTGTTCGCCGTATGGGAGATTGTACACTTTGCACATCATTTCCCATCATGCTCCCACTTGGATAAGGTAATAATAATGTCGTCTCATCATGTGGTTGTAATTGAGAATGAGTTGAATTCAATTCATCACTTCTCATATTACTCCCACTCGGATGAACTCCACTAACATCATTATCCTGATCCAAGGTCTCAAATAGGGAGTGATCTACCCCTATTTCGCCATTCTTAGGAAATTCATCCTCCAAGAATGTGACATCCCGTGATTCAAATTCAGTTATACTCCCACTTTCCTGCTCACCCATGAACACATACCCTTTCGAGTGTTCCGAGTACCTTATGAAAATACTCTTCTTTCCTCTTGGACCTAATTTCCCAAACTTGTGAGAGGACTCATGTGTATAGGCAGCACAACCCCATGACTTAAGAAAACTTAAGTCCGGTTTTCTACCTGTCCATAACTCATATGGAGTGGAAGTAACTGATTTGGAAGGCACCTGGTTAAGTATATAGGCAGCAGTTAACAACGCATCACTCCAAAAAGTGATAGGTAAGTTAGCATGCGCCAGCATGGACCTAACCATTTCCAATAGGGTTCTGTTTATTCTCTCCGCAACACCATTTTGTTGAGGAGTATAAGGAATAGACAACTGTCTTTCTATTCCTTTTTCATCACATAATTTTTTGAACTCATCAAATAAATATTCTCGACCTCGATCGAATCTCAATGCTTTTATTTTCTTGTCTAATTGATTCTCTACCAGGTTCATAAACCTTTTGAAACAACTTATTGCTTCAAATTTGTGAGAAATCAAATAGACATATCCAAATCGAGTATAATCATCAATAAATGTGATGAAATAAAGAGCCCCATGCATTCCTCTCACATTCATTGGACCACAGACATCAGAATGGATTAAATACAGAGGAAATTCAGCTCTTTTCCCTTTCCCAAATGGTTTCCGTGTTGTTTTCCCTTCTAGGCAATGCTTACATATAGGCAAATTGACTTTTTCAATGTTGCCCAACAAGCCCTCTTTGGCTAGTCTATTCATACGTTGTTGGCCAATGTGACCAAGTCTAGCATGCCACACATTCACATCATTATCATAGGTATTAGAAGACGTGATAAGAGAATAACAAACATTTGCATTAACATAGTCAATATCTAATACAATGAAACCATTCAAAAAATAACCATGACCATAGTAATTTGTATCTAAAAACAAATCCACACCTTTATTATAGAAGTTCATATTAAAACCTAGTCTAACCAACACTAAAACAGACACTAAATTCCGACGAATCTCCGGAGCATACAGCACATCATGAAGGAACAAAGTGCGTCCACCACACATGTTCAGTTGGCATGTGCCAATTCCTTTCACTTCAGCTCTAGAGTTGTTTCCCACATAGATCTACTTAGTTCCAGTTGGTACTCGTCGAAATTCCACGAAGGATCCTCTATCCTTCGCTACATGATCCGTCGCTCCTGAATCCACAGTCCACAAAGGATTAGACTCAGTTAATAACACATAACTCGATACAAAAGTAAAGTTCTGAAAAGTAGGAGGGGTGCATACCTTCTTTGGCTCACGACAGTCGCGAGCATAGTGACCCTTCTTGTCACAGTTGTAGCATTTCACCCTTGCAAGCTTCTTCATGCGAGGACGCTTTCCTCTATCATGTTGGTTAAACTTGAGTTTCTTCCTTGAAGGACCTGCTTCTTCCTTGCCTGTCCCCTTATCAAACCAGTTAGGGCGCTTGCGCTTGGAACTCGAAGCTCCATTTGAGCTAGAACTAGCATGATAGAGTTCAGCATTCGGCTTAGCCACCAACAGGCAGTCCTCTTCCAGCTCAAGATGACGCATTGCATCCTCAAAGGTTTTGATATTTTCATTATGAGTCAGGTGCACCTTTATATGCTCCCAACTCTATGCAAGGAACGAATCACTGCTTGCACTTGCTGCTCATCTGTGAGGACATGGCCAGCATCTTTCAGCTTAGTTATCATGTTTGACATCTTTCTAAGATGTTGCTTCATGGTCTGACCATGAGGCTTCTTATAAGAGTCAAACCCGACAGTGAGCTGCCTCGCCTAGTCACCGAAGTATGACCAAATCTAGCCGCCAATGCCTCCCACATTTTCTTGGCATTGTCAAAACGCCGAAACTCTCACATGACGTCATTTTCCATGCTGCTCAGCAACGTGATGCGAGCTAGAGAGTTATTTCTTTTCCACGCAAAAAAAGCTTCTTTGTCTCTTTTGTGCTGTGTAGTGGTTCCCTCTTCAGGTTCTACCATGGTCAGGTTAAGAGCCTCAAGTGCTTCTTGCTCTTCCAGCACATACTGGATTTTCATTTGTCAAATTTCATAGTTGTCACCATTGAGTTTTTCACCTTTGTTTAGCTCGGCAACTATGCTCTTTGTGGCTGAAGCCATTGATCTGAACAAATCAGACAAATATGCACGAATTATTAATGCCTATCATTTATGTATCCTTATTTACATAGACCCATCATATTAATGAATAATTTCAAGTAAGGCTTCAGAATCAAAAGGTCACTACGTTTCCAATCATCCTCCAAAAAATCCTAACTTAAAACTATCATTAATATGATTGTCATATGCAAAATCAATTCTATGAAGTTACAAAAACTTCTATAACTACCCACAGCTAATTACTCACAGCAACCAGCAATAACAGAAAGCAACAAATAATTGGCATCCAATAAAACAATAATGCTTTCAACTAATACAAACAAGATATAGGTTGCTACATCAACAACAATCAGGTAGTAATCATTACATAATATGTCCACAAAGCACACTTAACATAAAACAACCAAATACATCTAACACCAAGTCAGCACACAAACTGGGAAAGATCCTCTTTTGTTCAATTTCTTGATCTTTTCCCTTGAAACAATACAGTAATATTCATTTACCAAAATCCATCACAATTTTCTTATAGGAAGCAGCTCCGTTGACATCCCATATGCGATTCAACACATCTTGCTATTCAGGTGGAAGACTGTTTATGAAAAATCGCACCATCTCTGACTGTGACATAGGACGACCATTCCATATGACCTGTTGAATTTTCCCGTTGACTTCACGGACGTGATCAATTAAGTCACCTCTCTCCCATCAATGATCAGTCAGCTCAGCTATCAACTTAGACAGCTTATCCTTTTGTTCATCGGTTACTGCGTGAATAGGTGTGCGCAACCTCAGGGGAGGCATTGTTCCTGCAACAAATGCTGAACAAAATGAGGGATCACTTATAATCCACATAGACTTAATTGAAAAAGAAACACATTCTTTTCATTTTCCCTTTTTTTAATTTTATTTTGGTCAACGGTCAATGGTTGTCGGCCAACGGTTGTCGGTCAACGGTCAACGGTCGTCAACGGTCAACGGTCGCCGGTCAGGTCGGTCGGACCGGTTGAACCGGTCGGTCGGTCGAACTGGGTCGGAAGAACCGACCGCACGTGCTGCGCGCGTGCGCGGGCTGACGTCACGCAGATGTCAGCTGGCACGTGCTGCGCGCGTGCGCGGGCTGACGTCACGCAGATGTCAGCTGGCACGTGCCGCGTCCGCGGGTCGGGTCGCCGAACAGGTCGCCGATCGAGTCGCCGGCCGGTGACCGCACGGCCAACCGACGTCAATGCTGACATCATCGATGACGTCACCCCAGCGGTTACCGACCGTTGGGTGACGTCATGCTGACAACAGCACGCGTCAGTCCGTCGAACGGCGCTTGCCGGTTCGCCGGCCGGCAGCGCGCACGCGCTGGGCGAGCCAGCGCTTCTGGGCGCATCGCGCCCATGCGCAGCGGCTTTCGGCCGCACATGTGGGTGCGTGCGGCGTTGCCCGGCGGCGCTCGAGGTATCGCCAGACTCGTCTCGACGTCGCCTTTCTCCCTATGCCATCAAAATTTGATTTCGACTTACGAAAACTCAGAAATATGGCCGAACAGCGCTCGGGTGTCGGGATTTCACGCCCCGATCCGTACGGCCGAAATTTTTTTTTTCTTTTGCGAAAAATCAATCAAAAAACATCAAACAGGTCGGGAAAACGTGAAGTAGGGCTTTGATACCAATGTTAGGAATAACGGATCCCCGAAAACGCGGATTCGACACTGAATCGAACCCCTAAATCAATGTGGAAGACAAGCCCAGGAAAACAACACGCATCACCGATCCTAAAGCATACCACGGATTCAAGCGCACCTCTTTAGACACAAATTAAACACCAACGCCAATGGAGGAAGAGAAATTAGGTCCTGTACGATCCGAGGAAGCAAAATCCTTCGAGCTCTTCACTGTTCTTGCTTTGAAGAAAACAAGAGAGAGAGAGAGAGTGCGTAGAGAGAAAAACGTCCGTCTTTTTCTTTAAACAAAACGGTGCCTTTTTTTCTCTCTCTCCTCCCTTTTGTACCTTCCCCCATCCACGGGCCCTATTCCCGTGAGCCGGGCTTTTTGGGCCCAGCATGGGCGGACGGGCCTTAAGCCCATCACCAATTAAAACCATCATAACACATCTCCCACAGGTAATGTGGATATATGATTGATTTGTTTCCCCACAAAATTAATTCTATAACAAATGTATATATAGATTTACGTCAAAATTTAAACGGTCTATTCCTAAACAATGCAATTTCTATATGTAATTTAGAAACGTGGCAATCAAATAACTGCTTTATCGGTCATGTATGTTTAAGGAAAAAGAAAACCATCTCATAAATGTAAGTTATACCCATCCAGGTCAAACGGAATGAAGATCTGACCCAGAAAAAAAAGAAAAAAAAAACGGAATGAAGAAATTCTAATCAAAAGAATTTTAGTTACAAATTCTTTTTACATCAAATGTATAAAAACTATTGCACAAATCTATTTTTGAAGGCAGATGAACGTTTCTAAATTACATGTATTCATTGCATAGTTTTGGAATAGACCGTTCAAATTTATATCATATACATTTGTTACACAATTGATGTCAAGGTAAAACAAACCAATCACGTATTCGACTTATCTACGTGAGCTGCATTTAAAATTTGAAAAAACTCATTTTATGATTGATTTGCGTCTCTACCTAGCATTGTCACGCGAATGCTTCCGACGCATGAAATATGTTCATGAAAGTTGTCCAATAAAGACCCAGACAATAAACACAATCTTTCTGTGCATAAAGAAATCGCCAAAGAAAAAAAAAACATTTTGTTAGAAAGAATTTAAAGTAGTTAAATTGGCTAAATGCAGGCACAAACATATTCTATCCCCAATTTTGTCGTAACTGCTAAACGCAGCCTAGGGGATAGTTACCCTACTCTCTTCATTACAACTCTTGTTCCACATGCCGCCGTTACTTCCAATAGTAATGGTGACCATTATGCTACCATTTTCATCCTTAAATAGCTTAATGTCGTTAGATATAGAGAAACGTATGCTACAATGATGAAGATATCAGCTTATCTCATATTTATTTGTTATTTATTTGTAACTAGTCGTGTAGAAGGTATTACAGGAGTAGGAAAGACATATGTTGAGATCAATAACAATTTCCTAGATAGTACCACTCTATCAGTTCATTGCAAATCCAAGGACAATGATCTCAGAGTCCATCATATAACGGACAGTTGGGGATTCGCGTTCGTACCAAATCTTTTTGGGGGGACGTTGTTCTTTTGTGGCTTTGCATGGTTGAACCGATTTGAGTGGTTTGATATATATGATCAACATAGGGACTGGTATGATTGTAACCAGTGCATTTGGATGGTCTCAGCCAATGGTCTCTGTAGGCTTAGTTACTCAGGAGAGTATGATGTTTGTTATCCATGGAACCCCCGACATTAAAAGGGAGGAAACCTCTTATGTGAAGGATAGAGAAAGATAATGTTGTCAACTCGTACTTCACAATTTAGATGGAATAAGAATCATATCAGTTATCTTTTAAATTAATATTGAAACATATGTATCTCTTTTATTATTCTCATAATTTATTTTTTATTGGCATTTCTTTCTTTAAATTATTGTCTCTTCAATTTTTGTCATTCTATTGGCACTTATTACTTGTACAATTTATTATCTCTATCAAAATGTTTTGATGTGAATCTGTCTTATTAAAATAAGATTATTAAGGGTTCGAGCCATGTCAATTTCAAATTGGTAACTTTGGTGTCATATCACGACTTAACAGCCTTGAATTTGTAAGTACATAAAATAAATTAATCTTGAAAAATATAGAAAAGCATGAGAAAACTAAATCGAGGGGAGACGTCTTTAAGTGGAAGATATTTTGGACCATTGATCAATGAGTGATACCAAAAGCAATTTGGCAACGAGAGATTTTGTAAGGGCCTGTTCAAGAATGGGGCTGGTTAGAGGAATAATCACACTCTTAACCTTGACTTCAAATGATGTTCAATGGCCAGTTGAGGAACGGGGTGTTACATATAAAGCCGAATATTTGTTTTTAGGGGTTTTTTTTTGTCTTTTCTATTAGATTTCCCTTTAGGTTAAAAGTGGTATCTTTATATTAGCGATGGCAAGACCCTAGCCGTCAAGATGCTAAAAAAGGAAATAGAGAGGCAAGAAAAAGAGAGAAGAAAAAAGTGAGTTTTTTTATTGATGAAGGTTCTCAATCTCTTTGTGCCCTGATCTTGACAAAAGATCATCGTTGTATTCCAACTTTTTCGAAGTTTAGTGCATTCGCAGAGTGCCTTTGCACGGAGACGTAGCCTAGGTTTGGGTGAACTTCAATAACAAATTCTCTGGCGTGTTCATATGATTTTGGTCTTTTATTACTATATTTTGTCTAGTGAATTGTTTGTGAGCGTTATTTTTCTGGAATCGATGTGCAATTTCATAACAACTGGTATCAGAGCCTCGGTTCGCTAATCCAGAACATCGAGGGTTTTTCGGTGACGTTCAATTGAAAGCAAACAGGATGGCGGAAGATAAAATCAGAATTGATAAGTTCAATGGAGAGGATTTCGGATGGTGGAAACTACAAATAGAGGATTATCTTTATCAAAAAAATCTCTATGCACCACTTGAGGGTTGGAAACTCGAGATGGCGGAAGTGGATTCGACAGCAGAAGCCGGATGGAAAATTCGTGATTGAAAGGCATTAGGTGCGATTTGTCTAGGGTTGACGAAAAAGACAGGGTACCACATTGCGAAAGCAAAAAATGCAAAGAAGCCATGGATATTCTAACGAATATTTTTGAGAAGCCGTCCACATCAAATCGTATTTTTGCTGAAGAAACTGGTTAATATGAAGTTATCTGATAGAGGTTCTGTGGCAGAGCATATTAATAGTTTCACGCAGGTCACGGGTCAATTGGAATCCGCAGGCATAAATTTAAACATGAAACTTCAAGCTTTATTATTTTTATGTTCTCTTCCAGAAAGCTACAATACCGCAGTGCAGGGAATTTTGAGCACCATAAAGGATGATTTAACTCTTGATGATGCTGTGAGTAGTATCATGGATGAAGAGATGCGAAGGAAAGTCTCAGGTGGAGATAATTTTTCTACATCTACATCTTCAACAGCACTCGTAGTGGAGAATCGTGGAAGAAGTAAAAGTAGAGGAAAATTCAACGGGTGTAGTAGATCACAATTAAGGGGTGGGAGACAGGTTGCAAAAGAAGAGTGTTGGTTTTGTCACAAAACTGGACACCGAATGTTTCAGTGTGAAGCCTACAAAAAGAAGCAGCAAGGTAAGAATCAAGGAGCTAATATAGTTAGCGATGAATCTTTGCTTGATAACTTGTGTTTGTCTACAGGGTTTGACTTAACAACAGATAAATGGCTTATTGATTCTGGTACTTCTTTTCATTGCACCTCGTAAAGAGACATATTTGATGATTATGCCAGTGGAGATTTCTGACAAGTGGTTGTGGGAAACGGCCACATCTGTCCTATTGTTGGGAAAGGAACTGTGACTGTGAACAACTCATGTGGAAGACGTCTAGTTTTGCATGAAACTAGGCATATTCCGGAATTAAAGAAAAATCTGATTTCAACCAGTAAACTTGACCAAGAAGGTTTGGTAATAACCACTGGCTACGAAGAGTGGAAAATAACCTCAGGGGTAAGAGTATTAGCAAAGGGAAAGCGTATGGGTACACTTTACCTTCTCCAAGGAGACAATATCAGTGATATGGTCGCAACTACAATGACTATAGGTAATTTATCTACTCTTGGCATTATCATTTGGGACATCTTGGTGAAAAAGGTGTAAAGTAGTTACACTCGAGGAAATTACTTCTGAGTTTACAAAAGATTGAGTTAGATTTTTGTGAGAGTTGCATTTATGGAAAACAGAAGGCTGTTGTTGCGACCCGATCTCGCTGCCCCTCGAAATGTCCAAGGTGGGAAAAGTCAGGTTTAGGGGTACTTTGATCACGAGAGTTTCTTCACGAGATCACGAGTTCTCCCAAGCTCAGCGGGCTTATTTATACGATCTAGGTATTTAACAACCTAAAAAAACATACGGGAGTTGCCACTAGCCTCATTTTTTGGGGGTCGTCTAGAAACCCAATCGAGGGTCAGGAGTGTTCCCTCAATTCCTACGTAACCAGATATTTAGATTTAGGGACTTGGGTTACATTAATATTTCTATTAACGCCCTTTCGGTACCTAAACAGTATGTTGTGTTTTTCCTAACATGTCCATGTGTTTCTTTTTATATTTTCAAGATCGTTATTTCTAGACTAAGTGACCATGCGTGGTGGATTACTTTCATTCTATTCTATTCCTAATATAAAAAAAAGAAAGGAAAACAATCAATGAAAATTAAATTGCAAGACATGAAGTAAACAATCAAAAAAAGCGGTAAACCTAATAATGCAATCCTAAAGAATATAAAAGAGAAAACAATCGGGAGAGAAAGGAAACCCGCAACTCCTCAGGTTTTATACAATGCAAGGAACCCGAGACATATGTCGGGAAAAAGAATATTACATGACAACAGTCGGAGTGGACATCGACCTCCACCATCTTCACGCATCCTTCATCTTCGGGGTCCTAATCTAAACCTAATCTAAGAAACCTATAACTAGGTATATACAGTGGAAGGAAACAAACTTTCATTTAGGCATCAATTTTAGAATCTAATCACAAAAAATCATGTGAAAATGGCAAACAGCACAGGTCATTAAAGGCAAGAAAACAGAAAACTTAATCATTTACAAACTGTAACTCCCTTTTTAACAATTGTTGAATCCAATAAATGCTGACCAAAATCAAGAGCTCTCGACATCCATTACAAAATATCAAGAAAGAAGCAAAATCTATCCAGACATGCCCGCATGTTGACCCAATCACAATGTCTACGATTAAAATTAGAAAAACTTCCACAAAAAAAAAAAAAAAAAAAACACATTACAAAGTGCACATTCTTGTACCACATGAGGAGGTAAGACAAAATGGCTCACAACAACCTAACCCATATAGAATAGAGCTACAAAACTGTATACATCGACATCGAAATACTCAATGAACCAAGCAAAGCAGAAGAATGTAGTCATATCAAGACATGAAACTTGCAGCTATTATAGTCTGCTCAGTGGAACATTTCTTAAACTCCACAAGATGTGGATAGGTCATTCACGCCACAATATGTTACACAGATACAAGATGGTAAAACTCATGCATTACAAGTCAGTCTTGAAGAAAGAGTTGACTAGAGGTATCGGGGAGAAGTCCTTAGAAAGTCTTGAAAGGGACATGAAACCCATTTACAAAGATGTGATTATTCTGTAATAAGCAAAAGTAATAACATCTACACTATCTAAAGGTAACTGAGACTATAATGATGAGCCAGTGAATTGTAATGGCAATACAAATTGACTTGGCAAAACATTGAATTGTAATGCAAATTTTGTTTTACACTACCAATTCACACAAAACCTACTTCTATATTATTCATACAGCTGAAGCATGTTAAAATCAATGCAACGCAGAAACAAATGCTTTCCAAACTATTGCAGGAAGAGATAGGATCGCGTTTTTCTAAAATTCTCTGAATCGCACTTGAAAGATTTCAAAGCTTACAAGGCTTAGAAGGATCGTAGAGGTTATTGTCAAAACCCTTTTGTTCTGATCAGCATAGGTTGCTAGACCTGCAAACTAGAGACAAGCTATCTCATACAATCCAGGGACAGACAAAATAAGTACAAATGGCCATTCATCTATTCATTTCTGAAGAACAATGAAAAGGTCATCTTTCATAAAATCTGACTCATGACATATTCTCTGGAAGTGAGCCAAGAAACGGTGCAGATTGGCAAAGTTCAAGAATGCATGACATAATCTCTGTAAGTAAGGAACAGTCAAGAAACTTACCTCAGAAGAAATACCGCACTATCTGAAGCTCAGCTTGAATGAATCAGCAAAGGATCGAAGCCGTCGCTGCCGTCAACGCTATCGCCGCTACTGCAGGGGAGTTACCTAATCTGCAATCTGAGCGGGCTGCGCAAATCTGAGCCTTGAACTCCGAGGTCCTCGACCGGTCGTTCCAGCAGATCAGATTCAGTGCGAGAGAAAATGTGCGAGGTCAAAGAGATCGAACAAGAGAGGAAAATAAGGGACCAAAAATCCTAAAGGATAGAGAGAGAGAGAGAGAGAGAGAGAGAGAGAGAGAGAGAGAGGGGAAGAGAGCTCATCGCTCTGGTGAGCTCGATCCAGAGAGAAACTCGGTTAAGTGTCGTCGTCGCCGCAGCTATCGTCGATCCGGCCACCCTAGAGAGGGAGATCACCGGCGAGTCACTGCAATAGAGGACTGAGAGCCGAGCGAACAGGGGTGGGGCGTCGGATCTGGTGGAGAGCTGAATCAAGCCATAGATTGGGAACTGCTATCACCGCCGATCAGCTTCAGATCTGAGCTCCCTGCACCTCTGAGCGAGAGAGAGAAATTTGCCGACCGAACTTCCGAGGGAGAGAACCGAGGGAGAGAAAACAGAAAGAACTCGTCTCAGATCCCCGAGTAAGAACCCGATCCTCGCAATCCCACACCACCGGCCTTCGATCTCCGGTCCTTGCTAATGAGAGAAAACCCAAACCTTCGACTCGCTCGACGGAGAAACGCTGGAGACAAGGGCGGAAGCTTCCTCTGGTCGAAGACGTGCGAGGCCGAGATTTTCCCCCTGAGGAATGGCAGATCTCTACCGAGATTCCTCGAGGCTAGGGTTTCGAGATCTGCCATGGAAGCTCCATCAAGCAATTACAGAGAGAGGGAGAGAAAATCTAGAGAGTTGAATCTCCGCTGGCGAGAGCACCCCCAAGTTTTCTTTTTGTTCCAGCGAGCGCGGGAGAGAGCCCCCAGAATCAATCTAGAGAGAGAACCCGAGTGCCAAAATTTCAGAGAAAGAGAGCGAGAGAGAGAGAGAGAAAACGATCATGAATTACCCCCCTTTTTCTTTTTCTTTTTTCTTTTATTGTTTCCTTTACTTTTTCTTGTTTTCTTTTCATTTTCATTTTTTTTTGTTTTCATTCATCATTTTTTTAATCTTTTTGGCTCTTCATTTTTTATATTTTTGCAAAGTGGATGATTAAAATGTCGATAAAAAATTTCAAGTGTCAACAGCTGCCCCTCTTTGAGTGGGAGTTCAAAGAGGTTCCTTGATACCTGCAATTTTTTAGTCAACCACTTCGGAAATAGAGGAAAGATAAAAGCAATGATATTTGGTTAGGGACGTACCTTATACTTACCTTTGCTCATGAGGGTATCTGAAGTCTTGTTGGGGTTTATTTACTCTGTCTCTGTTTCTCTCTCTTGTAAAATGGAATGAAGACAATGAAATCACTAATTGGAAAAGGAATGGTTTAAGGATAACCACTAACCTAAAGACAAGGTTTAAGGATAACCTAGAACCTAAAACAATGTTTAAGGATGGACCCACAAACCCTATGATTTAGACTGAGAGAAAGGTCTCACCGTATACTAACGGGTTTTGACCGGGTATGATAGTCTCACTGTATACAAACGGGTTTTGACTGAGAGAAATGTCTCACCGTATACAAATGGTTTTCGACCGGGTATGATAGTCGCACCGTATACAAACAGGTTTCGACTGAGAGGAAGGTCTCACCGTATACGAATGGATTTCGATCGGGTATGATAGTCTCACCGTATACAAATGGGTTTCGACTGAGAGGAAGGTCTCACCGTATACGAACAAGTTTCGACCGGGTATGATAATCTCACCGTATACAAACGGGTTTCAACTGAGAGGAAGGTCTCACCATATACAAATGGGTTTCAACTGGGTATGATAGTCTCACCGTATACAAACGGGTTTCGACTGAGAAAATGGTCTCACCGTATACGAACGGGTTTCGACCAGGTATGATTTTCGAAAATGCTAGAGAAACAATCTTGTGAAATAATATTGATTGTCAAATCCTTTCATAGAAGATTTTAACAAAATGGAATCTGATTAACGATCTAAGGGTTAAATCAAATATGCCAAGTGGAAATATCCTAATCAAAATAGGTCTTTCACACTAGCTCTCAAAAAGGGCTTTTGTTCCCAACCATTGATATGGGAAAATTGTTTAAATCTCACTGGAGAAATCTTACTCAACCTATGTCTAAGGTTTTTGGAAACGTTTACATTGAATACAATCCATTGATCAAAAGATCTTTTAAATGGACCGTAATGATGGCTTGGCCATGAGATTACACAAAAGTTATGCACTTTGAGGCCAAGAAATGAATATTCAATCAATATCTTCATCAGGTTTACAAGCCAAGAACCTTAAAGATAAGATAAGATAGGATTGCTTCCACTCCTTGTAGCGTTAGCTCCTATGTGATATCTCATTTCAACACGAACCGTCACAATCGGAAGAGACTTCGGATAAGGGTTGTAGTGTTGGATCGAGTCAGGCTTATAAAGGCTTCAAAGACTTTCAAATATCAAAGGGTTAAAAGTGAGTGATTATCTTGGCATCATTACCATCACACGACTTTTTAAAAATTCAACTCTTGAAATGTAACCTATCTCGAGAATCCTTTTGGTAATTTGTCATGAGACATGAAAGCTTCGCTCTCTGTTCTAATGATATTGCTTGCAATACATGTTTTCTCTTGCAAGATATTTCTTTTGTTTTTCAATGAATGATCTTTTGCATGATCATGGATTTCACTCTTTTTTGCATTCTTGCTTTTCTTTGCATTTTTTTTTCATGGGCATGGGCCTTGCTTTTACCAAGCACACTGCTTTTTCATGCCCCCTAGTTTTCATTCTCTTTTGAGCATCTAGGACTCTCGAGTGACATTTACCAATATTCTCAATTTTGTTGGTAAATCATGTGCCTTGCCCCAGTGTGGGGAGATAATCATCACCTGGGGTTATGAAAGAATTGTATAAGGCTCAAATTGGCTAAGCAAAGGGTAATTGTGTTTGTGATAGTGAATGGAATGCTCTTCGTCACTTTGGGATGCTTCAAGTTTCGACAAGAAATCACCTGAAACTAGCACAAGAAGATTGACACAAGTGAAAGCAATAAAATCTTTCTTAATCTTTTGCTCCATAATTTTCAACCAAGACCCCCTATTTTGCCCCAATGTGGGGTTGTTCTTGACAGGGTTATTTTGGAAATGCTCCCTATTTGGCTCAAAGTGGCTTGCAAGGGATATCAATAGTGTTTGGGGATTGAGAAATGAAATGCCTTTATCATTTCAAATCATGTATTCACTGTGAATGAATCCTATGCCCTAAGACATGGTTCTTTTCACTCAATTCTCTCAAAGAGTGTATGATGACGTGTTTGGTAAAAAGGTTGCCTCTCATTATTTTAGGCACTACAACCTAGCATATTTAACAATCATTTTCAGGTTTTCCAAAACCCACTTTAGTTAAATTCATCTCCTTGGGGAATGAAAATGTAATGAAATTTTGCTTGAAAGGACATGTTTCCTTGACTTTACTAGGGAGATTTTTGAAAGTAAGGTTTGATAAAATTTGTAGATAGAACAGGCTTTGCTTAGCACATGGGTTCATTTCTAGAGTTCTAATTGTACTTCTAGAGCTCTAACTGACTCTAAAGTTTAAACTGACTCTGTTGGCATTCTAAGGAACATGGTCACTTCTAAGTTCTAAAAAGGATGGGCAATTTTTTGAAAATTTCACTTTTTTGAGATGAACCTCTTGCAGAAGAGTAGAATCTTTATCAAAGATCCTGCAAAATGAACAAACATGTAGATGCAATATGTATGCATGAAAATGCATGATGCAAACATCCTAAAGTGGCTTAGATTCAATTCAAAAATGGCTCAAAGGCCTTTCACTTTATTCATGGACTTCTTGATAGCATCAGCATTTACAGGTCTTGGAATCCTTGGTCTAACCTTGCAGTTCAATGACCTAGCTACTCTCTTCTGATAGCTTTGTCCATGGCATAAGGCTTTTACCTGCTTTTCATCAATCATATTAAGTTGTTCAAATCTTTGTTGAATCCATTCAGCTTTAGAAAGTTTGATTTGAAAAAGTACCCTCAGTGAAGGAATTTCTACTTCCACAGGTAATACAGCTTCCATCCCATAAACCAATGAGAATGGTGTTGCCCCAGTCGAAGTGCGAATTGAAGTTCGATAAGCAAACAAAGCATATGGTAATCGATCATGCCAATCACGATAATTTTCCGCCGTTTTGACTAAAATCTTCTTGATGTTTTTATTTGCCGCCTCCACAGCTCCATTCATTTGTGGGCAGTAAGGAGAAGAATTCAAATGGTGATGTGGAATTCTCCAAGTAAATCATCCACCACTTTATTGTTCAAGTTTGATCCATTATCTGTGATGATCGCTTCATGAACTCCATATTGAGCGATGATATCACGACGGATGAATTTTGCCACACTCTTTGCAGTAACATGGGCATAAGAACTGGCTTCAATCCATTTGGTGAAGTAATCAATTGCTACCAAGATAAAACGATGTCCATTTGATGCTTTAGGATTAATTGATCCGATGATGTCGATGCCCCACATTGAAAAAGGCCAAGACTCAGACATTTGATGTAACTCATTAGGAGGAGCATTGATCTTGTCGCCATAGACTTGGCATTGATGACAGCACCTCACATGCTGAATACAATCGGCTTCCATGGTCAACCAATAGTAACCGAGCCTCATGATTTTCTGGCCAAAAGATGACCGTTCATATGAGTGCCACACTCTCCTTCATATATTTCTTTCAAGAGCACAATTAATCCATTGGCATCCGCTTGAGAGAGACCCCTGCCCCAATCTTGGTTTCTTTAGGGTTATTTGAATCTCATAAATTTAGAGTAACTGGCTGTTTGGTGATAGAAGGTTTGGACTTTTCATGTCTGAGCTATTCTTTTTTCAATACCTCGAGGATCATCTTCATTCTCTGAGTCGGAATAATCGGGTTCGTCAAAGTCTTTTGAATGCGAATCTGAGCCATGCAAATGACTATCATGATGTGAAATGTCATGCTTGGGATGCAATCGAAAAATGGTTAGTATATATACATATGGATGAATGCAATGAATGTAAATGTCATGAAAAATTTATTTTCAATATTCAAGTTGTTTTTTTGAAAAATTTATTGAGAACTAGCCCTCATGTCATTGGATGTTATCGTTCCACTAAAACATTTTGAAATTATGGATCGTGTGGACGCTCAGGCCTCAAAGCATCATCATAGGACTGATTTAGCCTCACACGTCTATTAACAAAACATGAGTTTTATTGATATGCGAAAATTGCATTACAACGTATATCATCTTGGATCTAGAAAGTTTATGATCCAGATTATTACAAGCACAAACGAATGAAATGAACGGAATTCCCTCGTAGGGGAGAAATGAATGAAATTCGCTCGCAAGGGAGAAATGAATCGAATTCCCTCGCAAGGGAGAAATGAATGGAATACAACTAAAAATTAAATGCAAGAACTAGAAACATCACTTACATAGTGGGAATTGTAGGCTCTTCATCTTCACTAATAGTGCCAATCGGACCATCTTCAAACAAATTGGCAAAGTGATAGATATTGGCCTCTTCTTCTTGCAAGAGCTTCGGTAGTCTAGGAAAGAAATCTTTCAAAGGTTGAGGCAAGAGACGTTGGTAGATTTTACCTCTGATGTTTGGGCCTTTGCGATTACCTTGACCCTTACGGTCGCCTTGATAACCTAAGCCTTCATGCTTGTTGATTTTAACAACCTTAATAGGATCTATAATGCCTCAGGCGAACTTACCCAAACCTTTCCCCATAGCAAAACCGTTCTTGAGCAGTTCTCTACTTGCCATCAGGGAGGCTTCTGAGAATCGAGGCTTCCTAATAATTGACCCAACAGGCACATGAGTGACAGACACCATCTCAAATGAGTGATAACTCGATTCTCCCTTGACCTCAGGCTCAATGAAAGGTATGGCCGTGTTATGGAAAGTCTCCACATCTCTTTCACGTCGGATGGTCACAATCTTTCCATTGATGGGAAGTTTCATCATTTGATGAAGACTAGAAGGAATGATCCCTGCAGCATGGATCAAAGGTCGTCCCAATAACAAGCTAAAATTGATTGGGATATCCAGCAGTTGAAATTTTTGAGTCATGGTAATAGGGCCAATCGTCAATAATAAATCGATTTCCCCTATTGTTTCTCTCTTCATCCCTTCAAAGGCTCGAACGGAAATTGTTGGAGAAGAGACATTTTCCATTCCTATCCCCAATTTACGAAGGGTGGATAAAGAGCAAATGTTCAAGGCAGAGCCATTATCGATCAGGACCTTCGAAATCTTTGTCTCAAAATGTTTAGCGGACACATATAACGCCTTAGTGTGTGCTTGGCCCTCAGGAGGGAGGTCCTTTTCAGAGAAAGTAATTTGATCTCTTAGAAGTATAGTACCCACAAATTCCTCCAATTGTACTTCTCCAATGGCCTCGGGTACATGGACTTCATTTAATATAAGAAGAGCATTTCTATGCTTCTCAGAAGTCTTGAAATGCTCCAATAGCGAAATATGTGCAGGCATCTTGCGCAATTGGTCAATCACTTCTGCCTCACTTGTCTTGAATGTTTTGAGGAGTTGTTCAGCTTCCACATCAGTTACAGCCTTCTTTTCCTCACCTTCACGTGGTGAGTAGATTCGACTCGATCGGGTGATGGCGTCTATTTCATTTGTATTATAGTTCCAAGGGACCGCCTTAGTGTCATAAGTGGGAGTCATCTTAGTGTTGGAATAGTCACCAACTTCTGGAGGCAATTCAATCACAACGGGTCCAAAACCCGCGCTTAAGATCTTCATGGTTCCAAAATTGTCAATCGATGAGCCGATTTCAATGACACCTTTATCAATTGTATCACTCCTACATGGGATTTTCTCCTTGGTCAAATCAATCACAACAGGCTCAATCATAGCCGTGAATTCATCCTTGAATTCATTTCCCCATCCATTAGGGACAATGTCTTTGGGATTTTGAAAATAACTTGGAGGAGGAATATACTTGACCATAAAGTTGTATTTCCCTCTTGGTTGTCCCCAGGTGTCCACCACTTCACCTCTTTCGCAAGCTTTCTTTATGAACTCACCATCCAAATGAGAAGTTTTGTATTCATCCTCATCCCCGTCATAGGAGTAGACCTCTTTATCTTTCGGCAAAATTGAAGTAAGGTCTTCTTTATCACGAGTGATGTCGTCTTTCAACTGGCAATCAGCAAATGGCGTGATTTGCTCCATCTTTTGGATTTCCATCAGGGGTATATCTTTGTCATCATCCCCATAAATCATGTTGACCTCTTTAGAATGCTTTGGAAAGGGATTTTGTTGGACATTCGGTGTTGAGTCTTTAAAGGTGAGCAGCTTTTTATCCAGTAAATTCTGGACCTTAGAACGGAGCACTAGACAGTTGTCCACATGATGACCTCTCTCTCTCATATGATAATCACACGTCTTATTAAGGTCGAACCCGACAAACTTTGGCGGATTATCTCTCGGGATCTCATTTGCCACAAGATGATTTTCGATCAGCATTGGAAGTAGTTGAGACATTGGTCTAGGCAATGGAGTGAATTGCCTTTTGAGAAGCTTTTCTTTTGCACTCAAAGTTTCGAGAAGAACCCCCTATCTCCATGGCAGGTGTATGAGCAATAGGAAGATTCATGGTAGGAGAAGCAAAAACTATAGACGTTAAGTTCTTGACTTGGTTTGATAGGTCACCCAACAATGCCATCATGTTCGCCATTTGATTCTCCATATTAATGGCATGGGCTCGGATATCTTCGTTTTTCATCTGTGTTTGGCGGCGAGTTGGTATAACAAATCTTTCTTCAGCCGTTTTTCAAAACCTCCTATAAAAGAAAACGACTCGAATTAGTACAAGTTAAAAGAGATCATTGAAATACAAATCCTAGTCAATTTTATATTTTCTTGAGATGAAATAATGATAAGAAGTGTATACCATCCCAGTATCATATATCATCCTCTTATCAAAATTTCCTCAAAAGAAATTATACAATTGAAAAGGAACGACGACAAATATTTAATCATAATGCCCCTTTTTCTAAAAGTTACATGAAAATGTTCATGAATTTCATTCATTTCAATCGAACAATTACAAGGGAAAACAAAACCTTGCTTTCTTGAAGTTTACAAAGTGGTTCGATTTTACATGTGATTTTTACATGGAAGATGAAAATGAATACAAGTAAACCTCAATAGAAAGGAGGGAAACACAAAGGAAATCCCTTTACAAGAAAAGCATATGAAATGGAAACCCAAGAACTAGGTGGGATCACACGGAGACGCTTGTTATCATGGGCCAAGCATTTCTCATCGATCAAGGCAATGTCTTCTTGTTTGATAATATGAGCTCGCTGAAATCCTTGAGGGTCGGGAATTTTTCCACGTAGTCTTGATGTCTTGGGTCGAGATTTTCCCATAGAGTCTTGAGATTCCCAAGCACAAGGAGCACATCCATTTCGGGTTTACCCATCTAAACCTAAATTTAAAGGGGCACTCATGATTAAAACATATCACCGTTGAAATATAAAATTGCATAATTGAAATATGGAAAGTAAAAGATAAGCACGATGAAGAAGGAACGATATTATACCCACCAGACACATGACAACCACAAATCACATGTCGCATGAAACTGTGAGGTTTTCACGCCTAAGGTGAGGGTGCTAAAGGCTCAAGGTCCTCATCCCAAAGAACAAAAATAGTTTACCCACCGCTACTACATCGGTCAGTGCTATCTTTATCGATTGGGATGAGCGGGTTTATGTAAGTAATGGATTACCACGAGCATCCACTTGCAGATTCCACCCATAAACCCTCCAAAGGTCCTGAATTGGGCGATTGGGGTTTTAGACCGCGGTTGTGAGTGCAGTGTCGTACTAAAGCTTATAATCATGCATTTAAATTTAAACATCTAGCACTTCAATATAAACCCTCATACATTTATACATCCTTACACCACCTGCAAAACAAAGGGTTTTCAAGCACACCTCCCCTTATAACTCCCACCTACAAGACCATTTAACACAAGGTTAGTGACTTACCTGATTTTCCACGCGACTTTGACATGCAGGCGATCCTACATAAGACATGTTAGTTAAAACACAACAACCATTTTTAAACGGCTTCAAGTCCTCTTAACCTAGTAACCAGTCCCCAGCGGAGTCGCCAAGCCTGTCACGACCCGATCTCGCTGCCCCTCGAAATGTCTAAGGTGGGATAGGTCGGGTTTAGGGGTACTTTGATCACGAGAGTTTCTTCACGAGATCACGAGCTCTCCCAAGCTCGTACCCCGCGGGACAACGGGTTTATTATACGATCTAGGTATTTAACAACCTAAAAAAAAAGACGGGAGTCGCCACTAACCTCATTTTTTGGGGGTCAACTAGATACCCAATCGAGGGTTGGGAGTGTTCCCTCGATTCCTACGTAGCCAGATATCTAGGTTCGGGGACTTGGGTTACGTTAATATTTCTATTAACGCCCTTTCGGTACCTAAATAGTATGTTGTGTTTTTCCTAACATGTCCATGTGTTTCTTTTATATTTTCAGGATCGTTATTTCTACACTAAGTGACCATGCGTGGTGGATTACTTTCATTCTATTCTATTCCTAAAACAAGAAGAAAGGAAAACAATCAATGAAAATTAAATTGCAAGACATGAAGTAAACAATCAAGAAAAGCGGTAAACCTAATCATGCAATCCTAAAGAATATAAAAGAGAAAACAATCGGGAGAGAAAGGAAACCCGCAACTCCTCAGGTTTTATACAATGCAAGGAACTCGAGACATATGTCGGGAAAAAGAATATTACAAGACAACAGTCGGAGTGGACATCGACCTCCACCATCCTCACGCCTCCTTCATCTTCGGGATCCTAATCTAAACCTAATCTAAGAAACCTATAACTAGGTATATACAGTGGAAGGAAACAAACATCACAAATAAGATCAAAGCAATTGGGGTAAAACCCATGTATGATTGGTTCTAAGAAAAGCACAGAACATCAGGCATTTCATGAAGAACAACTTTCATGAATGAAATTTCCTAAGATGTATCAAGTGGCTAAAACAATCTACACAAGAATAGAGCAACAATTATAGCATACTAATATTCACAAATGGAGTGTATCGTGAAAAGACATACGACTTCAAGAAAGCCAAAAGGAGCTTGGAAGTCAGAAATAAGAAAAGACAGCAAGCAAAGAAAAATTGACACTAAAGAACAACATAACTCTGGACATCTTTAGAAACAAAAACACATAGAGCTTGGAACGGTAGAACACAAATAAGCTACTGGGTAAAGTGATTAGTGTTAGAAATTGGATTGATGGTGGATATCTAATATCAATTATCAAACAACAGAACTTTGCTAAAAAAGAGAACAATAGAGCAAGACCATTCCACGTGTGATATACTTTTTTTGTATCATCAACCTCAAAATCTATGCTTAAAAGATCATAGGAAAGTGGTAGACAATCAAGCCCATGCAAAAACATAATATGCATTTCTGACCAAGCAAAATTCCAAATTTCAGAATGGATTAGAAAAAAAAAAATGTTAAACATGGCAAATGATGGTTGATTCAGGCATGCAATATGTCATTTTAAAGATTGAGATGCCTATTACAATTATCTAGAAGACATTAAGCCCTAATAACATCATCTACCGGCTCATTTCGAGGACCGAAGCATATCAGTCAAAACAGGCATACGAATTTCCACATCAGAGCAGAACACAACAATTTTCCAGAATTACTTCCTAACTTTTAAAGAAGATTTCACGTGGCTAATGATATCGGATCAGGGTGTATTATAGCTCGTTGGAAAGCTAGTTGAACCATCTTCAGCTCTCATGAAGGCATCAAACACAGAAAACCACAGCAACCAGCTCATATCAGGTCATTTGCACAAAAGGTCATTCGAAACAGGGAATCAATCAAAACAGCAAAATTTCAAACAAGGTCAGGGATATTCTAGACATACTCGACCTAGGTAAATGATCTTCAATTATCACAAAGTTTTTATTTGATATAGATTGGAACCTAATGAACAACTTTCATTTAGGCATCAATTTTAGAATCTAATCACAAAAAATCATGTGAAAATGGCAAACAGCACAGGTCATCAAAGGCATGAAAATAGAACACTTAATCATTTACAAACTGTAGCTCGGTTTTTAACAATTGTTGAATCCAATAAATGTTGACCAAATTCAAGAGCTCTCGGCATCCATTACAAAATATCAGGAAAGAAGCAAAATCTATCCAGACATGCTCGCATGTTGACACAATCACAATGTCTACAAATTGAAATTAGCAGAACTTCATTAAAAAAAAAAGAAAAAAGAACACATTACAAAGTGCACATTGTTGTACCACATGAGGAGGTAGACAAAATGGCTCACAACAACCTAACCCATATAGAATAGAGCTACAAAACTGTGTACATCGACATCGAAATACTCAATGAACCAAGCAAAGCAGAAGAACGTAGTCATATCAAGACATGAAACTTGCAGCTATTATAGTCTGCTCGGTGGAACATTTCTTAAACTCCACAAGATGTGGTGAGGTCATTCACGCCACAGTATGTTACACAGATACAAGATGGTAAAACACATGCATTACAAGTCAGTCTTGAAGAAAGAGTTGACTGAAGGTATCGGGGAGAAGTCCTTAGAAAGTCTTGAAAGGGACATTAAACCCATTTACAAAGATGTGATTATTCTGTAATAAGCAAAAGTAATAACATCTAGACTATCTAAAGGTAACTGAGACTATAGTGATGAGCCAGTGAATTGTAATGGCAATACAAATTGACTTGGCAGAACATTGAGTTGTAATGCAAATTTTGTTTTACACTACCAACTCACAAAAACCTACTTCTATATTATTCATACAGCTGAAGCATGTTAAAAATCAATGCAATGCATAAACAAATGCTTTCCAAACTATTGCAGGAAGAGATGGGATCGAGTTTTTCTGAAATTCTCTGAATCGCACTTGAAAGATTTCAAAGCTTACAAGGCTTAGAAGGATCGTAGAGGTTATTGTTAAAACCCTTTTGTTCTGATCAGCATAGGTTGCTAGACTTGCAAACTAGAGACAAGCTATCTCATAAAATCTAGGGACAGACAAAATAAGTACAAATGGCCATTCATCTATTCATTTCTGAAGAACAATGAAAATGTCATCTTTCACAAAATCTGACTCATGACATATTCTCTGGAAGTGAGCCAAGAAACGGCGCAGATTGGCAAAGTTCAAGAATGCATGACATAATCTCTGTAAGTAAGGAACAGTTAAGAAACTTACCTCAGAAGGAATATCGCATTATTTGAAGCTCAGCTTGAATGAATCGGTGAAGGATTGAAGCTGTCGCTGCCGTCAACGCTATCACCGCTGCTGCAGGGGAGTTACCTAATCTGCAATCCGAGCGAGCTCTGCAAATCTGAGCCTTGAACTCCAAGGTCCTCGATCAGCCGTTCCAGCAGATCAGATCCGGTGCGAGAGAAAATGTGCGAGGTCAGAGAGATCGAACAGGAGGGGAAAATAGGGGACCAAAAACCCTAAAGGATCGAGAGGGGGAGAGAGAGAGAGAGAGAGAGAGAGAGAGAGAGAGAGAGAGAGAGGGGGAAGAGAGCTCACCGCTCCGTTGAGCTCGATCCAGAGAGAAACTCAGTTAAGCGTCGTCGTCGCCGCAGCTGTCGTCGATCTAGCCACCCTAGAGAGGGAGATCACCGGCAAGCCTCTACACCAGAGGACTGAGAGCCGAGCGAACAAGGGTTGGGCGTCGGATCCGGTGGAGAGCTGAATCAAGCCACAAATCAGGAACTGCTGTCACCGCCGATCAGCATTAGATCTGAGCTCCCTACACCTCTGAGCGAGAGAGAGAAATTTGCTGACCGAACTTCCGAGGGAGAGAACCGAGGGAGAGAAAACATAAAGAACTCGTCTCTGATCCCCGAGTAAGAACCCGATCCTCGCAATCCCACACCATCGGCCTTCGATCTCCGATCCTCGCTAATGAGAGAAAACCCTAACCTTTGACTCGCTCGACGGAGAAACGCTGGAGACAGGGGTGGAAGCTTCCTCTGGTGGAAGGCACGCGAGGGCGAGATTTTCCCCCTGAGGAATGGCGGATCTCTACTGAGATTCCTCGAGCCTAGGGTTTCGAGATCTATCATGGAAGCTCCATCGAGCGATTCTGAGAGAGAGGGAGAGAAAATCCAGAGAGCCGAATCTCCGCCGGCGAGAGCACCCCCGAGTTTTCTTTTTCTTCCAGCGAGCGAGGGAGAGAGCCCCCAGAATCAATCCAGAGCGAGATCCCGAGTGCCAAAATTTCATAGAAAAGAGAGCGTGAGAGAGAGAGAGAAAACGATCGTGAATGACCCCCCCTTTTCTTTTCTTTTTTCTTTTATTGTTTCCTTTACTTTTTTTCTTGTTTTCTTTTCATTTTCATTTTTTTTGTTTTCATTCATCATTTTTTTAATCTTTTTGGCTCTTTATTTTTTATATTTTTGCAAAGCGGATGATTAAAATGTCGATAAAAAATTTTAGGTGTCAACAGCTATTAGTTTTCAATTGAATAGTCGACAAAATAAAGGCCAGAAGCTAGAGTTGGTTCATACTGATGAGTGGGGACCTGCTCAGGAACTCTCTTATGGTGGTAAGAGATATTTTGTCACATTCATTGATGATGCAACAAGGAAGACTTGGGTCTATGCTCTTAAAGGAAAATCAGAAGTATTCGGGATGTTCAGAATGTGGAAGACCATGGTAGAAAAAGAAAATAGTTATCAGATTAAAGCTCTAAAATCTAATAGTGGAGAATACACAAGTAAGGAATTTGCAGAATATCTTAGTCGAGAAGGTATACACGGGCTAAAGACTGTTCCTAGAACTCCTCAAGAGAACGGTGTAGCTGAAAGAATGAACAGGACTATTCTAGAACGTGCGAGATGCATGAGACTACACGCGGGTCTCCCGCTACACTTATGGGCTACCACGGTTGATGCAGCTGTTTATCTTATCAAAAGAAGTCCATCTAGTGCGTTGGATGGAGAAATACCATAGGAGCAGTGGTCAGGTAAAAAGATTAATTATTCACATCTAAAAGTGTTTGGTTGTATTGCAAATACTTTGATTGAGAGGGAGGATAGGAAAAAGCTTGATGCTAAGTCCCAGAAGTGCGTTTTTATCGAATACGGTGGCGACGAGTATGGCTATAGGCTTTGGAATTATGAGAATAACAAAGTCATCCGCAGTTGCAATGTGGTATTCCATGAAGAAAAGATGTACAAGGATCGTCAGTCAGAGACAAAGCATGAGAAGGTAATACAACAAGAATATGTTGAATTAGACACAATGACCGTGAAGATGTTTCCAATAGATCAAAGTTCACTTGAAAGAGAGATTCAAGATGAGCCTATTATCAGTGAAGAGGTAGTTCAAGAAGAACGCATTGATTCGGAGCAAGCGAATGACCCTGAAGTAGCTGTCTTGAGAAGGTCTACATGTGTGAGAAAGCCAAAGGTAATTTTTGATCCATCAGCTAATACTGTTCTGAGCCATGTCTTATATACAAATTTAGGAGAACCGGAGACTTACAATGTGGCAAAGGCAAACATGTCTCACTTGCAGTGGGAGTGTGCTATGAAAGATGAGATGAGCTCGTTACTTCAGAACAAAACTTGGGAGTTGACCAAGTTGCCCACAAGTAAAAAAGCTTTATCAAACAAATGGGTGTACAGGGTTAAGAATGAAGCAGATGGTAGTATTAGATACAAGGCGAGACTTGTAGTCAAGGACTTTTCTCAAAAAGAAGGAATCAACTACTCCGAGATATTTTCACCTGTAGTGAATATGACATCAATTAGAGTTCTGCTGAGTATAGTTGCAGTAGAGGATCTTTATCTTGAGTAGTTAGATGTAAAAACAGCGTTTTTACATGGTGACTTAGATGAAGAATTATACATGGCGCAACCTAAGGGTTTTGAAGTCAAAGGTAAGGAGCACATGGTATGTCGCTTGAAGAAAATCTTGTATGGCTTGAAACAAGCTCCGCGGCAATGGTACCTAAAATTTGATGGTTTCATGCAAAAAAAAAGGATTTGCACATTGTGAGTCTGATCACTATGTTTATTTTCGCAAGTACGATGATGGTGACATTGTGTATCTCTCTTTATATGTGGATGACATGTTGGTGGCTAGTTCCAATATGAAGAGAATCGTTGAAGTGAAGAAGATGTTATCATCACAGTTTGCTATGAAAGACTTGGGTGAGGCCAAGAATATTTTAGGCATGAAAATCATCAGGGATAGGAAAAATAAGAAATTATGGTTGTCGCAGGAAGACTATGTGAACAGGGTGTTAAAGAGATTTAACATGGACAAGGCAAAATCAGTTGCAACTCCTCTAGCAAATCACTTCAAACTTTCAAAGGATATATGTCCGAGCACTAAAGTTTTGAAAGATGAGATGGCGGTAGTTCCATATGCATCAGCAGTGGGGAGTTTGATGTATGCCATGGTGAGCACGAGACCAGACATTGTACAAGCAAGTGGGAGTTGTGAGTCGATATATGCGTAACCCGGGCGAGAGAGCATTGGAATGCGGTGAAATTGATATTGAGATATCTAGCAGGTACTTCCAATTACTCACTTTGTTATGGTGGTACATCTCTAGAGTTGCAGGGTTATGTAGATATAGATCATTCAGGTGATCGAGATAGTGGTAAGAGTACCACTGGATATGTCTTTACAATTGCAGGTACAGCAGTCAGCTGGGTATCTCAACTACAAAAAGTAGTGGCTTTATTGACGACAGAGGCAGAATACGTGGCGATCATAGAAGCCTCCAAGGAAATCATGTGGTTACAAGATTATATGGAGGAGTTACATTGAAAACAGCCAGTCAGTACACTTTGGAGTGATAGTCAAAGTGCAGTGCACTTAGCAAAGAATGCAGCTTATCACTCAAGAACTAGACATATCAAGAAGCGTTATCACTTTATCAGGTTAGCATTGAAAGATAATGAGTTAAAGCTACAGAAGATTGATGGCTCCAAGAATCTAGCTGATATGATGACTAAGGTAGTAGACAGAGAGAAGCATATTTTATGTACTATTACCATTGGTATTATTCCATGTTGATTGATGAGGAGTATCGTAGAGACACAAGTTTTTCAACTACTATTTTTTGAAGAAGATTGATACAAAGTTGCTTGGTGCTTGGGTATATTTGTCTTCAAGTGGGAGATTGTTATAGATAAAGCCAAATATTTGTTTTTAGGGTTTTTTTTGTCTTTTCTATTAGATTTCCTTTTAGGTTAAAAGTGGTATCTTTATATTAGCGATGGCAAGACCCTAGCCGTCAAGATACTGAAAAAGGAAATAGAGAGGCAAGAAAAAGAGAGAAGAAAAAAGTGATTTTTTTCTTGATGAGGGTTCTCAATCTCTTTGTGCCCTGATCTTGAGAGAAGATCGTCGTTGTATTCCAACTTTTTCGAAGTCTAGTGGATTCGCAGAGTGCCTCTGCGCGGAGACGTAGCCTAGGTTTGGGTGAACTTCGATAACAAATTCTCTGGCGTGTTCATCTGATTCTACTCTTTTATTAATATATTATGTCTGGTGAATTGTTTGCGAGCGTTATTTTTCTGGAATCGACGTGCGATTTCAAAACACGAGGCTCATCTAGAAATAATCACATTCTTAACACTGACTTCTTACAATGTTCCTGTTCAACTTGAAGAAGCCGAAGATCGTAAGCTATATTTGTTGGAATTGAGAGTTTGAAAATGCTTTGATACAATCGTAAATGTTAGTTTTGCTAAAAAAAATGAAGAAGCCCCATAACAGGTCGGTTTCATCCGGTGCTTCTGAAGGAGAAGGGCATGGAACCACCATTGTTGTACCCATAATACAAGGGATGTAGCTCTTGGCTTAAAGGTGCCATTGTCAACTATTAAAATTAAGTTTCGAGCCTCTAGTCGTGTTCCAGAGCGACAACACCAAGAAAGATATAGTGATCAACTTCCACGATGCAGCCTTCAATATCAAGAAGGGTGAGATGATTTTTTGGAAATCAGCCCTTTACTACCAAGGATTTGAGGGTGTATGACAGGCCAAAGGGGGATAAGAACACCCAAAGAGTCATTAACTTTTATACGGCACTCACTTGAATGTCATAACTTTTTTCTTAATCACTTGAGTCTCATAACTTTTAAAAAATATTCATTTTTTGTTGTGTGTGTATATATTCAGTTGAGGTATATATATTCAGTTGAATATCACAACTTTCAATTCATTTTTTGAGTGCCATAAATATTAATGACATTTGCCCTAAGAGTCTTGAATCTGACATGGTGGAGCATCTGGGACGAGCACTTTCTAAAAAGGTATGGCATTCATATTACTGAACAAAAAATTATATGGCACCAAGTGATTGAGAAAAAAAAAAGAGTTATGGTGTACAATAGTTATGGCACATAGAGGATTCAAACAAAAAATGTTATGGCACTCAAATAAGAACTGTGTGAAAGTTATGATACTTGTAATATGAATTTCCTGGCCAGAAGAGTATGTAGACCATAGGTTCATAAGGAAGAAGGCAAGAAGCAGTTGAAGTACGTGTATCGATTGCATGGTTGCGAGATCGACGATCCACCAAGGGGGATCAAGCAGTGCCCTAGGAAGAACGTGGTGGTGCTCTTGTTCAGTATCATGCTCGTGGAGTTCTTCCTATGCTATGACACGTTCACTATGGAGCCCAGAACATTGCCGCTTGGTTCGACGGCGATGTTCACGTCAATGTTCAAGGCCACAAGCAGTTGAGTCTTGATCATATGTAGTCATATCATAGTTTTTGTGAAATCTGCTATTTGGATCAGGCCATGATTTAATTTGTTCGATTGGTTTGGTTAAAGTTGTGGAAGAAATTCCAGTGATTTAATTTCAGCGCCTTGGGAGGATTTAGAAGTATTTGTTCATAAGACAATCTGAATTGGCATAAAAAATTAGTCCATCAATCATAAACACAATCTATCCCAAGACTATATCTCGATTGATGTTGGATTTTACTTTCAATTCCCAACAATCTAAGTCTTTACTAGGAGTCACCACTAGCTATTATAGCAACTAGAACCCAATTGAGACATGGGAGCATCATCTTACACAACTAGAGATTTTTAGGAATGGAGACTTGATTACTTTGATATTTCTATCAATGCTCTTTTGGTGCATAACAAGTTTTTTGTTTTCCAAAGTGATCATGCAATCTTGATCTACTTTATATGATCTTAAAGGCCCACAAGCCTCTAGGTGATCGAACAAGTATTTTTGTTAGAGCTTTCATTGTGATTCTAATAGTCTTAGTCCCATTTCAAAAAGCAATTAACAATCAGGGTATTGTAATGACAATGCGGAAATTAAACACCCAAATAATGAAGACAACTATCCAAGCGTGAAAATGAAAAGTCTGCAACTTGTCGAGCAAAGCATATTACAATGCCTTATCATTGAGCCTCAAGACATGATCCATCGGAAGCTTGCTATTTTAAAACTAAGGCGAGCCTAATTTGAATCAATTGATTAAGTTGAAATCTAGACTAGACTAACCTAATCATTTATCTAAAAGAAAATGCAAAGTCTAATCAATTTTATTTGCAAAACCTACACTAATTAAGCTACAAATGTTTAAACTGGACTAACTAAAGCTAATCTAAATCAAACAATCACAACAGGCTAAGTCCGGAAAAAACATCGGCCTACCGTCACCATCGGCTCCCTCTAGTTGCCGCCTCTTCGATTCACCACCTTTGGCCATGCCTCGATGAGCATAGGCTTTGATATCAAATAAATCATTCACACAATTCAAGACATACACTCACGCAAGGCAAGGCATTAGCAACGTTCACATTAATTCAACATCCAATTGGTTTGGGATTGGCCTTAAAACTAATCATATGATTCAATTGTCCCAAGCCACCTCCTAATCCATTAGGGCTACATTTGACAGCCAGTGTAAAAGTTAGGATAAAGTTAGATATAAAAGGGATACATCTTGGATATGATTTGTTCGTGAGGGAGATGGAATAAAAGTGGATAGGATTTTCTATCCTAACTAGAAATCTAGAAAACCAAATGCAGCTAGGGGTTTATTAATAAAGATTAATAATAATCAACCCCACTTGTGTTCACAAAGTGGCGGGCCAACATTTTCAATCACTAAAACTAATCACTCCCACTAATCTAGTCGCCGAGTGCACGCATTGCAATTTAAAACATGCAAAGGGGCATACCAAGTAAAACATGCAAGACTCTTGGAAAGGCTACAACCCTTAGAAAAATTCCAGCTTCAAAAATCAATTTTCCGGGCTTGTTTTTGTCTTGATTTTTTATGGTCAAACCATGGCCAAACTTGAACAAAAGTACATCTAGTATCCTTACCTTGCTTCCTAGTTTTTGTTTGAAGTGGCTCTTATCATAGGAAGCCAAGAAATTTTCCTCTGGAGGTGCTTGAAAGTTGGCTTCTTTAAATAGGAAAATGAGATATGCAATGAAAAAACTAACAAATAAGGTTTTTGTTAGTCTCCAAGAATAGACTCTAAGACCTCTTTTGTCGACTAATTTGACACCAAACCCAACTATATATATTATAGTTTAGGTTATGAGTCACAATTTGCCTCAAGTGTGCCTCATGCTTCTAAAAAACTTCCACTTTTCCTTACCCATGATCAATTGGGCTCAACACTACATAATGTCTCATGTTCCTTCCCTTGCTCGCCAAGAGGGTGTTCTTTGGGGAACTTTACGCGACCTATAATTGGAAAGATCTTTGAGTGTACTTTCACTCTATAGTTGACGGTTTTGGCTAGTTTTAGCTGAAGTTCATGAAAATTTCATTTTTCTCACAATAGGTTAATCTATAATTTCTGAGTTGAGTTTGTTTTTTGAGTTGCTTGTGGGGTTGTATTTTTGGAACAACTATGGGCTCCCTCAGGTGCCTCTTGTATCCAAAATTTTATGCCTCAAATCCTGTGCTTCAAAGAGATTATCCACTTAATAGAGCAAGCTTTTGGCTAGTCCTTTCCCACGTGACAAGCCTGCCAATTGAGTTACTTCACCAACTGCTTGACTTAGTCACATTATCAAACTTTTCCAGCTGTTGAGTGAGAAGCTTTGGCTACAATATTAATGTGCCTTTAGCAGCTTATCCCTAACTAATTTTTAATCCATGTGCACCCCTAATGATAGCCCTCCACCTTAGCTAGAGACCAAACTGATTGAGCAGCTAGGTATGATATATCTTCCTTGCGCCCTGGGCCCCTGGCTTGGGAATTGATCACATGTTGGCAATCAACACATCATTTAGGAGAAAAATGTTTAGTCTTTTCATAACACCACATTAGCTTGCATTTATTTATTGGTATTTTTACAACTTAACACATGGACATAAAATTAGAAAAAAAAATACTTATTTTTCTCTCTCATCCTCCTCCGTCCTCATCACTCTGCTTAGCCATTCATGAAGAGTCCAACTTGGCTGTCTCCACCCCCTCAAGCCACCACAACCTCCATGCTCGAGCCCACCGCCTCATTATGGCCGTCATGCCTTGCAGCAAAGCTATTGAGATAGTTGTCGACAAACATGGATTAGCCACGACCACGACGCAAGCTCAAAACTGCTGAGATTAAGGAAGACAGAGTAGACCAAATCTGGCTGTTGAGTGATGGCCAACTTCCATGTCCAACCCCGTCGGCCATGGACGAGCAAGGATAACAATGGGGTGGCTTGGCTTAGACGTGCGGCAGTGTTAGCCTGGATGCAATTCAGGTGACTTTGCCTATGGTAACGGTCAGAGGAGGCTTGGAGGTTGGGCTTGGAGGTAGCTATAGATAAGAGAAAAGGAAGAGGGAAAGGTAATGGTTTGGACTAATTTGTAATCTTCTTTCACATAAATCCATATTAATGTAAACATGTCAATCTATAACTGACTCAATAAATGTTTGCCACTGTAAATTAAATATAGGATAATATAGATCCAGACCAAAATTCACAATATATTTTCACATCGTCTAGGCAAGAAAATAACTTCAACTTCTTTGTGGTTTAGGTGTTCAAGATATATATGGATAAAGAAAGAGCTCCGTGCCCAGCATAAATCAAGAATGAGCTAATTGGATTTTCCATAAATGAAAAGCTTGTAGTTGTTGACACCCATATTTTTGTCAACCATTTAGGCCCTCGTCCATTTGGCCAAAATAAATAAATAAATAAGGTAAATATAACAAAAAAAAATATTGTAACAAAAATTGAGCAGGCCGGTTTTATCTAGCCCATTCTTTTAGCAAAAATTTCGGCCTATCCAGCCCATTCTTCTCTAGAACCAGCTCTTTAGGCCCAATCTTTCTTTTTCCCTAGCCCATGAGTTAAGCCCAAGAGAGTATAGTTATGAAGCCCGGCCCCAGCTTTTTCCTTTCCTCCTTTGCCGTCAAAGGCGCGTTTGTGCTGGCTAAACAGTAAGAGCAAAAACAGAAAAGGGAATCTGGGGCTCACTGGATAAGGAGGTTCGGCCAGAGGGAGAGTGTGGAGGCTCGCTCACTGAAGAGAGAACAATGCCGAGAGAGAGTAAGCAGAGAGAGGAAGGGGCTGGCCAGAGAACGTTGGAGAGAAAGAGAGAGAGCCAGAGGGAGGGTGCTCAAGGAAGAAAGAAAAATCTGAGAGAGTGACAGAGGGATAGCAAGAAGATCTAGGAACACGGAGGGTGCTCGAAGAAGAAAGAAAAATGCGAGAGAGTGGCAGAGGAATAGGAAGAAGATCTGGGAACTCGGAGGTTCCTTGTGGCCATTTGTCATTACCACCATCATCATATATTGGAAGATACGCAAAATCAATCCGAATAATGATTGATACCTCAAATCAATCTAGGATTGTAGTTGATCTAATGAACCAATCTAGGATTAGAACTGATTTTGTAAGATTCGTCTAAGAGATTTTCCTTTCTTTTATTATTCATACTTTTTATTATATAAAGAGCATTGTAATGTAATCAAAGCAAGCTACAGCACAGAAATACTAAAGGCTTCCATTCATCCTCACTTCTTCTCCTTTCTTTTCATTTCATGACATGGTATCTGAGCAATATTTTCTAGCCTAGCTTATGTACACTTGTCACTGTCTATTCTTGTTGTTTACACCAACCTGCAAAACAAGGTTAATACTCCGGTGTAGGAATCGGCATTTGCAACCAAAACAAACCAAAACAGTCCCCTTACCGATACCTACAGAACGATCAACTACCGAAGGAGAACTAGAATGCAAAGCGTTCGAGTGTGGAGAACCTACCTCCATGTATAGAACATGGATCGGATCCACCTGTTGAGGCCATACAGCCCACATCAAGCCAGAGGCAATTCCTCCAGGTTCAGCCCATTCAATGGCAACCTTTCCAGGCCCAACCAAACCAAGGACAACCCATTCTGGGCGAGTCCATCTAGTTTCTGTCTAAGTTCCACCCAACCCATGGCTTTATGGGCCAGCCGAAGCCACTACATGAGCTAATTCATAACTAGATCAAGCTCAAAATATTCAGGAGTCCATGAATCAGGGGAACGAGAAGCACGTCCAGCCTAGCGAAGGCCCACCAGCCATGATCGGGGCAAGCCCAGTCCCCGAACCGAATTCCTTTCATGCAGGTCAAGTACCCAAATTGTGTACGGCTGGTTTATGATGAAATCCGGGTTTGGGAGCAAATCCCTAACCGGTTATTCAACTCAGGTACATGCTGTATGCTGTTCTAGCCGTCAGCAGTCGCCCAAAGCCTGACATCCACTCTACACCTCCACGGTTGACGGCTGGAGCTACGACTCATTACTCAACAATTGTCCAATCCCAACAATTACTCTGTTTGAAAATAAAAGTTCCGACGAGCACTAATTACCAATGACAAAGATGGGTTTCTCAATGGAAGTGTTTGGATTTTGCTCGACAAGTGTTTGGCAAGACATCGGAGAATATGCAAGCAATTAGTCCGAACCTAAATTGGAAATTGCATCACTCTAGATGTCATGGTCGGACTTCCACCAATAGAGAATTTGAAAAAGTGGGAAAACATTAAAGAGATGTATAGGAAGCTCGATTGAGAAAAGATTTTTTCACTTACTCATGCTCTCT
This sequence comes from Eucalyptus decipiens, assembly GCA_014182575.1. NCBI lineage: Eukaryota > Viridiplantae > Streptophyta > Magnoliopsida > Myrtales > Myrtaceae > Eucalyptus > Eucalyptus decipiens. Next base: position 53,707,406 of record CM024615.1, read on the forward strand.
CGAAACTAAAGCAAGGAAACATGACCGTAGCAGCCTAAACAAGCTCTCTACTCTCTGGAATGAACTAGAGGTGGTGGAGAGTAGCTTGAGGGACCAGAGTCCACTCTATAACAGTTTTAGAATATGAAAGAGAGAGAAAAGTTAACACAATTTCTCTTGATTTTGAACAATACCCACCCATCATTTTATTCCTAGATCCTGGCCATGGATTATGTGCCATCACTTGGTCAGATCTATCGGCTTGCTGTATAGCAAGAGAGCCAACGCCTTGCTTTGTTGGAGTACAACAAGACTGGAGAGGGCATTCTGCTCGTAGCCCAAATGAATGCCCAACAGAGAGGGTTCGTGGGCAAGACACAAGTGGGGGAGGAGAGGGGACTCACGAGGCCTGCAAAAATATGGAACATATAGCCCTAAACTTTTTCCAAGATCAGACGGCTTGCGACATGTCTTCTCCGTGTCTCGATCGGACGATCCTCAAGAAGCCACATGACTCCTATTTTGAAGCCATCTCACAGCTCCTCTTTGGTCACGTCACTGCAAAGAGGAAGTGGACAAAACACAAAAGGAAAAAGGCTATTCTATGATTACTACGAGCATCCACATCATTTAATAAACACTTGTTGGAAATTGCAAAAAAAACTTGGAGGAAAAATAATTTTCAATTTTTTAAAGTCACTAGGCCACATGCTGACAAGTTCAATCAGTCAATTACTAATGATCAATACCAACAACTTATGAAGGCTTTAAAGAAACTGAAGATTTCTAATAAATGGACAAGTTTCTCGGGTACTTCTTATTGTCTGAATTCCATTTCAAACAATTCATGGATAATTGATTCAAAAGCTAGTGACTACATTATTTGCGATAAAAGTTTTTCTCACACCCATGAGAACCTCAAGTCCCTTATTTCAATAGGTCTTCCGAATGGAAACTTCACATATGTCACAAAAGTTGGCACTATTATTCTTAGTCCTCTCATTACTCTCCAAAATGTCTTTTATGTTCCTGATTTACACTTCAATCTCATTTATGTTTCCAAACTTTGTGATGATAATTCTTGTCAAGTTTTCTTCAATTTTGATAATTGTTTCTTTCAAGCCCTTTTGATTGACAAATTGATAGGCTTAAGTAGTATCTCACAAAGATTATATTTTTGGACTAACCTTCCCAAAAATTTCGATATATCATATCTCTCATTGAATAAGCAATCATTGTGTAATACTACTACCAATGATAAAAAAAATTATTTATCATTCGTGATTGGGTCTTAATGTTTTTCTCCCACATCTTGAATGCCATGTTTGCCATTAGCAAAGTAGTCTCATGAACCTTTTCCTACTAGTAAATCTCGTGCCATTGATATTCTCTCACTGAGCCATGTTGATGCTTGGGCGCCCTACCAAAAGCCACATCATGATGGTTCTCATTTTTTTCTTACTATTGTGGATGATTACTCTAGTGAGTCTTCCTTATACATTTCAAGAGTCAAGTACATTCTCGTTTTAAATTTTTCTTTCCTCATCACAAAACCAATTCGGAAAGTCTGTTCACCATATTCATATTGATAATGAGAAGGAATTCTTTAACAATGAGTGTGCCATACTTTTTTTTTCTCATGGAACTATATATGAAAGTTTTACATCCCACAACAAAATGGGACTGTTAAGCGCAAGCATCAATACCTTTTAGAAGTTGTCCATGCCCTTAAGTTCCAAGCTTCTCTTCCAAAAATTTTTTGGGGTGATTGTGTGGTCACGGTAGGTTACCTAATCAATCATATGCTGATCCAAATTCTTGATGGAAGAACCCCCTTTGAATTGTTGTTTGGGGAGAAACTAGAGATTTATCATTTGAAAGTCTTAGCTGCTTATGCTATGCTACTATCTTGGGCCCTTGAGACAAAATGGGTCTCCATGCTCGGTGATGTATCTTAATGGGATATTCGAATCTTCATAAAGGCAATCGTACTTTTTAACCATCCACAAGTAATTTGTTATAAGTACAGACATTATTTTCCATGAAGACATTCCTTTCTCGAATGAGGCATCTTCATCTGAATTTTCTAGCTCAATATTGGATCATCACTGATTCTTATCAGAGGAAGACTTATCTTCTCATCAGCAATATGTTCTTGTTCCACCTCTGGTTCATCCGACGATGGATCTAGAAATGGACACCACTATTGCTTCTTCAAGTATGGAACAATTGACTAAGGGATTAATGGAACTTTACGAAGAGAATTTGACTCCCTCTTCCATAAGCAATGTTGATGCTCCTGGTCAACCTAAGCAAAGTCAGCATAACCCACCTCGGTAGTATAGTCACACTATTCGGCCACCCACATGGACTAAAGACTTCATGTGTGCTGTCTTAAATTCACTAGGTACTCACTATTTAATTTCCTCTTATGTTTCTTTTCATTGGCTGTCGTCTAATCACATGTGTTGCATTAGCCATCTCTTAGAAGAGAAAAAGTCTTTTAGCTAAAATAGCCACCATATACCCACATTCGCAAAAGGCTATGGAAGTAGAATTACATGCCTTATTTGAAAAACTACTTATTATACCATTGCCACCTTATCATAAACCAATTGGTTGCAAGTGAGTTTACAAGATAAAGCATGGGGTAGATGGATCAATTGAAAGGTATAAGGCTTGTCTAGTGGCCAAAGGCTTTGCATAATGAAAAGGTTTCAATTACCCTGAAACTTTCTCTCCTATGGTGAAGGATGTCGCGATTTGCTACTTTCTATCCATTACTACTTCTCGTGACTGGCCACTACATTAGATGAATGTCCACAATGCATTTCTCCATGGTGGTTTGGATTTAAAAATTTATATAGACCTTCTGTTGGGTTTACGGAGATGGGGGGAGTCTAGAATATGTTGTCTTTGGGAATTCCTCTATGGCCTCAAACAAGCTTCTTGGCAATGTCATGCAAAATTTACTATTGCGCTTACAGCAACCGATTTCAAGTAGTCTAGACATGATTATGCTCCATGCCATGGACAAGAGATATGTTATCTATTTACCTAATGATATATATATATATATCGATGATATATTTATTGTGGGAAATGATGAATCTACTATCAATAATTTGAAAGAATTTTGCATTCAACCTTCCATATCAAAGACTAGGGATCACCTTAATATTTTCTTGAAATTGAGGTTGCTCGATTGAGCTTGAGAATCCTTTTTAGCCAATAGGAATATGTATTGGAAATCATATCAGAAGTAGGTCTATCCACATGCGGACTAGCCGTTGTTCTTATCAAGCAAAATGCAAAATCGACTACAATTGAATATGATAAGGGATCGCTATCTCAAGATGATAATTCGTTGTTGAAGACCCGTCAAGTTATTAGAGACTCGTTGGGAAGCTTATATATCTCATCATGACTAGACCCAATAAATGTTATGCAGTACTGACTCTCGTTAGTTCATGAATACATTGAAACAATCCCATATAAATGCAGCTCTAAAAGTAGTGAAGTACTTAAAGAGATGCTCGGGCCTAGGGATTCTTCTTTCCTGAAGAGTAACATTGAGATGGTAGTCAATTACAACACGGATTATGCCACTTGTCCTATGAGCTAATGATCCATTACCGGTTCTATATTAAAATAGGGGAATCGTAGCTTTCATGGAAAACAAAGAAATAGTCCACTGTATCCCTATCATTAGCTAAAGTTGAATATCTAGCCATGGCTAGAAATTCTAGTAAAATAGTATGGATACTAGGCCTTCTAGACCTTGGTATACAAGTAAAGGGACCAACATGGTTGTTTTGTGACAATGATGCGGCCCTCAAACTTGCAGCGAACCCTATAGTGCACGAAAGAACAAAACATCAAAAGGGGATTGAAACCATGGAGCAGCCTGTGGCTATCTTCACCGAGCCTTTGTGTCAAAGACAACATGCATATCTATTGAGTAAGTGAAGTGTCTTTGACATATATAAGTCACCGGCTTGAAGGGGAGTGCTAGAAGATATGCAAAATCAATTTCGACAATGATTGATATATCAAATCAATTCTGGATTGTAGTTGATTAAATGAATCAATATAGGATTAGAATTGACTTTGTAAGATTCATCTGGGGAATTTTCCTTCCTTTTATCATTCATATTTTGTATTATATAAAGAGTGTTGTACATGTAATCGTAGCAGGCTACAGTACAGAAATGCTAAAGGCTTCCATTCATCCTCAATTCTTCTCCAATCTGTTCATTTCGTGACATCGTCTTTAAGGAGTTTCGGATTCTGTATTGCTTCTCTTCGCAATGAGAACATTCAAGCTATCTTCACGAATGGAAGAGGATCTCAACGGAAGCCCTTCATCGTCGGAATCACTGATTTCCCTTGGCACATTCTGGTCACTTGATCGTCCATCACAAACCAGGCAGTGCTCTCTCTCTAATTCTATTTTCCTTTGTTTCTAAGGAATCAATAACAACGAGTCAAATTAACAAATAAATAAACAAATAACAACGAGTCAAATTGATAGATTTGTCCATCAATCATATGAAATCGAAGCTACTTCGTAGTGAATAATGTTGATTTGAACAAATATTATCATGTTTAGGCTAAACAAAGGATCGAAACTGAACTTGTAACTCATACTTGGAATTGCATATAAACTTTTCAGTAGAATGCCTGAATGAAAGACCGCATTGAACTCTATTAATTCAATATTCAAAATCTTGTTTTTATGATTGATTTATGCTGACATAGTTGAATCACTTCTGAATCTATGGCTTAAATGGGTTTTTATGGCATTTGCATCCTGAATCGGCCATGAACATGGTGAAAAATTTCATATTCTTTTTTAAATTTCAGAGACATTAGAAATCTTTGGAACAAGCTTAAAAATATCAGTTTTTAAGTAGCTTTCTTTTAGAATTTGTAAAAATCCTTTGACAAAAAAATAAAAATTCAATTGAAGAAGCCTTTAGGGCTTTTACCATAGAACTTTTTGGATGTTGTTTTTTTTCTTTTTTATAGACGATGTTAGGTCGCTACTTACACTGTTCGTTCCAATTACACTTGATTGCGTCTTGTTCATTCATTGGTTGTTATTTTCATTTTCAAAATGGTTAGCAAGAACCTTAAGATCTTCAATAGGTTATCTTGACGCTTTAGTACATAATCAAGCTTAGGTACCAAAAGGGCGCTGGTCACATCACTAGTAATCAAGTTGTCGAACTCGAAATCTCTAGTTTTGCATGCATCAAGACAAAACTCTTGTATCTTGATTAGGTTCTTTAGCCAACCCTCAGCCATGGCTAGTGGCAGCTCTTGTATCACACGAGGTATAGACTTGGAAGAGTCCACATTTATCGATAAGTCATTTGCGGTGTTAGCAAATGATGGTCCATTTGAGATTATCATATATACGTACCATTCGACTCATCTCATAAACAAATACTTCTAAACATATCCTCCTCGAAAGGTAGGTTGCGACAATAGCTAATGATCAAGACCTATAGGATCCATGTGACCAAGAGATTGTTTTATGATTCTAGATATGGTCTTTACATAGTCACGTTGCTAATTCGATTACGTTCTGTATCATTTGAGAACAAGGACTTCCTTTTGTCCTCTTTTTGTTAGGCTACACCCTGAAATTTACTACCTTGGGCTCGGAACCCAAGTAGATTATTCAGGCCCATTGGGCTCTTGTTAGTATGGGCCTCTAGGTTTCACTATCGGGCCTATATTTAGCAGAGATTACATATTCCTCGGGCGTAAATCACCAACTGCTTGGCATTCTCATTCTACGAAGTGGGTTATTATCTTGGCTTTGACAGGACAATCGGTGCTCAAGCCCCTGCGTGTCGAGGATCAAGCACCAAGTTTAGTATGAACTCGGTGCAAGTGAGCTCATTCATCTTGATCATGAGATGATGCGAGGGTCGAGGATCCACAAATTTAATGATTGAGATGGGATGAATTCACATGCTTTGGATGGGTGCGAAAGAAAAGACAATGAGAGCATCAATCACTAGCTTGAAATTCATGGAGTATGGTTTATATGCTTATTTTCGTGTTTCGGGTTCCAGATATACATGGATAAGCAGGTCTCAATCTGCACCTATTTTCCATATTTATGTTTGATCTGTCTCATAACACACTTCTTGAAAGATAGTTAACCTTTACACTTTTTCAGTTACTAAAACGTGAACTAGCATTCCTAAGCAGAAAATTTTAAGATGATTAAGACCTTCAAAGGACAATTGTGGGACAAACCACTTACCGTACGAGACAGTAAGTTTTCAGAGCTTCTCATAAATGAACATAGGCCATGTGGCATTGGCCAGAAGTGACTTGCCTAATACTGAATAAAGATAAATTAGTTAAACAACCTAATCCCTACTTTTGCATGGTATCACAAGACAGGAGCAGAACAAAAATAGACAGATGCACATGCCTTCAATTCAGGAAAAAAAAATCACAGATTTGAACAGTCGTATCTTAACCACACAATTAACATAAAGCAAAAGTTACACCGAGACGTTTTGATTCGTGAGAACTATTTGTGATCACCTACTACGTAAAAGTTTTTGCTTTTTGCACTGAGAAACATTAATTAGGCCTTGCCAGCTTTTTACACAGAAATTAATATTGGCCACTGAATTTGCTAAAAGATGCCACAAATTAAATTAAAGCCAAACCTAAACTTAACCCCTAGCAAACCACAGACAGCATTACCTGTTTAAATTGCTAACCCAAGAGTTGAGCTTTTTGTATTTTCTTCAAACTGGACAACCATGTCTCTTTCCTTTTCTCATAATTTGGACATAGCCAAAAAACTTTATGTCACACTTAAAATCTCAAGCAACATTATCAGAAATTCAGAAAAGTGAGTAAGAAATGCAGTTGCTTCTAGAGGAATTTAATTTGCCACAAAAGACCCACAAAGTAATGCACTCAAGTCCAAGCAACCGAGAAACCCGGGCAAAAATATCTCAAATGCATATACAAAGCCTAACATTGAATATCAAACCAATTTGTAAAACCATACAAACAAGGGAAAAGTGTCAAAAAGTCCAAAATCTATTATATTTGTACCGATTTAGTCATAAACGTTTTAATTTAGTGTCAATTTAGTCTTAAAGGTTTTGACTTGGCGTCAATTCTGTCTTTTTGACTAATTTCGATAGGATTTTGCTCACATGGACATCGGGTGCTAATGTGGCATCGCCGGCGCTGAAGTGCATAATTTTTAATAACATTATAATAATTTTCGATTTCTTTTATTAATTTCTTTTTTTATTCTTTTTTTTATTTTTTTTTTTTCTCATTCTTTTTTCTTATTCCTTTGAGTGGTGGCTGGCCAACAGGTGATGGCCACTGGCCATGGTCAGTAAACCGACCTCATCAGGTTTGGCCAACCTGGCTTGGCGAGGCCCATCCTTGCTTGGGCAAGGGCGACCTTGTTGGGTGTCACCTCACCCAGGCCAGACGTGACTATTGATAATCTTTATTATAATCATCATCAAAAAGATGAAAAAAAGGATCTCACTCCTCGGTGTGGTAATGCTTAGGTGTGGATACTCCCATTATGAAAGCATTTTGACATACTCTACAATTATTTTGGGTATTTATTCGTGTAAATTATTATTAATTATTAATTTGATTTATATATGTTTTATTTTGTGTCCGGGTAGGGCATGCGCATGCAAATTACGCTAGACCTGTCCTTTCGGAACATCGCCGGTTGGTGTCCCCAGTGTCCGTCACTTAGGGAGTTTTGTCCTGAAGCGCGAAAAATACCTTCTAGAAGAAAAAATAATGGCGATGCCTTTGCCAAAGCCAAAGTGAAATTACAAAAAGAAAATAACCAAGGGAAGAGAGAGAGCTTCTAGAAGGAAAATCCAAAACTTAAATGGGCTCTTTTGTCATTTTCCTTTTTATTTTGTATTGCCTTCTATAGCTAGAGACTCGCGATGGGCCCAAAGAGAGAGATCGAGCGGCCAAGACAGAACCGAAGTGAGTCATCACAGGCAACGACACGATCGAGGCATGCCCACTATTGGACGCGATTTTTAGAAGTTTCCCTTCTCCTTTTTTTTCCTCCCCTTCTTGAATGATGACGATCACTCCCTATTTCAACCTATAGGCATCGAGAAGAATCCCCAACAAATTGCAAGTGCCAAAAAAAAATGACGAACGTGAAAAATAAACCTATTTTCTAAACCAGAGGAAAATTGCATTTAACAGACACACAGACACAAACTATAGTTTCGTATCATCCAACTTTTTGACAGTTGTGTGTGCCTCAACGTAAATGAGGCTTCATCCTCTAGCAAGTGCATGGGTCACGAGTAAATGTGCTCAAATTATGTTGACATGCCCCATAAATATCCTGCAAAATTGTAAATTACTTCAGATTTCAAGGCTCCATCATAATTAAAGTGGCAAGAGACCAAAGTGGGAGCAATGGGGATAAGGCTGAGAAAGCATGTAACTGTGGCCAACTCACAACTTTATGGCTATAGACAGCCTATTCCTCCTCCATATTTCATAGTTAACGGGTTGGCTAAGCTTTCAACCGCATTTCAAACCACAATCCAGCGATTTCTTACCAAATTTGGTACAAATTTCAATAAAGAAAAAATTGACAGCATGTCTACTCCACACTTAAAATTATTGGGATGCGGATCCCTAGAGTGTTATAACTTGGCAGAAATGGACACTTAAGTGCTATAACTTTTGAAATATATACTTAAGTACCACAATCGGAGCAAAGTAAATCGCTTGAGTGCCAATCCGGCCAAATTGCATACGTGGCATTTTTCCGGTGAAGCGAGTGCAAAACGACGTCGTTTTGCACGCCGATACGGCCAAATAATACAAAACGGTGTCGTTTTGGACTAACATGGTAAAAAAATAATATAAAAAATAATTAAATAAAATTTAAAATAAAATTTAGTTAACATTTTTAATAATAATACCTTTAATATTAAAAAAGGGGGAGGGAGGGGGGGGAAGGCGGCCGAGGGCGCTGCCGCCTCCCGTCGTCGCTAGGAAGGGTTGGCGACGGACGGGGGAGGGTTAGTCGGGGTCGCCGGGCCTTGGCTAGGGGTTGGCGACCGGCCGGCGGCGACGAGGGCTCGCGAGTCCTCGCCCTAGATCGAGGCGAGGGTGGCAGCCCTTGCCCGGATCCGGCAAGGGTTGGTGGTCCTCGCCCGGCCAAGCCAAGGACCACCACCCGTTGAGGTGACCCCAAGCGGGCAACGGCCCTTGGCCCGGCCCGGCGGGGGCCGCCAACCCTCGCCTAGATCTTGCCGGGGGGGAAGGAGGAAAAAAGGAAAAAAAACGGGGGAGGGAAAAGGAAAAGGGAGGTAGCCGACAACAAGGGTGGTGTCGTCGAGCCGGCGGCTCTAGCCAATCGGCGGCGAGGGCTTGCGTGCCCTTGCCATCGGTCGGTGGGGCCGCCGGCCCTCAGCTCGGGCTCGGCGTGTGGCATCCTAAAATCTCATGACAACCTCTGGAGTACCATGAACCATGATTAAGTAATGGAAGTGCCATTAGATTTTGTATTAGCCATTGAATTAATGAATTTCAATTAATTTAAGGCTGAGCATTGTAATGGACGATTGTTTGGATGGAGATGTGTCTATAAGTGACCCAAGGATTTTATTAAGGTGCAAATTGATATAGAAATCTTATTCTTGGTGGTGCACTTTATAAGTAGAATTTTATTGATTTAAATTACAAAGTTTTGTGGGCTTATAAGTTGAAATTAGATGTTTATTTAAATGAGGATTAAATGGAATAGGAATAGGAGAGGATGGGCTGATTTTTAGGCCCAAAGATCGTTCAACCAGCCTACGCAGCCCTCCTATTCGATCGGCCCATGAAGGCCCAAGACCGGCCCAGCATTGAAGCCCATCAACCCTTGCATGTGAGTTGCCAAGTGGCAAGGAGGTTGAGCCAAGTGTGGCTGCCCCCATTGTCTCCTTTGGGTGGCTACATGCAACCAAATGATTGCAAATGATTGTAGGGAAAGAAAATTAAAGCGAGGGAGGCGGATTGATGAGGCGGATCGACCAAGAGAGAGAGAGTGTCGTCCGAGAGAGAAAGGGGAACCGAGAGAGAGGAAGAGAGAAAGAGAGGAAGCGGGCGTGTGAGAGGAAGAAGAAGAAGACCATCGTTGCGTCACCTAGTCCCGTCATTTTTGTTGTTTTTCCTTCGATATAAGGCAAGTGGAGTCCTAAAACCTATCCTTTGCATTGCTGTGTTGTGTGTGTAGAAGATGGTAAATCTTGGTTGTGGTAGATGGGATGAAATTTCGGAGCTTTGGAGAGAGATTTGTTGGCTTAGCATGCTCTTTATGGAAAGACCAGTCCGACCATCCATGAGTTTGTGTGCTGCATGTGACTTTTTAGTTGGAATCATGTGTCGATCTCTTCATGAAAGTTGTAGAGAACACTTTGGGGAACAACATACTAACATTTGAGGCAAAACGAACAAATATTGGTTAGTGAAATGATTTTTCTTTGGAGAAATTAGATCTGGAATTCGTTGTACTGACCTTTAGAGATTTCGTGGTTTGTAAAGTAACTTTCTTGTGAAAATCTCACTTTTATTTCTGAATTAAAGTTTTAGTGTACTACTTGAGGTAGAACATATCAAAATTTTAGAGGAAATGAACACAAATAGGTCGATGAAATCGTTGTTCTTTGAAGAAACTGGATCTGGGAAAAATGCTACCTCGACCTAGTATGATTTCGTGATTTTTATAAAATCATACAGTTAAAATTTGATCGTATGTCCTTAATGAAAGTTGTAGGTAATATTATGAGAAATAACATACTGAAAATTTTGAAGAAATGAACATATTTTGGTTGGTGAAATGACTTTCTTTTGAAAGATGATAATCTGGGAAAAGATGACACCGAGAACAGGGGGAATTAATCGTATATATCTATTAATCTAGAACGATTTGAGTTTTGATTTCTGCATGAGATATTTACCTTTAGGACTTTCCCATAACATGTCAAAATTTCAGAATTTTTGGAGTTCATTTGGATATTTAATTTAAATTACTTCCGAAACTGTGCAAGCTGAAATATTGAAGTTTTGAAAACTGTGATGCATGGACCGTGCTGTTTTGTGTGAGGTTCTTATGGTATGGAGTTATTCATGAGATATCTTCCTTTAGGTTTCATCTATAATTTTTCAAGTTTTCAGAATTTATTAATACCATTTACTAATTTTTCTGGAGTTTTAATTAGAGGAATGTATTCTGATTTATCCGAAACATTGATGTGTCTTGAAAAATAAATGAATTTATCCATGTGATGTAATACCTTGAGTGGTTGATCTTGCTACATATGTGATGACATATGGCATGTTATATGGCATGAAAATTTGGTTGAGACCCTTGATATTATTGCATCAAATGCTATGTTGAAATTGAGATACATGTGTGAATATAAATTGAGAAAATAACGAGACTGTTGGAAGTGTGAGCTGAGATGCCCGGAGTGTGTGTGCCGGATGCCCGGAGTGTGTGTGCAAGAAGCCTTGGAGGTGTGTGCCGGGGGGATACCTCGTGATGCTAGTTGGAGTACGAGATGCCCGGAGTGTGTGTGCCTGAAGCCTTGGAGGTGTGTGCCGGGGGGATACCTCGTGATGCTAGTTGGAGTACGAGATGCCCGGAGTGTGTGTGCCGGATGCCCGAAGGTGTGTGCCGGAGGTTTCTCATGATGCCAAGTTGGATGCAAGCGATAAATTGTGGGATGCAAACACTAGTCCCTGGAAAGATAAAAAAAATTGAGACTGTATCATGCGCATGGATGTGCACATATGGCATAGTGATATATGCATGAATGCTTGATAATAAGTGCATTGTGATATATGCACATATGGCATGGTGATATATGCATGGTTGTAAGGTAAGGTATGCTTGAATGCACGAATGATATGTGCTTTGTTCATGATACATTGATTGTTCTGTTTGACGCATTGAGTAATTTGATGGATCTTTACTACTGAATGGTTGTACTCTCCCCTTTTGGGGATTAACATTTCAGATTAGAAAGATACCTTTGCGACCAATTGCACGCGGTACTTACTATGGCATACCTATTGATGTTGATGTGGAGTGTACAGAGCACATCTGTGTCAGTGCCCCTGGTTTAGTTTTTGTTTGAGTCCGTGTCCTGGTGATGTATGATGTGGGTCAAGCTGATGGCTTGGTCATCCAGGAGTTTTTATCTGTCCATGTCCGACATGATGGAGTGATGTTACCGCCGCCGCCACCCAATGCATCGGATTGGGTGTGATGACGCTTATAGCTGTTGGAAGCTGACACTTTTTGGAGATAGCCGACGCTTGTTGATGGAGGGTTGTACATGTTCGACGTAGGGTCGAGTCCTTTTTGGGTGGTAGCCAAGTATAGTTAAAAATCTTGGCCTTTTTGTTGTATCGACCTTGATGTCCATCATGAAAATATAAATAAGAGTGAATCAGCTTTATCTTTTCTTATGGTATGTAGTTGGCGTGCATTGCATTATGGTTATTGGAGGGAGAGATGGTGAGACTTGTTTATGCTTCCGCTAATAAGCTGTGCTAGGATTGTTTTAAAATAAAAAAAAATAAAAAATAAAAATCCCTGGCCAAAGGGTATCGGTCTGTGAAGTTATATGAGATCGAGTAATTAAGAAAGATCACCTATAGCGACCTCAAGTGAATCGGGGGTGCCACACGGTGGCCGTGTCCGACCCTCCCCCACCTTCTGACGATGGCAAGGAGGCGGCGGAGGCGAGGGCTCAGCCCTCAACCGTTGGCTGCCTTCCTCCTCCGTTTTTTTATAATAATAGTAATAATAAATATAAATTATATTATTATTTTGTTTAAATTTAATTTAATTAATTTTTATGTTATATTATAATTCAAATTATGCCAAGACAACGTCGTTTTGGCTTATTTAAGGGCTCTATTTTGGCTAACACCGGAAACGACATCGTTTCTAGTGAATTAGAGCCGACCCAGCTCTCCGACGAGCCACCTTAGCAAGAAATATTAATATTTAATTGTCATGTATGATTTCCGGCCGGCTTCGCCGAAGGTGGCACTCAAGTGTCCCACTTTTCTTCAAATGTGGTACTTAAGTGTACCTTTCGAAAGTTATGGCACTTAAGTGTTCATTTGTGCTAAGTTATGGCACTTGTAGTGTTTTTATCCCTAAAATTATTACTTCAAGAGAATGATATAGCAATGTGTCGCGATTAAGAGGTTTGTATGGCTAGAGGATCGTGCACCTTCAAGGAGGACCTCCCAAGATCACCATGGTTTCCTATAAGAGAGCTTCCGAAATGTTCCAAGGGCAGGTGATACGGTAATTGTGCCAAAGTCTAGAACTCTCTTGCCATTAGTGTCGGTAGTTTGGGCAGTCCAATCTCGTTCATCGAGTGAATTCTCAATCAATGGTTGTAATTCGATAGCCTCTAGTATAAGAAGGGGTACCCTCCCTCTCATTTGTATCCATCCAATCATTTCAGTAAATCAAAGGCTCCTTTCTTTTCCAAAGCTTATCTCTCTAGAAACTCTCTCTACGATTCGGGTGAGCGAGCAAGTGAGCGATTGATTCAAGCAAGGCTTGGCTTAGGTGCCCCGACAATCCGAGTCGTTCCAAAAGAGCCTAAGTCTCCGCACGGTCACAATTCCAATCGATCGGGCCATGACAAATGCATGTCGGTAGGCTACATAAGTCCTCCTGAATCTACATGCCCTTCTAAGCAGGTCATGGAGATATTTTTTACTATCTAGAAGACTCATTGCTCCTTGCACTCTGAAGCTTGAGTGCTTCAACACTTATCCTCCTCTAAGACAGTGTACAGGTCATATGAATGTAGCATTGCAGATATTGACTCTGAATACAGAGTAATTCAGAGGAAATTATGCAACAGGAACCACACTGTTCTTAAAGAAATCTGGCCTAATGCATTCCCAAACGAAGTATTATGGGATTATTATAGGCAGGCATATGAACCGACTTGAGATGCAACAAGCCTTATCAGAGTTCTATGCAAATAACCCTCCTCAGCCAGTAAAGCCAATTGTTCCTAAAGAAACCTGGTATAAAGCATTCCCCAACGAAGTACCATGGGATTATTATAGGCAGGCATATGAACCAACTAGAGATGCAACGAGCCTTATTAGAGTTCTTTGCAAGTAAACCATCCTCAGCCTGTACGGCCACCTCAACCTCTGCAGCCTCCTCAATAACAATCGTCTTCCCAGGACCCTTGTCGTGTGGACCACTTTTTCAGGACCCATGGAATTACGATTCCCCCTTAATCTCCAGAATATAGCCAGTTGGCTACAACCGGCAGGGACTCCAATGTTGCTCAAAGAGAACCAGCACTAGCAACAGCAAAGCATCTCCAGATTCTCTGAACATAGAAAGGCTACAGCGTTGCTTTAGACCTGAACCGATGGAAATGCTGGAGGGATGTTGATGAGAGGAATCCTGCAAACGTCCTCTCATCTGACAATGATTTTCTGGACCTCTTGTTGTGAATTATTATACTGCTAGAAAAAGTACGTCTACTTTGGCCGCAGTATGTGACATGTGTCGGTGTGCTTTGTAAGAGTATCTTATAAAGATGCACACTGCTTGAGTCTATGGCTGTGTTGTTAAAGGTCTAATACCCTTGGCATCACTTAAATAAGGTTATCATCCTTCAGTTGTATAATAAGACCAAGTATGGATAATCTCTATAGCATACACATCTCCTATGTCTTTCTAAACACTTTCCCACTCTTCCTCACGGTCTGATGTCCGTAGATGTTTAAAGTTGCACAAATAGCTTAATAAGGTGAATTGGTCACATTAGTATGTTCTGCACTTGCCACTCCATAGACCTTGTGAATCAGAAAATTTGTGAGAGTTGAAAGATTTATGGCATAAATTCATGATTTCTGGAGACTAAAAGATGGTCCCATGTTTAAGGCCTGGGAATGGTCATGTTCGTGGCATAGCATGTCTCTCTCAAATGTCCATGAGTCTGTTCAATTCACCCATTCCTCTCATATGCTAAGAACATCTGAAGCGAAGTTCTCTGGTCTAATCCTCATTAGCGCCACTCCAAACTTTTTCCTACAAATACATCGTTTCAACTCTATCATCAAATGCTCACGCACTCATCGACAAATTCTTACCTCGAATATTCTCGTTTCACAAATATATTAGAATTTTCCCATCCAAAATTCGTCTTTTGGTCGGGTTTAAAGTCTTGCATTTGGAAATGCTTTCCTTTGTGCTTCACCTAGCATTACAAGCTTCCTTTTTTGCCAACCTATATTTCCTTAAGTTCTAGTTCTTATGCCAATACTCGTAATTCTAGCCTCTACTTTTTACTTTTTTTTTCCTAAATTTTTTTTACCTCTTCTTTGACTACCAAGGCTCCTTAGAAGGTTCCTCCAAAACCTCTTTGAGCACTTCTCAAACAGAACCAGCCACAGATTTGCAAGTGTCATTTGTTCCGCAGCTCCTCCAAATATTGTTAGTATATCCTAGAACCAAATATTATAGGATCCTAAAGCTGATTTGAGCTTTTTAAAGCATTAGGAAATAAATATATAAATAAAAAAGAAACTTGCATGAGTTTTGCCATCACACTGTTTGACTCTATTGTATTACAAATACATATTGCATGTGATCATGAATGAAACTACTGCTTCTTGGAACAAATTGCATGATGACTTGTACAAACGGATGCTTGAGACAGTACAATTATTTCATTGCCAACCTGGTCTAACCTCAGATCCTATACTCACTATGGCAACCCGATATTTCCATTCCACAATCTAAGGAATATTCTCTTCTTTACTGCCCAGGAACAGGAACAAAGAAAGGCTCTACGTCCCTCAACCTCCTCACAGTGAAAAAGGTGAACGACCACTGGGCACGAGATTACTAAAAATAAACCATCCTTAAAAAAAAAAAAAAATGCCCCACGAAATAAGAATTAGTCATGCTGCAGAACTGTCAGCAAGGACAACTAAAACATCCTTCATACTTTAAAGTTAACGAAATGAGGTAGCTTGCGCAGATTACCTTTGGTGGAAAAATATTATAATTTTTGTAAGAGCACTTATTTCCGGTCTCTTCAAGCTTCTTTGCCATTAGGCAGCTAAAATCATTAGCCCCACAACAGAAGTCAACAATCTGTTAATGCAATTATCATGAGTTGGATGAGTGACATCAAAACGTCGTATCAACAGAGCCAGAGAAGGGGGAAAAGTGTAGGAGGCAGATTTCCTTTTTGTGGCAAAGACTGGTGAATAATAAAATATTCACACGATGGTACGTGATAATTATCAGATTTCTTTTAAAGCTCAAACAAAAACAAAGCAATTCAGAATTTCAATCCCTCAGAAGGAACCTCACCAATCATGTTCTTGATTACATACAGATCACCACGATCTTCTTCATTTAAAATTCTCAAGCATCAAGAGTTGAAACAAACTACTAAACATTGAGTTTCTTACCATGTCACCATCCCGAACATACCAATGTGAAAGTGCTAGTAAGAACACCTAGAGGGGGTTGAATAGGTGTAAAAACAAATTCTTATTTCCTTAAAGACTTAGTTTATAACAAGGATATAATCAAACAGATTAAAATACGAAATAAGTAAAGAGATAAGGAAAGAGAATCAAAACACAGAGTTTATAGTGGTTCGGCTTAGACCAAGCCTACGTCCATTCTCCCTTGCTGACAGCCGACCGACTGGATTTCACTAAGAATCAAAAGAGATGTTACAATTTGATGTTCTCGATTCCACAGTGCAGAGACTCTACTACACTTCCTCGAGGTCTCACAAAATTCTCACTTTTGAGTATAGTTGCATGCTCAATGAATTAGCAAGGAATAAGGAGCTTTAGACTTTGGAATTTTTCTATCTCGCACACTCGAATAACTAGAGTGTCTTCCTTTTATACTCCTCCATGCCTACATAACCGTTGGCACCTTCCAAAGGAGTTCTTCCAATCTACCCGTTGGACATAATCAATTAGGGAGATCTCGCGTTATTTAAAGAATATGAAGATAGCCCACTAATAATGTTCGCCCATACAATCAGGATATAGGTTTCCATAAGTAGAACCTTCCAAGTATACTTCGGCAATCAACGATCTGTCTTACTTGATTTACTTGTCATGCGAATAATAGATCTTTATATGCTTTCTCCAACCGTGAGATAATCTTCAACCGATCGAATCAAGTCATTTAAGGATATCCTCATATCTGGATAAGACTTCTTCGACGATATAGAAACTGTCAACGGGGGTAGACTTTAAATCTTAAGTCTGGCGATCTTCAGTCTGGAAGTCTTCAGACTTTAATAGATGATTATGGAAATCTTCAAACTAGGAAACGTTTTGTCAACTTCAAAATACGGAAGGAAGATTTCTCCAACAATCTCTCCCTTTTTGATGGTGACAAAACTTTCTTACAGATTTAGACACTATGACCGGCAAAACAACACTCAAGCAAACCAAGATTTTCTTGTACAAATATTATTAAAGATTAAAAAAAGATAGTAACGAATTTGTGAATCTGCAATCACAAAAAACATGTTAGTCCTGAAAACACAACTATCTTTAGCATAATCTTTAATAGCTTAAGTTACTTAGTAAGCCTTAGTAGTCCAAACCAATCCAAAGCAGAATTTGTCACGCCTCGATCCTCCGAGCGCGCGCGCATCCCACTACGGTCGATAGAAATGCGACTTCCCAGGACACGTTGCCGACCCATTCAATTTTATTATGCATGCTGAAGCGAAACAAATCCCCTGACAACATTTAACTTGGGATAGAAAAGCAGGCAATCAATTACAACCAAACGATCTTTCTATAAACACATAGGTTTATATATAACACTGGATTGTCTACAACATAGACAGACTCAACAACTAGAGAACTGTCCTATGACCAACTTGTCAGACACGTTCATCAATTCTTCAGCCTCCACCTTCTGAACTCCAGGACTTCCGATCCTCCACAATCGTCATTTAGGGACCTGAAATATTTTCCCCAAATCGAGATGATACTATGTTTCAGCAAGTTCTACCCCACTAAGACCCAATTAGGAAGCCAATATGCCATAAGGGCTGCCTAAGCACAACACAAGTCAAAGGGCTTACCCTGGCATTAGTTCCTTCCTGCACATCAGTTCAATCAATAATATTGATAACTACAGCGATCAATCACATTCCACCAATCAGATCGACTCGGCGATCAATCGACTTAATCGATTACATGTCACCACGACCTTTCCCTGATCGGTACATTCAATACTATCTATAAAGTCCGACCATAGTCCAGGACTGCTCACCCAAAGCCGAAAGTAGATAGCATAGCTCGCCCAAAGCTGATAGATATAGTATACTATGTATATGCTCGTCCAAAGCTGATAATAAAGCATACTGCTCACCCAAAGCTGACATATCGCCCATAGGCTGATATAGTATACTATATATATGCTCACCCAAAGCTGATAGATTAGGGCCCCTAGGCCAATTTAGTATACTATGTGCACGCCCAAAGCTGATAATAAGGTATACTGCTCACCAAAGTTGACATATTGCCCGTAGGCTGATATAGTATACCGGTATACTGCTCACCCAAAGTTGACATATCGCCCATGGGCTGATATAGTATACCACTCTCCCATACAATCAATTACATCTTTTATCATTCTCGATAAATAGTCGTGTGTGGGTACACGGTTGACCTTAACCAAAATATAATAATTTCATTTATAAATATCCCACCAATTTCAACAGCCCATTACATATTTTTGGCGCTGTAAACCAACTTAGGAATAAATCATAAATTCACAATTAATTCAATTCAGCACAAATTAACGCTCAAATAAATAAACATACTACACCACGATAATCGGCACGGAATTTCGGTCGTGAGCCATCTCAATCTTAATTTTTGAAATTTAATTAATTAATTAATTAATTTCGAAAATTAATATTTAATTACAATAAATCCAATTTAGATCAAATTGGAGCTCAATTAAATAAATGGACTTCACCACGATCATCAGCATAAAATTCTGGTCACCGGCCATCTTAGTTGAATTTTCGGAAAATAAATAAATAATTAATATTTAAAATTTTAATTTAGCTCAAAATAAAGCCTGATTAAATAAACAAACTTCACCACGGTCATCAGCATAATATTCCGGTCACTAGCCATCACAGTTGAATTTTCGGAAAATAATTAATTAATTATTTTAATTCCGAAAAATAATATTTAAATACCAAAAATTCAACTTTGGCCCAAATTGTCAAATTGAAGCCCAATTAGGGTTGGGAAAAATCCCGGGCTACCGTCAATAAATAGTAGATCACGTCTACTTGCTAAATGCACACTCAATTTGTCGAATTCGCCTTACAATTGACTAATAAACACTAATCCATATTAATCTAACCACCTAAGCCTAACTAATTAAAACTAAACAACCCTTAAACGTGATTAAACTTCTAAGTGGGGATTAGTGAGTTAAACTCACCCGATTAGCGATCTGAGCGCCTCAAATCAACGGGGATGCCGAGGGGATCGATTCACTCCAAGGCGGGCTTAGCTTTTGGGGTCGGGAAGCCGACCAAAACAGGCCACGAAGCCACTCCCATACCCATTTTTCTCCTCTTCGATCACAGCTGGTTGAGGTCGGAAAAGGGGCAGATCCGAGTTCGGTTGGGGCATGCAAGGGTCGAGAGGGGCTAGGCGGAGGTTTGGCGGCTGAGGCAGGGGTGTACGGTGGTCCACGGCGGCTCCGGCAGTGGCTCACGGTGCTGGACAGCTCGCTGGAACGGTGAGCTGGGCAAGAGGGAGGCCAAGACGAGTGGAGCAGTGGCGAGGCAACGGCGTGCAGCTCGGCGGTGAACGGCGGAGGGCGGAGGCGCGAGATGGTGGTCCAGCAGCTAGCTGGCTGCTCCGGCGTCCTTAGATTCGCTGGGTCTTCGAGCAAGAACCAGAGATCGAGGAGAGAGACCGTGATGGGAGAGGAAGGGGGAAGATGGAGGGCGTGCAGCCAGGGCGGAGCAGCGACGTGCGGCAATGGGTCCGATACACAACTCAGTTCAGGTTTCTTTTATCACAGAATAAAATTCAACAGAAAGCATTGCGTATTAAAAGAGGTTTATGCCATCGTATTGATTCCATGAAGTTCCGATAAAAAATATATATACTCTAGCTCATGCAATTCCTCACAACTTCCGTGAAGAAATCGGGATCAAATTCATATTAGAACTCTTCATAAAATTTCACAAAGTTACGGGGTTACACATGAAATTGCCTTTGGATTAGCGAATCCCATGAAATCCCACTCCCATCGTGACTATCTTACTTCCACAAGTCTACTAAATGTCGGTCTTTCATCAATAAATCAACAGGATCAAAATGTACACAAAACCAAAGTAATTCCTCAATCTCATGGTCCCACTCTACTTCGATTACCCACAATTTAACATTCTACTTTCAGAACTCAATTGTTTCCAAGTATATTGCACCATACTGGACAATAAAAGCATCACATTATATAGATTCATGGACTTTTACTTGCCTCGATGTCCTACGATTCCACGGCGTGTGGTGAGACGATGAGGAGTGCGCGGCTCGACAACGGCGGCAACGCGAACGCACGGCAGGGACTAATTTCCTTCCTTCCCTTGCCAACTCACTCTCTCGCTGCTCACTCACAACCTTGCTCGCTCACTCTCTCTCGATTACTCCTGGTTTTGCTCACTCTCTCGATTACCCACTTTCACGAGAGCAAGACTACTGGTTTTGCTAAAACCAGTTAACAAAAGAGAGGCATGTTTCGGTGGTTGCAAGGGGAATGGACAGCTGGAATGGACGTGTCTTCAGCATGCCTCCCCATGCATTTCGCTGGCTATCCATACGCCAGCAACGTGGCATCATCCAGCCAAGCTTCAGTCAACATCTCTTCCAATTTGTTGACTTAAATGTCGACTGTTAAAGGATCTTCGGGTTGTTTTGGGCTAGTAGATTAGTGGACGTGCGGTCCTTCAATAACAAGGCCCAATTAAAAAAAACCGATCCTTAAACTTGCACAAATATGGAGAATTCTCGGTCCCATGGTCTTGGTGGTTCAATAATTTATCAAGTGTACTTATTCATGACTCAGATTCTTGTATAGAAGAAGAACGAGATTGCACAGTGTTTCAATTTCTTTTCTTATCTCATGTGCACTCAAGTGGTATAATTGTGTCGAGTCATCAAAAGGAATATATATATATATATATATATATATATATATATATATTTACATATGGTCAGCGAAGTCGATAGTCTATTCAACGACCGGACCCTTAATAAACATGAGATATTGGTCCATCGATGGAATCAAACAATGCTCATGCAAAATACTAATGATGCCATTCGGCGATACTTTTATTGATCGAGTCCTTTGCCATCACACATCGGTTTGCGAAATTCTCGGGTGCCACACCGGCGGGCGCACGACTTCTCCGGCTTTGCTGGTCTGCTCGGTTTTTGTCGAGCAAGAAGAGAGATGGGCAAGAAAGGGTCAATGGGGAAGAGAGAGGGAGGAGAGAGAAGGAAGGAGGGGCATTCCTTTTTCTTTTTCTCTTTATTTACTCCCCCAAAATGGCCCACCATGATGTCATGCTCCACTATCTCCAATCTCCCACAACCTTAGTCCAATGGGTCCAATTTCTTTTTCCACCGTTGCATAAAATCTTGTACACTTAATTCAATCAATTCTCAATCAATTCCATCAAATTGAAGCTCAATTAAATTAACCCATGCGTCCTCAACCTTCTTATGACTTTTCCCCATCAAATGATCCAACTTGCTTCCCGAAGATTCGATCAAAAACGGCCCTCTGACAATCTCGAACAAAAACGGCCTTACTTTGCTTTTCTACCAAAAATCTCGGTTGTAGAAAAAATCTTCTGAGGATGGGTAGACATTCTTAAAATGAATTGTGACTTGACAGAACTCTCAATTTCTGAATTCGAGTTCAATTTCACGGTTAATTTCACTCCGACACGTTTTTAGCGTGACCTAAGCTACCATGTAGTTTTCAGAACTTTTTAGGACAAATAACCTGTAGTCGATTTTCTTCGAGCCACAATGAACCCACTCGACACAATGGCGACTCTCCATTGTCGTGAAAATTTCGAGGATTCAAATACGGACAAAGGGTACCAAAATGACAATAAAATCAAATTAGTGCGAGTCGACGAGAGTTTTCGAATTTAGTGGAGTCACCCACGATCGGTCACATCTTAGTTAAACCGACCTATCTTTGATCTTAATTCAATTTTATACTATGTCGCAATGGCCTCTAAAAATAGTCACGGTCGAGAACTCGGTCATTGGTCGAATTCTCAAGTCTATCTGCTTTATAGTCCTTAATAGCTTACCCAGCTAGTCTAGTTATCTCGTGAGTGGCTAACTCAGAGAAAAACACTGTAGTCGCGTCGATGAAATGCCCAATTGATTTAAACGAAATCGGGACCCGAAAATCTGGATGTCACGCGAATCACACCAAACAAATATAAAGTCCAAAACAAACAAAGAGTTAATGTCCAAACATCAACAAATCTGCATAAACTTCCTCCCCTTTTTGTCAACAGCAATAAGTGGAGATCGAACAAAAAAGAGAGTTGAAAGAGATCAAGAGTTAATGCTACTTGGGTAAGCGAACAAGCTCGTATCTCCCATTGAGTGCACTGTCTTTTCAAGCTTGTCAAAACTTTGCTTCAGCGCCTAAAATTCTTCACCCAGCACATTAGACTGAACTTGATTCTTCATGGTATTTAATGTTCATGAAGTGACACTGAAGTGGCCTTAACAGCATTCTTAAGATCCAGCATCTCAAAACTCATAGCATATTACTGATTCCGCACATCCAATAGAATTTCCAGCAGTCTTGAAAAGTCTGCTATTTTAGCAGTTGTATCACTTGGACCAGCAGAGTGTAACTCGGGGAATTTGAGAAATGATGGAGCCTCAGTGGATGGTCCACCATGATTGTCTTCTAGATAATGCAAGGCATACACTTCTTATGGGTCTGTTGCAGAACAACTTACATCACTAGCAAATAAAGGTGAGGGAAAATGTCACAAATGGTCCCTATACTATTACCTAATGTGCAATTTGGTCCCGAACTTTCAATCGGCTCAATTTGGTCCTTGAACTATTGATAAATATCGATTTGGTCCACTGAACTTTCAATCGACTCAATTTGATCCACTGAACTATTTGATAAATGTCTGATTTGGTCCCTGAACTTTCAATCGGCTCAATTTGGTCCCTGAATTATTGATAAATATTCGATTTAGTCCTTATTCTTGTTTTCCTTTTTAATTTTTAATTTTTATTATTTTTAATTTTTAATTTTTAATTTTTTAAATTTTTTTGCTTATTCTCTCTTCCCTCCGCCGGCTCGGCGAGGGTCACCCTCGCCGGCTGGCCCTTGCCGGACGCGGGCGAGGGCACCTCGCGGGCGTCGAGCGAGGGGCTCCCTCGCAGATCCGGCGAGGAGCCCCTCGCCGGCGTCGGGCGAGGGAGCCCTTCGCCCGACGCCCGGCGTGAGGGAGCCCCTCGCCGACGCCGGGCTGCGAAGGAGCCCCTCGTCGGCATCGGGCGGAGCACCTCGCCGGCGTCGGGCGAGGGGCTCCCTCGCCCGACGCCAGGGGAGGGGCTCCTCGCCGGATCTGCGAGGGAGCCCCTCGCTCGACGCCGGCGGGGCCACCCTCGCTGCGTCCGGCGAGGGCGACCCTCGCCGAAGCCGGCTTCCCTCCGCCGGAGCCAGCGGAGGGAAGAGAGAATAAGCAAAAAAATTTTAAAAAATTTAAAAATAATAAAAATAATAAATAAAAAGGAAAAACAAGTAACTAATGACTAAATCGAATATTTATCAATAATTTAGGGACCAAATTGAGCCGCTCGAAAGTTGAGGGACCAAATCGACATTTATCAAATAGTTCGAGGACCAAATTGAGCCGATTGAAAATTCGGGACCGAATCGGATATTTATCAATAGTTCAAGGACCAAATTGAGCCGATCGAAAGTTCGGGACCAAATTGCACATAGGTAATAGTATAGGGACCATTTGTGACAATTTCCCTAAAGGTGAAGAAGCGCCCTTTTGTCCAACACCTCCCCCTATTTTGATGCCCTCAGATTGAGTAGGTAAATCTTCTTCAGCCTCAGAGTGATGTGCTCCAACATATTCATCTCCTCTTATCTCAGAATGACTAGATAGAGAGATAGCCAAAGTTGGCTCGAAGGAGTCTTCTGCCCCTTGTTCTCCTTCTCTCTCCTCTTCTTCTACTTCTTGTGCTTCTTCTTCTGCTTCCTCTTCTGCTTCCTTCACTTCTTTTTCCTCTTCCTGCTCTACTTCTGCTTCTTCTCTTCTTCTTTCCTCTGTTTCTCTCTGTTCTTCTTCCTTCTCCGATTCTTCTCTTTCTTTTCCTCTTCCTTCTTTTGGCTCTTCTCTTCTCTCACGAAAGCTGACAAAACTCTTCCAATTTCTCAAGGCAGATACAGTAAGCTCATCCTCATCTTCTTCATCTTCCAAAATGAGAGCTCTTTTCTTCTTTACAGGAGCAACCATGGGCTCCTTGCCTTTCCTTTTAGCCGCAGCAGAGTCTTGCTTTGCTTTGAGAGGAGATTTCTCCTTCATATGCTCCAACACTCTGTTCAGCTCCTTTAGGTGCATCTTTGTCACCATTTTGAAACCAATTACCATCGAAGCAATGGCTTTCGAACTTAATGGTGCAGAGATGTGAATTTTGAAGTGCTTAAAGAGTCTTGTGATAAGAGCATAATAAGGAAGTTGTCCCTTATCTTTCGTCACAGTTCGATACATGTGGAGCAGTATGGTGTGAGGCAGAGAGAACTTAAAACCAGTATTGATTGCACACATTAATTTGGCTTCAGATTGAGAAACATCAATCTTGGATGTCGATTTAGGACGGATGCAATTAATCACAATTTTGTGCAGCAAAATGTTAGAGGCACTCATCCTTGAATAAGAAAGTTTTCCTTCGACATCCCTATCTCTCACCAAAGACAAAATTGCATGAGCAATGGACACACTAATTGGTTGGAAACTCGTTCTTTCCACCCCAATTATGTTAGCCAAAATGTTTGTGTTTACCAAAATTCCTTGTCCTTCACAGTGAAGATAAAACTTTATGCATCCAAGAAAGATAGATTCGAACAAAAGTAAGCAGTAAGCTCTGGAAATGCAGCAATAGATTCAGAATAGAACTTTTCCAATTGCAATAAAGCAAACTTTTCCCTCAAATTAACTTTTATCGAATCCAGGAAATCGAAGTCAACAGTCCTAGGGTTCATCACCCCTCTCTTCAAAAGACTTGCATAAACCTATTTATGATTCTTGGATCTAAAAAGGTTTGATCCATCAGTAATGTTTGCAGCCACCCCAGATCTAGGTTGAAAGTGAGAATACAACCTTTCATCATCATCCAGAGTTTGCCATATTGTGGGTCACTTGGAATATTTGCAAATGCTTTCTCAGCCGATCCTTTCTCCACAACTCCTAGCCTCTCCAAATCTCTCAAAAACATAGTTTCATTTTTGAATCCTCTATCTTTTAAGAATTCATCAATTAAAGACATTGGAGTTCCTCCTTTCTTCAAATTCGAGTAGAGTTTGTAAGCATTCTTTGGAGTTAGAGTTCTTACCGGTTTAGCCTCTTCTATGACTTCATCGACTGGTCGATTCGGGGAAGATTGACGCTGCTGAGAAGGTTGTTGCTAACTTGGATGCATTGGAGGAGAATCTTCTTCTTCAGTTAAGTCAAAGTGTGTAGGACCCTCAGGCATGCGATGTGATCCCCTGCTTGCAATCCTCGAAGACTTTCTTGAAGACATTGACACTCCAATGGAGAGAATCACTAACTTCTTCAAAAAAGGTGAAACTTTCGAACGAATCGAGAGCGAAGGTGAAGGAAAAAAAAATTATATTCTAGGGTTTTGGAGTAAAAGTGAAGAAGACGATACTCAATGGTATATAAAGTAAGTGAAGCGAGGTAATCGAAGCGTCATAAAAGGAAATAAAAAAGATGTCTTTTCAAAAACAAAAACTTCCCTTTTTGAAATTAACTAAATCATTAAAAATCGATAACAGCCTTTTTGAAATTAGGAATAAATTAAGGAAGATAAATCCAATCAACTAACATCCAATAGATAATTGTACCTTTTCAAATTAAAATTAGAAACAACTTACAGTCGAAGCTTGAAGTCTTCTGAGTCTAAACATTTAAAGACCTCTATCCTTGAGTCTTGAGAGTATCTAGACTTTGTTGAGTAAGAGATATGATATTAAGTCTGGTACGAATAGACTCAAATAAATTTTTCTCCAGAGGCGTTGTAAATATGTCCACCAGTTGATTCTTAGAGTCAATGAACTGGATCATTACTTCTCCATTTTGAACGTGATCTCTAATGAAATGATGTCGAATCTATATATGCTTTGCTCTTGAATGAAGAATAGGATTCTTGGTAAGATTAATTGCGCTGGTGTTGTCACATTTGATCTCGATGCAAGAATCTTTTACTCCAAAGTCTCTCAGTTGTTGCTTTATCCATAAGATTTGAGAACAACAACTTCCAAGAGTCACATACTTTGCTTCTATTGTTGAAAGGGCTACCGTACTTTGCTTCCTTGAAAACCAAGATACTGTCCTATTGCCGAGTATTTGACTAGTACCGGAAGTGCTCTTCCTTTCAACTCTGCAGCTCGCTAGATCTGTGTCTGAATATCCAATGAGAGTAAAGTCTCATTCTTTGGGATACCATAGACCTAACTTAGAGGATGTTACAATGTATTTGATGATGCGTTTCGCAGCACTTAGATGAGATTCTTTTGGATCTGATTGAAATCTAGCACAAATACAAACACTAAACAAAATATCAGGTCTAGAAGTGGTAGGATAAAGAAGTGAACCGATAATACTCCTGTAAAGTTTTTGGTCAACTTTCTTTCTTCCTTCATCTTTGTCCAGCTTCAAAGAAGTAGACATTGGAATTTTAACCTTTTTGCAGTTATCCAAACCGAACTTTTTAACTAGTTCTTTCGCATATTTTTCTTCGTGAATGAAAATTCCTTCTTTCAATTGCTTTACTTGTAAACCGAGAAAGAACGATAATTCACCTATTATGCTCATTTCAAATTTATCCTGCATAGACTTTGGTTAGGAGAGCCAAAAAT
Source organism: Eucalyptus decipiens (assembly GCA_014182575.1). Taxonomy (NCBI): domain Eukaryota; kingdom Viridiplantae; phylum Streptophyta; class Magnoliopsida; order Myrtales; family Myrtaceae; genus Eucalyptus; species Eucalyptus decipiens. The sequence goes on from CM024615.1 coordinate 53,734,683, forward strand.
TATATCATCAACATAAATTTGGACAAGCAAAAAAAAATTTACCTTCCTTTTTGATAGACAAAGTTGTATCCACTTTACCTTTGGCAAAACCATTTTGAGTTAAGAACTTACTTAACCTATTGTACCAAGCTCAAGGTGCTTGCTTTAAACCATATAGAGCATTTTTCAGTCTGAATACAGAATCTGGCTTCTTTAGGTCTTCAAAACTGGGAGGTTGTTCCACATAGACTTCTTGTTGAATAAATCCATTCAGGAATGCGCTTTTGATGTCAATTTAAAATAACATGAAATTATTATAACAAGCAAAAGTAAGTAATAATCTAATTGCTTCTAACCTTACTACTGGTGCGTAAGTCTCATCATAGTCTATCCCTTCTTCTTGCGTATATCCTTTGGCCACGAGTCTTGCTTTGTTCCTTACAACTTTACCTTTTTTCATCCATCTTGTTCCTGAAAACTCATTTTTCTCCTATAACAGATTTATCCTTTGGTTTAGGAGTCATTTCCCAAACATCATTAACTCTAAACTACCTGAGCTCTTCTTGCATAGCTTCAACCAGCTTTTATCAGATAAAGCTTCTTCTATGCATTTGGGTTCTATTTCAAAAATAAGAGCGGCTGCATTAGACTCTTCACGCCTTTTGGATCTTATTCGAATCCCTTCATCAATGTTACCAATGATGAGATCTTCAGGATGACTACACTTGTGCTTTCAGTTCTTGGATGGTCTGACAGATTGTTGAATTTCTTCTGTAGTTGAATCTTAAATATTCGAGTGTTGTTGTCCTTCTTTAGTCTGAGCTGCTTCAGGAGAAGTAGACTTTGTAGAGTTTGGAGCAAGTTCAGATTCTTCAAGTTGAGTCTGAATTGATTGATTTTGCATCGAGTCTTGAAATTTGACATTCATTGATACTTCCACAGATTGAGTCTTCTTGTTGTATACTCTGTATGCTTTGCTAGAAGTTGAATATCCAAGGAAGATTCATTTGTCTGACTTTTCTTTAAACTTACCAATTCGATCATTTGCATTTTTCAAAATAAAACATTTGCAATCAAACACATGAAAGTAAGAAACAATTGACTTCTTTCCTTTGAAAAGCTCATAGGGAGTTTTCTCCAGAATCGGCCTTAAGACAACTCTGTTTATAATATAACAAGTTATAGAAACAACTTCAACCCAAAAGTGGGAAGAAATATTGCTTTCAATTAAAAGAGTTCTGGCCATTTCTTGCAAAGATCTATTCTTCCTTTCAACAATTCCAGTTTGCTCATGAGTGTAAGGAGAAGAGAACATATTCTGAAAACTAGATTCCTCACAAAATATAGTAAAGTCATGATTTTCAAACTCACCTCCATGTTCTGTCCGAATGCTTGAAATAGCATACCCTTTCTCATTTTGAATTTTCTTAGCAAACTTTGAAAAGAAGGAAAAAGTTTCAGACTTACTTGCAAAAAGGTAGACTCACGTAAATCGTGAATAATCATCCACTATTTGTGGCACCCCCAATCCAGCAAGGTCACCACAGATACCTATCGCTCCACCTAATGAATACCAATTACATATCTCTGATATAAAGAGGTTTAAAGAAGGACCGAGGTCCCTAGGTAATTTTTTTTTTTAAAGAGTTTAGCGCAGCTCATAGTGAAATTAAAGATAAGTCTCACCATCCCTCTACTCTCTTAATGATGGCACAATGCACACCTACTACACATCGAAGGAAAACATAGACCGAACCACTTTTATTTACATTTTTAAGATGGACATCTTGGGTCGGTATAACCAAAAAGCCAAGACTTTTAGCTAAACTTGGCTATAGCTCAAAAGAGAGATCTCGACCCCCTACATCGATCATGTATAACCCTCCATCTACAAATGTCGGCTATCCCCAAAAAAGTCAACACCCCCTCCTCACGCGGGCCATCACACTTTTCCGGGTGCATAGGGCGGTGGCAGCGGCAACATCCCCTACATCACTCCATCACGACGGTCGTGGATAGACAAGAAATCCTGGATGACCGAGCCCCCAGCTAGGCCCACATGATACATTACCAGCACCCGAACTCGTATGAACGTCAAACCAGGGATTGTGACACAATCAAGCTCCATACAATTGACCTCCACGTCAAATGGAAGGCCGTAAAAGGTACCCCACATGACCAGAGAGAGAGGCATTTTTCTAATCTGAAATGTTGGTCCCCAAAGGAATGAGTACAACCACTCAGCAGGTAAAAGATCCATTAAGCTACTCAATGCATCAAACAAAACAATCATAACATCATAGTAGAGTATATATCATTAATGCATCCACGCATAACTTACCTAGCAGCCATGCATATGTCATCATACCATATGTGCATACACCATCATGCACTCATCATCAAGCATATATGCATATACCATCATGTGATAGCTGCATATACAACCACGCACTCGTCATCAAGCATTCATGCATATCCATGCCTTATGTGCAGATACCACCAAGCACTTATACATATTATATCATACAACCATGCATACATGTCACCATACCATACATGATTCAATTTCAACTTTTTATCTTTCAATTGGGTCACCACATTTTTCTTTCCCGGGACCAGTAATTGCATCACACATTCTATCGCTCGCACCAAACTTGGCATTGCGAGGAACCTTTGGCACACACCTCTGGGCATCCGGCACACACCTTCGGGCATCCCGAAACTCCCAAGGACATCCAACACACACACTTCGGGCATCCGGCACCCACCTCTGAGCATCCCGACACTCCCGGGGCATCGTCGGCTCACACCTCCGACGCTATCCTCATTTATCATAATTCATATTCACATTTGTGTCTCAATATCAACATGGCACATGATGTAATGGCAACAAGGTCAATTTCAGATTTTGAAATTCGCACAATCCAGCTTGCACAGTTTTAGAAAACATTTTCATTAAATATCCAAATGAAATTAAAAAATTATGAAATTAAAACATGTGATAGTCAAGACATAAAGGAAGATACTTCATGAAGAACACTACATCAAAATATCTCCATATAGTTCAATACAGAACACGCATCACAGCGCTACTAATTCTGTCCGTTCCACTTGCACAGTTTTTGAAACATTTTTAGTTAAATAGGCAAATGAACTTCAAAAATGATGAAATTTGAATATGTTGTAGGCAAGAAATAAAAAAATATATTTCATGCAGAATAATTTTCCAAAAGAATCTCATACAAAACGGTATAGACCACGCATTGCAACATTACCAAGTCCGAACACATCAGATTACACAGTTTTAGAAACATTTTCGATTAAATACACAAACGACATTCAAAATTTATGAAATTTTGACTATGTGATAGCTAAGACCATAGGGTAAATACTTCATGAAGACAAAAAGTCAGATTCGTCCTAGGTAATGAAATATAGGCGGTTAAAACTTCTGTTCCTAGTACCGAAATTTCCAGATCCAGTCTTTCCAAAGAATAACGATTTCACCCACTTATACTTGTTTTTTTTCTCCCAAATTTGAGTATTTTATAGTCCAAAAAGTCCTTTACAACTTTCGTTTAGAGTTTGAAGCTAAATTTCAACTAGAACATCACATGCAAGTCACTAGAACATCCAAGGTCGAGCTGTTTTTCTCTAGAACAGTACACTAGGCTAGAGCACCACTCTTATAACTTCAATTTTTTTCGCATTCTACACATCCGAAATTGTCACCATTCAATCACACACACTAGACATGGCATGCAAGAGTAGATCAAGAGATCCCACTTGCCTCTAGACCGAGCGAACGGCGAACACAATGGCGAGACACGGCGGCGACGGGCGGCGATGCACGGCCCTTCCTCCTTCCTCTCGCACACACGGCCTCCTTCCTTCTTCCCTTCTTCCTTCTCTTTCTCTCCTCTCTCTCTCTCTCTCTCTCTCTCTCTCTTTCTCGCTTAAACCGGCCACTTTCCCCTCTAATTTTCCTTCCCTCCATCATTAGCCATCATTAGTTTTGCATGGGTGACACTTGGCCATCACCATGGGACAAATGGGGGGAGGCATGCAAACCAGACTTCCCCCCCCTCCTTCATGTGACAACAGCCCTTCATGGGCTTACGGGCCGGCCATTTTGGCCCATCTTAGGCCCAACATTCTTGGGCCTAAGACCCAAGCTTAAATAACCCAAGATTAACCCTTTTGAAAACTAACTAAATCCCTATTAAATCAAAGTACTTAAATTGCAAATTAATATACACTTGCAATCATAAATCCATAAGTTCCAATTTATAATACATACGGCCAAAGATAGAACTTTCTTTCCCAAAATTTATCCATTAAAAGCTTGGCCATAAATCTCATTGCGAATCATGGATCAAAAGGCTAAAAAAATACAATAATGGTGTTTCCATCGCCTATCCATGGCTCATGGCATACTTAGGGATTTTTATGAAATTCTAGGATGCCACAATTCTCCCCTCCTTAGAGACTTTCATCCTTGAAATTAAACATCACTCATGTCCCTTGAAACAAGTAGGGGTACTTTTCCTTCATCTGATCTTCACTCTCCCATGTGGCTTCCTCCACATCATGATGTCGCCATAATCTCTTGACCAAAGGAATTTTCTTAGTCCTAAGAACTTGCTCCTTTCGATCCAGTTGTTGCACAGGCTCTTCGATGTACCTCACTTTCTCATCTACTTTGATGGCTTCATGATCGAGTATGTGACCAGGATCCTGTTGGTACTTTCTCAACATTGACACATGAAACACATCATGTAAATTTCCCAATTTTGGAGGCAGCACCAAACGATAAGCTACATCTCCTATTCTTTCAAGTATCTCAAAAGGTCCAACAAATCTAGGGCTCAATTTACCCTTCATTCCGAATCGAGATATTCCTTTCATAGGAGATACCTTAAGAAATACGTGATCTCCCACATTAAACTCTAAAGGCCTTCTACGCCTATCAGCATAATCTCTCTACCTATTCTGGGCTGTCTTAAGTCTTTTTCTGATTATTTCGACCGCTTCTGTAGTAACTTGTACTATCTCCAGTCCTGTCAGTTTTCTTTCACCTACTTCATTCCAACAGATAGGGGTCCCGCATCTTCTTCCATATAATGCCTCATACGGAGCCATGCCTATACTTTTATGAAAACTATTGTTATAGGTGAACTCCATTAGGTGTAAATTCTCATCCCAATTTCCTTTAAAGTCAATGACACGTGTTCTCAGCATATCTTCTAGAGTCTGAATCACTCTTTCTATTTGTCCATCTATTTGAGGATGAAAGACAGTACTAAATTGAAGCTTTGTCCCTAAGGCATGTTGAAGGCTTCACCAAAAATTTGAAGTAAACCTAGAGTCTCGATTAGAAGTGATCGTTACAAGAATACCATGCAAGCGTATTACCTGGCTTACATACATCTCAACAAGTTTATTCATCAAGTAGTCTACACGGACAGTTAGGAAATGAGCAGACTTCGTCAAATGATCCACTATTACCCAAATAGAGCCGTGACCATTTGATGTCCTTGGCAATCCTTGTCCAGAGTCCATTGTTATATGTTCCCACTTCCACTCTGGTATATCCAATGGTCTCAACAGTACTGCGGGTTTGCGGTATTCCGCCTTTACTTGCTGACATGTTAAACATTGAGAGACATGCTTAGCTATATCCTTCTTCATGTCATTCCAACAAAATTGCTGACGCAGATTTCTGTACATCTTTGTACTTCCTGGATGAATACTATAATTACTCCTATGTGCCTCCAACAAAATTTCCTTCTTCACTTCTTCATTGTCGGGAACACAAAGTCGTCCTTGGCATCTTATCACACCATTTTCAGAGACTTGAAGTTCTGGTCTTTTCCCTAAAGACTTTGCATCTTTTACTTTCATAATCTCAGATTCGATTCTTGCGGGATCTTAACTTTCTAAATAATTTTGGGTTCAATCCTTAATGCAGTAAGCATACCAGTAAGGCAATCCATTTCCAATTTAAAGTCTAAATCCACAATAGACTTTAACAAATTCCACTCTATTATTCTTAGACTAGCCATGTCCATAGCCGACTTTCGACTAAGGGCATCTGCCACTTTATTTGCCTTTCCTGGATGGTATCGTATCTCACAGTCATAATCTTTCAACAACTTCATCCACTTCCTTTGTCTCATGTTCAATTCCTTTTGTGAAAATAGATACTTTAAGCTCTTGTGATATGTACAGATTTCAAACTTTTCTCCATACAGATAATGTCTCCATATCTTCAAAGTAAACACTATAGCTGCCAATTCTAAATCATGTGTTGGGTAATTCAGCTCATGAGGTTTCAATTGCCTCTATGCATAGGCTATGACCTTGCCATGCTGCATCAAAACACATCACAGTCCTTTGTGAGATGCATCACTATACACCTTAAAACCATCAGATCCAGATGGTATAGTCAAGATTGGAGCTAAAGTCAATTTTCTTTTAAGTTCATGAAAGCTCCCTTCACATTCCCCACTCCATTCAAACTTCGCGTTCTTTCGAGTCAATTTTGTTAAAGGACCCGCCAATCGTGAAAACCCTTCAATAAACCTTCTATAATAACTGGCCAGTTCTAAGAAACTCCGTATTTCAGTAGGTGTTGTCGGTCTCGGCCAATTTATTGCCATCTCAACTTTTGCCGGGTCCACTGAAATTCCTCCTCCTCACACCACGTGTCTGAAAAATGTTATCCGATCCAACCAAAATTCGCATTTGCTGAATTTAGCATATAACTTATGATCCCTCAAAGTTTGCAAAACTATACTCAAGTGTTGCTCATGCTCTTTAGGTCCTCTAGAATATACCAGGATATCATCAATGAAAACAATCACAAACTGATCCAAATAAGGCTTAAATATCCTATTCATTAAATCCATGAATGTAGCTGGTGCATTTGTCAATTCAAATGGCATAACTAAGAACTCATAATGTCCTTAACGAGTCCTAAATGCAGTCTTAGGAATGTCTTCTTTCTTAATTCTTAGCTGATGGTATCCCGATCTCAAGTCAATATTAGAAAAGACTGAACTTCCTTGCAATTGATCAAATAAATCATCAATTCTAGGCAAAGGATACTTATTCTTTATAGTCACTTGATTCAGCTATCTATAATCAATACACAGACGCATTGACCCATCCTTCTTTTTCACAAACAAGACTGGTGCACCCCAAGGTGAAGCACTTGGCCTAATGAATCATTTGTCAAGCAACTCTTGTAGTTGCACTTTCAACTCCTTCAATTCCATTAAGGCCATCCTATACGGGGCTTTCGATATTGGTCTTCTTCCAAGCATTAATTCAATTTCAAACTTAATTTCTTGTTCTGGCGGTAATCCAGGCAACTACTCAGGAAATACATCTTGAAATTCATTAACCACTTGAATTTCATCAAGCTTAGGCTCTTCCTTAGTATAATCTTTAACCATGGCTAGTTACCCTTGACATCCTTTGTCAAGTAACGCACGAGCTTCTATTGCTGAAATAAGTGCTATAGATAGGTTGGTCTGATCTCCCAAAAATTCACAACTAGACTGATTAGGCAACATGAACTGGATCATTTTCCTATAGCAATCCACCTTAGCCCTATGCTTATGAAGCCAGTCCATCCTTATGATAACATCAAAGTCATACATAGCCATTATGACTAAGTCTATTTCCATATCCTTTCCTCTCATTATTATCTTACATTTTCCACACACCAGCATAGACAATACCATATTCTTTAAAGGCGTAGAAACACAGAGAGGTGTCTCAAGAGACGTAGTTTCTATTTTACTCAACTGTTTATATCCTTCAGACACAAATGAATGCGTAGCACCCGTATCAAACAATGCATATGCCTTTTTTTTATCATTTATAAGGATCGTACCTGAGATAACATTTTTGGAAGCTTCCGCTTCCTCTTGGGTGACCGCATACACCCTTCCTTGTGCTGGTGGCCTCTGAGGATTCCTTGGTAGGTGTAGTCTAAAAGCACTCTGCTGTGTATGTCGTACCGAGCCAACACTCATTTGTGACCTTTCTTGTGGGCAATCTCTCTTAAGGTGTCCCACTTGTCCACAACCATAACATCTCAATCGTCCATTGCAAGGTCTTGGGCCATGTTGCCCATCACACCTTCGACATTCTTTATTTCGATAAGGTGCTCTTCCAAAACTTCCAAAATTGCTCTTTTTCTTCGCACTCCAAGTCTGACCTTGACCAAGATAGGGTCTCTTACCCTTTCTCACATCACTAAAGTTCGGCTGTCTCTTAAACTCTGATCGCTCTCTCACTAGCTCTTGCTCCACTAACTGTGCCCTCTCATAAATCTCATGATAATCCCTTATACTCAAAGGCACCAGTTGCTTCCTAATATCAGTCCTCAATCCTTTCAGAAATCTGGGAGCATACCTAGACAATTCAGAACATTTTGCCTCATACTGATCCATTGTCAGCTTCTTTTGTTCCAATTGAACAAATTCAGTGATTTTCTTATCCTTAGCACAATCAGAGAAATGCTTCATATTGAAAGCTCTCACAAACTCTTCCCAGTTCACATTAGTACCGGGTGGAAAGATTGTATCCTTTGAAGCTCTCCACCAAAACTTTGCATTTCGCTCTAGCTGGTACTCTGCCAAAACTATTTTCTCAGCTTCACTGCAGTCCAACAATAGGAAAATTCGCTCCATTCCATCAATCCAATGTTCCGTCTCCTCAAGACTTCCCATTCCACTAAACTTAAGTGGCTTCAACTTCAGAAATTGTTCCACCAATCTTTGAGGGTGACGTTCCATTTCAGGTTGTTGCTGCCTATAACACCCCGAATCCTTCGCAGGTCGTTAACAGTGCCAATGTTACATCTTTTACCATCTCTATCTCTTTCTCTTAATTTAAGCCTTGCCAGATTACAGGCATTTTTTTTTAAAGCGGTCCCATGCGCGACTCATAGTGGAAGCAAAATTCACATCGTCATCTATCTCCCTTCTAACCCATGATACAAATACACACCAACTAACAAAGACGATTTTATAAATAACGTTGACGCTTTGCTTACATACATACATGTAGCGAGATGGGGTTTCCTTTGGGTCGGTACAAAACCGAAAGGTCGGGACTCGCCATGTCCTACCTAAAATCTCAAAAAGGAGCTCCGACCCTAACATCACATGAACACAAAACCCTCCCATCACCAGCGACAACTATCTACACAAAAAGTGATCTAGCTCCTACTCCGCGCGGTCTCATACCCAACCCGGTGCGTCAGGTGGTGGCGGCGGCAGCATCCCTCGCATCGCTCCATCCCGTCGAACATGCACAGACAGGAACTCTTGTATGACAGGGCCCTCAGCCAGGCCGATATCATACATCACTAAGCACCGTACTCGGATAAACGTCAATCCGGGCACAGAGGGACAATCTATCTATGTACACTCCACCTCGACATCAGACGGTACACCGTAAAATACCCCACGCGAAACAGCAGGTAGCGGCATAGTGCTAATCTGAAATGTTATCCCCAAAAGGGGTTAGTACAACCACTTAGCAGATAGGGAAATCCAATAACAACTCAGTGCACCATGCATACCATCATACAATGCAGGCATTGCTTACCTCTTTGATGTCAAGCGTATTCATGCATCATCATATATATATCATCATCATGGCATCTCGTATATCATTATCATCACGTCATCATGAACCATGCATCACCATGCATATCACATCATATCATCATTAGCCATGCATATCACCATGCATATCAAATCATATCATCATTAGCCATGCATATCACCATGCATATCACATCATCATATCATTACTAACTATGCATCACCATGCATATCACATCATATCATCATTAGCCATGCATATCACCATGCATATCACATCATATCATCATTACTAACTATGCATCACCATGCATATCACATCATATCATCATTAGCCATGCATATCACCATGCATATCACATCATATCATCATTACTAACTATGCATCACCATGCATATCACATCATATCATCATTAGCCACTTTTTACTTATCAATTGATCCCACATTATCTTTTCTCAAATCATCAAATTCACCATCACCATCATCATCATCATCATCATCATCATCCCTTCGGGCAGAAACCTCCGACAGGGATCCCAGCATTCCAGCCATCTCATGGCCACTGGGCTTCCGGCCCCCCACATTCCGGGCATCTCGCATCTCAACTAGCATCATGCCTATCATCATTACTAACTATGCATCACCATGCATATCACATCATATCATCATTAGCCACTTTTTACTTATCAATTGATCCCACATTATCTTTTCTCAAATCATCAAATTCACCATCACCATCATCATCATCATCATCATCATCATCCCTTCCGGGAGCGAAACCTCCGACGGGGATCCCATTCCACCATCTCATGGCCCCTTGGGCTTCCGGCCCCCACATTCCGGGCATCTCGCATCTCAACTAGCATCACGAGGCATTCCCTTCGGGCGAGAAACCTCCGACGGGGCTTCTGGCCTTTACCCTTCTAGCTGGGGATCTCGCACCCCAATCCTGGCATCGCGAGTCACTCCCTTCGGGCAGAAACCTCCGACAGGGCTTCCGGCCCCCCACATTCCGGGCATCCTGAAACTCCCAGGGAATCTCTGGAATTATGCCTTTTGGGCCACCAGACATCATCCTCCGCCACAACCCCTTACTCACATACCACTTCCACATTCACCTTCCTTTTAATCTTATTATTATTACATGGCATATGAATCATGCACATGCATCACAATTCATGATCATACATGCATCTATGTCATATAAGAATGCATCATAAATTCAATGGAATACATGGCTAATAAAATAATCCATTATTAATTTTTTATTAATTTTTTATTAATTTATTATATTATTATTATATTATTATATTATTAATTTATTATTATTTTATAGATAAACATTTCATTTAATATTTATGATTTTCCCAAAATCATAATATTTAAACAATCACTAAACAATTAGAATCACAATTTTATGCAAAATTCATGGCCAATTTGCATTTTACATAATTTCTCAATTTTCCACAAAATAGCACTTAACATTCGGAAAATGGCCAGATTGCACAGTTTTCAAATTAATTCGATTAAAATACTCATATGGCCTCCACAAATTACGAAATTTTACAGAATGATAACCAACACATTTTCGTGCATTTTTCATGCAGAACCCTAAGCCAAATTCTTCATAGATTAATTTATACAACTCCACGAAGCTTCTGGAACCTCTACCGTTTAGTCCAGAGTACATATCACCGAAAAAATTAGGTTTGACCCATCTAATTCCTTTCGTTTCCTCTGAAATTCGAGTATGTTATGTATCAATGTGTCCTTTACAAGTTTCATGAAGAGATCTAGGTTAAATAACCAAAGTATGATCCTCTTTTAAGTCCTTGAAGTCTCGGGTGTCTCGGTTCACTTCAACAGAACCAACCGTCTCAAAGATCTAGCCGATTCACTAGGCTATACTGATTTTTTTCTCTTCAAATTTGAGTATGTTTTAGTTTAGGATGTTACCAACAACTTTCATGAAGACAACAAGGTGAGATCTCCAACAGAAATCAACATGCAACCAAGAAATCAACAAAAGGTCAGTGAAGATTTCACAGATCTGAGGTCTCCGTATAATAGAGCTTTTGACCCCTCAAATATTCATCGTTTTCCATGAAATTCGAGTATCTCATACTACAAGATGTTAGCTTCAACTTTCATGAAGACACCGAAGCCAAAATCGCACTCCAAATACACATGCAAGCTCGAATAAGGTACTGACTACCACAAACCGAACGAAAACAGTCACATAGCTTGAACACATTCAACCCTTACCTCGGTTCTTCGCCCAAACCACACCTAAAACCGAACATGCAACCAACAAAATAGACATGCAAGAGAAGTTAAGGACCCCACTTGCCTCTAAGATGAACAAACAGCGACGTATGGCGGACAGACACGGCGGCGACGGCGAGACACGGCGGCTCCTCCCTCGGCTCCGCCTCCTCTCCCTCTCGTTTTCTCTCTTTCTCTCAAACTCTCTCTCTCTCGCACACCTCTCTTGGCCGAATGAACAAAAGAACCGGCCACTTCTCTCTCCTCATCCCTTTTATATCCCTTAATCTCATGATTACTTGCCTCTCAAAGGGACCAATGCATGAGGACTTGTCTTGCCACTTGTCATTTTTATTTTTGAATTGGATTTGGGTTGATGGGCTTTGGAGTTGGGCCATCCGGCCACTCCTCTTTGGGCTAGTCGACAGCCACCTCTTGGGCCCTAGTGGGCCGACAAGCTTGGCCCACCAAGCTTTAGGCTAATGGGCCCAAGGCCCATTCGAATTTTATCCCTCTTTTTTTTTTATTTATTTCTTCTATAATATTTTTGAATTCCAATTTCCATCTTGGCCAAAGTCTTGGAATATTTCTAATTATTGAAATTTAAATCATATGGCCAAGCATTAATCTATTAAATTTAAATTTCAACAACACAAGCAAAATTCATCAAATTAAAAGACAAATTGGCTAAAGCATAGGCCATAAAATTCTATCACCTAATTAAAGACATTTAACACACCTTAAGGCTTGGCTTTGAATTTCCGGGATGCCACATTGCCTATTCATCATATTTCCAATATTGGCCAATGCCTGCAGAATGTCTTCCATTCGGGGTTCAGCCCTTGCAGCAGAGGCTTTAGCCCTCGATGGATGAGCACTTCTAGCTCGCACCATGACTTTCCTGCAATTTCCAAGCATTGCCTCAGGAATAATTTGAGACTCGCTGTCTCCATTCAAAGCAACTACTACTACATAAGTAACATATACATGTTACCGGTACCTAAAGACAACTCAAAATAAACTACTAGAGATCTACGAGTGAATACTCATCACCAATTATTCAAGATGAACCAATTATTCCATTTAATACCCTATGGTGTGCATTGTCATCATGTTCCTCAATTTCCAAATGAGGCTCTTTATCACTCCAATCTATAACCATTGCTCTAATACCAAAACCGTTGTGGCACCCCAATCCGGCAAGGTCGCCACAGATACCTATCGCTCCACCTAATGAATACCAGTTACATATCTTTGATATAAAGAGGTTTAAAGAAGGACCGAGGTCCATAGGTAATTTTTTTTTTTAAAAGAGTTTAGCGTAGCTCATAGCGAAATTAAAGATAAGTCTCACCATCCCTCTACTCTCTTAATTATGGTACAATGCACACCTACTACACATCGAAGGAAAACATAAGCCGAACCACTTTTATTTACATTTTAAAGATGGACATCTTGGGTCGATATAACCAAAAAGTCAAGACTTTTAGCTAAACTTGGCTACAGCTCAAAAGAGAGATCTCGACCCCCTACATCGATCATGTATAACCCTCCATCTACAAGTGTCCGCTATCCCCAAAAAAGTCAGCTCCCCTTTCTCACGTGGGCCATCACACCCATCCAGGTGCATCTGGCGGTGGCGGCGGCAACATCCCCCGCATCATTCCGTCACGACAAACGTGGATAGACAAGAACTCCTGGATGACCGGGCCCCCAGCCAGGTCCACATCATACATTACCAGCACCCAAACCCGTACGAACGTCAAACTAGGGATGGTGACACAATCAAGTTCCATACAATCAACATCCACGTCAGATGGAAGGCCGTAAAAGGTACCCCGCATGACTGGAGAGAGAGGCATCTTTCTATTATGAAATGTTGGTCCCCAAAGGAGTGAGTACAACCACTAAGAAAGTAAAAGATCCATTAAGCTACTCAATGCATCAAACAGAACAATCATAACATCATGGTAGAGTACATATCATTCATGCATCCAAGCATAACTTACCTAGCAGCCATGCATATGTCATCATACCATGTGGCACCCCTTGACGGCCCCAAATCCGTTAGGGTCGCCACAGTTCGCTTACCTTTTACTTTCCCTAATAACATGTCACTTTGATACCATTTCGATTGCAGCGGGTCCATACAACCATGGGGGTTTACATCTTTTATTATCGGTCCCTTGCGCAATTCATATGGCGGAAGCACATCCATTAACTCCCTTCCTTATATTCAAAAAATGATGCACACCTACTAAACATTTATAGGTTAAAGCCGAAACTTTTATTTACTTAAACCAGATAAACATCATTTATCGGTACATCAAAATGCCGCAGTCTTCTATACTCAGCTATACTTCAAAAGATGACCGGCATCTCCTCCAACAGTCGTATACTTAAAGTCCATCGATCAATGTCGGCATTCAAAAGTTCATTCCTTTGCTATCCTCCTCCTCGCGGTCATATCAAACCACTTGATCCATCTACCGGTGGCAGTGGCAGTAGAGGAATCTTATCTAGTCTGAAATGTTATTCCTCAAAAGGGGTGAGTACAACCACTCAGTAGTAAAGGTCTACCACACTACTCAATGCGTCAAACAGAACAATCAAGAATCAAACACATATCATTCATGCATATCAAGCATACCTCACCTTGCAACCATACATATATCACCATGCCATCATCATCAAGCATTCATGCATACCCATACCATATGTGAATATACCACCATGCACTCATCATCAAGCATTCATGCATACTCATGCCATATGTGAATTTACCACCATGCACTCATCATCAAGCATTCATGCATATATCACCATGCAACGTGCATCTACCACCATGCACTCATATCATCCATGCTATCAAGCACACATCACCATGCAGTCGTGCATATATTACCATATCTTGCCATGCCATCGTGCATATATCACCATGATTCGTACCATCCATGCTATCAAGCATACATCACCATGAGATCCATTCAAGCCTTCATGATCGCACTCTCACTGTCAAATAGCATCAATTTATTTTCATAAGCAGATCATGCATCATGCCATATGCATACACCCATGCACATGATTCATTTTCAATTTTTATCTTTCACAAGGATCTCATCAGTTTTTCTTTCCAGGGACCAATGTTTGCATCCCACAATTTATTGCTCGCATCCCACCAGGCATTGCGAGGAACCTCCTGGCATGTATTCAAAATACAACCGGGCATCCGGCACCCCCACATTCCGGGCATCTCGTATCCCAACTAGCATCACGAGGAATCCCCCCGGGCACAAACCTCCAGGGCTTCCGGGATTACGTACCGACATACCACCAGGCATTCCCCCTGGAATTACGTACCGTATACCACCGGGCATCTCGAAACTCCCGAGGACATCCGGGCATGTATCGTAATACAATCGGCCATCCGGCACCCCCACATTCCGGGCATCTCGTATCCCAATTGGCATCACGAGGCATTCCCCTGGCACAAACCTCCAAGGCTTCCGGCACCCCCCATTCTGGGCATCCTGACACTCCCAGGGCTTTATTGGCTCACACCTCCGACGGCCTTCTTATCATTACAATGCATATTCTCATATATCTCTTCTTTTTTTTCAACTTCACATTTGATGCAATAATGCCAATGATTGGAATTGGCCCTTTTTTTTTTTTTAAATCATATAATATGCATTGGGAAAAATATTATTTGATGCAATGGTTTTGAGAAACTTCATTGAATTCATGAAAATCCATAAATCTTTTAATGTCATATGATATGCATGAATGTCACCACATCATTGCACGAATGATAATCCAACATATCACAACTTATCTTGCAAATCAATAACCTGTAAATAAAACAGTTTTTCAGCTTAAACAGAATGCGTGCTGTTTATGAAAAATTCTGGAAAATTAGTAAACGATGGAAATAAATTCTGAAAATTTAACACGTTTTAGATAAGGTCTAACAAAACACATTTTGTGAAGAACACCATATCAAATAAGGCTTTGCAGAATACGTACAGGTCCATACATCACCGAAAAAGGATTTTAACATCATCCATGCACAGTTTTTGAGAACAATTTCGATTAAACCCTTAAATAAACTCAGAAAATTATGAAATTTGGACACACTGTATTTAAGACCTAGAGGCACAAGTTTCATGAAGAAATCATAGTCCAATTCGTTACGGATTAAAAGATAAAATCAATTTACTTTTCTTATTCTCGGTATCATTTTCCAGATCTACCCGTGTTGAAGAAAAAAATAGTTTCCTTGGTCATTACTGGTTAATTTACTCTGAAATTTCAGTATGTTATTCCTCATAATATTAACTACAACTTTCAGTAAGGACACATGATCAAATTTTGACTGTATGATTTTATAAAAATCCCGAAATCATACTAGGTCGAAGCAGCGTTTTTCCTAGATCTAGTTTCTTCAAAAGACAACAATTTCACCGACCTATTTCTTTTTTTTATTTCCTCTAAATTTTTTATATGTTCTACCTAAAGAAGTATGCTACAACTTTCGTTAAGAAACCAAAGTGAGATTTTCACAAGAAGGTTACTTTACAGACCACGAAACCACTGAAGGTCAGCACAACGAATTCCAGATCTAGTCTTTCAAAAGAAAAATCATTTCATTGACCATTTCTTGTTTGCTTTGTCTCAAATTTTATTATGTTGTTCTTCAAGGTGTTCTCTACAACTTTCATGAAGAAATTGAAGCAAGATTCTGACTAAAAGGTCACATGCAGCACACAAACTCATGGATGGTCGGACTGGTCTTTCCAGAAACAGCATGCATGGCCAACGAATCTCTCTCCAAAGCTCCGAAATTTCATCCCATCTACCACAACTAAGACTTTCAATCTACTACACATACACACAACAATGCAAAGAGTAGGTTTTAGGACTTCGCTTACCTCAAATCAAAGGAAAACACAGCAAGAATGACGGCAGGACTAGGCGGGCTCGACGGCATCTCCTCTTCCTCTCTTCCTCTCTTTCTCTCTTCTTTCTTTGGACGGTACTCTCTCTCTCTCTTCTCTCTCTTCTGGTCGAAATCCCCCTCCCCCTTTTCCTTTTATTCTCTTTTTTGATTGTAATCATTAGGTTTTGCATGCATGAGACACTTGGCTCCAAGAGGAGGACAAGTGGCTTCAACAAGGAGACAAGTGGCTGCATCAAGAGGACAAATGGAGGAGGTGGTGTGGCCTCCATCCGGTTCCCCTCCATGGGCTGACGGTTTGGGCCTCTTGGCCTGCTTTGGGCCCGAAAATTTTGGGCCAAGTTGTCCCATGTGCAATTTAAATAGCCCATAGAAAAATATCAATAATAAGCCCATAATTCCTACACCACTTTTGGGCATTTGATTTTGATTTTTATCTATAGAAATCAATTAACATTCCCATAATCAATTAACATTTTCATAAGGGGTTCGGTCCAAGAGATAAAATATCGTGGCCGATGATGTAATTGTCCCTATGGCCATTCAAAGACAAATATCATTTCCCTCAAAATCAATATTTCAGGTTGAAATTCCCGGATGCCACATGCCATATGTGCATACACCATCATGCACTCATCATCAAGCATTCATGCATATACCATCATGCCATAGGTGCATACACAACCATACACTCGTCATCAAGCATTCATGCATATCCATGCCTTATGTGCACATACCACCATGCACTTATACATATTATATCATACAGCCATGCATATATGTCACCATACCATGCATGATTCAATTTCACCTTTTTATCTTTCAATTGGGTCACCATATTTTTCTTTCCCGGGACTAGTAATTGCATCCCATGTTCTATCACTCGCACCCAACCTGGCATCATGAGGAACCTCTGGCACACACCTCCGGGCATCCCGAAACTCCCGAGGACATCCGGCACACACACTCCGAGCATCCGGCACCCACCTCCGAGCATCCCGACACTCCCGGGGCATCGTCGGCTCACACCTCCAACGATATCCTCATTCATCATAATTCATATTCACATTTGTGTCTCAATATCAACATGGCACATGATGTAATGGCAACAAGGTCAATTTCAGCGTTTGAAATTCGCACAATCCAGCTTGCACAGTTTTAGAAAACATTTTCATTAAATATCCAAATGACATTCAAAAATTATGAAATTCGAACATGTGATAGTCAAGACATAAAGGTAGATACTTAATGAAGAACACTACACCAAAAGATCCCCATATAGTTCAATACCGAACACGCATCACAGCGCTACTAATTTTGTCCGTTCCACTTGCACAGTTTTTGAAACATTTTCGTTTAAATACGCAAATGAACTTCAAAAATTACGAAATTTGAATATGTTGTAGGCAAGACATAAAAAAAGATATTTAATGCAGAACACTTTTCCAAAAGAATCTCATACAAAACGGTATAGACCACGCATTGCAACATTACCAAGTCCGAACACATCAGATTACACAGTTTTAGAAAAAAATTCGATTAAATACACAAATGACATTCAAAATTGATGAAATTTGACTATGTGATAGCTAAGACCATAGGGTAAATACTTCATGAAGACATCAAAGTCAGATTCGTCCTAGGGAATGAAATATAGGCAGCTAAAACTTCTGTTCCTAGTACCGAAATTTCCAGATCCAGTCTTTCCAAAGAATAACGATTTCACCCACTTATACTTGTTTTTTTTTGGTCCCAAATTTGAGTATGTTATACTCCAAGAAGTCCTTTACAACTTTTATTGAGAGGTCGAAGCCAAACTTCAACTAGAACATCAGATGCAAGTCACTAGAACATCCAAGGTCGAGCTGTTTTTCTCTAGAACAGTACACTAGGCTAGAGCACCACTCTTATAACTTCAATTTTTTCCGCATTCTATACATCCGAAATTGTCACCATTCAATCACACACACTAAACACAGCATGCAAGAGTAGATCAAGAGATCCCACTTGCCTCTAGACCAAGCGAACGGCGAACACAACGGCGAGACACGGCGGCAACAGGCGGCGATGCACGGCCCTTCCTCCTTCCTCTCGCACGCACGGCCTCCTTCCTTCTTCCCTTCTTCCTTCTCTTTCTCTCCTCTCTCTCTTTTGGACGAACGCACCTCTCTCTCTCTCTCTTTCTCGCTTAAACCGGCCACTTTCCCCACTAATTTTCCTTCCCTCCATCATTAGCCATCATTAGTTTTGCATGGGTGACACTTGGCCATCACCATGGGACAAATGGGGGGAGGCATGCAAACCAGACTCCCCCCCCCTCCTTCTCAACAGCCCTCCATGGGCTTATGGGCCGGCCATTTTGGCCCATCTTAGGCCCAAGAATGTTGGGCCTAAGACCCAAGCTTAAATGACACAAGATTAACCATTTTGAAAACTAACTAAATCCCTATTAAATCAAAGTACTTAAATTGCAAATTAAATGGCTATACACTTGCAATCATAAATCCTTAAGTTCCAATTTATAATAGATACGGCCAAAGATAGAACTTTCTTTTCCCAAAATTTATCCATTAAAAGCTTGGCCATAAATCTCATTGCGAATCATGGATCAAAAGGCTACAAAAATACAATAACAGTGTTTCCATCGCCTATCCATGGCTCATGGCATACTTAGGGATTTTTATGAAATTCTAGGATGCCAAACTATTATTAGGCAATATTTCTTTCCACCAATGCTTTGAGTTCTTGTTGGTCCAAATAGATCCATATGCAGGAGCTGCAGAACACGATTAGTGGTAACTTGATTTATTGGTTTGGAGGAATTTCTAACCTATTTTCCTAATACACATGGTGTGTATAAGTAAGATTTTTTATACTTCAGGTTGGGAAGTCCATGAACGAGTTTCTTTGAAGAGATCTTGGCAACTTGCTTCATGTTGATATGACCAAGCTTTCGATGCCAGATATTTACTTCATCTTGGATTGAGATTAGACATTGAAATCTTTACTAATACCTGAACATATTCTTTCTTGAAAATTGATCTTGAATCCAGTGTCGCAGAATTGGCTGCTGAGCAAGTCGTAGTTAAGTCCTTCCACTAAGGAGACATTGTTGATTATGAGACTTTCAATTTTTACAGTTCCACATCCAACAATTCTTCATTTATTGTTTTCGCCAAAAGAAACTCTTCCACCTATTACTTGTGTAAATTTGATAAAACAATTTGAATCTCCAGTCATATGTCTTGAGCAGCCACTATCCAAATATCATTTTACCTTTTTCTTGATAGTGACCTACAATTAAAAAGGAAACTCAAGCTTTCTTTGGTACTAATACTTTCTTAGGTCCAGTAGAGTTAGTGCAATAAACAATCTTTGCCCAATCCTTCTTAACAGGCTTCCAAACCATAGGACATTCTTTCTCTAAGTGTTTTGAGCTATTACACTTAGAACATCTAAGAGCACTTCGGACAACAAGTTTTACAAAGACTTTTTGAAAATGATTCTTGTAAATTTTTTTTGTAGGTCTTTGTTTGATTATTTCTTTTACTTTTGAAAAATCAATTAAATGAATGGTTTCATGAGTCATTCCCAATCATGATTTGTTAAAGTAAGGTCTTTGTATTGTCCATAGAAAATCTTTTTGAAATGCTTGAAATATCATTTTTCAAAAATGTGTTTTTCTTTGAAAGAGAATATACATTTTCTTTTAAAGTAACGAAACTTTTATCCAGATTTTCAAACTTTTCTTTCCATAAAGTTTCCTGTTGCTTCAGTGTAACATTTCCCTTTTTCAGTTCGGAAATCCTCTTAAGAGAGACTTTGAGACTAAGACACAGTTCATCAATGTACTTTGAGACTTTAATAGGGATCTTTGAATTACTTACCTCAATTTCACTATCCGAATCTGAGTTTGTATCAATTTCAGAGTCTAAGTCTGATTATGATTTTGCCATTAAACAAATATTGGCATAATCATCATCACTCTCTTCGCATTCAGTATCACTCCAAGTTTCTGCTTTAAGTGCCTTTCTGTATTTCTCAGTTTTCCTCTCTTTTTCTTCAGCAAGGGACAATTGAGTTTGATGTGTCCATTTTTCTTATTTTCAAAACAAATCACGTCTTTATTGGATTCGTCATCTTCAACTAATTTGTTTTGAAACCTTTGAGAGCTTTGTTTCTTCCAGTTGAATCTTCTTCCTTTTTTATTCAGTTTCCTGAACCTTCTTATCATGAAAGCAAGTTCTACATCGTCCATATCATCTTCAAAGTTTGTAACATCAGAATCTTCGTTAGATATTAAAGCAATAGACTTCTTACCTTTGGGATCTTCTTCTTCATTGATTTGCTCTACTTCATAGGACTGAAGTGTTCCAACCAATTTGTCAACGGAGAGTGGTATGATCCTTTGTGTTTTCCTTATTGAAGTCTTTATGTGATTCCATTCTTTGGAAAGTCCACGCAGCAATTTGTTAACCTTCATAGGTCCTGAGATTGGTTGACCTTGATATTCAAGACCATTCACAGTTTCTGTAAAACGGCTAAACACGTCAGTAATAGATTCTGCTGGCTTCATTTTGAAGGCTTTATATTGACCAAGCAGAATATTGATTATGGTTTCTTTTACTTGATCTGTTCCTTCATAAGTAATATGTAGTCTATCCCAAACTTCTTTAGCTGTTTCACAAGAAGATATTCTGTTATATTCAGTAGGAGATAATGCACAATATAAGGAGTAAATTGTTTTTGTATCAAGAGCTTGTCTCTTGGTTATCTCTTCTTGGGTCATGTCGCTAGCCTCTGCAACTTCTTTCCCTCTTTCTGAGATTGTAGTTTCCGGAATAATTCCTTTGTCTACCACATCCCATTCTAGAGGATCTTTCGATCTTAGGAATGCCTTCATCTTATTTTTCCATATGCTGTAATCATTTCCATCGAAATAAGGCGGTCTTGTGTTGCTTTGACCTTCAACCAATCCGAGAGCCAACATACTAGCCATGAATCTTTAACTCTAAAGTAAAAACACTTCAAATAAATGAGTACGCAAGCTCTAATACCAATTGAAAGTGCTATTATGAACATCTAGAGGGGGTGAATAGGTGTAAAAACAAATTCTTCTTTCCTTAAAGACTTAGTTCAGAACAAGGATATAATCAAATAGATTAAAATACGAAATAAGTAAAGAGATAAGGAAAGAGAATTAAAACATAGAGTTTATAGTAGTTCGGCTTAAATCAAGCCTACGTCCACTCTCCCACGCTGACAACCCATCGAATTAATTCCACTAAGAATCAAAAGAGATGTTACAATCTGACGTCCTCGATTCCACAGTACAGAGACTCTACTACACTTCCTCGAGGTCTCACAAAATTCTCACTTTTGAGTACAGTTGTATGCTCAATGAATTAGCAAAGAATAAGGAGCTTCAGACTTTGGAATTTTTCTATCTCGCACGCACTCGAATAACTAGAGCGTCTTCCTTTTATACTCCTTCATGCCTACATAACCGTTGGCACCTTTCAAAGGAGTTCTTCCAATCTACCCGTTGGACAGAATCAATTAGAGAGATCTTGTGTTATTTAAGGAATATAAAGATAGCCCACTAATTATGTTTGCCCATATAATCAGGATCTAGGTTTCCATAAGTAGAACCTTCCAAGTATACTTCGCCAATCAACAATATGTCTTACTCGATTTACTTGTCATACGAATAATAGATCTTTATATGCTTTCTCCAACCGTGAGATAATCTTCAACCGATCGAATCAAATCATTTAAGGATATCCTCATATTTGGATAAGACTTCTTCGACGATATAGAAACTGTCAACGAGGGCAAACTTTAAATCTTGAGTTTGGCGATCTTCAGTCTGGTAGTCTTCAAACTTTAATAAATGAGTTTGGAAATCTTTAGATTAGGAAACATTTTGTCAACTTCAAAGTACGGAAGGAAGATTTCTCCAACACAATGGAGCTTGTCAACAATCTGCATTCAAAAATGTATCATTAAATTTGCACTTCACCCATATAATCATACAGAAATATAAGACACAAGCTTCAAGACATGTCATTTCTTTGAACCAAATGCCTATCTGACAAACAAACCCACAATATATGCATATAAGTCACCAAGATGAACCCGTCACTTGTTCAAAAAAGTTAACAACTGCTTATGTGCAATTTTTATTTGTCAATGGGAGACAGAGATACCACGTTGGTACTTGTCTCATCAAAATAGCTAACAGCTTCAATATTTTCTCATAGAATTTTCTTTTTCAATTTTATTGGTTACAAACCCTGTATAAAGTTCAAATTAGATGGTAGCATGTATACCTCACAATAAAGATTCAATGTAAACAAAGCAATCATATGAAAGGGACCGATTAGCTCATTACTACAAAGAAACTCACTGAAACATACTGGGCTGACCAAGTGAACATCTAAATTCGCTACTTTGTCTATATGTGTACGATGCTAGCCTCGCTAAAAAGCCAAGTAAGGAAGCTAAGGAAATGAAAACATCCATCTTCTTTTCTAAATTAATAAAATCCAACCTATAATGAGGGACAAGTGGCACTAGTAGAGACTATTGATAGATGAAAACCAAATGCCCTACAGTTTCTACTTCAAGAAGTTTTTTTTTTTTGGTCGAAACTGCTGAAATATTATATTAGAGAAGATAAACATCCAGATGCTTAAGCATCACCGTACACTATATCTTGCAACATAAAAGGAGGGAAAATGTTCCAATTGCGGACTGGGCCTTGATTCCAGTGGGATTTTACAACCCAATCTGCAGCTACATTAGCTTCTCTATGACAGTGCTTGAGAGAGAGATTAGGGCACTGGGATAACAGCTCTTCGACTTCAGTAAAAGGCTTCGTTCCGTCCATGGCGGCGTCTTCTTCTCCACGACAATCTCAACCAACTGTAGGCAGTCCGATTCCACTATCAATCGTTCCAAGTGAAGCCCCTGCTGGATCAGATGTTGAATCGACAAAATGAGAGCATAAATCTCCGCCTGGAAGGCCGATTGAGTTGGAAAGCTTCGGGTAAAAACATCAGTGAGAATTCCTTTTTAATTTCTGCAAATACAAGCCATTGATCCTTCCAAACCCTCTGACTGAAAAGCACCATCGATATTGCATTTTAAACTGCCTTTTTTCAGGAGGTTTCCATCATTGATCTAGGCTGAGGGCTGAGATTGGAGAGCGATGAGGAGTTGGGTCGAAAACCATATAGATCCGGCTCTATGCAAGGGCATCCTCCACTGCTTGGATGGGGTCTAGACTCTGGTTTTTGAAGATGAAGTAGTTTCACTATTGCCAGATCTGCCACAACAAATTGGTGAGCACCTCAAACTTAGGGAAGGCCTTCAAATCAGTGGCTCTGGCTGCTACCTAAGCATCAAAACGCTGCACTGAGGTAGGTAAGATCTGAACCTTGATCTAAGGATGAGTCCATATTTCTCTAGTCCACGTGCAAAAGAAAAATAGATGTTCTACAGTCTCTGGCATGTTTTGAGTGCATAGGCTACAGACAGGAATGGGTGAGATATGTCTGTGAAAAAGGTTCGCTTTAGTAGCAAGGGCGTTCTGACAAGCTAACCACATAAACACTCGAATTTTAGGAGCGGTTTTCATATGCCAAATCTTACGCCATAACATAATGGGTTCTGATAAGAAGTTGAAGCCACACTGAGTTGGGTATTTAGGTTTGAAGACAGAAGATGGTAACTGCTTTTCACTAAATAAACACCAAAAGAATTAGCAGTCCATACCAGTTGGTCAGTAAGAAGTAAAGGGTTAATAGGAATTTTTAAAATCTTTTCACTGACCTGAGAATCAAATAGATTGGAGATAAGAGTTGAATTCCACACGTTATGAGAGTCATCAATGAGATCAACTACTAAAACCGGTTTGCCATGAGCAGCTATTCCTCCTAACTTACCCATAGGTAGCCAATTGTCTTCTCTTATATTAATATGGGAGCCATTGCTAACTAACTAGTGAAGTCTTGGAAGAATGGCTTCTCTTTCTTTTAAAATACTTTGCCAACCCCATGAAGGACGATTTCCTGCTTGTGCACACTGAAAGGATGAATTCCTGAAATACAAGCCCTTGAAAAGCTGACTCCATAGAGCGTTAGGTTGTTGAAACAAACGCCATGCTTGCTTACCAAGCATTGATTTGTTGAAACTGACAAGGTCTCTGAATCCCATTCCTCCAGAGTCTTTTGAGAGTTTTAAATCTGTCCAATTTCGCCAATGGATGCCTGTATTGTCATTATTATTGCTCCACCAAAACACTAATATCTTTTTTTCTATTAATCTGCATAATGACAGGGGGAGCTTGAAGATCGACATGGCATACTGAGGTAATGCCTGTATAACTAATTTGAAAAGGATTTCCTTTCCACTCTTCAATAACAGTTGTTCCTTCTAGCCATCTAATTTGGCATTTACTTTGACCAAAGTCCAGGAAAACATCTCCCGTTTCAATCGCCCCCAGTTTGAGGGGATTCCCAGGTATTTCCCATAACGATTCATCACAAGTATTCTTAATTCTCTTGCTAAATTTTGTTGTAGAGACAACGGGCAGTTTTTGCTGAAATACAAACCAGACTTATTCCTATTTATAAGCTGGCCCATAGCTAAACAATATTGGTTTAGAATATTTGCAAGATTTTGGCATTCAGAGACTGTTGCTTTTAGGAAGAAAACAGAGTCATCAGCGAAGAATAGATGGGACAAAGTGGGGTAGGCTCTATTGAACTTAATTCCTTGTAAATGACCCATATCCACAGCTTGAGTAATGAGAATTGAGAGCACATTTGCTAGTAAAATAAAAATATATGGGGATAGGGGGTTACCTTATTTAAGTCCTCGAGATGGTTGGAAATAAGCAAGTTGTTCCCCATTGAAACGAACACTTAGTGAGGTCGTTGTAATGCAAGCCATTACCAACTTTACCCATCTGTCATTGAAACCTAGCTGCAACATGTAGGCTTAGAGGAAATCTCATTTGACCCTGTCATACGCTTTTTGCATATTAGTTTTAAAAGAAGATTGAACTTTTTCTTGCTCTTTCGCGCTTTAAACTGGTGAAGCAATTCTTGGACCACCATTATGTTATCTTGTATCTGCCAGTCCCTAACAAATTCTGCATGTTCTTTGGATATCAAGTTAGGAAGCCAAGGTTTAAGTCTGTTGGCCATAACTTTGGAAATGATTTTATAAGCGAAATTACAAAGACTTATTGGTATGTACTGATCAATGCTTTCTAGATGATGAACTTTAGGAACCAATGCAATTATCGTTTTGTTCAGACAACGAGGCATTATACCTGAAGTGAAGAAGTCTCGAACTGTTTTGATGACATCTGCTTTGATAATTTCGTAGTGATGTTGAAAGAAGAGGCCATTAAGACCATCTAGGTCTGGAGCCTTGGAAGCACCCAGCTGGAAAGTAGCCTGGTATACCTCCTCTTCTGTTACTGTTCTCAACAGATGATCATTTATGTCTGTAGTTACAACTTCTGGGCATTGATGTAAAAAGTGGCCAAAGTCACGATATCCCACTGACTGATATAAATTGGAAAAGAAACCAAACGTCATCTCCTTTAGTTTCTTTGGCTCCCTTATCCAGTTTTGGAGTTCATCTTTTAACATACATACTCCGCTTCTTTGTCTTCTTTGTACAGTACTGGCATGGAAAAATTTGGAATTTTTATCTCCCCACCTCAACTAGTTGATGCGAGAACGCATAGCCCAGAACTACTCCTCTTGATGCCAGATTTTTTGAATTTCTTCTCGGATTGAATTGGCCAGCTCTTTATCATTACTCTGATAGTATTTTCTGTTCATGATAGTCTGTAGTTGGTGTTGTAAATGAAGTATACAAAGATGGCCGTTACTAAACTTTGATTTACTCTAGCTTGCTAATTCGTGAGAAATTGCCTGCAATATTGATACAAGAGTGGCTTTGTCTGCACTGGATATATTCCATGAATTTTGAATTACTTCTTTGCATTGTTGATCTTGATTCCAGAAAGCTTCATAAGTAAAAGTCTTCTTTTGCTTGACAGGCCTTGAAGATGTGTTTAGCAAAATAGGACAGTGATCCGAACCTAAAGCAGGAAGGGCTAGCTCTTTTGCAGTAGGATACAACAATCGTCATTCCAAAGAGCAAAAGACTCGATCCAATCTCTCCTTTACCAGGTCATCCCCTGTTCTGTTATTAGACCAGGTAAATTTGCACCCTTTGCTTTCCAATTCTAGTAAAAA
Source organism: Eucalyptus decipiens (assembly GCA_014182575.1). Classification (NCBI taxonomy): domain Eukaryota; kingdom Viridiplantae; phylum Streptophyta; class Magnoliopsida; order Myrtales; family Myrtaceae; genus Eucalyptus; species Eucalyptus decipiens. The sequence continues at coordinate 53,761,795 of CM024615.1, forward strand.
GCAAGCACTAATCACTGCTTGAAAGGATGCTAGGCGAGAGTATATAGCTGGTCTCTTGCCCACTTTTCTCAGGGGTAGAGGATCTCATTAAAGTCCCCCACGCACAACCAAGGAAAGGTATTTACAGCACTGATATCCCTGATGCTATCCCAAAGCTCTTGTCTAGCTTGGTAAGTAGAAGGAGCATGCAGACAAGTGATGTGCATAGAAGTAGCTGCAGGTATATCATAGCAAAGCAGATCAAAATAATTCTCCTCCAACTTCAAGATTGTTAAATCATAAAGCTCAATCAAAAACACAACAAGACCACCAGCCAGGCCCACCAGATCCCTTATCAAGGAGTAAGGAAAATGAAACCAACGATGTAATCTATTTAAAACTGACGTTACATTCTTAGTTTCCATTAAGAAAATATTTCGAGCTTTTCTTTGGCCAGAACGGCCTTTAGGGCTTGAACTGTCAGGGGGTTGCCCAAACGCTAACAGTTTCAACTGAGGAGTTTCATTTGAGTCTTTGACACAGCGCAGCAATGCGCGAGGAGCTGTCGATCTCTTCTGTTGCCATGAAACTTACAAATGCTCGAAACCCTTTGCAGAATTAAAACCCAGGTGTTGCATGTCCATGATCGAAGACCCACATCGCTATACAGTGAAATTCAACCTACGCAAGATTGAATTAAAGCCATAAGGAGATGGGAAAACTCGGGACAGGGAGAAAATAGGCCCTGATGATTCACTTGACCCAGACAACTTCACATGCAAGCCAAGCCGAGGGATAGGAAAGATTACTGGAAGGAAAAGGAGGTGACGGCTAGAGAGCGATGGAGATTAGAAGGAAGGAATCCCGAACAAGAAGTGCAGATTGAGTACGAAAGGAAAGAAGAAAAAACAGAGAAGGAAGAGCTCGAGCATATCGCGAGAGGAAACTCTAACATCGGCGAGAGGTTATTGTTGCACTTTAGCTAGTTAGCTAGTACATCCATGATGGGGTGCAATTGGACCGCACCATTTGGACTTGATACGGTACAATGGAAGGACACCATTTCTAGGGGTGTCATGGAGACGTATAAAAACCTCCCAAACACAACCGTTGGAGGGGTTGGCAATTCATTCGCACCAAACTTTCTCTTCATTTCCATCAAAGAAGAAAAAGGCGTTCAATTTCAATTTTGCTAGAACGATTGGCATTTACACCGTGGAAATCGGATGTTTTCCTCGTGATTGCATCCAGATCGATGTGAGATAGTTTTTGTTCGTGATTCATCGGAAATTCAATGTTCGTTCCGGAGCTATTTGTTGTTTGTGCATCGGAATCAGGTAAGTCGTCTTCCGCTGACTCGAATTCCAACATTGGTATCAAAGCCCGATCGTGATTTATGCCTTCTTTTTCATCGAGTTTTCTCATTTACCATTTGATATTGAGATCAAGAGATTGTATTCTACACTATTTGGATCTCTGATAGTCGGAATTGCCATGTGAAAAACTCGAAATTGAACCGGAGCGAAGAACGGGTTCAGGGTTGCGTGATCAGTGAGGTTTTGGCCGTTTTTCGTAATAATTTTTTGGTCAAAATTAATTTTTCAATCAGGGTGAAAGAGCTCGTCGAGATGAGTCTGGCCGTGGGTCGAGCACCGTCGGACGATGCCGGACGCGCCCACATGCACGGCCAGAAGCTGCTGCATGTGGGCGCCACACGCCTGAAGCGCTGGCGAAGACAGCGCGTGCGCCACACGCGCCGGTCGGCGAACCGGCACGAGCGCGACGCGCGCCAGCCAGCGAACCGGCACGTGGTGACATCACCGTGACATCACCCAACGGTCAGTAACCGCCGGGATGACGTCATTGATGACGTCATCACCGGCGACAGTTGACCGGCCGGTCACTGGCCGACGACCCGACCCGACTTGAGATCCGACCTGACCCAACCGTTGATCGGTCAACGGTTGGACCGGTCAACCGGTCCGGTGGTCAAACCGGTCGGACCAGTCACCGGTCGGACTAGCTAGCTTGTGTGCAAATAATGTTATATATGCTGTGTAGAGCTTGGTTCAATGATATGATGTATATATTTTAATATACTTGCAATTTTCTAGTTGCTAGAAAATTAGAACAATGGTAGAAAATCCATTACATGTTGAATTGCAATTTTAATTATAGTTGAAGCATGATTATTGTTTATATGTTGGTTATTATCATGCAATGTTTTTTGTGTTAAGGAAAAATGTAGAAATTACATAAGGTCATGTAATTATTTTTCCTAGTGGGAGTTCGTAGGTTGGTAGAATTGAAAGGAGTTCTCACCTAGAACTTAAAATTTGCACAAATTAAAGTAATTAATGATAATAGAACAATTTTACATAGAAGTTGATTGGGAACATTGTGAACTTTTGCTTTTGTGTCTTTTGTTGAATTATCATTAATTTTACATAGAAGTTGATTGGGAACATTGTGAACTGTTACTCTGTATAGTGTGCTAGTATTGATTCTGCGTTTGTTATGTCAATGTGTTATAGCAATTGATTATGGTTTCGGCATCCAAGACCATTGTTGCTGACCTCAATAAGGGTGAGAAGCTGAACGGTGACAATTATGATATTCGGCACCGAAAGGTTCAGTACATCCTTGAGGAGCAAGAGGTTTTGGAAACCCTCAACTATACCATGGATGAACTTGAGCATGGAACTTCAGCTCAACACAGGAGATATCTGGAAGCTTATCAAGCTTGGAAAAAGAAAAATAGCATTGCTCGCATCACGTTGCTGAGCTGTATGCAAGATGATCTCATATGTGAGTTTGAGAGTTATGACAAAACTCAAGCTATGTGGGTTGCCTTGAAAGATAAGTTTGGGGGTACATCTGCCACTAAACTGAGGAGACTCACCATTAAGTTTGACACATTCCAAAAGCGCCCAAATGTAACGATGAGGCAACATCTTCGGGAGATGTCAGACATGATCCGTGAGCTGAAGTCGGTAGGTCACTCCCTTACTAATGAACAACAAGTTCAGGCTGTTATAAGGTCCCTTCCTGATAATTGGGAGCATATGAAGATCAATATGATGCATAATGAGAACATCGTCACTTTTGATGATATTGCGCGTCATTTGGAATTAGAGGATGAGCACCTAGAGGTTGCAAGATCCTCTACCCATACTTTTGTTGCTGAATCGAGTTCGCCCAAGGCTTCGGGCTTCAAGTGCAAGAGGAATTTTCAGTTCAACAACAAAGGGAAGATGACTGATTAGGGACCCAAGAGGGCTAAGACCTTCCGACGCAAGAAGCGTGGTGAGAAGAAGGATAAGGCAAAGATGGAATGCCACAATTGTGGCAAAATGGGTCACTTTGCTCGTGAATGCACTGAGCCGATAAATGTACCCTATTACTCAATTACTTTGAGTAATGCTTTTGTTTCTAGTACTGTAATGCTTACTGAATCTCATCCAATGTAGACTATAGACTCAGGAGCAACAGACCATGTAGCTAGAGACCGAGAAGTATTTGTGGAGTATCGTTAGATACCGCCTGGAAGAAGATGGATATATGTTGGGAATAACTCAAGAGTTGAAGTGAAGGGAATTGGCAAATGTAAATTAATCTTACGTGATGGTCAAAACCTGTTCCTGCATGATGTCCTTTATGCTCCAGATATTCGACGAAACTTGGTCTCTGTAGTTGTTCTTCTTAGCTTAGGTTATGTATTGAATTTCCATGGTGATTGTGTTGACATTTTGTATGGAACAGTTTATTATGGTTTGGGTCATGTATTGAATGGTTTTATAGTGTTAGACATTGACTATGATCAGTACAATGTTAATGTTGATTGTTGTTTTTCTTTAATTGCATCTTCTAATAACGTTGAGATTGATGCAAGCATTTGGCATGCTAGATTAGGTCACATTGGATTGCAAAGAATGCAAAGATTAGCTAAAGAATGCCTTTTAGAGTCACTCACTAATGTTAGTCTATCCGTATTTGAAAACTGTCTAGCAGGAAAATCAACTAGAAAACCATTCGGTAAAGGGATTGAAGCTGAATTTCCATTGCATCTCATACATTCTGACATTTTTGGTCCTTTGAATGTGAGGGCAAGGCATGGAGCCTCATATTTCATCACTTTCATAGATGACTTCACACATTTCAGTTATATCTTTCTGATCTCCCATAAGTCAGAAGCATTAGACTGCTTTAGACTATATATAGCGATGGTAGAGAATCAGTTAAACAAAACAATAAAGGCATTGAGAACTGATCGTGGACGTGAGTATCTATCGGAGCAATTTAAGGCTCTTTGTGATGAAAAGGGAATTGTATGACAATTGACTATTCCTAGTACTCCACAACAAAATGGGGTAGCTGAGAGAAGGAATAGAACCCTATTGGAAATGGTTATGTCTATGATGACGCAAACAAATTTACCTATCTCCTATTGGGGAGATGCGTTATTGACTGCTGCCTATATACTTAATCTTGTGACCTCAAAATCGGTCACTTCCACCCCTTATGAATTATGGACTGGTAGGAAACCAGACTTGGGTAGTCTACGTCCATAGGGATGTGCAGCTTATGTTCATGATTTTTCCCATAAACATGGAAAATTAGGTTCTAGAGGGAATAAATGTATCTTTATAAGATATTCCGAACACTCCAAAGGGTACGTGTTCATAGGTGAACAAGCTGATGGAAGTGTGACCGAAATGGAGTCACGAGATGTCATGTTCTTGGAGAACGATTTTCCTAATAGATGTTAGATTGATAAGTACTTCCAATTATATGAGATAGAAGATCCTGATAACACACCCACTGATGTTGCAGAGGGAAATGAAGATTTACCTCAACACACAAGACCTAATGGGAGTGTTGCATCGCTTGATGAATTGAATTCAAGAGAAATTCAATTGCGTAAAAGTAATCGTAAAAGTATTCCCCGTCGTCGTTTTGAGATTGAAGGGGAAGCATTTATGATTGCTCAAAAAGATGATGCCGAGCCTAAGACTGTTCAAGAGGCTCTCTCATCCTCTGACAAGGAAGAATGGAGAAAAGCTTTGGAAAATGAGATGGAGTCAATGAGGGCAAACCATGTCTGGGACTTGGTTGATCTACCACCTAATCGTAAGGCCATTAGAAACAAATGGGTCTTCAAGATTAAGCGAAAGGTGGACGGATCCATTGAAAAGTATAAGGCTCGCCTTGTGGCAAAATGTTATACTCAACAAGAGGTTATAGACTATGAGGAAACTTTTTCACCAGTTGTAAGGTTTGCCTCAATATGCCTTATTCTAGCCATCGTTGCACATTTGGACCTTGAATTGCATCAAATGGATGTAAAGACGGCATTTCTCAATGGAGAATTAGATAAGGAAATCTATGTGAAACAACCAATAGGTTTCATAACTAAAGGTTAAGAGCATAAAGTTTGCAAGCTTTATCGCTCAATATATGGCCTTAAGCAATTATCTAGACAGTGGTATCTTCATTTTCTTCGAGCAATAATAACTTTTTGGTTTCACGATGATCGAAGAAGATCACTGTATATATGTTAAGCGGTCCAAAGATAAATTTGTGATTTTATCACTTTATGTGGACGATATTCTGTTAGCTAGAAATGACAAGGTTTTAATTATCATCATAAAAGAATGGTTGTCCTCCAATTTTGAGATGAAGGACATGGGAGAAGCTGCTTATATATTAGGAGTTAAGATCGAAAGAGATCGATCGAAGAAACTCCTTACTTTATCACAAGAGTGTTATATTATGAAGATTCTTGAGCGTTTCAATATGTAGCATTGTAATCCCATTGATACCCCTGTCATGCAATGTGAAGGCCTAAGTACTGAGATGTGTCCTAAGACTCCAGAAGAAATCAAAGTGATGGAAACTGTTCCTTACGCTAGTGCGGTCAGGAGTTTGATGTATGCTACGATGTGTACTCGACCCGACATATGCTATGCCGTGGGATTGGTGAGCCGATATCAATCAAATCCTGGTCAAGCACACTGGAAAGTAGTGAAGAGGATCCTGAGATACTTGAAGGGCACCATGGATGAACTTTGTTACCAAGGGAATGATTTACGCCTATTGCGTTATTGGGATGCCGATTAGGGTGGAGACCTGGATGAGTGTGGCACCCCTCGACGGCCCCCGATCCGATTAGGGTCACCACAGTTCGCTTACCATTCACTTTTCCTAATAACATGTCACTCTGATACCATTTCAATTGCAGCGGGTCCATACAATTTAGGGGTTTACATCTTTTAGATCGGTCCCTTGCGTAATTTATATATGGAAGCACATCCAACTACTCCCTTCCCTATATTCAAGAAACGATGCACACCAACTAAACATTTATAAGTAAAAGCCGCACACTTTTATTCGCTTAAACCATATGGACATCGTTCATCAGTACATCAAAATGCCATAGTTTTATATACTAGGCTATACTTCAAAAGATGACCGACTTCTCCTCCAACAGTCGTATACTTAAAGTCCATCGATCAGTGTCGACGTCCAAAAGTTCCCTCCTTTGCTATCCTCCTCCTCGCAGTCATATCCAACCGCTCAATCCATCTACTAATCTGAAATATTAGTCCCCGAAGGGGTGAGTACAGCCACTTAGCAGATAAAGGACCAATAAACCACTCAATGCATCATGCCACACAATCATCACAATCATATCACATGTACCATCATCATTACCATGCATCCATGCACATATCATCATATCACATGTATCATCATCATTACCATGCATCCATGCACATATCATCATCATATCACATGTATCATCATCATTACCATGCATCAATGCACATATCATCATCATATCACATGCATATACCATCATGCATATTTCTATTTCAATTTGTCAATTTCATCCTTTCATATTGGACCACCACATTTCTCTTTCCCGGGACCAATGTTTGCATCCCACATTCATCACTTGCGCCCAATCCTAGCGTCGCAAGAACCCTCTGGCACAATACCTACCGAGCATCCGGCACCCCCACGCTCCGGGCATCTCGTACCCTAACTGGCATCGCGAGGACCCTCCAGCACAATACCTGCCGAGCTTCCGGAATTATGTACCGATATACCACTAGATACCCCCCTGGAATTACGTACCGTATACCACCAGGCATCTCGAAACTCCCGAGGAAATCTCCAGGGCTTGCCATGAAAATGGTTTCCGCTACCCTCTGGAATTACGTACCGACATACCACCAGGCCTCCCCTGGAATTACGTACCGTATACCATCGGGCATCCCGACACTCCCAGGGCATCGTCGGCTCACACCTCCGACGGTCTTCTCATCACCACGATGCATATTCTCATACATCTCATTTTCAATTTCACATTCACAATTATGGCTCAGTTTTCAACATGGCATGTGATTTGATGGCAAATCAAGATCATATTCATCCTTTGAATGCATACATGCACCTCAAATCATCGTCATACATGCAGCAAGGCACAATCACTCATAACAATACAATTCATGAAGTCCATGCAATTTAAAATAGTCCATATTTCATGCCTTTTCAAAGTTAACAAAATTCCAGCATGTACCATTTTAGAAAACATTTACATTAAATATCCATATGCTTCTCAAAAATCATGAAATCAAGGCATGTGATAGACAAGTCAATAAGATAACAATTTCATGAAAAGCACATGCCCAATAGAGTTCCACACAAAAGATATACTTCACACAAATACAGCATGCAATTTCGGATAGGAACAGAATGTGTAGTTTTTGAAATAATTCGATTAAAATACCCGAACGACCTCTGAAAATTATGAAATTTTACCAGGTTATAGATAAAACACTATAATAGATTTTTCATGCAGATTTCAAGGCCAGATTCGTTTTAGATAATTTTCTATAGTCATACAAAGCTTCTGGTTCTTGCACCGAAACGTCCAGTGTAGTTATCTCCGAAATATCGAGTTTTCACCCACTTATTCTTCTTCGTTTCCTCTGAAATTTGGATATTTTTTACTTCAAGAGGTCCCATACAACTTTCATTAAGAGATCTAAGTCAAATTTCCAAATAATAGTCACCATATGAGTCCAAGAAGTCTCGGGTGTCCAGTACCGTGTCTCCAGATCTACTGTTTTCAAGAGTAAGTTGATTCACTAGGCTACACTTGTTCATTTTACTTTAAATTTGATTAAGTTAGTTTTTAGGATGTTATCTACAAGTTTCATGAAGAAGTCGAAGAGAGATTCTTAGTAAAAATCGACATGCAACCCACAAAACTACCAAAAGGTCAGCAAAACAGTTCCAGATCTAGGGTCTACGTAGGTTGACGGTTTGACCCCTTAAATCCCCATCGTTTCGTCCCAAATTTTACTATGTGATAGTTTAAGATGTTAGCTACAACTTTCATGAAGGAATCAAAGTCAAAATCTAACTCGAAACATGCATGCAAGCCTTCACAAGATTCTGGGTCAGGCAGATCTCACGAAATCAGCAAGCAAAATCAAGAACAAGTCACATTCTAGCTTCGGTTTTGCCTACCCTAGCATCCGAGATCTACCACCAACAAATCACACATGCAAGACACACATGCAAGAGCGGAAATCAATCCCAACTTGCCTCTAGACTGAGCAAACACGAGCACACGGACAGCACACCGGCGACGGACGGACGGCGTGCGGGTGGCGACGAGCGGACAGCTCCTTCTCTCGGCTCCCCCTTCTCTCTCGCCACTCCCTCTCTCTCTCACTCTCTCAAAACCAGCCACTCTCTCTCTCTCTCTCTCTGGATGCTTTTATACTTGCATGCACCCTCATTTTGCATGGGGGACACTTGTCCCTAAGAAGGAGACAAGTGTCTCCTTTGTTAAAGACACTTGGAGGCCATGCGGCTCTTCCTCCTCCCCCTCCATGCATCGACATGGGCCGGGCTTATGGCCCACTTTAGGCCCATCTCACTTGGGCCTAAAATCCAAGCTTAAATGGCCCAAGTTTATTTTTAATATACATCTTAATCCTCATTTAAATAAATACCAAATTGCATAATAAAATGGCCAAAAGACTTAGCAACATACTTTAATAAAATCCAACTTATAAAATTCATGGCCAAAAACATAATTTCCTCATCAAATAAAATCCTTGGTCTCACATGGACATAGGATGCGTTTCCAACAACAATAATTATCCATTTATATAAATACCAAATCATTCTTATTCACTTGGCCATAAATCTTGAAATCATAATTCAGTAAACTCCTACTTATAAAACACATGGCCGTGAGTTATTTCTGGGATGCTACAATGAGCATAAATCGACTTCTGGATATGCGTTCTTGCTCAATGGAGGTGCGATTTCTTGGAATAGCAAGAAACAGACATGCATGAACTTGTCTACGATGGAAGCAGAATTTATTGCATGTTCTGCCGCAGTGCAAGAAGCAGTATGACTAAAACGTTTCTTGAAAAATTTAGCCAATGTCACTGAAGTTCCAAGACCGGTGACAGTTTATTGTGATAGTCAAGCTGCCATTGCCTATGTGAAGGATCCCAAGTATCATGGAAGGACAAAGCATATTGACATAAAGAATAACTTTATTAGAGATATTATAGCGTAGAAAGAAGTGATCCTGCAATATATTTCAACCAATAGAATGGTTGCTGATCCATTTACGAAGGCTATTCCTAGAGACATGTTCTTGACCCATAGGATGTCACTAGGATTGCGTAGAATGTGATATCTATTATTGTAGAGGATCATTGGTTTATGTATTTGTGGACATATGTATTGTACTTGTTTGTTTATTAGTGATTTGATTTTTTATCAATAAGTACAAATCCACTGTGAGACTAGCACAAACACACATATATTATTGAAAAGTATATCAACAGGCAATGATTGACTCACTCACACGAGCAATTGCCTCTAGTGTTGTAGTTAGCACGTTGAGATGAGAAGTTATGTACAAATAAATGCTGAAGAGCAAGTTTGGTACATAAAATATGTCGCCTTGATTGGAGTCAAGATGAGGTCTGTGATTGGTTTATAATAAGACCGAAGATGATATTCCCACAATCATGTATGCCTGAAAGATGCCGGATGTGAGTACTTAATTGGGCGCTATAGAAAGCGAGCTGATATAGCACTCGGGCTAAACATGAGTACATGAGAAGCACGTGACTATATTTAGGCTAAGATCTGTATGGTGGATATATTTGATAAATGACATTACGCTCTTATAGAAAGAGAAACCCACTATAGCATGTAATTCATACTACATGTGCATTATACGACCAACAAGGGAAGGTGAGTAAAATTATCCCTATTTACTAATAGGCTGAGTCCTTGAGGTAATTTATAATTTATCTCAATTTTGTGCCCTATGTTACTTCTGACGATGTTCTCAAAGTGAAAGATCAATGTTGCTACTTTAGCATGTTACGGGTGGTCATGAATGAATATGGCCTATGGGACGTGTCTAGGAAAGCAATTGTTCTGAAATTGAGAGAGACATAAGTGCGAAGGAAGACTATTGTTATTTTACATCTATCACATGTATTTACTGGTTGACTAATTATATCGCCCTTTATGGTTGCGGATGAAATTGTAAATACATGGTGTTTTTGAGAATAGTAAAGTATAGCCTTTAAGGGATAGATATACTTGGACTGATGTAACAAAATATGTCTGGGGCACTATGAGACATCGATTGTTTATTTCTTTTCGGGGTTGTAGCCATTATGTTATCCCTAATAGGTACGTAATTTGAGCTCCCAAGTGTAAGTGTACTCACTGGTCGCACGGCTTATTTGCCAGTATGAATTATTTTGTAAAGTTGATGAATGTTGAATGCCTTATATTCTTGATAGAGAGCTATCAAGTCCATCATGTCCGAGTGGGAGATGTTGCACTTTAGCTAGTTAGCTAGTACGTCCATGATGGGGTGCGATTGGACCATACCATTTGGACTTGATACGGTACGATGGAAGGTGTAGCACCCCGAACCCTTCGAAGGTCGCCACAAGCACCGAGGTTACATCTTATTACCCTTTCATCTACACTTAGAAGGACAGCATCCCTCTCATCACCCCATCGCGGCGAACGTGGACGGAGACAAACTCCTAGACGACTGGGCCCCCAACCAAGCCTATCTCGTATGTAACAAAACAGCGCACACGTATGTAAGTGAGTCCAGGCACAGAAGGACAGCTGAACTCCTCTTGCTCTACCTCGATGTCAGACAGTAACCCGTAAAATGCACCCCGCGCGACGGCAGGAAGCGGCATGCTGCTAATCTGAAATGTTGGTCCCCAAAGGGGTGAGTACAACCACTCAGCAGATAAGGAATCCAATAACAACTCAATGCATCATACAAATCATACATGCATTGCAGGCGTTACTTACCTTGAAGCCATGCGCATACTATCATGCATTATCATCACAAATTATAACACATACATGTGTATCATCATCATATCATACATGTCATCATCATTATCATCATGGCATCATCATATCATACATGTCCTCATCATTATCATCATGGCATCATCACATTACACATGTCACCATGCCATATCATATATCATCATCATCATCATCATCATGCATATCATCATGCATATCACCATGCATATCATCATGCCATATGATATATCATTATCATCATCATCATCATGCATATCTTCATGCATATCATCATCATGCATATCATCATTGCCATGGGTGATCATCGTCATGTCACATCACATATTATCATCTTCATCATGCATATTACCATTGCCATTGTTTAATTTCCACTTTTAACTTTCCATTTGATCACCACATCACCCATTCCTCAAATCATCAATTTTATCATCCCCTCGGGCAAAGACCTCCGAGGCTTCCATCATTCAGCCATTCCAGGCCACCGGGCATCCGGCCCCCCACATTCCAGGCATCTCGCATCCCAACTGGCATCACGAGGCATTCCCTTTGGGCAGAAACCTCCGACAGGGCTTTCGGCACCCCCACATTCCGGGCATCCTGAATCTCCCAAGGCCATCCGGCAATGCATCTCTATACATTACGGGCATCATCCTCCACCACAACCACCTCCTCATTTATCATTATCCACATTTACCAATTTCAGTCTTAATTTAGCATCGCATATGACGTGACATCAAACAAGTCATACTTGGCATGGAGTTCACATATGCATCTCAATTCAATGTCATGCATACATCGAGGCAACATGATATAATTATTTATTAATAAATTTAATGGAATTTACGACCAATAAAATAATCTATTTTATTATTTTTTTATTTAAATTTCAACTTTTGTCATTTTAATATGTATAAATTCCCAAAATTATAAAAATTAAAGCAATTATTAAACAAGCCAATAGGATGACAACTACATGCAAAAATCATGGCCAAATAGAATTTTACACAATCTCACAATTTTCACAAAACATCATATGATTTTCGGATGAAACCAGAATGCACGGTTTACGAAGAAATTCGATTAAAATATCCATACAGCCTCCAAAAATTACGAAATTTTACCGAGTTATAGCCAAGACATTTTCGTACAACTATAATGCAGGACTCCAAGCCAGATTCTTTTTAGATTATTTTATATAGGCTCACGAAGCTTCTGGATCTATTACCGCATCATCCAGTGTATGCTTCTCCGAAATATTGAGTTTTAACCTACCTCTTCTCTTAAATTTCCTCTGAAATTTGGATATGTTATACATAAAGATGTCCTCTACAAGTTTCATGAAGATATCCAAGTCAAATAACCAGAGTATGGTCGTCATTTAGGTCCATGAAGTCTTGGGTGTCTCAAAATACATCTCCAGAATCACCGTCTTCAAGATCTAGTCGATTTACTAGGCTATACTTGTTCATTTCACTTCAAAGTTTAGTATGTTGTAGTTTAAGATGTCCCCTACAACTTTCATGAAGAAATCGAAGATATATTCTTAGCACAAACCAACATACAACCACAAATCCAACAAAAGGTCAGTAAAATCTTTCCAGATCTGAGGTCTCCGTAGGATGAGACTTTAACCCCTGAAATCGCTATCATTTTCCACGAAATTTTAGTATGTTGTAGCTAAATATGTTAGCTACAACTTTCATGAAGAAATGGAAGCCAAAATCGGACTCTAAACATGCATGCAAGCTCACAGAACATTCGGACTCACACTGTTTCGAGCAAAAACAGCCATACCATTCAAGAATAAACCATCCATGCTTCGGTTTTTCTCACCTAAACATCCAAAAATTCAACATGCAAGTAACATACACGCATGCAAGAGCAGCTAGAGGACTCCCACTTGCCTCTAGACCGGTCGGTCGACGGCGTAAGGCGGCGAGCACGGCGGCACACGGCGGACGGACGGCGGTTCCTCCTCCTCTCTCTCTCGGCCACTCTCCCTCTCTCTCGAAACCTCTCTCTCTCTCTCTCTCTCTCTCTCTCTCGGCCGAATGGGGTAACCAGCCACCCTTCTCTCTCTCTTCCCTTTTATCCCCCCTAATTCTCATCATTAGCAATCATCACATGCCTTCAAACTAGCCAATGCATGGCATTCTCCTTTGTGCCACTTGTCCTATTGCATGCATAATGGGCCTTGAATTTGGGCTTGGGCTTGGGCTTCCTTTGTGGCCGGTCGACCACTCCCTCTTGGGCCTCCATTGGGCCGGCCAACTTGGCCCATTAAAAGCTTAGGCCAATGGGCCTTAGGCCCAACCCAAAAAAATTGACTTTTCCTCTTTTTTTTTTTTTTTTTTTTTTGCATTTCTTCTATAAATATTTTTAAATTTTAATTTTCAACATGGCCAAAGTCTTGTGACATTTTGTTTATTGAAATTTAATTTATAAAGTGCATGGCCAAGCATAGATCATAATCTATCAAATTTAAATTCACACAAACATATGCACACATCATCTAATCTAAAATGACTAATGGCTAAAGCATAAGCCTTAGGAAATTTTATTACCTAATTAAAGACTTTAACACACCTTATGGCTTGACATTGAATTTTGGGATGCCACAATTCTCCCATCCTTAGAGAATTTCGTCCTCGAAATTTAAACGCCACTCACGCCTTCTTGAAACAAATAGGGATACTTTTCCTTCATCCGATCCTCATTTTCCCATGTGGCTTCCTCCATATCATGATGTCGCCATAATACCTTGACCAATGGGATCTTCTTGGTCCTAAGAATTTGCTCCTTTCGGTCCAATATCTGCACAGACTCTTCAATGTACCTTACTTTCTCATCCACTTTGATGGCTTCATGATCAAGTATGTGACCAGGATCCGGCTGGTACTTCCTCAACATCGATACATGAAACACATCGTGCAGATTTTCTAACTTAGGAGGTAACGCTAAACGATAAGCTACATCCCCTATCCTCTCGAGTATTTCAAAAGGTCCAACAAATCTAGGGCTTAACTTACCCTTCATCCCGAATCGAGATATTCCTTTCATTGGAGATACCTTAAGAAATATATGGTCTCCTACACTAAATTCCAAAGGCCTTCTACGCCTATCTGCATAGTCTTTCTGTCTACTCTGAGCTATTCTAAGTCTTTCTCTGATAATTTCAACAGCTTCAGTGGTAACTTGTACCAATTCAGGTCCTGTCAATTTCCTCTCGCCTACTTCACTCCAACAGACAGGAGTCCTACATCTCCTTCCATATAATGCTTCATAGGGAGCCATGCCTATACTCTTTTGAAAACTATTATTATAGGCAAACTCTACAAAATGCAATCTTTCATCCCAATTTCCTTTGAAATCAATTACACAGGCCCTTAACATATCCTCCACTATTTGGATTACTCTTTCTGTTTGTCCATCGGTCTGGGGATGAAAAGTAGTATTAAATTGAAGCTTAGTCCCTAACGCAATTTGAAGACTTCTCCAAAAATTTGATGTAAACCTCGAATCCCGATCTAAAGTAATGGTCATTGGAACACCATGTAAGCGTACCACTTGACTTACATACATGTCCACATGCTTATCCATTGGATAGTCCATGCGAATTGCTAAGAAATGAGCCGATTTAGTCAAACGATCCACTATAACCAAAATTGAGTCATGACTACTTGACGTCCTTGGCAATCCTTGCACAAAGTCCATCGTTATATGTTCCCATTTCCAATTTAAATTCTGAATTTGCTACAGATTCTAACAATTCCCATTCTGCCATCCTCAAACTAGCCATTTCCATAGCCGACTTACGACTAAGAGCATCCGCTACTCTATTCCCTTTCCCTGGATGATATCTTATCTCACAGTCATAATCCTTCAACAACTCCATCCATCTCCTTTGTCTCATGTTCAACTCCTTTTGTGAGAACATATACTTCAAACTTTTATGATCCGTGTAAATCTCAAACTTTTCCCCATATAAATAGTGTCTCCATATCTTCAAGGCAAACACTATAGCTACTAGTTCTAAATCATGCGTCGGATAATTTAGCTCATGGGGTTTCAATTGTCTGGATGCTTAGCCAACAACTTTGCCATGCTGCATCAACACACATCCTAGTCCTTTGTGAGATGCATCACTATACACTGTGAAACCATCAGGTCCAGTAGGTATAGTCAGAATTGGAGCTGAAGTCAGTTTCCTTTTGAGTTCCTGAAAACTCCTTTCACATTCCCCATTCTACTCAAATTTTACATTCTTTCGGGTCAATTTAGTTAAAGGTCCTGCCAATCGTGAAAATCCCTCAATGAACCTTCTATAATAACCAGCCGGTCCTAAGAAACTTCGTATTTCAAAAGAGGTGTCGTTGGTCTCGGCCAATTTACTACCATTTCAACTTTTGCCGGGTCTCTTTGCAATTCCTTTTCCCGACACCACATGTCCTAGAAATATTATCCGGTCCAACCAGAACTCACACTTACTAAACTTAGCATACAACTGACGCTCTCTCAGAGTCTGCAAAACTATTCTCAAATGTTGCTCATGCTCTTTAGGCCCTTTTGAATATACCAGAATATAATCAATAAAAATAATCACAAGCTGGTCTAAATAAGGCTGAAATATTCTATTCATCAAATCCATAATTGCAGCCGGCGCGTTAGTCAATCCAAATGGCATAACAAGGAACTCGTAGTGTCCATAACGAGTCCTGAACGCAGTCTTAGGAATGTCCTCATTCTTAATTCTTAATTGATGGTATCCCAACCTCAAGTCAATCTTAGAGAAGACCGAACTTCCCTGGAGTTGGTCAAACAAGTCATCAATTCTAGGCAAAGGATACTTATTCTTAATGGTCACCTGATTCAACTGCCTATAGTCAATACACAAGCGTATCGATCCATCTTTCTTTTTCACAAACAAGACCGGTGCACCCCAAGGTGAAGCACTTGGTCTAATAAATCATTTGTCAAGCAACTCCTGTAGTTGCACTTTCAACTCCTTCAATTCGACTAAGGCCATCTTATATGGGGCTTTTGATATTGGTCCTGTTCCAGGCATTAATTCAATTTCAAATTCAATCTCCCGCTCTGGCGGCAATCCAGACAATTCCTCAGGGAATACATCTTGAAATTCGTTAACTACATGAACTTCCTCAAGTTTAGGCTCCTCCCTTGCATAATCTCTAACTATGGCTAGGTACCCTTGACATCCTTTGTCAAGTAACTTACAGGCTTCTACTGCCGAAATAAGTGCTACAGGAAGATGGGTCTGACCTCCTAAAAATTCACAACTAGACTAATCAGGTAAAACGAATTGAACCACTCTTCTATAACAATCCATTCTAGCCCGATACTTACGAAGCTAGTCCATTCCTATAATAACGTCAAAATCATACATAGCCATTACAACCAAGTCTATTTCCATATCCTTTCCCCCCATTGATATCTTACAATTTCCACACACTAGTGTAGACAATACCATATCCTTGAAAGGCGTGGAAACACAAAGAGGCGTCTCAAGAGGCATAACTTCTATCTTATTCAAACGTCTATATCTTTCAGACACAAACAAATGCGTTGCACCCGTATCAAACAATGCATATGCCTTTTCACCATTAATAAGGATCGTACCTAAGATAACATTTTTGGAAGCTTCCGCTTCCTCTTGGGTGATCGCATACACCCTTCCTTATGCAAGTGGCCTCTGAGGATTTCCTTGTGGGTTTGACCTAACAACACTCTGATATCCCTGTCGCACCGAGCCAACACTCACTTGCGACCTCTCTTGTGGGCAATTTCTCCTAAGATGACCCACTTGTCCACAACCAAAAAACATTTGGTTGTCCAAGTACAAGGTCCCGGGCCATGGCGTCCATTACACTTCTGACAAATACCAGGCTGATAGGGTGCTTTCCCTATATTCGGACCTCTCCTTGCTCCTCCAAAATTCCTAAAGTTACTCTTCTTCTTCACGTTCCAGGTCTAACCTTGACCAGAATAAGGCCTCTTACCCTTTCTCACATCATTAAAATTCAACGGTTTCTTAAACTCCGACCGTTCTCTCAACAGCTCCTGCTCCACTAACTGCGCCCTTTCATAAATCTCATTATAATCTCTTATATTCAAAGGCACCAGTTGCTTCCTAATGTCAGTCCTCAGCCCTTTTAGAATCTCTTAGCCTTCTCTTCCCGATCCTCAATCAATCTAGGAGCATATCTAGACAATTCAGAAAATCTAGCCTCATATTGATCTACTGTCAAGCCCCTTTATTCTAGCTGAACAAATTCAATAATCTGCCTATCCTTAGCACAATCAGAAAAATGCTTCCTATTGAAAGCTCTAACAAACTCCTCCCTAGTTAACATCGCACTGGTGGAAAGATTATGTCCTTCGAAGCTCTCCACCAAAACTTCGCATTTCCCTCCAACTGGTACTCTGCTAAAACTATTTTCTCAGCATCAGTGCAGTCCAACAGCCGGAAAATTCACTCCATCCCATCAATCCATTGCTCCGCCTCCTCAGGACTTCCCATTCCATTGAACTTAAGTGGCTTCAGCTTCAGAAACTGCTCCACTAGTCCTTGAGTACGGCGTTCTGCTACAGGCTGTTGCTGCGCCTGCCTTTCCATCAGATTTCCAATATTGGCTAATGCGTGCAGGATGTCTTCCATTCGGGGTTCAGCCCTTGTAGCAGAGGCTTCAGCCCTCGATGGATGAGCACTTCCAGCTCGCACCATGACTTTCCTGCAATTTCCAAGCATTGCCTCAGGAATAATCTGAGACTCAATGCCTCCATTCAAAGCAACTCTACTACTACATAAGTAACATATACATGTTACTGGTACCTAAAGGCAATTCAAAGTAAACTACTAGGGATCTACGAGTGAGTTCTCATCACCCGTTATTCAATTATTCCGTTTTACATCCTATGGTGTGCATTGTCATCATGTTCCTCAATTTCCAAATGAGGCTCCTTATCACTCCATCTATAACCATTCGCTCTGATAACAATAGAAGGCGGATGCAGCACTCCGAACCCTTCGAAGGTCGAAACAGGCACGGAGGTTACATCTTATTACCTTTTCATCTACACTTAGAAGAAGCGTCGTTATTCACAGGCATTTTTTTTTTTAAAAGCGGTCCCAGCGCGACTCATTAGCAGAAGCAAAACATCACCATCTCTCCCCTACCAATCATGATACAAATACACACCACTAATCACCATAATTTTATAGACATGCCACGACACTTTATTTACATATACTTTCAAGATGGGACTCCTTTTGGGTCGATACATAAAAAGGAAAAGCTAGGACTCAGCCATGTCCAACCTAAAACCTCAAAAAGAACCCTCGACCCTCTACATCACACGTGCACAACCCCCATCATAAGTGTCGGCTAACTATCCAAAAAGAAACAGCCCCTACTCGTCACGCACGGGCCTCACACCCAATCCGGTGCGTCAGGCGGTGGCGGTGAAAGCATCCCTCTCATCACCCCCATCACGGCGAATGTGGACGGAGACAAACTCCTGGACGACTGGGCCCCCAGCCAGGCCTATGTCGTATGTAACAAAACAGCACACACGTATGTAGGTGAGTCCAGGCACAGAAGGACAGCTGAACTCCTCACACTCTACCTCTACGTCAAACGGTAAACCGTAAAATGCACCCCGCGTGACGGTAGGAAGTGGCATGCTGCTAATCTAAAATGTTGGTCCCCAAAGGGGTGAGTACAACCACTCAGCAGATAAGGAATCCAATAACAACTCAATGCATTATACAAATCATACATGCATTGCAGGCGTTACTTACCTTGAAACCATGCGCATACTATCATGCATCATCATCACAAATTATAACACATACATGTGTATCGTCATCATATCATACATGTCATCATCATTATGACATCATCACATCACACATGTCATCATCATCATGGCATCATCATATCATACATGTCATCATCATTATCATCCTGGCATCATCATATCATACATGTCATCATCATTATCATTCAGGCATCATCACATTACACATGTCACCATGACATATCATATATCATCATCATCATCATCATGCATATCACCATGCATATCATCATGCCATATCATATATCATTATCATTAGCATCATCATCATGCATATCATCATCATGCATATCATTATCATGCATATCATCATTGCCATGGGTGATCATCGTCATGTCACATCACATATTATCATCATCATCATGCATATCATCATTGCTATGGTTTAATTTTCACTTTTAACTTTCCATTTGATCACCACATCACCCCTTCCTCAAATCATCAATTTTATCATCCCCTCGGGCAAAGACCTTCGAGGCTTCCGGCATTCAGCCATTCCAGGCCACCGGGCATCCGGCCCCCCACATTCCGGACATCTCGCATCCCAACTGGCATCACGAGGCATTCCCTTCGGGCAAAAACCTCCGACAGGGCTTCCGGCACCCCCACATTCCGGGCATCCTGAATCTCCCAGGGCCATCCGGCAATGCATCTCTATACATTACGGGCATCATCCTCCACCACAACCACCTCCTCATTTATCATTATCCACATTTACCAATTTCAGTCTTAATTTAGCATCGCATATGACGTGACATCAAACAAGTCATACTTGGCATGGAGTTCACATATGCATCTCAATTCAATGTCATGCATACATCAAGGCAACATGATATAATTATTTATTAATAAATTTAATGGAATTTATGACCAATAAAATAATCTATTTTTTTATTTTTTTATTTAAATTTCAACTTTTGTCATTTTAATATCTATAAATTCCCAAAATTATAAAAATTAAAGCAATTATTAAACAAGCCAATAGGATGACAACTACATGCAAAAATCATGGCCAAATAGAATTTTACACAATCTCACAATTTTCACAAAACATCATATGATTTTCGGATGAAACCAGAATGCACGGTTTCCGAAGAAATTCGATTAAAATATTCATACGGCCTCCAAAAATTACGAAATTTTACCGAGTTATAGCCAAGACATTTTCGTACAACTATCATGAAGGACTCCAAGCCAGATTCTTTTTAGATTATTTTATATAGTCTCACGAAGCTTCTGGATCTATTACCGCATCATCCAGTGTATGCTTCTCCGAAATATTGAGTTTTAACCTACCTATTCTCTTTAATTTCCTCTGAAATTTGGATATTTTATACATAAAGATGTCCTCTACAAGTTTCATGAAGAGATCCAAGTCAAATAACCAGAGTATGGTCGTCATTTAGGTCCATGAAGTCTCGGGTGTCTCAAAATACATCTCCAGAATCACCGTCTTCAAGATCTAGTCGATTTACTAGGCTATACTTGTTCATTTCACTTCAAAGTTTAGTATGTTGTAGTTTAAGATGTCCCCTACAACTTTCATGAAGAAATCGAAGATATATTCTTAGCACAAACCAACATACAACCACAAATCCAACAAAAGGTCAGTAAAATCTTTCCAGATCTGAGGTCTCCGTAGGATGAGACTTTAACCCCTGAAATCGCTATCATTTTCCACGAAATTTTAGTATGTTGTAGCTAAATATGTTAGCTACAACTTTCATGAAGAAATGGAAGCCAAAATCGGACTCTAAACATGCATGCAAGCTCACAGAACATTCGGACTCACACTGTTTCGAGCAAAAACAGCCATACCATTCAAGAATAAACCATCCATGCTTCGGTTTTTCTCACCTAAACATCCAAAAATTCAACATGCAAGTAACATACACGCATGCAAGAGCAGCTAGAGGACTCCCACTTGCCTCTAGACCGGTCGGTCGACGGCGTAAGGCGGCGAGCACGGCGGCACACGGCGGATGGACGGCGGTTCCTCCTCCTCTCTCTCTCGGCCACTCTCCCTCTCTCTCGAAACCGCTCTCTCTCTCTCTCTCTCTCTCTCTCTCTCTCTCTCTCTCTCTCGGCCGAATGGCGTAACCGGCCACCCTTCTCTCTCTCTTCCCTTTTATCCCCCCTAATTCTCATCATTAGCAATCATCACATGCCTTCAAACTAGCCAATGCATGGCATTCTCCTTTGTGCCACTTGTCCTATTGCATGCATAATGGGCCTTGAATTTGGGCTTGGGCTTGGGCTTCCTTTGTGGCCGGTCGACCACTCCCTCTTGGGCCTCCATTGGGCCGGCCAACTTGGCCCATTAAAAGCTTAGGCCAATGGGCCTAAGGCCCAACCCAAAAAAAATGACTTTTCCCTCTTTTTTTTTTTTTTTTTT